>CAMGYJ010000007.1:6961007-7644036 GCA_946122785.1 Linum tenue | reverse complement strand
GTTATTTACACATGTTTTACCCTCGTTCTTACACCGTTTGAGGTGTTGATTCTCGTGTTTTAGGCCGATTTCACGCTAGGTTGTGCTTGTTTGTGATATTTCAGGTCCTAGTACGTGAATGAAGGCTTGGGAGCGAGTCTGGGGTCGATTGGACGAAGTTCGGACGAATGGCGAGGTTTCAAGGAAGCTGCACGGGCAGACCAGGGAGTCACACGGCCGTGCAAGTGAGCAAGATGGCCGTGTGCTTTTTGCCGAGGCCACGCACGGGCAACCCATGAATTTACACGGCTGTGCAACGTGCAACCCTGGCCGTGTGATCTTTGCCGAGGCCGAGCACGGGCAGACTGGATTCCTCACACGGCCGTGCCACCCTGGCCGTGTGAGATGGCTGAAGATCGACTAATTGATGCGCCGCGTTTTGACTCGCACGGGCAAAGTGGTGATCTGCACGGCCGTGTGGCCTGGCCGTGCGAGTCGGGAAATCCTGGTTTTAGAGCCTATTCCGAGCCAAAAGTTGGAGAATCGAGTTTTCAGAGCAAAAACAGAGCCCTAGAGAGAGAAAGTACGAAGAACACATTCTAGAAGCTATCTTAGAGCTGGATTTCATCGAATCGAGCTTGGAGATCGTCATAGGAGTGGAAATCATCGTCCCGGAGCAGATTTTCCTCATCGTTATGAGTATGACTAATCAGATTACTGTTTTCTCTTCTCTCTCTATGGAGTAGAACCCTTCTCTCACTTGGGTATGAAGAACCCTAGTTCCTTGTGTTAGGGATTTGATTGTAATGACTTGGGATGATATTACTGTTTGATTTTAATCGAATGATGCATGTTTATTGAATTGATTGGAGTCTGATCAGCTTTTCTCAATTTCTGCTGCAACCTGAGATAGATAGAATCTGATTAGGTTGTTAGAGCCTCTTCATTCGATAGTAGGAGATTGGCTATACGAGAGTTAGCCAGTTTACTGCTTTGTACTGGAATTCAATTCCAGTAGTGGAGTTCTGTGTTCATAGCCTCAGCTTTCTATCCCGGTGAAGACTAGTCGTCTGCCGGTAGTTAGACTGAGAGGGCTTGGTCAGCTTAAGAGATTCCAAGCTACTGTCGGATCTTCCGCAGTCTAATCAACAGTAAATCAACCCAGGGAATTACAATTGAACCTAACTAAGGGGCTAGGGGGGCTCAATCCCGAGTGACTCTTTCATGACTTTGAAAATCGAACAATTTACTGCTTTCTTGTTGCTTTTGCTTTTAACAACAATCACTCGAACTAGTTTGCTAGATAATAGAGAATCACGGAGTAAGCAGTAGATCTAGACCCCGGGTTGATAATTGAACTTGCCTGTTACTGCATTCCCGGACTGCGATTACACTTGGTCGCAGTTTGGTGTTGTGTTTTAGCGTGTCACTTGTACATCCCAGAAAATACAACACAAACTTCCCAACTCCAAAGCAAAATGGACATTGGGCAATTCAGCCTTGGATCAAGGTCGAACACATAATACAACCAATTGATGTTGGCATGCATCTATCAAGGTACAGGAGATGCACAAGTCTGGGACAAGGAGGAGGAGCCCTTCAATTACCCACAACATGAACTTCATTGGTTCTGTTCCTTCTCAAATTACTACCAATGTGTAACTCGGTGCTTCTTTCGATCTTGATCCTCCAGATAACTCACCCTCATTACTACTGCTGCAACTACTACTACCTACTACTACTACTGCTGTGATAAATCTGCTCCAAACTTCTCACCACTTGTTCCATGTTTGGTCTACACCTGGGGTCTGCCGACAAGCATATCAGTGCTAGGGCCGCCACTTTGAGCGCGCACTTGACGTTGTACTGCCCTTGAATCCTCACATCCATCACGTGGAAGATCTTTTTCTTGTTGCTCAAGTAAGGCCTCGCCCATTCTACAAGGAACCTCTCCCTCAACTGCTTGTTCCTGTCCAATTCTCTCCTGCCCGAAATTATCTCTAGCAGGACTACCTCAAATCTATACACATCGCTCTTCGATGTCCGAAGCCCTTCAATACAGGACAGAGAAGAAAATAACAGTGTGAACAAGACAAGGGCGGAATGGAAGCATAATTTTGGGATATCATATCATTGTGCAGCATGTAGGGTTACCTGTGGCTATGTACTCAGGAGCTCCACCATCAAATGGAGCACTGATTCTTGTGTCCCAGGGGTTCATTCTCTCTACAGGATTCTTCATGATTAAACCAATATCCGATAGCTTAGCGTTGTAGCTCTATTACCATTAAACAGTTACAGGAAAAATGAATGCTGTTAGGGGACGGAATGCAGAGTGCTGGCTATGAGGACAGTGAAAAGGTCAATAACATGTTCTCGTTTTCAAGTTACCGAATCTAGAAGGATATTGGAAGTACTGAATTCTGCGAATGCCACTTCGTCCTTACTGCTGTGAAGGAATGCTAGGCCTTTCGCAGCATCTACTGCAATCTTCATACGCAGGTTCCAAGACAAAGTTTGGAAATGAGAAGTTCCTATGACAGCAACAATAATATTTCAGACAACATCGTTGCTACTATAAGCAACTGATACATTATCCAATCTGATAGCTTTCCTAATGACACAAGTTATTGAGGTTTTTCCGTGATGTTATGGAAATTAGCACAAGGAAAAGTTTGGTCATAACTCACTTCTGAAGAGATGATTTTCCAAGCTGCCCATAGGGATGAACTCATGGACCAAAAACCAGTGTTCTTCCTCGATGCAGTAACCAACCATTTTCACTAGGTTTGGATGGAACAGCAGCCCCAGATATGATACGTGTTGAAATCGTATGAGCGAATGGATCCCTTTTCTTGGCGGGATTGAGCCAGTTCTCTCTTTTCTTGGCGAGAAATTACCAGGGGGTTTCTTTGCTAAAATTCTGCTTACTGTTATTGAATCTAATCTCAACTTAAATACACAAAGAAAATGGAAAAGACCTATCTAATTAGTGCAACTAACCCCACGTTCATCTAACTATGAACTCCTAAACTAACTCCACTAATTGTGTAAACAACCCAAAAGAATCTAACAACTAATGCTGACTCACTCAACTAACAACCATATTCAATTAAAAGAGTTCTCCTACGGCAACAAGCTTATGTTGAAATGGGCTGGCTACTCCATGTAGTTTCGGTAGCGATGTTGGGCTGCGTCGGGCTGCAACACTCGAAGATGAATGATTTATGGGCTCATCATTACCATCCCCTGAAAAAACAGCCTTGTCCTCAAGGCTGAGTTCAATGAAGCGATCATCGAAAATGGAAGCCAACTTGCAGGTAGTATCGTTGATGAAATGCGGCCTTCCAAGACCCGATTCCATTCTTGACCCATACCCGTCAGTTGTTTGACCCATGAGTCAACCCATATAGCTGAACCGGTCTTCCCATCACCTTCCTGAGCTCGGTCACCCCTTTTCAGCTGGTTCACCCGCTCCTCGAATGATGCCACTCGCCTGCTCACAACCTTCGACCACAACAGGCGCTTCCTGAAACACTTTCAGTTCCAACCCGAGATGATCCTCGTGATCACCCCGTTGTATATTGGGGTCTTAAAGTTTGGTTGGTCGGGATTGTCAACCGAAGAGACCGTCGATTGCTCTGCCGATAGGGGCAAGGAAGAGTCGATCTCCATGGACTCATAATTGTCGTTACCAGCGGCGGCAGTAAATTCGACCTCGCGCTTCTGCTTGTAGGACTTGCCACCTAATCCTTGCCCTTTCCTCGCTGGGAGCTCAAGCTTCCCTTTCTTTAAAGTGAGAGCCATGTTGGCTTTACCCTTTTTCCTTCTCTTCCACCAGTAGAGAAATTCACAATCAACCCCATATAATCCTACTAGCGCTTCACATTTCTTTCTGAACTTCCAAGGCTTTATTTCGCCCAATATTATTCTTCCTCTAAATTGCATAACATACTTGGAAATTATGTTGATATCCATTGATAGGACATACCCTTGTATTTGTCGACGATCCGTAACCAACAAAGTTTGCAGCTTTCCCATATGATCATGCTTTACGGTGAGGCGTAGGGTAGCAGGAGCGGCCTTGACAGTTGATTTGAGCGGTGACTTTGGTTCAACGACGAGGGATGGTGATTCCGTTGTGCGCAGAGGTGGGGAGATCAGCGACGCAGCGAGCTGCGTTGGAACTAAGGTGGAAGTGATGGGGAATGGATTCACCTTCACGGTAACAAAGGTCTCAACTTGTGACAGCAATGGCTTTGCGGCATCGGCGTCGGCGTCGTCTTCTTCCTCTTCCTTTATCGAGTCTGCTAGAGCTTCAGCTAGCGACGGTGGCGGTGCGGTGGCTACAGGTGGGAGGACGATCTTCGCCTCTCCCATGGCGGCCAGGGTCTCGACTTGCGGCCTCGGTGGTGTTGTTGCTGACCTGTGTTTGTCATACATCGCAATGATCATGCGACAGGTAGCCATGACACGCTCTATCTGCCTGAGTGCCTGATTAATGAGTTCCTCCTCCCTCAATGGTCTCTTTGAGCTCATCGTGATCGAAATCCGGATCAACAACTCTGATACCAAATGATACGTGTTGAAATCGTATGAGCGAATGGATCCCTTTTCTTGGCGGGATTGAGCCAGTTCTCTCTTTTCTTGGCGAGAAATTACCAGGGGGTTTCTTTGCTAAAATTATGCTTACTGTTATTGAATCTAATCTCAACTTAAATACACAAAGAAAATGGAAAAGACCTATCTAATTAGTGCAACTAACCCCACGTTCATCTAACTATGAACTCCTAAACTAACTCCACTAATTGTGTAAACAACCCAAAAGAATCTAACAACTAATGCTGACTCACTCAACTAACAACCATATTCAATTAAAAGAGTTCTCCTACGGCAACAAGCTTATGTTGAAATGGGCTGGCTACTCCATGTAGTTTCGGTAGCGATGTTGGGCTGCGTCGGGCTGCAACACTCGAAGATGAATGATTTATGGGCTACTTGATTTCAGCCTATCACCATCCCACCATTATCAAAAACACGTTACACACAATCTGGTTTCATTCCTCGCTCACATTTCTGAACTCCAAGAAATTAAGAGGGGACAAAAGTTTGAAGATATATTACCAGCAATTCCTGGTCACTCTGACAGCTCTCTTGGTTAAGCCTCTTGACGGCAACAGGCATCCCAGTTCCAGGCCTTACAGCAGTGAATGAATTCTCGTCAACCGATCCTTTGAAGACACACCCAAACCCGCCTTTACCTAGTAGACTGTCGGGGCGGAAGTTTCCAGTGGCTAGCTTGAGATCGCTGAAGGTATATCTCTTCAAGTTTGTGGCATGTAAGATCTCACCTTCTGTTCTAGGCGTAGTAGGAATGGTCTCAGCTGATGATGATGGCTTGCTGTTAGAGACGGCAAACTCTTTCCTCACCCCTGCCCAAACCCAACAACATCATTGAACTTAGCATCAATTAGCGCTGAAATCGGAGTTTCTGAAGATTATAATTATAAAGCCGACGATCTTTCCAGCACTGAACATAGCGTCAAACCACAAAGGGAAGTGTTTGAGTAAAGCTTAACAATGACACCACGTCAAACAGAACTTGGAGAGCAAGTAACCATAAGATTACGCAGTGGATGAACTTGAAGTAACAACTCGAGATGGATGGTGTAAAGCTCAAGTAACCGCAAATAATTTAGAAGGTTTGTATGGTAATGGAAGGGATGACAACACTTATTGTCGACCTAGAGATACAGGAAAAACAACCCAGAACAAAGGGAGCAAATTAACATTCCAGTTTCCCCCTATGTTGAGTGATCAAATCATTAAAAAAGAAGAAAAGGAACAGACTTTACTGGAAAATGAAACAAATTAAGAAGACCCAAATAAAGAAACAATGATTAGCAGAAGTATGGAGAGAATTGGGAGAGGGTACCATTAGAGGAGGGGCTTTCAGCTTTGATTCCGGAACTAAAGCAGGAACCCATGAAATGAACACGACCAAGCTTCCCTTCCCGGAAAAAGAAAGAAGAAGAGATCAACAGTTTCTCAGCAGCAGGAAAGAAAGAAGATGCAGAGAACCAACAAGTTTCCCAGCTTTGCAGACACAGGGCGAATGATAAAAGAAGAAAAGAAGAGAAGTCTCTGAGGGAGGGAAGAGAGAAAGCGAGGTGGAATCAGGAATGTAGTGCGAGAGCAGTCATATATGGGGGATGGGGATGGAGTTGGGGGCGTGGAGTCATCGTTCATAAAGATAAGCTGTCTGTCATCCATATGAACGATGGACCTTCCCAGTTGCATACTTCGACTGGTTAATTAAGACTTGAGACTTTTTCATAAAAAATTAAGACTTGAGACTTAAGAAGTCAATGATAAATCATAATTTAAAACGAGGAAATTTCGCGGGAAAAAGATTCTACCAGGAAAATGAAGGTAGGTTTCGCAGCCGAGCGAGGTGCCTCTGGAATTTTCACAGCTGAAGTGGCGTTGTTTGCTTGGAAAATTCATTAACCACTCCGAAAATCCCATCATCTTGCAAAAGGAGAACAGTGGGCTGACTTGGCGCGTTATTAAGGATTCTAAGCATAAGGATTAGACTAGTGGACAGTAGGGTACGTTTATAGTTATAGTTTATACAATTTGTAATTTTTAAAGACTAACAAAAGACTGTCAGGTATTGGAATACTTCTCTCTAATTATCCATTTTTTGGCAACTTGGTACACATATTAGGTACCGATTCTAATATGATATAAAGGAAGGGCTTGAAGACACTCTTCTCCGTCGTATTGGTTTTTCCCCTAATCAGATACCCAATTACCCCACAGTTTCAACACTTTCATTCAGCCTTTTGTCTTCCAGTTTAATCAATAACCACAGGGTAACAGCAAAGTAATAGGTCTAATAAAGGTTAAACATTAGCAGCAAACCCAGGAAGAAGAAGAAAGTTACAGAGCAGCTGCTAATCGGAATTACCTGGCCGAGGTCGAGAGCTAGCAGTTGAAGCTCCGGTTCGAACAAGTCGAGCACGCGCGAATCAAGGGCGACAACGACTGGGCGGCGGTGGAGGTTGCGAGCTGAGGCGGCGGAGAGGGAGCGGAAGCCAGGCCGGACGATGGTCGGGACGGAGACATGCAGGAGCAGCAATCGTCATTTGGGGTTCCCCTTTCGCTATCCCTTCTCCGGTGGTTTTCATGAACTGCAAGCTGAATTAGAACTCTATCTCTAAAGTAAAAACCCTTGGCCTTAGCAAATTGCTTGCTCGCCAATAGCAACTTAGAAGAAGAACCTCAGCCGGTAAGTTGGGAAGGACGATGATAAGCCTTACTCCAGTTTTGGTCCAGCCCATTCTTAATTTGGGCCAGGTTCGTACTTCGGATTGTGACCCAAATATGGTAGAGCAATCTACTCTTCCACTTGGGATCGATATTACGTTAGCAATATCGAACTAGAGTACTGAACAATGAACATGATCGAACAACATCCAAATGTAGTTTATCAGCTTAAAACTTTTGTATCCGTATTATTGTCAAGTCGTTTAATTTTTTTCCATTTATTTGATGGCTCCCGTACTAAACACATATAAACCCGTATAACACATTTAATATTCGTATTTAATCAATTAAAATGTTAACTTTACTATTATTGATATATTTATTTATTTTAAAAATAATTAATTTATATATTTATTACTAATTAACGTACTATTAAACGTAACTTTAGCTTAGAGATGAAGTAAAATACTTGTACGTATTATACACGTAACTTTACTAACTATACTGTCACTACCCGTATGACTCTCTCTGGGACTGGGAACTATCTCGCTCCATCAATCGTGGAAAGAACAAAGCGAAGTTAACCTCTTTCAACCCCGCCGAGCAACTACAAGACTAGTGTATCCTTCCACAAACCAACGACATTGAAGAAATAAATGTTCCAGTGCTTAACAAACGAGGCACCATGCTAAGCATACATTCACCCTCTCACTCAAAGACTTTATAGTCGAAGAAATAAATGTTATACACTTTAAGATCTATAGATAATGTGATAGAAGAAGACGAGATTGGGAATTGAGAAGAAGAATTAGGGATTGGAAAGGATTGGGGAAGAACAGAGAAAGAGGGATTTAGAGATTTTGATATTCTTATTGCTTAATTCCACAATGAACGTACTGAACCATTTTTAATGAGTTTCAGGGGACTAACAGAAAATAACAAGACTGCCACTCAAACCCGGCCGATATGGTCGAACCCAACCCGTCTCCTCCTACCCACTCACCCCACTCGGCGGGTCCTTATCATAATGAGACTGAATCATACCTAAATATGTATCATTACCCATGTTAATAACTCGCTTTATACCTAATCTTTCCAATCCTAAACCCCTCATCTTCCTATCATTTGTAATTTGCATTGCATGTCTCCTTTTTTTGGTCCTAACATAAATCAATAAATGATTATGTGAAGTCACTCTAAATTGTGCTTGTCATTTTTAAAATGACACTACCACATTAATAATAAAAGTCGACATGACAATATGTGGGACATGTTTAATATAAAGTAACATACTATGTTAACTAGAAACTAGTGGATCTCAGTGATCCATTTCCAAGACATGATTCTTCCAGCAACGTTTGTCTTCTTTGATGGTTCTTTGTCATACACCTACTTTGGCCTTCCATATCGTTGATTCCAACCCTTCATCTCAGGGATTGGATCATTCCGTATACACTATTAATGAGAAATCAATCAACAAATCATTCATGAACCAATCTGTAGTCAAGGCAAGTTACCAGTCAAGAACATGTCAAACCAAGTTGACATTGGGAGAAAGGGAAATTAGACTAAAAAGCTGCACAACAACAACCCTGTACATCCTCGGATATACAACACACAAACTCTACCAACGGAGAGGTGAAGCGGATGGTCTGGGAGAAGTAGGAGCTGCTCTGCTGCTGCCATTACCGACAACTTGAACTCCATTGGTTCTCTTACTTCTCGGCTTACCACCATTGTTGGCTCGTGCTTCTCTCGGTATCGAGGATACTTCACCCTCATTGTTACTACTACTGCACTCGTGATAAATCTGCTCCAAACTCCTCAACACTTCCTCCATGTTTGGTCTGTACTCGGGTTCTGCTGACAAGCATCTCACTGCAAGCGTCACCACTTTAAGTGCGCAACTCACAGTGTACTGCCCTTCGATTCTTGCAAAAGAATGACAACATCAATATGTCTAAGATGTTCTCTCTCAATGATTTAGCCACTAAATATGTTTTATCTAAATTAATATTAAGATTGTGCTTATTCATTTCACTTAAGACTTATATAACTTAATTAGAATTGCTTACAAGGGTTTATGCAAGGCAGTGAAGGGAGTATAAAAAAATACACAATTATAAAGTGGAGGGCGAGCAATGTTGCAAAGGTGGAGGGGTTTTGGGCATATATAATTATACTTTTCAATTTAATAGTGAATTCCAATCTAACTTGATGTTGTGAAGAAAAATATTGAATATATATAATTTTATAGTTTTAAAGTACGAAGGACTAAGATTTTTTTCAGTTGTGTGATTCTGAGAAACTATTTCAAAATAGAGGCAAGAGTACATCCTCCTTCCCTTCTCCTACTGGAGTGAAAATCACATGAATGAGAGAGTAGAAAATTATAAATTTCATAAGTGAATTCATATTTTAAAGATGAAAACAGTAGAGTAGACGATGAGGATAATTATGTTGTTAATGATTGTGACAATGATGTTGTTGATGGTGGGCTAATGTCAAAGCCAACAGAAAATCGCTCTAATGTGTGACAACCCGTGGTGAAGTGAAGTGTTACTTGATTAGCTTTTTCAGAATTCAAATTCCTTGCTTTAGTCTTGGTATTTATTTCAAGAAGAACTTTCATAGATGACTCAATTTGATTATTGGAAAACTCTATAATGTAAGTCAATTCTTCATTTTTCAAGTAATTGAATAATTATAATTTTTTGTGGTTCCAAATAAAAAAATATGTTCCTGGTGTACAATTGATATATTTTATTCATATTATTCACGTAAACATGAAAAGAAAGAATTTTCGTAAAAAAAAAGACCTTGGAAGGAAAATTGGCATCATCACATAAAGTAGCAAAACAGAAATTCAAAATTTTAATAATTATTATTATCAAATTCCAATGTGACAAAGGGACAACTGAAATTAAAGTAAGTCTGGACAAATTTTGCCATAATTTTAATGCAAAATAGTTAAATAAAGTGTGGTTATATAATTTTCGTAGGATTTGGTTTCTTTACATCCTTGCATGGATTAAAATGTTGACTTTTTTTAATGATGTAGGTTATTTTTCAATATTTTTTAATGGAAGAATTTAGATTCTATATGGTATCAACAAAAAAGTATTTTAATCTGTAATAGTACATTCTGTTTTTTTTCCTAATGATTTATGGAGGGTCTATTTATCGGGGGGAAAAAGTATTTTAATTCATACAACTACTATTGTGAATTCAACAATGGTGAAATGTATTCGGCCAATGGGCCGGGTTTCAATCTAGTAAATCAATAAATGATTATGTCAAGTCACATTAATAATAAATGTCGACAGGACAATATGTGGGACATGTTTAATATAAAGTAACATACTATGTTTACTAGAAACCTAGTGGATCTCAATGATTCATTTCCAAGACATGATTCTCCCCGCAACGTTTGTCTTCTTTGATGATTCTTTGTCATACACCTACTTTTGCCTTCCATATCGTTGACTCCAACCCTTCATCTCAGGGATTGGATCATTCCATATACACTATCAATGAGAAATCAAGCAACAAATCATTCATGAACCAATCTGTAGTCAAGGCAAGTTACCAGTCACGAACATGTCAAAACAAGTTGACATTGGGAGAGAGGGAAATTAGACTAAACAGTTGTACAACAACAACCCTGTACATCCTCAGATATACAACATACAAACTACCCACGGAGAGGTGAAGTGGATGGTCCGGGAGAAGTGGGAGCTGCTCTGCTGCTGCTGCCATTACCCACAACGTGAACTCCATTGGTTCTCTTACTTCTCGGCTTACCACCATTGTCGGCTCGTGCTTCTCTCGATCTTGATGACAATTCACCCTCGTTACTACTGCCACACTCGTGATAAATCTGCTCCAAACTCCTCAACACTTCCTCCATGTTTGGTCTGTACTTGGGTTCTGCTGACAAGCATCTCACTGCTAGCGTCTCCACTTTCAGCGCGCAACTCACTGTGTAATGCCCTTCGATCCTTGCATCCATCACTTGGAAGATCTTTTGCTTGCTACCCAAGTAAGGCCTCGCCCATTCCACGAGGCTCTTCTCCCTTGACGGCCTGTTCTTGTCTATAGCTCTCCTGCCAGAGATGATCTCCAGCAGGACAACCCCAAAGCTACACACATCGCTCTTTGCTGTCAGATGACCTTGAAAATGGGACGAAAAGAAATTAGTACACAAAGTAAGCAAACAAGGAAGGAATGGAAGCATAATGTTGGGATGCCATATGTATCAATATGCACCTGTGGCCATATACTCAGGAGCTGCATAGCCATATGTGCCCATGACTCTTGTGGAGACGTGGCTCTTACTCCCAGTTGGACCGTCCTTGGCTAGCCCGAAATCCGAGAGCTTAGCGTTGTTGCTCTGCATCCCAATTACAAAATTTGAGGATAATTAATATTGTTAGGGAGAGATGCAATGCAAAGTGCTGACTACAAGTACAGGGAACAAAGTTATTAACATTGTAATCGTTTTCACAGTACCGAATCGAGAAGGATGTTGGAAGTCTTGAAGTCGCGGTATATGACTTTGGCCTTATCGCTGTGAAGGAATGCTAGACCTTTAGCAGCATCAACGACAACCTTCATGTGCAGGTTCCAAGACAAAGGTTGGAAATAAAAAGCTCATGTACAACAACAGTAATGTTTCAGACAACATTGTTGCTACTATAAGCAACTGATGCATTAACATTATTCAATCTTACAACTTTACTAATGACTCCAATTATTTGGATCATCGGTTAAATGATTCATAACAACTCACTTCGAAAGAGATGATTCTCCAAGTTGCCCTTTGACATGAACTCTTAGACCAAAAGCCGTTGTTCATCTTCGATGCAGTAACCAATCAATTTCACTAGGCTTGGATGGTACAGTAGCCCCAGGTAGTTGATTTTCGTCTACCCACCATTCACAATCAAATAACACAGAAAATCAGGTTCCAATTCATCTTTCCCATTTCTGAACTCCAGGGCATTAAAAGGGGCAAAAATAATGCGAGGACTTGTAATCAATTACCAACCGTTCTTGGTGGCCTTGATAGCTCTCTTGGTTAAGCCTCTTGACGGCAATAACCATCCCAGTTCCATGCCTTACAGCAGTGAGTGAATTCTCTTCTACCAATCCTTTGAAAACACACTCAAACCCTCCTTCACCCAACAAACTGTCGGGGCGGAAGTTCCTAGTGGCTGCCTTGAGATTGCCGAAGGTAAAGCTCTTCAAGTTTGTGGCTTGCAAGATCTTGCCTTCTGTTCTCAGCGTAGTGGGCACTGTCCCAGCTGATGATGACACCTTGCTCGTCGACAAGCTCAAATCTTTCCTTGCCCCTGCCCAAAACCCACCAACATCATTAAACTTTCATAATAGTTTCATTTGGACATAGCCTCAATCCACAGAAAGGGGGAAAACAACCTAGAACAAAATGAGCTAATAAAGTTTTTAGAAAAAAAAAAAGAAATGGACTTTTCTGGAAAGGGGGACAAATTAAGAAGACCCCAAATAAAGGAAAAAAATTATAAGCAGAAATGTGTAGAGAATTGGGGAAGGTACCATTAAAGAGGGGTTACCAGCTTTGATTCTGGAACTAAAGCAGGAACCCATGAAATGAACACGACCAAGCTTCTCTGCCCGAAAAAATAGAAACAAAGATGAAGAGATCAGCTGTTTTCCCAGCAGCAGAAGGAGAGTAGGCAAAGACCCAAATTAGGAAAGTTTCCCAGCTTTCGAGAAGCAGGGCAAATGAAGAAACAAGAGAAGCCCGTGAGGCAGGGCAAAGGAAGAAAGGGAGGTGGAATGTAGTGTGAAAGCGGAAATTTGGAAAGGCGACTTTTTTCTCATGTATGGGGGTGGGGAATCATCATCATGTAAAGATAAGTTGTCTATAAATCACACCCATGGCCCTTCCCAGTCGCTTACTTTGACCAGGTTAAGAGGTTAATAATATACAAGTGGGGAAAGTTTCAGAGGAAAATTATAATATCGGGAAAAGTAAGAAACAGAGTGATGGCCAAGGAAAGGACGGGAAAAGGACGTGTTTTCTTTTCTAGACGGACGAATGGCAGAGATGGCTTTGTTTTGGAGCTTTCTGAGCTGAAGCGGTTGCTTTGTTTGTTGTGTGTGTGGTTGGTTGCTGAGGGAAATTTATTAAGCTCTCTGTAAATTACTAAATTTTCAAAAGGACAACAAGTGAGAAAGTGTTGACTTGGCCCTTTCCTTTACTCTGCCACCCTGTCCTCTCTCTAGGATTAAGGATTTTAAGCATACGGATTAGATTAGTGGATTGTTTAAAAACAATTTGTTTATTGTATAAGACTAAACAAAAGCCTGTCTATCAGGTTCATGGATTTGTATTGGAATACTTCATTCATTCTGATTAGTGATAATCCTTTCTGGCCAACTGGTACACAATTTAGCTATTCTCTAATAACTATATTGTTAGTTTGTTACAACTTACACGCACTGAAATATAACTCAATAAATGCCAGTTTGACATTTTTTCTTATTTTTAGTTATTGTCGTATTGTTTGGTCAACATGCAGCTCAAAAGGAAGATGACACGAGATGATGTTGGAATCCGGTGAGTAGAAAGTTGTCCAACTTAGTGAGGTTAGCAGAGGAGTAGTATGATTTGATTGGATTACAATCAATGTATGTCAGTTTTAACAAAATATATATAGGAACAAAAAGAGATCATTAGCACTAAATGAATTACGCATATATATAATCTATCCAAAGACACACTTTTCGGTCTCCATACAACATATATACATGTTTCAATAAAATTCAACATTATGAACAAATGACCAATCATCATAGTTAAATACAACATCTAACATCCACATTCAAACAATTATACTTGAATCTGACAAATAACATTAACATTCAAACGAATATACTTAAATCCAACGAATAACATCAACATCCAGTGGCGGAGCTGTGTGTATTGGAGGGGGGCTATATATCTCGGCTTACATTATAAACTAATACGTGCCTATTGAGAAAACATGCTAGTTTAGTAAAAGACATGGGTTCAAATCTTGTTGGTACTTACTACTTAAGATTTTTTTATTTTTTTTGCCTTATGCCTTATGTCACAAACTTGGCCCATAAACATTAGGATTGGACCCATGAAATGGCCCATCTATTTGTGAATTGAGTCCTGTTGCAATTTTGAATAATATTGTAAAGAAGTTTCGGACTCTTGAGCACTTTTTTCCTATAAACTTAAGCATTATTATTTTTAATCACATAAATTATTGATATTTTTATACGATTATATAAAAAACCCTCCCTATTAATTACCCATACACGCACAGAATAATTCATGTTAATTGAGTATAAAAGAAACCCAATTAATCAACAGTATAATTTATAGCTGAAAAGTAAAACTGCAACCCCCATTCAAATTTTCCTGCGCATATAGTGATTTTAGGAGTCTGACGTGGCAGGGTGGTTATACGGGATTAAATTAGAAATCCCCGCCTGACAGGAGAGATAAAAAACCGTCGGTTCCCACTACTTTTTTTGCGGCTGAAATCATCTTCCGTCACTGCCAACGAAGGTTGTTCTGCGGAGGGAGTGGAGGTTGCGAGGCTTTAGGAGGAAGCGCTTGAACTTGGAGTCGAGGCGACGCTCGAGGGCTCCATTGTGTGGGGTGGTTATGTGTGGTTGCCGACGGATTACTCTAGAGCGTGGGGAGTGCTTTCTCGACAAGGTCACCGAGCTCGGTGTAGTGGGAGTCGAGGAGGGAGACAAGGACGGAGTTGAAGTTACTTTTGTCCAGCGGCGGTGGAATCGGGGTAAGCGGAAGATTGAGAATGGTGGCGCTGCGGTTTAGGGGAAGAAGAAGTGGGCAATGTGGCGTTGGAAGTAATAAGGAAGAAGAGGAGAGAAGAGACACCATAAAGGTGTTCGTCCCATGGTGATAGGCGGATTGTCAAATTCCTCTCTTCGATGGTGAGAAAAGTTTTGAACTATAGAAAGTTAGAAACACGTGTGTTTATCTCTCTGTTTACTTAGGTTTTGATTTAAGTTTTCATTTTGATTCATTGGATTCCACGGGGATCTGACATTAGCGATCAGGTGATGCATACCAAGTATTCTCCTGGGGAAGGACTCTCTTTGTGGCTGTAAGGCTTGCTGATTGTGGATGAAGAAGATGGATCTTTCCAAGGAAATAGAGAATATGAAGTTGTGGATCCGAATTAGGCCCGAGGAATTCCTTAAGTATGTCATCTCGATTTTTTTTTTTGTTCTTTGGGTTCTCTCTATTTTCCTCCACATATGACATTATTTAGCCTCTTTTTAGGAAGCTGTTAGTAGTGGTGGGTGATGAACCCATTGGACCAGCAATGGAGATTCGTGTTGTGATGAAGGAGTGTTAGATTCCATGAAAATCACCAGGGCTTATCGTGATTGTTGGCAACTAATTTCTGGTAAGTTTTGTTGTAGATGAGGCCTCCCACAGTGAGATAGCTGTCAGAACTCAGAACTATGACTGTTTCAAAGCAGCCTCAAGATGGGAATTTGGCTTATGGTTTCCTGATCATTGGGAAGATGAGTACCTAACTAAAATCGTTTATGCCGTATTTATTCATCATGTTTTTTTTTTAAATATGCTAACAGAGTCTTGCTGTGTTGCATCTTGATGAAAGGAGGAAATCGAAGATCATAGCTGATGAAAATGGTGATTCTTTTTGTTTGTCTTTTCAATGACAATTTCAAGATCTATATCAGATTTTAGTTCTATCTGGCAATTAAAGTTGGAGAACAAATAACCCATTTTAGAGCTTTTACTTATTCTGCTTTTGCTCATCCTTATAGCCTATTCTTCAAAGAGTGGTAAGAGAAATGCACACGCATTACATTTTATTATTCTCTTTGGAGCAGCATTAGTAGTTTTGTATCCTTTGAGGCTTGAGCTGCCTTCTTTGAGCTCTTTGGTCATGGACGAGAATCACAGGTAAAGAAAAGAGAACTAATTGATTAGAGTTGTTGGATTAAAGATACACATTTTAAAATGAGGTTTGTCCAAATAATGGACTCACTCTCTAAGCTTCTCTCTTGGTTAGTTGGTCTATGATTACCATTGTGAGTTCACAGGTCAAAGCGTACGTACAAGCAACAGTATCCTTTTCATGACGCAGCTCAAAGACACAAAGTTGTTCCTTGGAGGTTGGAAGGAGAGGGATTGATAGGACAAAAGGTTCAAGGGATAATGCTGGTTTCTATGGGGTTGCAGGCTGTCGATAAATGCACCCGTATCATTTTCATGGTGCAGGTGAACTGCTGAAGAACCTTCTGCAGTAAAAAAGACAATAAAGCAGTTTGGAAGACAAATTAGGCTAAATAAGTACATCTTCCACTATATATTGTTTTCGAACTCTGTGTGAATAATGAGTATAGAGTAGAAACAGTAGACTGAGTTTGCTTATGTATTTTCGTTATTCTTGAACACTCAATCTCTTGAAACTAGCGAAAGAGCAGCTACCGGTGGCTTCTGTTCGCTGAGAGCTGCCTTCACCAATTTGATGCGGAAACCTTGACCTCTATTTGATGAGGTCATTCCACTCTGCCTTTTTATCCTGCTACAATTGTTCCATTCTTTTTGGTTGTTTGCTGTAATTTGAGTCTCATCAATTGCGTTTGGGTTTATGGTTTGCGTTTTCATTCTAATCCGGTGGATTACATAATTTATTTGCTAATGTCTTAGGTTCCGGTTTGCTATGGTGTTGCGGTATGATAGATTAAAATGAGTTTCTGGTAATGTCTTGCTTTTGTTCGTTTTTTGTTTGATGTTAATAATCACTTTGGTCACTATATTTTTCATTTTGGTTTTGTGCTGCTACTTCAAGCTTTATATGGCTATTTTAGTTTTTTTTTTTTTTTTTGCGAGAACGCAGCATGCCAAAAAAAATTCAAATGGGGTGTTTATGAAAAACATTTAAACTCCATGATTCTAGGTGAACACTAATTTTACTTTACAGGTGAAAGAGTGGAGAGCCGAAGGAAGAACCAGTAAAAGGGATGGTTGTTGTGAGATGATTATGTTTCCTTAATTACACCAACCAACAGGAATCAATCAATTCCATGAATAATATAACATATTTATGAAACAAACCAAATTTAACCCCATAAAGTAATTGGATGTCAGATAGATTTTCAGGGCTTCATAGTTTGTGATTTGTTTCTCTCATTTTGGTATGTTTCAGAAGATTTGGGGCTTAATACAATAATGACTTTTCCCTTGAGGTTGATGATTCTATCTAACCTATAGTTTTATAATTGAAATCCCTCGACTGTTAGACTCCTTAATCTAGGTTCCTCTTTGTCAGTTTGCATTTGTTAATGGGAAATTTTGACTAAATACATTCCTCTATTGAGTTGTTATGGAACATAATACAATGCATTTTTTGTTCGTTTGTGATGATACGTAATACTTAGAATGGTTGAATGTATGTTTATGCTGATAAACATGGTTCACCAAACTGGCAAACTCTTAATCTTATGTTACTCAGATTCATGTGTTGTCTATTGAATTGTGCCGCGTGCTTGCAGTGATACCTAATGTTTCTGCTGCCGCTATGAGAACTGTAAGGGTAAGCAACTTAGGTGGGTGAAAGTGTAGTCAGTGGAATGCTCGCTAAAAAGCTCAAAGTATGGTCCATGTAGATGTAGTGTTGTTGGTGCTATATATGCAAGCAGCGAGGGAACTAAAAGGGGGATGGAGACATGCATGTGTCTAATTGTAGTTAATTTGGATAATTTGTGAATGAGGTGTCAAACCGTTCAGGGGATATATGAGTTTCAAAGTGGAATTTATGTGTTGGGTAAAGGGTTTATATAATTAATGGGGTAAAAAATTCGACGTGGATTGTAAGAGTACACAAAATGCTGTATAGTTTGGAGACTAATTACACTCCACCTACATGTGATGGTGGTTGATAATGATTAGCGTAATTGTGAATGCAACCATATTTAGCCAAATAAATTCATTCGAGTTCAGTTAGTTTTCTTCCATGCTTTCATTCATTGGAATTGTTTTTCTCACCTTGGTATCATTTGAGGGGATTTGTGGATTTAGCAGAGCAAACCTTTTTCCTTCTATCTAAGCTATTCTTCAAAAATAGTAATTGACAGCTCCCCAGAGCTTCTGTCTTCCTTGCTATATGGTGTTTACATTGTTCTTATTTCCAGTTTATATGTCCTGACTTCAAAGTATTCACTCTTCATGTTATCTGTCCAAACTCCAAAGGGAATCATGTACAAACCTATTAATTGAGGAAAAAAAATCTCAATCAAGTATAAAACTTTTCATCAAGGAATTGATTATGATAAGTGAGAACACCATTCATCAATAAGGTTCAAGGTATACAAATTAAACTCTCAATATATTAATTCATATGATTGCTTTAATACTAAGAATTGAGTTTTATTTATCATGTTTTAATAATATCAATCTCGATTATAAAAAGTCAACTATTAGTTCCAAACAAAATGTATTTAACTATTTATCAAGATTAGGAGTGTCAGTTCGGGTCGGGTTCGGTTACCCGAACTGAAACCCAAAAAAACCAAAAACCCGAAACCGAAAATCACTAAAACCAAACCCGAAACCGATAAGGACTTGCGGGTTCCGGTTACCTGAAACCCGAAAATTTCTTATCGGGTTCGGGTTCGGTTAAAGCAAAACCGAAATCCCGAACGCCTAAGAATACGGGTTGAGTTCTATTCATTGGAGGTTTTTAGCCGGAACCCGAAAAAGATAAGCAAAACCGAACCCGAAACCAAAAAACCCGAAACCCGAAACAAACCCGAACTAAAAAAACCAAAAATATATATAATCGGGTCGGTTTCGGGTAAACTCGAAAAACCGAACCCGAATGGACACCCCTAATCAAGATATATCATCGAAATAGATATCTCAAAATATTCCGACCAACGGACGGGTATAAGCTAGTTACACATAGACGCACATAATAATTTATTCATACTATTGAAACCCTCCCACCTCCCCTGTTTATTATAAAAGAAAACCCTCCCCATTAATAAAGATAATTACAAGTACAAGCAGAGGCGGACCCAGGGGGTTTAGGGGTGTCCCCCCGGACACCCTTAAATTTTGGGAAAACGATTATCCAACCCCCCGTGGTAATTTACGTATGGAAAAAAATATATAATTGATAGTGAGGGACACCCCTTAAATTTGAAAAAATGATTATCCTACTGTCATTTGTGTATAGGAATATAAGTGGTAGGTTGGATAATTTAAATCTAGAACACTATTATTATTAATAAACTTAATTTCCGTTGAGCTAAACTCATTTGTTGTTCGATTTTGAACAATGTGTAATAGTAAAATGACATTCTCTATCTCTAATTATTTTAAAAACCTAATAATTAAACTAATTTCAAACTATCCTTAATTTGTATTGATTTTATGATTGTACGACAAGTGTTGAAAGAGTCTTTCAGCTTTGGGTTACATCAAGAACAAGTTTACAAATCTAATATGCGAAAAGTTCGTGAATGATTGTCTAGTAGTGTATATAGAGACATTTTTTTTAAACACTATAGACACCAAGTGTATTCTACAATTATTTCCGAATATTAAAACACATCATGGAATTTTTTAACCTGTACGAGTAAGGTATTTTCATATTTACAATTTTATTTTTATTAAAAGAGGACACCCATGTAAAAAATTTATGGGTCCGCCACTGAGTACAAGGGAAAGAAATAACCTAGTTTTGTAGAGACAGGAAAGTCAAGTGCCTATCCCCTTGTTGATAGGTTGATTCGCCTTGTTTTCCTCTTCCCGTGTCTACAGTTACTCGGGAACGTGTCTTTTCTTCGATGAAGATTGTGAAGACTAGGTTATGCAATAGAATGAGTGATGAATTTCTTGCTGATAGTTTGGTTATCTATATTGAACGAGATATATCAAAGACATTTAGTTTAGACACTATTTTGAGTGATTTTGTTGATGTGAAAGAGCGTCACGTACAATTTAATTTATAAATTATAAATGATTTTTTTATTTTTTATTATATATTATCCATAATAATAGCCCCCCTCAATCGGAATCCTGGCTTCGTCACTGTCAACATCCATAAATTATTCCTGCTAAAGCATGGTCGTGAGGATGTGGAGTAGTAGTGTGTTCGAATTTCTGCTCGGTTCATACCTTGGAGCTAGAGGCGCTCGAAAAATTTGTTGTTGGACTATTCTCTTGCAATGTAGCATTGATGTTTGGTTGGTTTGGAGGGGTTTTTCAAGTCTAATTTGACGAGTCCAACAACTAATAAGTCGTGTTCAAAAAAAGAAACGTATTTTTTCCCTTAAACAAATCCATTAAAGCCTCGATGCTTGAGAGCGATGGACATCTGACTAAGTGGGCAACACTAATGAGCAAGTGGCTCTTATGGAAGAGCGGTTGTATGACAACATCATGGAGAAAAAAAAAAGGTTTTGTGTAACATACTATGGTCTCAACGCCCGTGCGAAGTAGTGATAAGTTTTACGAGCTCCTATTGAGATTCGTTATTCTTGCGTTTTGTACTTTTAGCAAGTTAGGGATCTCTTTGTAATTTGCCACCCTAGTTTATTGTTGAATAGGGTTCGACTACTGATGATATAAGGGTGAAGGCTTCTACGTCTAACCCTAAGGAAGAAAACCTAAATCATAATAAAAGTACAATCGAGAATTCACGTTATCCGAGGACTAGTCTCATTCATTCATGAATGGGGAAACCACTAAAAATGCGGTGTCGTGTGTTTTACTATCATTCAATTTCGTCAATTTTATCATGGTATCAGAGTTGTGACCGATTAACACCTCATTAGTTCGGTATGGCAATCACTAGCGAGGAGACACCCCCTGGTTTCGTCGCCAACTCTACCGGCAGAGGCGACCCTTCTGGAGGTACTACTGTTGCTCGTCCTTCTCCATTTACCATTCATCAGTCTGATAATCCTAGCCAACTCTTCGTAGGGGAACTTCTCACAGAAGTCAATTATGGCGAATGGGTTGGGGACATCACAAATTCGCTCATAGACAAAAACAAACTCGGTTTTGTCGATGGCTCTATTGTTGCTCCCGCCTCGGGAGGTGAAGATTATGCTCTTTGGAAACAATGTGACGCAATGGTGAAAGGGTGGCTTAAGACCGCTATGACCAAAAACATCTGCATTAGCGTTCGATTCGCGAAGACATCGCGGGACATTTGGCTCGATCTCCAGGCGAGTTTTGGGCATGGAAGCACGGCTCGCATGTACGAGTTAAAGCGCATGATTAATCTATTGCAACAAGAGAAAACTACAATTGCATCCTTCTACACCAAACTTCGGGGTCTTTGGGGCGAGATAGGGTCCCTATCACCGTCGCTTGAATGCACATGCGGCGGATGTACTTGTGACGTTCGACGTCGTCGGCAAGAAGCTAAGGAAGGTGAGCGATTGCTTGATTTTTTATGGAACTTGATGATGTTTTTAGTACTATGAAGACCCAGATTCTAGCTATGAAACCTACTCCTAGTCTAGGGGAGGCATACCATTTGGTTATGAATGAGGAGCAGCAGAAGAATATCTCAAACAGTCGGCATCCGCGAGCTGATGCAGCAGTTTTCCATGCGCAAGGCGAGAGGAAGTTTGATCGGCCTTCTCAACAGGGGGAGAGAGATGTGGACGGGAAGCCAGTCTGTACGCATTGGTTACCCGCCACACAAGGAAGGCGAACAATCGCCACCAAGGAAGAAAACTGATCGGGGGCCTAAAGCAGCACCCCAGGCTGCCAACGTGGATGCCGAGATCGACAGCAGCCCAATCCCTGGGCTCACGACAAATCAATTTGCTCAGCTGAATTCCTTCCTAAATTCGGACGTGAAGATGCATGGGCAAAGTTCTTTGGATCCTGTATCCAACATGGCTTATACGTATTCTTCAGTTTCTACTTCGTGGGTAATTGATTCAGGATGTAATGAACATCGTCACTGACAAATCCTTGTTGATTGATGAGTTGGAGTCACCTCCAGCCTTACAGGTTCGCATTTCGAATGAGACAGGTGTTCCTGTTCGAAGTATTGGTTCAGTTAAACTGTCTAATGGATTATTCCTTCGTAGAGTTTTATTTGTTCTGTAATTTTAGTGTAATCTGTTATCCGTCAGCAGGCTCACGGTTGATCTACCGGTGGCCTTAATATTTCTTGATGACTTCTGTATTGTTCAGGACTTACCATCCAGGACGCTGATTGGGATGAGTAAGCATGTTGATGGGTTGTATTATCTTCAACTCTTTGATGGGCGTGATCCGGTGGCACATGCGGCTCGTCAAGGTGTCAATAAAACAGCTCTCTGGTATGCACGATTGGGGCATCCAGCTGGTGCGAAGATGATAGCTCTGCAGAAGTTTATTTCCTTTCCTGAGATACATGAGAAATTTCCATGTCGTTCCTGTATTCGAGCAAAACAAGCTCGTGATCCGTTTCAGTCTAGCTCGATAACGAATAAATCTTGTTTTGAACTCCTTCATTTGGATATTTTGAGAGGTTATTAGATCCCTGATAGACCATCATTTACACATGTTTTTACCCCCATTCTTACACCGTGTGAGGTGTTGATTCTCGTGTTTTAGGCCGATTTCACGCTAGGTTGTGCTTGTTTGTGATATTTCAGGTCCTAGTACGTGAATGAAGGCTTAGGAGCGAGTATGGGGTCGATTGGGCGAAGAACGGACGAATGGCGAGCTTTTTGGGGAGCTGCACGGGCAGACCAGGGAGGCTGCACGGCCGTGCAAAGTGCAACTCTGGCCGTGCGGTTTTGGCCGAGGCCGAGCACGGGCACCCTGAAGATCTGCACGGCCGTGCGCCCTGGCCGTGCAAGATGGCTGAATCTCGACTAAGTGACACGCTGCGTTTTGGAGTGCACGGCCAGAATGGTGATGTGCACGGCCGTGCACCCTGGCCGTGCAAGTCGGGAAAGCCTGTTTTAGAGCCTATTCGAGCCAGAAGAGGGGGAATCGTGTTTTGAGAGCAAAAACAGAGCCCTAGAGAGAGAAAGTGCGAAGAACACACCCTAGAAGCTGTCTTAGAGCTGGATTTCATCGAATCGAGCTTGGAGGTCGTCATAGGAGTGGAAATCATCGTCCCGGAGCAGATTATCCTCATCGTTATGAGTATGACTAATCTGATTCTTGTTTTCTCTTCTCTCTCTATGGAGTAGAACCCTTCTCTCACTTGGGTATGAAGAACCCTAGTTCCTTGTGTTAGGGATTTGATTGTAATGACTTGGGATGATATTATTGTTTGATTTTAATCGAATGACGCATGTTTATTGAATTGATTTGAGTCTGATCAGCTTTTCTCAATTTCTGCTTCAACCTGAGATAGATAGAATCTGATTAGGTTGTTAGAGCCTCTTCATTCGATAGTAGGAGATTGGCTATACGAGAGTTAGCCAGTTTACTGCTTTGTACTGGTGTTCTTGGCGCCAGTAGGGGAGTTCTGTGTTCATAGCCTCAGCTTTCTATCCCGGTGAAGACTAGTCGTCTGCCGGGTAGTTAGACTGAGAGGGCTTGGTCAGCTTAAGAGATTCCAAGCTACTGTCGGATCTTCCGCAGTCTAATCAACAGTAAATCAACCCAGGGAATTGCAATTGAACCTAACTAAGGGGCTAGGGGGACTCAATCCCGAGTGACTCTTACCTGCTTTTGAAAACCGAACCATTTACTGCTTTCTTACTGCTTTTACCTTTCACAACAATCACTCGAACTAGTTTGCTAGATAATAGAGAATCACGGAGTAAGCAGTAGATCTAGACCCCGGGTTGATAATTAAACTTGCCTGTTACTGCATTCCCGGACTGCGATTCCACTTGGTCGCAGTTTGGTGTTGTGTTTTGGCGTGTCAATCCCCTCACTCTCTGGGGCACATTATTTTTTGACAATTGTTAACGATTATAGCAAAGCTGTTTGGGTTTATTTATTGAGATATAAGTCTGACGTTGGTCGATATTTGTTGGCTTTCTTTCATATGGTGCAAACCCAGTTTGGCAAAGAAATTCATTGTTTACAGGCGGACAATGGTCTGGAATTCAAGATTGGTGTGCTCCATACTTATTATGAAGAATCCGACATCATATTGCAGACCTCTTGCACTGATACGCCGCAGCAAAAGAACGTTGTGGAGCGTAAACATCGCCATCTACTAGAGACTGTGCGTGCACTACGTTTCCATGCGAATTTGCCTCTCGAATTTTGAGGCGAGTGTATTCTTACTGCGGCCTACTTGATTAATCGTATGTTGTTGGTCATGATCGGAAACCACACTCCTTTCCAGGTCATGTTCGACAAAGATCCTCCTTGTCATCATTTGCGTAGTTTTGGTTGCCTGGTATATGCTTGCGATAATCGACGTGGGCTGGATAAATTTGCCGATCGTGGTCGTGTTGGTATTTTCGTTGGGTATCCTGGCACTCAGCGTGGGTATCGGGTTTATGATTTGGAAGACAAATGCATACACACTTAACGTGATGTTCGCTTCTTGGAGGATACATATCCTTATCGCATTTCACCTGATCCCTTCCGCAGTCTAATCAACAGTAAATCAACCCAGGGAATTGCAATTGAACCTAACTAAGGGGCTAGGGGGACTCAATCCCGAGCGACTCTTACCTACTTTTGAAAACCGAACCATTTACTGCTTTCTTACTGCTTTTACCTTTCACAACAATCACTCGAACTAGTTTGCTAGATAATAGAGAATCACGGAGTAAGCAGTAGATCTAGACCCCGGGTTGATAATTAAACTTGCCTTTTACTGCATTCCCGGACTGCGATTCCACTTGGTCGCAGTTTGGTGTTGTGTTTTGGCGTGTCAAGTTTTTGGCGCCGTTGCCGGGGACCCTCTAGGTTATTGGGGAAACGTGAGAATTTGTTACTCTAGCTTTTTATTTATTGCATTTTTTTTCTTTTCCACCCTTGCTTTTCACTTGGGTGTTATGTTTTTGTTGGTGCAGCTCTGAAACATGGATCCTCATGGCTTCTCCAACCATTGGGGGTATCAACCACCATCCGTGTGGTATTACCCCGAGACTTCCTGGAGCAATCAAGGAGGAGAAGACTATGGATTCGGATGTCAGTACCAACCCCCCTACTATGGAGAACAACCAAACCCTTGGGAACCTCAAGAACAATATCCTTTTCAAGAAGAGTTCCTGCCACAACCAGCAGAGCCATGCTACACTTCACTGGAAGATCCGAACAAACAATTAAGGCTTCTCGTGGAGCAGTTTACTCGAGACACTGAGAGAGCATGCTCCAAGATGGATCTTCAAATCCAAGCCCTTGACTCTTCCGATCCCTCATTGCTCCATGACATGGAGCAGACTGTTCAGTGCTCAGCGAAGCAAACAGAGTGGGTGAAGCAAATTTGCTCACATCCTGCTCAAGATCACCTTTCTGCTGCTACGCTAGAAGAGGCGGAGTATGAAAAGGGCAGCGGGGGCGTTGAGGAGCCTACAGAAGTTATCACAGAGAACTCCCATAATGATCATGATCAGGAAATTCCTCTGGTGGCAGATCACACCGTTCTTCATTTATGCTCTAGCATGCTGGGCCTGTGCGAGGAGAGGCAAGATGATCCCATTGAAGAAATTGCTTGGCGACTTGCTCTCCAATCTGTTTTGGAAGAAGAAGAGCGAGCAAGGATGAGGAAGGAAGTTGTGGAGGATGAGGAAGGAAGTAAAGACGAGGTAGTTCTTGATCTTTTCCAAGGGGAGAGACCACATTTTGAAGAAGGTAGGGGGGTTGTGGAGGCAATTGGCGTCCAGGCTGAGGATGAAGTTGAGGTGGAAGAGGCTTGCACCGAGCCTATGTTACACTTGATATCTCCACCAAACTTCGAGGATATGCTTGGCAAGGACCCATTTGCAGTGTCTCTTTGCCCAACTAAGACCACATCAACATCAATCCCTCTTGGTGGATACGATGGTGGTCAATCGAATATATCTTATCTGGTTTGGGGCAATGAGACAAGAGCAGATGCGAAGGAGAGGTCTCGTGAGTGGAGACTTCATCTTCCTCAAGGTCACGAGCCGTCTTCATCACCTATCACTTCACTTGCTTGTGACTTGAGACTCCACATCATCGATGAGAACCTCAACTTCAAGGAGGTTTTGGGGTGGACCGAAACTTAGGAGCCACCGTCTAGCTAAGACGTAAAAGAAGCGCTTGTGGGGAGGCAACCCCACCAAGGTTTGTTTTTATTTTGTTTGTTTTTGTCGGTTTATCCACTTGGAACTATGGTTTCTATCACCCAGTGTGTTTTGCTGATGCTAGCCCCGCTGACTGGTCCACTTCCAGTCCCCCAGCAGTGTTTTAATCCGGTAACATCGTTCCCCTTCTCTTTCCCTCTACTCCATTGAGGGCAATGTCGTGCTTAAGTGTGGGGGGATGCTTTGTATCGATTGGAATATTTATGATGGTGCTTGGAGCCTAGTCCGCTGTCCGAATCTTATGATTTGAGGGCTCCAAGTACTGCTGTTTGATCATATTGGCACTGTGTTTTGATGGATGAATTGATTGGTTTTCGGATTAATGCATGACAACTTGTTTGCGACTAGGACAACCTATGATGAGGACTGAGATGTGCAGTAGAACGATGTAGGGGTTCAGTTTTTCGACTGTTTGCTTGCCAACTGTGACTTGATCTGACTTGATCTGATTACTTGTTCTTGACAGTCGTTTATGCATCTAGTTCAGGGTATCGGAATGTGAGATAGAGCATATAGGTAGCCATGTGAGATTTGAGCCTGCTCGTTTCTTTCTTGTGAGATAGATCCCTCTTCCATGATGTGTAGCATTCACGTTGTCACTAGCTAAGATGATGGGGGCATAGGATTAGCCCACGCCCAAAACTGACTGTCCTGATGTGTCATATCCCCTAGTCAGCCCCTTTGAGCCGTGTGTTATCCTTTCTTTTGGTCTATAATGGAAAAAACTCACCCTTGTTGCATCTTTTAGAAGGTTCCACAGAGTGGTTTTTATATATTCTCTACTGTTTCTGCAAAAGTCTATGTGAGTGTTGGAGGTAGTGCTTAAAAGTTGGGCAGGTGTTTGAAGTTTATGCAGAAGTGGTGGCTCTCTTAGGAAATGAAAAGAAAAATGAAAGTAAAACAAAGAAAAAATTGAAAGCAAAAGAGAGCCACTACCAAAAATCTGAATAATGCCCAGTAAGCAGTGTTTCTTAGCAGTCTGGCTTGGAAATGCTGATGTTTATGCCTCCTTCGCTCTTGTGCTCTTAAGATATTGAGTAATGCAGAATAGCAGAAAGAAAATACCGGTTTGTTTGACTGTGATTGTGTGTTTGGAAAATGTGGAACCTTTTGCTATGAATACTTCCACCACCTAAAAGGCCTTTTCCCCATGTCCAAGACCCTAGCCAGTCATTTGAACCTGTGTCTAAGACCTCCTGATTAGTTAGTGGTGACACCCCATATGTGAACTCTAGCATTTAGAGGCTGCCATCATGGTGAAGAGATGATAGGTATTGAGAGTAATAGCATGCGCATCTTTCGCATCAAATTGTCCTGACCCCACTGGTCGAGAGTGAGTGATTCATTTTCATTTTCTATATGCTCTTGCACCCCGGTGAGGACCTAGATTGCTCGGTCTCTATTCTGATGTCTTGAGTTGGATGCATGAGTTGACTGTTTTGAGTAAGTGGTTGAATCAAGTCTAGGTTGGCCAGTGAACAGAAGGGAGACTCTTCCTTTACTCGATTTGCTGCACTCGAATGTCCTTTGTGGTGGTTGTCCAGGTTGTTATTGAGGTTGTGCATGTATTGATGTTTGAAAACCAGTGCGATTCACGTGTTCTGTGCCTTTATGACTTGTCCCCAATGTTGGTTGATTGAAATGTGTAAGCTTACCTAGTGTCTGACTTGGTTTGCTTGGGGACAAGCAAACGGTTAAGTGTGGGGGAGTTTGATAGACCATCATTTACACATGTTTTTACCCCCGTTCTTACACCGTGTGAGGTGTTGATTCTCGTGTTTTAGGCCGATTTCACGCTAGGTTGTGCTTGTTTGTGATATTTCAGGTCCTAGTACGTGAATGAAGGCTTAGGAGTGAGTCTGGGGTCGATTGGGCGAAGAACGGACGAATGGCGAGCTTTTTGGGGAGCTGCACGGGCAGACCAGGGAGGCTGCACGGCCGTGCAAAGTGCAACTCTGGCCGTGCGGTTTTGGCCGAGGCCGAGCACGGGCACCCTGAAGATCTGCACGGCCGTGCGCCCTGGCCGTGCAAGATGGCTGAATCTCGACTAAGTGACACGCTGCGTTTTGGAGTGCACGGCCAGAATGGTGATGTGCACGGCCGTGCACCCTGGCCGTGCAAGTCGGGAAAGCCTGTTTTAGAGCCTATTCCGAGCCAGAAGAGGGGGAATCGTGTTTTGAGAGCAAAAACAGAGCCCTAGAGAGAGAAAGTGCGAAGAACACACCCTAGAAGCTGTCTTAGAGCTGGATTTCATCGAATCGAGCTTGGAGGTCGTCATAGGAGTGGAAATCATCGTCCCGGAGCAGATTATCCTCATCGTTATGAGTATGACTAATCTGATTCTTGTTTTCTCTTCTCTCTCTATGGAGTAGAACCCTTCTCTCACTTGGGTATGAAGAACCCTAGTTCCTTGTGTTAGGGATTTGATTGTAATGACTTGGGATGATATTATTGTTTGATTTTAATCGAATGACGCATGTTTATTGAATTGATTTGAGTCTGATCAGCTTTTCTCAATTTCTGCTTCAACCTGAGATAGATAGAATCTGATTAGGTTGTTAGAGCCTCTTCATTCGATAGTAGGAGATTGGCTATACGAGAGTTAGCCAGTTTACTGCTTTGTACTGGTGTTCTTGGCGCCAGTAGGGGAGTTCTGTGTTCATAGCCTCAGCTTTCTATCCCGGTGAAGACTAGTCGTCTGCCGGGTAGTTAGACTGAGAGGGCTTGGTCAGCTTAAGAGATTCCAAGCTACTGTCGGATCTTCCGCAGTCTAATCAACAGTAAATCAACCCAGGGAATTGCAATTGAACCTAACTAAGGGGCTAGGGGGACTCAATCCCGAGTGACTCTTACCTGCTTTTGAAAACCGAACCATTTACTGCTTTCTTACTGCTTTTACCTTTCACAACAATCACTCGAACTAGTTTGCTAGATAATAGAGAATCACGGAGTAAGCAGTAGATCTAGACCCCGGGTTGATAATTAAACTTGCCTGTTACTGCATTCCCGGACTGCGATTCCACTTGGTCGCAGTTTGGTGTTGTGTTTTGGCGTGTCAATCCCCTCACTCTCTGGGGCACATTATTTTTTGACAATTGTTAACGATTATAGCAAAGTTGTTTGGGTTTATTTATTGAGATATAAGTCTGACGTTGGTCGATATTTGTTGGCTTTCTTTCATATGGTGCAAACCCAGTTTGGCAAAGAAATTCATTGTTTACAGGCGGACAATGGTCTGGAATTCAAGATTGGTGTGCTCCATACTTATTATGAAGAATCCGACATCATATTGCAGACCTCTTGCACTGATACGCCGCAGCAAAAGAACGTTGTGGAGCGTAAACATCGCCATCTACTAGAGACTGTGCGTGCACTACGTTTCCATGCGAATTTGCCTCTCGAATTTTGAGGCGAGTGTATTCTTACTGCGGCCTACTTGATTAATCGTATGTTTTTGGTCATGATCGGAAACCACACTCCTTTCCAGGTCATGTTCGACAAAGATCCTCCTTGTCATCATTTGCGTAGTTTTGGTTGCCTGGTATATGCTTGCGATAATCGACGTGGGCTGGATAAATTTGCCGATCGTGGTCGTGTTGGTATTTTCGTTGGGTATCCTGGCACTCAGCGTGGGTATCGGGTTTATGATTTGGAAGACAAATGCATACACACTTAACGTGATGTTCGCTTCTTGGAGGATACATATCCTTATCGCATTTCACCTGATCCCTCCGCATCTTTGTTTCATGGACAGCCTGCGCCATCCATTTTGCCAGCTTTGGAGCCATCGTGGGATGAGGCAGAGGATACCTCCCCTCTGCATGTCGTTGGTGATTCCATGCAGCCCACGTCCCCGTCGCTGAAATCGCCTAGTTGAGTGGATTCGGTCTCCCGGAACAGCTCGCCCTCCAAGCCTATTCCAGCTGAATTGGGCGACATCTCACGAGAGTCCGCCTCCTCACCATCTCATATTCCATCCTCATTGTCGATCACCTCGACTTCACCCACGCTCGTCAACGATGATGTGACTCATGTACTTTGACGAAGTGATCGACCTAAACAACCTTCCACTCGCCTCAAGGGTTTTGATGTGGATCTTCCAGGTTTCGCTCATGCGGCTAAGGCCTACTGTCCTATTAAGGATTATTTGACGTATAGACGTCTATCTCAGGCACATCATGCGTTTGTGGCAGCTGTCGCCTGTCAGTAGAGAGAAGTTAGAGAACTAGCCTCGTTTTTATTACTAGGTCGTTCGCTACAAGCATTGGCGTGATGCCATGTTGATTGAGTATCGTGCTTTGGAGTCCAATGGCACTTGGGAGTTATGTGATTTGCCGCCTGGCAAGCGGGACATAGCATCCAAGTGGGTTTTCAAGGTTAAGTTTAATGTCGATGACACTGTGGAACGCTACAAGGCTCGTCTAGTAGCGAAGGATTTTACCCAGGTCGAAGGCATCGATTATCATGATACTTTTGCGTTGGTTGATAAGTTGGTGACAGTTTGATGCTTACTCACTGTTGCGGTTAGTCGGAACTGGATTATTCATCAGCTGGATGTGAATAATGCCTTTCTGCATGGAGATTTGGCAGATGAGGTTTACATGGAGATTCCCCAAGGCTTCTCTCGGCCTGGCGAGACTCGAGTATGTCGCCTTCGGGAATCGATTTATGGTCTTCGCCAAGCCTCGAGAAATTGGTATAAAAAATTTACTTAAGCCCTCACTGAGCTGCGGTTTGTGCAAAGCTGCGCGGATCATGCTCTATTCACCTATCGTCGTGGCAGGTCCTTTGTGGTGGCTCTCATTTACGTTGATGATGTTATATTAACAGGTAATGACGTGGACTTCATTCAGCAGGTGAAGGATTTTCTCCATTCTCGTTTTACTATCAAGGATCTCGGGCCACTCAAGTACTTCTCGGGAATTGAGGTTGCATGTTCGCCTCGAGGTCTCGTTTTGAATCAGCGAAAGTATGTTCTGGATATTCTTGCTGATTCTGGCCTCACTGCCACGCGCCCTAGTGGCACGCCTATTGAACAACACCATCGCGTTGGTCGTGATGAGTCCCCTCCAGCCGCTGATGCTGCCTCCTTTCGACATCTAGTTGGTCACTTACTCTATCTTATGGTCACACGACCATATAGTACTTATGTAGTTAACATGCTCAGTCAGGCTGTTTATTCTCCTACTCAGGCTCATGTTGATGTCGCGACTCGCATTTTGCGCTATCTCAAAACCTGTCCTGGCTGTGGTGTATTCCTCCCTGCCTCTCCTGATCTTTCTTTGACTGCTTATTGTGATGTCGATTGGCCTGGTTGTCTGCTCACTCGTCGATCGACGACTGGCTACTTCATTAAACTTGGATCTTCCCCTATCTCTTGGCGCACCAAGAAACAGTCTGTTGTTGTCCGTTCGTCGGTCGAAGTTGAATATCGTGCCATGGCCAACACGGTTAGTGAGATTCTGTGGCTTCTGTGCGATTTGGGGTTCACATTTCTCAGCCTACTCCTCTCTAGTGTGATAATCAGGCAGCTTTGCATATTGTTGCTAATCCCGTCTTTCACGAGCGCACTAAGCATGTAGAGATGGATTGCTATTTTGTTCGTAAGCGTGTTTAGTCTGGGGATATCTTACCTCTCAAGATTGATGCTCAGGAGCAGTCGGCTGACCTTTTCACCAAGGGTCTCGGGATTGATCAGTTTTCACATCTTCTGGTCAAGCTCGGACTTCTTGACATTCACTCATTTGCTTGAGGGGGAGTATTGAGATTCTTTATTCTTGTGTTTTGTACTTTTAGCAAGTTAGGGATCTCTTTGTAATTTGCCACCCTAGTTTATAGTTTAATAGGGTTCAGCTACTGCTGATATAAGGGTGAAGGCTTCTACGCCTAACCCAAAGGAAGAAAACCTAAATCATAATAAAAGTACAGCTGAGAACTCACGTTCTCCGTGGACTAGTCTTGTTCATTCATGAACAGGGAAACCACGTAAAATCCGGTGTCGTACGTTTTACTATCATTCAATTTCGTCAATTTTATCAGCTCCAATTCTGCCCCTCATACGGTTAGGAAGATTGGACCGTAAAACGGTTGTAAGTAGTTGATGGTTAGGAATGTTTACAAGTAGAGTTTGGATGGATTTTTCTAAATCCTTCTTATTCACATTTTTCAAATATAAAAGCTCATATTCACTTCATATATATGCAGGAAGGTTTTTACAACCTCATCCTTATATCCACGGTTTTTGGGTACTCGTCGATAATGCTCGACCTGTATATCCGATATTACTATATATATATAGAATTTTAACATGCAGATATTCAACTATGATACTAAACAAAACTAGTAAATCATGAAATAAAAAAAATAAAAAAATACAACCATTACGAATACGAATTCAAAGAATCAAATCCTAAAGTGTCCATTCATTCATAAGACAAAGTACAACACTATGAAAGTAATTCTTCTGCAACTCCAACACATCTACTAAGCTTGCCTCATCTCCATTAGACTTGTTGCGATTTTTCTCCATACCCACCTAATATAAGATTTGGGGCGGTCATATATCTACATATTTACGTTTTTTATTGTCATCTCTAGTATGAGACGAGGTGGGGGTTGCCCGCACAAGATGACTTGTTTTATAAGGTTAAACATCTCATGCAATGACACAAACAAATAGCAATTGGCATAGTAAATAGCTACGGTTAGTGATGACAATTTGAACCCACCCCTCAGGTATTACTCGACCTGACCCGTGATTGGCGGGTATTACCCGACCTGCAGTAGTGTGGGGCGGGGTATGTGTATCTACTTCCGACCCGCCTCTCCTCTCCCTGTTCTTGCCCCATTCTATCTCAATTTCTTACAGTCTCATACATATTTCTCCTATTTTGAATTTTCTTCAAATAGTTAGAGTTGATCTTTCAACTTGTTTGAATCATTTACTCATTCTATTATCAAAAAAATTCATTCATAAAGTGTTTTCTTATCCGTTTTATTGTAAAAAGTAAAATTTGCATTTATTTTTCTTAAGTCGCAATCGCCCTCGGAAAATCGGGGTATCTCTCGCGAATCGATTTGGAGTCGCCATCGACAGTGCTTTGGGGTGGGTCGAACACCCTTTTCCCGTTTTAATTTTTTATTAAAACCAGAATTCTGGTCTGCGAATTTTAGACTGTTCTAGGTTCGAGAGTACGGTTACGTGCGGGGAAGTGTATTCACACCCCACAACGCCCCATAATGGGTACTACGTAAATCGATAAGTTTTTTAGAGGTTGGGTGTAATATTAATTGAGATTTTTGTGTGTATTTAGTTGTAGTTTTAATTGTTTTTTTTAATGTAAATTTTAGAGTCCCATAGGACGATGTGATTGGTGTAAACTTGAATTTAAAGTTACCAGTTTTCACGTCTATTGACGTAAAAAGGTTTTTTAGATTGGTTGGACTCGAACCTATCGGCTGCCTACGTACCCAGGTTAACCGAGATCAAAGTCCACCTAGTTCGAGTAAAACTTAATAAAGTAAAGATTTTCTAACCACGTTCCACTGATCGTGATTCTCGTATAAGGGTTTTGTTAATAAAATTCGAATAAGTTATTACGAGGTTGATAAGAGAAACAATAGAATTTTAGCTGTTAGGAAGATACTTGAAGTATTAAAAAAGAAACGAGATTAACTTAATCCGTAATCGAAATTTCGTATTAAAGATTTTGAACAAATAAAACTAAACGAGATAACTATATTTGCGCAAGATAGGCTAGCAACCCAACTGGCTAAGTTGCTAGCACATGGCACATTCACTCCCGTGGACACGGGTTCGAAACCTGTCAAACAACATTTTTTGCGTCTCGTTTTGTTTCAGAGACAGGGGGAAAGGCAATTTCGTAAATGCTCAAAAGGACGGTGGCATGGCCACGTTATTTTAGCGAAACCCTAGGGGCAAAGGGGTCATTTGTAGGCGAATATAAATACGTCTCTTAAAAAAAAATGGAACCCTAATCCTAAAGACCCAAATCGGCCGCCCCACTCTCTAGATTCTTCCTCTGGCCTCTCTCCCTCTCGTCTCTCTTCTTCTCTTCCAGAGAAAAGAAGACCAAACCCTAGCCACACAAAAAAAAAAAACGCCGATGTCACTCTCTTCTTCTCCCTCTCTCTCTCTTTCATTTTATATGCTGCTCATCCTCTTTTTCTTCCCCAGAAACACGAACTAGCAAAAAAAAAAAAAAACAAAGATGAACAAAACCCTAGCTCTTTCAATCGCCTCCAACCTTCTCCTTCCCCCTCTCAAAACCGACTTCCCATCTCCCGAATCCAAAAATCGAACAAATACCTAAACGAAAGATGCGAATCCCCTTCGCCTCTCTCTCTCTCTTTCTCTTACATTCTGGTGGCGGCGAGGAAAAACAAAGGAAGATTCAAGCGACGGCGAGCAAGGAGGGCCGCCGACGGTTGATGATGACGGGGACGAAGGTAAGGTCTTTTTTTCGGCTTGCATGGTGATTTTCTTAGAAGTTTTCTCGATTTTGGTTGGATTGGTTGGATTCCAACTCTTTACCTCTCCGATTTTCTTTTGTGAGAGGAGGAAAGGGAAAGGAAAAAAAGGCGACGCGAACCAGAGTAGGGAGGCTATTTGCTCCTATCTAGGTTTACGGGTTAACTTTGGTAAGTGGATTTCAAATGTTTTCGGTTTTGCATGTTGTAGATCTGAATTTTTTAGGGTTTTCCAGAGATCTAACTCTTCTGTTTTTTTGGTTTTGATGGAGGGAAAGGGAGTTTGGCGGCAGGTCTCGTCGGCGAGCTGCGACAAGCCGACGACGGCAAGGTGGGTTCTGCTGCATTTTATTCGCTTTCTATTACTCCACTTTGCTTGGAAACTTTGTATGAGAACAGAAATAGAAAAGGGGAAAGATGAAAGATGGAAGTTTGGCTGGATGGTTTAATTAACGTTTCTTCATCTTGTGAAATAAAGGGCTAATACCACTACTACACCCGAACTATGACAAAAATGCCACTTGTGTCCTATTCTTTTCAATATTCCATTTATGTCCTTTTGTATGTTCCTTTTTGTCATTTATGTCCTCCCGATTTTGTTGACCATTAAAGATAACGGTTGACCAGACAGAGGTCAAACTTTTGTTGACTTCTCCTGACATGGCAAAGCATGTGACATCAACTTAGTCACCATGTCATTGCCACATCATTTTTTACTCAAAATTATAATAAAATTATGGGGAAAAAAATGATAAATCTTATATTCAAGAATATTACTAAACAAAATTATAAAAACCCAAAAGGAAAAAAAAGAAAGTTTATCTTCCTCGACCTCGTCGTATTCTCTCCTCTACTTCCTCCTCCTGCTCGCAGCCTGGGGACGAGATAAGGTGGTCGGCATCTAGCGTCTCGGAGAGGGTGGGCATAGAGCAATTTATATTGTCCCTGATAACTCTGCCACCAACAAATTCCGGTCCATCAGCCACATCTCCTAGTCTCTTCTGTCTTCTCCACCTGCCCTGCAGGAAAACCATGGACTGGAAGCCCCCAACCAATAAGTTCTTGTTTGCTGTTTATTCAATTGGGGGTTTTCGATTGGGGTTTAGTAGATGTGTTCTAGCAATAGAATTAATGTGGCCAGTTTGTTGGGGAATCAGACATATCTAGTCGGGGAAGAAGGGTGACCTCTCCTCTTGGCGGCAACTGAATCCGCTACGCAATGAGAGCGGCCAGTGCTCGACGATGACGCCTGTTAAGCGAAAAGATGCCGACGACGTCGAACCCCCAGAAGCTGATTTGAGGGATTGGATTCGACGGTGCTCATGTCGACTGCTGCTTTATGCTCATCAAAAATCACAACGGAGGGGAAGCCGCATCCAAGCTGCCTTGTAGCTACAAATCTGTCAATCAGATGTACAGATCGAATTGGAAAAAAGCATCGTCGGATGGGAAGCTGAACGATCGGGTTCCAATCGCCAACAGTCTGCCTCTCGGCTTCCAGCAACAAGACACCATCGGATCGGCGCTCGCCGTCGCCATTTCCATCTCCTCTCCGCCGCTCCCTCTGATTTCCCCTCTCTCACGCTCGCTTTCTCTCTCTCTCTGTGGAGTTCGAAATTGTCGACGGTAGAAAAGAAAGGAGGAAAGAGAGAAATACAACTTTTTTAAAATTTATTCGTATTTTTCTTTAAATTTAAATTTGATAATTATTTATTATAGAAATTACATGTTAGATGCCATGTCATTGCTTATTAGATTTTCCGTTAACTATTAACAGTCAACTATGGTCAACACTAACAGAAAAATAGATAAGGACAGGAATGGAATATTGAAAAGAATATGACACAAGTGCCATTTTATCAATAGTTTGGGTGTTGTTATGGTATTAGCCAAAAAAAAAAGTTTTGGATTTATGATAGAGGGGGGAGCCCTTAAACAAAAACAAGGTATTTTAAAATACCTTTCCTGAATTGTTCTTGCTTGTTTTGGTGTCAAGTTATTGTTTCTGGTTGTTTCTTTAAAGATTCAAAACTTTAGTTCTTTTCGCTTAATAAAAATCGAGAACTTCCTTTTGGGAAAACCCAGGTTTAATTCCATGAGTCCCAACCGTAACATCAAAGGAAGCTTTTAAGAGGGATTGGCAGATACTTAAATTATCTAATCAAAGATTAGCAAGTTTTGGTAAGATATGGTATTTATAAGTCTGTTATGTTTAAATATGTTAGTGGTAAAAGTGGTTTATAAACTAAACAACAAGGGTTGATTGTGCAAGTAGCCACATACGTTTGAGTTTACTAGTTTTTCTTACTTTGATTGAAAAAACTTGGAAGCTTCTTTAAGATGAGTAACTTGAGTTATTATACTAAGGAAGTGAAAACTTCTGTTGAATAGAGAAAAAAAACAGCAGTAGAAGAAACAAACTTAGTAAGCAAAGAAACCAAACATAGAAAGCATTAGTAGACATATATTTGCGTTTTTAAAAGCATGGATGGCGTGAAGTGATGATGATGATGATGATGATGATGATCCATTTTAGTGATGAAAGTGACCCACCTTGATCCGTGATTGAGATTGTGGTGGCCTTTCTTTGGTGTATGATTGGGATGGTGGTGGCCTTCTTTGCTTGGTCGTTTGTTTCCTTCTTTTGGTCTCTCCTGGTCTTGGGCTCTCCTTGATCTATTCGCTTTCTATTGCTCCACCTTGCTTGGAAACTTTGTATGAGAACAGAAATAGAAAAGGGAAAAAATGGAAGATGGAAGTTTGGCTTTTTTAATTTTTACATGCTTGCTGGGGTTTTCACTCGAGCTCTGTGTATGATCTTGGATGAAGTTTGAGCGGAGGTGAATGGTTGTTTTGGTGCTTTTCTTTATTGCTTTTGGGATAAGGATGGGAATATTTGGACTACAACTCTCTCCCTCATCTGCTGCCCAGGCTGTTGTATTTATATTGGGTATTTACTGTATCATAAGTGGGAGTTTGTTCCAATTTGATTGGCCCTGGGTTTAGACTCCCTCTCTGCTTGATTCTCATTGGTGGAGAACTATGGCTACAGTAACCGACTTGATTCAGGTCGAACCAGGGTTCGAGTCAAATGGACGAACCGGTCCGGGTTGGATACAGACCTGACCGGGCCGATCTATTGACCGGACCTTGACCAATCTGATGGGCCTGACTGGGTCTTGACCAATCTGACGAGCCTTATTCGATTTGGGTTGGACTTTGATATGGGCCTGACCCAAATTAGACTTTTAATTAACTTTAATATTTTTTAATTTATTTTTATTATCTTTTGCAGGCCTATTTTCTAGACTTTTAGGGCCCAAAATGATGACTTGAGAAAACCAAATCCAAAGAGGACGGTTCTCAAAATCTGATTGCGCCCTAAAGTTTAAAAATAAAGAAAAGTTTTCAAAACCAATGGCCTTGTTAGTTTCTCTTATCTTTCTCTTATTGTAATTAGTTATGATATAATCCTTATGACGTTTATGATTATGCGATGTTGTACGTTAATTTCAATTGCTGTAATGGCTATGTATGTTTATCATAGATGTGATTTATTTATTATAATAAGATAATACTATTTCATATTTAGTTTGTCCTTTGTAAAGCGATATTCCAAACTTGATACTCCAAATTCGAAAGCCCAACGTCCAATGACCACGAACCAATCAAAGCAAACTCAAATCACAAAGATAACGAAATAAGGCAATTGCCTTACGAATTTTATCCCAACAATCGGCCTAGAATCAAAGGAGATGAGATTTCAGTTTTAATAACCTCTATTTAAATTGGAATCTTAAGACTTGCTATTGCTAATTCCAAAGATCCAAATTACATATTCTTATATCCTTATGCTAAATATTTTGAGAATGTTTTAGTAGTTCATCCAAGATTAGCAACCGCCCTCGGAAAACCGGGGTATCTCTCGCGAATCGATTTGGAGTCGCCATCGACCGTGCTTTGGGGTGGGTCCAACCTTCTTCTTCCCCCTCTCAAAACCGACTTCCCATCTCCCGAATCCAAAAATCGAACAAATGCCTAAACGAAAGATGTGAATACCCTTCGCCTCTCTCTCTCTCTCTCTTTCTCTTACGTTCTGGTGGCGGCGAGGAAAAACAAAGGAAGATTCTAGCGAAGGCGAGCAAGGAGGGTCGCCGACGGTTGATGATGACGGGGACGAAAGTAAGGTCTTTTTTTTGGCTTGCATGGTGATTTTCTTAGAAGTTTTCTCGATTTGGGTTGGATTGGTTGGATTCTAACTCTTTACCTCTCCGATTTTCTTTTGTGAGGGGAGGAAAGGGAAAGGAAAAAAAGGCGACGCGAACCAGAGTAGGGAGGCTATTTGCTCCGATCTCGGTTTACGGATTAACTTGGGTAAGTGGATTTCAAATGTTTTCGGTTTTGCATGTTGTAGATCTGAATTTTTTAGGGTTTTCCAGAGATCTAACTCTTCTGTTTTTTTTTTTATGGAGTGAAAGGGAGTTTGGCGGCAGGTCTCGTCGGCGGCAACGACGGCGAGTCGCGACAAGCCGACGATGGTAATGTGGGTTCTGCTGCATTTTTTTCGTTTTAAAAAAAAACTAGCTTTTAAATGATTCTAAAACTAGTTATCTTATTTTTGCAAGTTTAGTGTAAAAATAAAGAACTCAGGTGATATCTCTCCAAATTTTTGCTTGAACCCATGATTTAGCAAAATAAAACAAATCTTTATGCGATTTAAATTATTAATACAATACCCAATGATATTTATCTTTCTCATTTCAATTTAAAATTTATATATTTTGGCATAGAAACATTATATTTAAATTTGTACATTCTTATTATATTTTTTTGTACCCCATCGTTACTAAATAGTATGTATTCTTTCATTTTCAATTTCAAAGTTACATATTTGCATATAAAATTTATATTTAATGTGACTTAGACAATGATTTCAAAGAAAAAGTACATATAAAAACATGGTCACTGACATAGAATGATACATAATTACACCAATACGGTATAAAATCGGAAACATTTGGGTGTAATTTTTTGTACATTGATAGAGTGAAAATTGAAATCATTATGGTATTGTTTTATATCATAATAATATTCAACAGTCTATGTGATGATATTGTTGATAGACTTGCATTTTTTTTGGTTTATAGAGTGTAAAATTGAAGTTATTTATAGATCATATAAAATATATAAATATTCAATTATTATATAGTGTGGAGCCAATACTTGGAAAATAGTAGATTGGATGTCTTTGATTTGCTTTTACAAAAAAGAAATGGTAAGTATTAATAGTTATTAACTGTGTTGTTGTATTGAATGTCGTTAATTGTGCAACCATTGTGACATGCAAAATATTATGTTTGTCATTTTTTTATTATTATTTATGTCCCGAGTCTTACCTCTCAATTTCTTCCATAGATTATTATGCATACCAGAATATATTTACATTGTTCGCGAGCACCTTTATGGTGGTAAATTTTTCTCATGCTATGATGAGATTCTCGCTATTGAAGGGCCACCAATATGAAAACCGAAATTTCACTCTACTAATTTTCCGAGGATAAATAATATTTTCACGATGACCACATAAATTTTGAATCACGATTCAAATTTGGAAATATTATAAATAGTGTTACTTTTTCTGAGAATAATGGTATTTGGGTGCAAATATTCAAACACGTGATTAAGGATTGATAGTCTTTTTTTCAAGATCACATAGTATATGTTTTTTAGAACATCCAAGTGAGTTTACCAACAACAAATCACATGCCGATTTAAAAAAAAAGGTAATCAAGTTTCAATTAAATACTATACTTCCGACCATACTAGCTTATAAGCTTGCATTCATCAAACATGATGAAATTTGAAATTTTGCTTTGAATGTAATGAGGGAGAAAGAACCTATTGATGGTGGAGATAAGTTTCATTAATAGTGATAAGTGTGAAGTTACTAGTGGAGATGATAATATTGCTGATGGAGCAATAGTAAAGAAGTAAAAAGAACAAAAAAATGGGGAAAAATCCAAAAGTACCACTGTTTAAAAAAAAAATTCCAAAAATACGACACAATCCCAAAAAATTCCAAAAATACCATCCTTTTTCAAAAACCGCCACCCCGCCTGCGGTTTACACGAAAATCGTTTGTCGGGGGCGCCGTTTTCTATGCAAACCGCGGGGCTAAGGGGTGGTTATAAAAAAAAAATTGGACCAAACCGCTGGGTGGGGTGGCGGTTTGGCCAAACCGCCACCCCACCTAGCGGTTTGGTCCAATTTTTTTTTTTCCGATCAACTCCTAACTTCGGCCGAAACTTCAAACGAACGTAACTTTGCACTCGGGTATCCGATCGTAGCAAAAAAAAATTCATTTCGCATAAATTTTCAAGATCTACAACTTTTACTAGGATGAAATTTTCAAAACAGGAATTATTTGTGGATATACGGGACCTTGGGAATAATTTTACCTTTACTTTTCAGAAATCCATGTACATTTTGAAATTATGATTATGTAAAAAGTTGTAAATCTTGAAAAGTTATGCGGAATAAAAAAAAAATTCATGACATTCGGATTTGGGAGCACAAAGTTATGGCCGCCCAAAGTTTGTCGAAATAAAAAAAAGACTCGTTCGGGGTTGCAAATGACGTTTTTTCGAGACGAAGGCGGAACCCGGCGGTTCGCGGCTTGCAAGATCTCAAAAAGTTATTCGGATTCAAAAAATGGAGCCCGCAAACTTTTTGAGAACTTGCAAGCCGCAAACTGCCGAGTCTCGCCTTTCGTCAAACTTTGGCGGCCATAACTTTGTGCTCCGAAATCCAAACGTCATGAATTTTTTTTTATTCCGCATAACTTTTCATGATCTACAACTTTTAATATAATCATAATTTCAAAATGTACATGGATTTGTGAAAAGTAAAGATAAAGTTATTCTCAAGGTCCCATATATCCACAAATAATTCCTGTTTTGAAAATTTCATCCTAGTAAAAGTTGTAGATCTTGAAAAGTTATGCGAAATGAAAAAATAAATCGCTAAGATCGGATACCCGAGTTAAAGTTACATTTGTTTGAAGTTTCGGCCGAAGTTAGGAGTTGATCTAAAAAAAAAAAATCTGGACCAAACCGCCACCCCACCCAGCGGTTTGGTCCAATTTTTTTTTTATAACCGCCCCTTAGCCCCGCGATTTGCATAGAAAACCGCGCCCCGACAAGCGGTTTTCGTGTAAACCGCAGTGTGGGGTGGCGGTTTTTGAAAAAGGTGGTATTTTTGGAATTTTTTGGGATTAGGTGGTATTTTTGGCATTCTTTTTTTAAACAGTGGTATTTCTGGAAAAAGTCCAAAAAAATGCAGTAGTCTTTGACACCATGAGCATATCGGAGTTTGGTTTGATTGTGCTTTCCAGGAGTGAGTTTCATTTAGTAGTTTAGTCCTGTACTTTAAATAAAGATTTTCGTTGATGCATATGTTAGGACAACATATAATTCTATGATATAAGTTTTTTTTTTAATTCAATCATTTGAATTTTTTATGGTACCATTGTTTTGTATAACTGCTATTGTTATTTATACTATTTACGAAATATATCCGTCCAACAGGCGAGCCCAAATCTAGTACTCACATAGTCGGCTTAATTGCAAGTTTGGTCACTCAAATTGCTACAAAATTTCACGTTTACCACTCAAATTGATTTATTCCATTTATAGTCACTTAAATTAGTTGAACAGTCCAAGTTCGGACACTCTTCGTTAACCTCCGTTAGACTCCGTTAATGAAGACCGTTAAGTGAGGACGTGGCTAACAGAAAATCACAGTCAACATATTTTAACACTAAAAAACGACGACCCGACCTGCCACGTCATATTTACCCGCCATGTCTGCCCTACTTGCCCAACTCGCGAACCAACCTAATAATTGACCCAACCCCAAACCCGAGACCTGACCCCCTGAATCTAGATTCTTGGCTCTATACTATTCGCCTCGAAGAAAAGAAACGGGAGAGATCCAGGGGATCACTCATAACCAAGCATATGCTAATGTTAAGCCATGAAGCAAGCTCTCTGCATAGAGCTCCAGCAGTTTATCCCTTGAAGGCACAACGAGTGCTAGATGGGTCGAGAGAGAAGTTTCACAAACATTCCTTCAGGTTTGCAGGTGCGATTTCAAGTGTTTGATTTTCTCTATCTTTGATTTTCCATCTTTGGAACCCTTGTTTGACTTTTAGGGATTGCCATGGATCCTTTCCTTTAGGAATTTGGTACTTGGAAAATCACTGCTGCTGAACAATGTGGTGGTCGGGATGGTGGTGGACTCCTGTGTTATCGACGGCGGCAGCTGTGCTGCTTCCGTTAATCGTCTTCTCCAGGTTTATGTTCCTTGAGAGGAGGGAATCTGGAAGTGGGAGCTCAAATGTCTCTTCACAATCTGCGCCAACCACACGAGACAAAGCTTCCGGTTCTGAGCTTAGTCCCGAATCTGCCTCACTGCCTCTTCCCGCTGGAGTGTACGAGGTGTTCGTGAGCTGTACAAGTCCTGAAATTCAGAACAATTTCGGCGATTTCCTCTACAACAACCTGGCTCGTTCGAAAATTCGGACGTTTGGAAACGAGGAGCAGCTTCCCAAAGGCCAGAGCCAAGAATCTAGATTCAGGGGTCAGGTCTCAGGTTTGGGGTTGGGTCAATTGTTGGGTTGGTTCGCGCCTCGCGGGTTGGGCAAGTAGGGCTGACATGGCGGGTAAATATGACGTGGCGGGTCAGGTCATTGTTTTTTAGTGTTAAAATATGATGACTGTGATTTTCTGTTAGCAACGTCATCACTTAACGGTCGTCATTAACGGAGTCTAACGGAGAGTGACCAAACTTGGAATGTGCAACTAATTTAAGTGACTATAAACGGAATAAATTAATTTGATGGCAAACGTAAAATCTTGTAGCAATTCGAGTGACCAAACTTGCAATTAAGCCCACATAGTCACATGATCCACAAACCACGCAGCTAACTAATCACATCTATGATCTATGGATAATTGTAATGGCACGTTGGGCTCGTATCGGTCCAAAGCTGCGTTACAGAATGGGCCGGGCCGCTAGATCCAAAGTAGATCTATAGATGGCAGATGCCTAGAGAAAAAGCCCAAGAATGATCGGCCCAAACATATTTAAACTTTCAAAATTTTCAATTTAAATTAGAAACGGCAATTTGCATCTCTCTCTCCACAAACCACAGTTACCCTTTTTCCTTTTAGCATATCCCGCCAACTTTTTTTTTTTCTGATTCTTCATTTCCCGCCTCCCTGCTTGACATCTTTCTCCACTCCTCCCCACAGGCCACAGCCGCCGCTTCTAATCTTCTCCGAGATCCCGCTGCGAAATCTCTGACTCGACCGACGAACCTCTCGAACTGAATTGACGAAATGGCCGGTCAGTCTGGCTCTCAGCTCTCGCTCTTCACTCCCGACGAGGTTCGTCTTTTCTGCGGGCATCCATTTCGTCCATGGCTAGGATTCGACTGGCACAGGTTTTTCACCGAGTACACTAACTTCATATGAATTTTCTTTTGTTTCCGCGCAGGTGGAGTTCGTGGCGGAAGACGAGTTGGTCGAGATCGTCCCGAATCTGAGAATGGACTCGCTCAATTTCATCTGTGTATCTCCCCTCGTAACCCTAATTTTCAATCAGCTGAAACTGTTTAAATTTAGGCGATTACCTACTAATAGTAAATGTTACAGGGAGATTACGGCCCGTTCTATCCACAAATAGCCATTCAGGTTCCTTTGTGGTTAGCTCTTGCGCTGAAGAAGCGAGGGAAGTGCACGATTCGGCCTCCACAGTGGATGTCCATCGGTTAGTTCCGGTCAATTGTGGTTTCTTGTTTTTGCTGCAATTCAATACAATTTCGATGCGCTGATCTCTTCATTTTGTTGAAAATCGAATTTTAAGATGCTATATTGCTATATTTTGTGTGAATCAGAGAACTTGACTCAGGTGCTCGAAGGGGAAAGAGAATCTCATGCATTTCAGACATTGCCATTCCATTATGTCGAAATCTCCAGACTTCTTTTTGACCGGTAACTACTCGAGCTCTCTTAGTGTTCGTACGTTGACATGCCCAAGTTGAAAATTTGACTATAAGGTTTTGGATTTTGTGGTGGGCAGTGCACGAGATGACATTCCTGACGTATACATGGCAAGTTTTAAAATTTGGACTCAGATTTCTTCTCAGCCGTAGCTAGGGATTTTGTTGGAGTAAGGAACTTGATGTAGTTTTGTTAACTCTGTAGGTGAGATCGCTTGTTGAAGACATCCGGGATGTGAGGTTTCATAAGGTCGAAACAAACTTGGAAAACTTCACTGCATCTGCAGTAACGGTATGCTTCTTTTTTCATTCAATACTGGAGTAAAATTGCTAGCTTATTGAAGTTTAAGTACGCTAGGAATTGCTCACTTGTGTGTCAAACTGGAACTTTATTGTAACTTAGCTAATATCCGGTGCTGACTTCTTGTAATATATGTTTTCCGTATGCTGCAGTATCACTTTTTTTTTTTTTTGTGTGGTAATGGTGATAGCTGCAGTATCACTTTTATCTTGTGTTTCTCTGGTCTGATAACCAATCTTGAGCTAAATCCATTAGTTTCTTTGAGGCTGGTGATCTCTCTCTCTGGATGGCGTTGCACTTACCAGTTCCTGTCTCATTGAACTCTTCCTTGGTATTGCAGTGGAAAAATATGGCTGCTATGGAAGTGAATATAATCCGAGCCTTCTCAGGGAGAGCCCTACAAGCATTTTACAGACACGAGAATGAGCAGGCCGTACCAGATCTTGACAGAACTCAAGATAGACAGCCCCAAAATCTTAATGACAGGCCTAGAGTATGTCGTTCTTTTTGCTGTATTCCAATATTTCCACTCCACCATTGGATCGATAAAATAGTGTTCATATCATGTTTGCTGGATTATTGCCCTACTATTGTTTTCCTTTGGAGGGCTTACTGTCTCTTTGTTGTTCCTTTGCAGCGTAATCTAAGGCCCCGGTAATGTAGCATGGCAGATCAAGCTGGAAATACTAACCTCGACGAGAAGCCGCACAAGGTAGTCTGCTTTCCTTTGATTACTTGGTGGTTCTCTGGCTATTATAGAGAAGTCTTGCCTAGGTAATTGAAATGACCAGATTCTCATGAACTAATGGAATCCTAGGTCAATATTGTATGGTGTAGTATTCAAATTGTGTAATCTTTATATGGGAATGCAATGGTCCAGCATATCTTCCTTCAAACTAGAAGTGGAGGAATCTTTGTTTCACCAAAGCTAAGTCAGACATTTTACGAGGTTCGATTTACATCTTTGTTATGATTAGGCTCCAACCCTGTGTTAGTGAGTGGCTTGTCCATATCACATTTGATAATATTATCTGCCGAGGAGTCCAGGCTTGTGTATCAGAAACCACAACCTAGATCCCATCTCGGTATTAAATTATTCATAGCATTTTACTTGAACCGAAATGGTTGACATGTTCGTCATATCCATAGTAGGGATGTTTGGTATGACAGAAGCTTTAGTTATATTATAGTTGTTTAGGTTTGAATAATGCATTCTCGTTTGCCATTGTGATTAGTTTATTACCAGCTGCAATAATTAGATTCGCTCGTTTTCCTTCACCTTCATTTTTTTTAGTGTGGCGATGATTAGAGAGACTTTCCTTTTTGTCAATGATTAGATTCCGGACAAGAGATGGAATGAACACTAGGCAGTAGTTTATTGTTATAGTCGTCACATATTTGAAGCTTCGTATGTAGTATATAGACGACGGTCGAGGGAAAGTATATGGTGGTGCATTCCTTTTGGTGTAGCGCCTGCATTCCTTTTGAAGGATTATATGATACATTTGGAGGTGGTTTAGGGAATATATAAGTGGTAAACACAACTTTTGTTCTTTTTGCCAACATCCTAATCTGGTGCTAGGTTGTCGGGTTAGGTTGTTGTCAGATAATTTTTTTTCCTAAGGGTGATATAGGTTTGGTTTTTAATTAGGTTCTACTGTCTTAAATGATTCAAATCTAAGACCTACAGGTTCAAGACCTTATTTGCGGCAAATTTTAGAGTGGGGAAGGTGTCCGGGTGAATTACAAAAGTACTTACTAGTACGAGAGAAGAGAAAATATATCAAAATTAGTTGGACTCGATGATTGACATCGCTCAGGACATGACTTAAAACCCATTATTATCATAGTAGGCCAATGAAGGAGGGCATAGTTGAAAACTTGAAAGTTTCCTGTGGGTGAACATGACTTGCACAAATGTTGTAGGGCATAGGGACTAACTGATTTCGTTTTGCTTTACATTATAAAAACGGGTAAAGAAGGGCAAATCGCCAAATCGGATCCCCTTTTGGTAAAGGAAATTCAATTGATGGAGGCTGCCAGGCTGCCAAACACAGCCATATGATATAACCTGTTGTTTTCTTTTCAATAAGAAATCATATGCGTTGCTTCAAGTGCCAATTGTTGAACCTTTTATTTTCTTTCCTTTTTTGGAGATATGATTTTTTGTTTGTTACCAGTGTTGTCCGTTTGTGTCTGCAATTTTCAATTTTGAGATAAAATAAAATTAAAACAAAAGAAGAAAAAGATCAAGTTCTCAACCCTGCTAATTGGCTTGATCGAGCAAATTGGTTTAAGGATATTGATCTGATTGCTTTAGTCCGGTTTATCCGTGAAAATAGTCATTATATTATTTATATATTTTTAAATTATATTAAATTTCATCTAACATATAACATTACACCAAAAGAACATGTTGTACTTGGATCCAACCTATAGTAAAAATTCACATACATTTATATAACCTCAATATTTAAATGCTTAACATGGAATTTCTAAGATAGGTTTAGGTGAAAAGAAAAACAAAAAAGATGGGGCATTTCGCAAACCAAAGAAGAAAAAAACAATGTCCTATGATCTCCAATCTAATAACCTTGCAGCGGGACAATACATAAGTATGTGATCCATTTTTCTCATTCGATCATAGAATCAAACCGAGTCCACTCTCGAATCGAGCCACTGGTTGACAACATTGAAAAAGATTAAAGCATTTGTGATTACACGGGAAATACTTTAGTTTGTTGGTAAAATGCGGTTAGAAGTCAGCTCAACCGCGTGACCCAGAAAAGGGAAAACAAAGTGGGTGAGTGGTCCTCCAAGTTACCTCGAGCCCACGGGATTCCTGAGAGCGGTCTGGTCTTAATTGGCCGACCGAACCACTTTCCTAAAAAAAGGTCAAAATCATAACGAGCTGGTTTTGGCCATTTTCTAGGCCTTTTATCTATCATTGAATACAAACTCGATTGTTTCTGTTTGTGTCTATCTAAAACCTTTCCCTGAAGTACCAAACCAAAGAGGCAGTTATATTATGCTTCTTTCCTTCCATATCTCTTTCCCTACCACCTACCACCGAGCTGTTTCTATGGTCCACAATGTCAATTGCCAAGCCAACGTCCTTGTCAAACTTTGGTATGATGCTGACCTACTAGAGATGCATATGCACTGCCTGTGATATCGGATCGCGTGCTTGCGTTATTCTTTTAAATAAGTGAAATTGCAATCTCAGAAGAATGAATTGTTCGAAATTATGTGAAATAATACAAGTTTTTAACGATTCTATCGACGGGAAGAATCGGACACACCCAAATCATGCATGTGATTGAACTTATACGGTATATATGATAGTACGTGTTGTTATTGAGTTAAAGCCATATACACTGTGCATGTTTCTAGCGTTTCGCATGGTATCATCAAATGGTACAAGTCTACAAAACTCATTTGCATAAACAATATTTTTGTGTAGATACGAAACGAGCCCTTACACGCTGGGACATTAGGGAATGTAATTGCATATGAATTCGGAACTCCTAAAGTTTTTGAACAGGCAAATCATACGTACACACCGATCATTTCCCTAACGATGGAGGATGTAGGCAAACCCATAGCAAAGCCATAAGAACCAGAAGCTTGTGTGGCTCCAATCTGGAAGACAACCATCCGATTTCCATTTGCAGTAACATAACAGGAGCAATGACTTGTTATTTTAATTCTGTTTTGAAGCTCATTGTAAGAAATGAAAGTGCTTTGAGCGTGGATGAAAAATCCGAGATTTCAAATTATATTCATTTGTCCTTCTCAAAGAAAAATTCTCTTCTATGAATGTTTGCAAGAGGTCTTCCCAAATTATGAACGTGTTGTGAGGAACGAAGATGAGAAATTGAGAATCCATTCCCTTGCAATAGGCCCCCCTCTCTCTCTCTCTCTCAAAGTCATCTTCCAACTAGGAAAGCAAGGTGCTTAATTAACAATTAATTGGCTATTCTGTGTATTATAAAACCCTAATTAGTGACTTCATTCAAATTGCATGAGTTGCTTGCCCTCCAATGTTTAAAAAAGAGAGGAAAGAGGAATCCTTTCATTTTTATTATTCCTTTTCACCAAAAGCAAGCAGCCCCCCAACTCCAAGGTGACTTGGTCTCCAAATTCTGATCTGCTGCAGAATGGCGAAACCATATTATTGTTTACTTCCTCCATTCCTCCTCTCCTTTTATTTTATTCCCTTCCCTACTCATTACATTATTGTTATTCCCCATCTTGAATGATCAAGTGACATATGAAGAAACTTCAAAGTTCAAACCTATATTAATAAACGTCCATGATTTTTACCTGCCAGTCATAGTTGTTTAATTAACGTTTACAATATTATGAAAAATATAATGTCTGATTAAATTGGCAATTTCTAGTATATTTGGCAGATAATATGCAAGCATGATGCATATTTGAATATATTTTATGACTTTCATTTTCTCTAAACAATAATATGATCGATTATACTACTATACATCCCCATATTAACTTATTATCCGGTAAGCTATCCTAAAAGGCTAAAACAATGTATTGGTTTCGTTCTAAGAAGGGAAAATGGAATTGTATAAATTAATGCAAAAAATTTCAATTTGATACCTGCCGTTAAGTTTAAGGATGGAAAATATAACGATGCAATCGAAAATTGATTTATCTGATTTAGTTGCAACTAAAAAAATTTAATTGGTTGACTTAAATGGTTGATTAGTATAGTATGCAACAAAACTAATACTTACATGGTATCCGGTACAATTCGTCCATTAAAAACCATTGGCAAAACAAACCTAATTCTCCTTCCTTTACCCCCCATTTCCCCGAAACACGTCATTTGCATTTCAAACAATACGCGTGAAATAGACAAGCAGAGAGTAAAATCCAAGCACTGCAATCACATGACGAAGGGAAGAAAGAAACGACGGAAAATTTGCATTGATTCTCTGTAATAATAATAATAAAACGTGGTTTGTAGTTTCTACGAAATTGAACTTTTTTTCAATTAATTACAAAAAAATAATAATTCCGGGACGTTGCCAATTTCAAGTACACTATGTTGGAAATTTGGTTGAACCGGACTAACCAAGTCCAACCGGTTTTGGTTTGGACCGACCAACCGGTTTGGTATTAGACCGACCGAACCGATATTCTAATTCCGTGAAGGGACACATCTCTTTGGCCTAGTGACGGTTGCATTATTTTATGGATAAGGATAACCTTATGGATAGAGGCAACCCTTCATATGGATAATGATAACCTTTCATATGGATAGAGGCAACCTTTCATATGGATAAAGGCAACCTTTCGTATGGATAAAGGCAACCTTTCATGAAACAATGCATGGATTCGGCCCCTATAAATATGTGTGGGGTGGATGATGCCACATACCATCAAACATATTCTTCTTCTTTCTTCCAAAAATTTCTAAGTATGCTTAAGTGTTCTTGAGCCTGGAACCTAAAGTGGTGATAGTTTTATCCTCGGGAGAAATTTCTTGTAACCCAAGGCTTTGTAGAGGGTGGAAATATTCTTTTCGGAAAGTGAACGTAGTTCACGACTCTATCATAATCCTAGTCACCCGGTCTCGGGCTATCGTACTTGTACCCTCGTCCCTAAAAGTTCCAACAATCGAAAAGAATAATTTTCCGGTACGATGGCTCGAACCGCTCTTTACAAGAAACCGGTTCCGATCTATGGAATTATGAGAATGTTCGATGATGGGTTTTTCATCGATGGCAGTAGAAGATGGGTTTTCTTCGTACTTATCTCATGGTGTATTCCATATCCGGAAGGTAACTTGGAAGAGGGATGATTCGAAGATGAGGAAGAAGGAGAATGATTCGTAAAATGGAGAAATAGAAGAATGGAAATTGCCTTTGGGTAGGTCACATACTCAATGGTTAATTGGCCTAATTCTCTATTCGACATTTACGAAGTTCTAGATAAACTTGGATTTGTCTAGTGGTTTGGTGGTGTGATTTTGTCTAGTGGTTTACGTTAAACCAAAGAGACAAAATTGTGTATACAATGTTTGATGATTCTGGTAATAGAGTCGTTGTGTTTGTATGTAAATGACATATTTATCTTTGGGACCAATCAAAGATAAGTGATTTTGTCAAGTGGTTTATGTTATTTTAAACCAAAGAGACAAAATGTGTACACAATTTATGATGATTCTGGTAATGAAGTCATCGTACATTTGTATGTATAAGACATGCTTATCTTTGGAACCAATAAAAGATAAGTGAACTTTAATAAAAAGTTGTTATTTCAATTCTCCATGTAGGATATGGGGGAGGCAAGTGTGATTCTGTGTATTGTATCAAGCGGAACGACAAGAAAGAGTCCTTCTCTCAATTTTTCTGCACGAGAAGGTACTTGCATAAATTCCATAGTAGGAATTGTAGTGAGTTCAAGACCCCAATGGATCCAAGTATGGAACTTATGGTTAATACTGAAAATCAGTTTTACAACTAGAGTATTCCATGTTAAATTGAGGGCTCGATGTATGCATGATTTACATGATGCTAGATATCGCATATGCGATAGAACAATTAAGTTGGTATGTGATGAGTCCTAGTTCTCATCATTTGAAATGAAATGAGGCGTGTACTAGGATATGTCAAAGGCACACTGTATTGACTTATAGTGGCTTTCCATCAATTTTGGAAAGGATTTGTTTATGTTAGTTGGATTTCTCATGTTAAAGGTGATACTTCAACATTGAGATGGGTCCTCTTGCTTGGGAGAGGTGCCATAATTTGGGCCTCTAGAAAGCAAACTTGCATCACTAAGTTTCACTATGGAATCAAAATTTGTGTGGCCTTATTTCTCTTAGAGAAGAGACATAATTGTTGAGAGGTTTGGTTTATGACATATATTTATGGCCTAAACCAATCTCACCTATTACTATCTTTTGTGATAGTAATGCTAATTTGGCTAAGGCATATAGTCAAGAGAAAATGACAAGTACGGTCATGTGGGAGTAAGGCATGGTAAAAGCTGTGAACTGATCATTCATAGTGTTGTGTCTAGACAGTATGACCAAACTCAAAATAATTTGGTTGATAATTTGACGAAGTGGTTAACTAGTGACTTGGTGATCAAGTCTGTGAAAGGGATGGGTTAAAGTCCATATAATTTCTGGTAATGGGACACCCAATTCCCCTCTAATACAACGTTAGAGGCTGAATTCAATGTGGAAAGCTTATTATCAGAAATTGAAGCACACAATTTTTCATCCCGAGGTATGTGCTTGTTATCCTGCATGAGAGAAGAGGATGAAATTCAAAATTTCTTAATTGAATCTTTGAAAAAGTGTATTATGCGGGTACACGAATAAGAGATTCAACCTACGTAAGCATGAAGTGTAGCCGCTTCAAGAAACCCGGACTTAGGTTTCGTGTGCGCTTATGAGAAGGATTGGACACATGGCGGATAATAGTGTCAAGGCGCTTAGAAGTTTTGAAAACTTAAGTGTATATTATCTTCGAATATTCATATGAGTCAATGGGTTCAATCGTTACCGACACCCTTTGTATTCGAGTATTCGTCAAGTGTAATATACTAAGGTGAAAATTCAATCGTCACGACATTTTCATTTATGCTTAATTTTTGTTGGAAGAATGTTGTGATTTTAGTGAATTCTATGAATACACTAAAATGGGGGAGGAATGTTGGAAATTTGGTTGAACCGGACTAACCAAGTCCAACCGGTTTTGGTTTGGACCGACCAACCGGTTTGGTATTAGACCGACTGAACCGATATTCTAATTCCGTGAAGGGACACATCTCTTTGGCCTAGTGGCGGTTGCATTATTTTATGGATAAGGATAACCTTATGGATAGAGGCAACCCTTCATATGGATAATGATAACCTTTCATATGGATAGAGGCAACCTTTCATATGGATAAAGGCAACCTTTCGTATGGATAAAGGCAACCTTTCATGAAACAATGCATGGATTCGGCCCCTATAAATATGTGTGGGGTGGATGATGCCACATACCATCAAACATATTCTTCTTCTTTCTTCCAAAAATTTCTAAGTATGCTTTAGTGTTCTTGAGCCTGGAACCTAAAGTGGTGATAGTTTTATCATCGGGAGAAATTTCCTGTAACCCAAGGCTTTGTAGAGGGTGGAAATATTCTTTTCGGAAAGTGAACGTAGTTCACGACTCTATCATAATCCTAGTCACCCGGTCTCGACCTATCGTACTTGTACCCTCGTCCCTAAAAGTTCCAACACACTACTACAAGAATCCTTTTAATTCTTTCTCCGATGGGTTGTTCACTGAACCAAAACAGGGCAGCAAGTAGAACATAACCACCTGCTCTGCTCGAATATTCCAGCAGTGTAAATCTTCTGCTCCTTTCCTCCTCCTTTCCATAGTTTTGGTGGCGGAGTCACTAATCTGAATATGAGAGGCTAAAAAATTAAATTTGAGAGATTTGAACCATTGTATTTGTCGACGGAAACTAGAATCTTATCAATCATTCAATTGCTCAATTTTTCAAATGTATAACAAATTTAACATGTATCTTTGTCATTTTACTTACATATGAAAGTCGGAGTTTTAAACCATATCCTAATTTTAAACGTAGCAACGGAACATAATTGCGGTGCTTGTTATGGAGGGGCTAATGATAAGGAATCTCTAAACGTAAGTACTCATCCCGATTTGTCTTGAAATGGCTAGATAAAATCAAACAAAAGAAACGATCGTTCAATGAGCAAAAAATGACGACATAAATTGTGAATGATATCAATAACCGAGACCCAGACGGTAGTATTTCATTAATCTACGCTCTGATTTACAAGTTATAAGAGCTAAAACTTTTTTAACAAAGGGGAAAAAGAGGTAACAACTAACAACAAAACTCAGTTTTTAGAAAATATTTTCTTTCCGTGAGCTGTTTATGCTATTAATTTCCATTTTCCACAAATTGACAATAAATAACCTTTGCAAAGAACGAATTTAACCGAAACACAAACGAATTAAAACCTCATTCCCGTCCACATCCATTCCCCCCCTTTCATCTTATCCACCTTTCTTTTCCGTTTTTACCTTTTTACCACGGCCAGTGGTGGCTTACTTGCGCATAAAGCAACAGATAGAAACAGACGAAACCAAAGGCTATATCCGTCATTTCTCTCCATCTCCCCTTCCAAAGTTTATATTAACCCCGGCCTCCTTCTTCTCCACCTGATTTCTCATTCTTGAAGAGGGGTTTTTCCTTTTCTCAATAAAACCTCTTCTCTTCTCTTCCTTCCTTCCTTCCTCTCTGAAAATCATCTAATCATTTGCCTTCATACCCTCTCCGTCAATCGCCCGCCGCCGGCGCCCTGTTGTCCGTTAGGAATTAGTAATTTCCGAGCAACAGAGAGCCTGACCGGGAAAGGAAACTATTCGTTTTCCCCCCACCTTTTCTTCTTCCCCATTCCTGATTCCGGTTTGAATGTTACCGGAGAAAGCCTCGTCGTCGGAGTTCTCCTTACGTATGTGAATGATGAGCTAACATTTAATTCATTTCCCTGCCGTAATTGTAAAATAAGAAAGAGAGGAATTGAATTGTTAATTGTTCGGAGGGTTTTTTGGGGTTGGGGTTGGGGAGGGAGCGAGGTTCGGCGTTTGGGGTTTGGCTCCCGCAGGGAGAGATCCTCGAAACGACGGCGTGAGATTTTGCGGCGTCGTTTCGTTTGAGGGAGAAGAAACGGGGGGTAAAATTCGGCCGGCGACGAGATGTGTGCGGCGGCGGCGACGGGGGAGTGGTGGGCGAGAGGGATAGTTGGGCAGATCGGGGGAGGGTTAAGCCACGAGAGCGAGAACGATTTGGCTCTCTTGGTCAGCGATTTCCTCGAGAACGGCGGCAGTAGCGGCGGCGCTGAGTCCTGGTGCAGTAGCGATAGCGAGTCGGGGCTCTCCGATCTCCATTCCCTTGCCCATAAGATTACGGTGAGAAGAAGACTTCCCAATTCTCCCCAATTTTAATGTTTTTGGGGTTTCCCCCTCGCAGCGTTGGCTTTGAATTGAGAATTGAATGAGGGCCAATTATCCTGTTCATTAATTTTGAATTTCGATTCTTCAATTTCGTCCTTTATGTGGCAATGATTACATATATGGTAAGAATTTTTGGGGAATTATGCTCAAACCCCTAATCAATTAAGTTTGTTGTGGTTAAAAAATTCCTGCTTTTCACTTCTTCTTTGTTTCCTTTTGATTCATGGCAAAGTGGAAAACAGAATTCCATATGGGATTACCTCTTGAAAGTTGGTTTCACTGTGGTAACGTGGAGGGCTTACAAGCCTATAAATTCATTCCTAACTACATGCCGTTGCATATAGTTCAACATTGCCTCACTTGGGAACCTGGGGATGGAGATTTTGGTTCATAAAGTCTTGCCCTTTCTGGTTTTTGCTCATTGGGAAATGTCATGAATCCAATGCCTCTGTCAATAGCGTGTCAGTGTTTTACCTTCATAGGTTCTAATGGTATGTCATAGAAACTAACCGTGATGCCTGAGAATTTAACATTTGTTTTCCCTCTCGTGTTTGGCAGTTCTATAAGCACTCGGTGACCCCCTACGAGAGCGAATTGCTGTCGCTGGTGCATTCTCTCATCGTCTCCATCAAGGAGACTGATCTTCATCTTGTGGAGTCCGGTTCTTGCAATGCCAGCTGCATCAGGTTTTCCTTGGTGAAGCTCTTGAGATTTTCTGGATATGATGCTGCTGTCTGCTCATCTAAGTGGCAGGGTAGTGCCAAGGTCCCAGGAGGTACGCTACTTCTTCTACATATGTAAGATTATCATGTTGTTGGGTTGTATGTTTGCATCAGGATTGGATAGAATTGTGTAGTTCAGAACGGACGAGTTATCATCCAAGTAATTTTGATTCGAGTGCCTAAAGTCATGTACAACCAAATGCTAATCTAACCATTATCTTCTGAACTAGTATCTAAACTGGAAGGTCATAGGATGTTGTTCTGCTTCTACAATTGAGCTTTATGAGATGTTGCCTTCCTCAATTGTTTGCTGAGAAATGTAGAATAAATATGCCAAATGCAGGTGATTATGAATATATTGATGTCATCAACCTCAGCGAAGCTGGAATTTCAGAACGTCTGATCATCGACATCGACTTCAGAAGCCACTTCGAAATAGCTAGAGCAGTCGACTCGTACGATCGGATACTGCAGCTACTTCCCGTGGTCTATGTGGGGTCATTGCCCCGCCTGAAGCAGTATCTTCAGGTCATGGTCGATGGAGCCAGGTCCTCGCTGAAACAAAACTCAATGCCTCTTCCTCCATGGAGATCCCTGGCTTATCTGCAAGCCAAATGGCAGTCTCCGTATCAGAGACTGTTCGCCCCAGATGGGCGGCACAGCTTGTCGAGCAGCAGCAGCAGCAGCGTTTCCACGTCATCGTCGTCCGACCACAACTGGCAGTGTGGTGGGCATCTCAGAAGGCTGCAGTCCTCTATTCACTACGAACTCGAGGAAGAACGCCTTCTGAAGCCTCTGAACAATGACAACAACAACAACAGGATGGTTAAGCGGGAGAGGCGCCGGAGATACTCCTTGTTGAGGGGTGGTCTCTGAAGAGAGAAAAAAGACGTCTCTGCAGAGAGTGTATAGAGAAATTCGGCTGTCGGAAATGGGAAGTTCCATTTCTTCTTCACATTTTTCCCCGGGAAGAGTTTTCTTTTTCTTTAACAAAGATTGTATTGCGGCTTTTCTTTCTTCTTCTTCTTCGGTTCTTTTTGCCCTGAGAGAGATATAAATCGTCGGCGGGAGCAGAGTTCAAACAGAGTATACAAGGAATAACAAGACAAGAGGCATTTTTCTTCTGTATCGTATACTGTTTTCACATTTCATCGCAACAAGTTGAGGGGAATCCGTGCGTCACAAGGACTAACCTACCAGCAGCAGAGAATCAAGAAGTCGTCTTCAAACCCATAGAAAGTTCTTTTTACATTGTTTTTTTATGGTTCTTTTTACATTGTTGTGTTACAGTTTTGATTGTTATTCCTTGCCAGGTATTTGGTTGGCCAAGGAATTCTTTTCTGTTTTCTTCTTCTTCTTCTGTTCTTCATTATCATCTGTATACGAAACAAATAATTGTGAGGTATCTGTTAGCAATTACAGAAATTATTATAAGTCAATGTCGGAGATTAGTGGTTGGTTTTTGTTTAATTAGTGGAAGATGTTTGGGAAATGGTCTCTCTTAACGTTGTTAGGACATGTGCATTTGTGGGAATCTCTGAGAGGTATGTATTCAAGGAAGAAAGAACACGTATATGTGTATGGCTGGGAATGGCTCTGTGGAGTAAAATAAGAGCTGCTGGCCATGTGCGCTACTCTGGCCGTGCTTCAGAATATTATTAGATTACAGTGAAGATGGGGTATTTGGATTGGATATCCTGTTGATAAATTTTTTAAGGAAAAGAGAGATTGGGTGTGCTGGCAATATCTTAAATCTCGAACTGGTTGTCAGGCTGCTGATCGATTCTACCTGAAACTGTTTTGTCTCTTTCTCTTGTTCTGCTCCAACTACGTGGGGAGGGGTTTTTGTCTCTTTGTGTAGTCCTTTCGTGGGCCTTCCGGCTAAAGGGTAAAGCCCGGGGGTGCTAAGTTAGAAGTCAGAACAAGGGAGATTTGGGTTGGGCCGAAGTGGGCCCAAATGTGGTCTGAACCATATTTTGAGTTTGAGAAGAAGAAGTCATTGCAGGAAGTTAATCATCGCTGGAAATCGTCCAGCCCAGAAATCGTCTAAAGCCCAGAAATCGTCGTCGGAAAAGAGAGGTTGGAAGAGAAGCAAGTATTCGTAAAAAAAAAAAAAAAAAAAAAAAGGGAAGAGAAGGAAGTGTTGGTCAAACTTGTCGAGAGGATAAAGTTGGAATTATGAAAAATTAATAGGAACAAGTTTAAAGGAACCGAAAAAAAAGTTTCAAAATAGTTGGGAGCAGCTTTTTTAAATCCAACGAGTGAGGTGTTTTTCCGGCGAGAAAAACTAGATGAACAGAATTGAATTTTGCACCTTTTTGACTTCCAAACAAACGATTAACAAACACGGTCCACACCTCTTTGAACAAAGTTCAAACAAGGGTGTTCGATGTTCTTGGTGATCTACGAGGAAAACTAAATTACATTAATTCTACTCCTATGGAGGTTCAGCGAGAGCTCCGAAACTACAACTATGGCTACATTTGCAGAGGAAAGATAAAGATAAAAGAATAAAATTTGACAATAGGTTGTCTAGTGTGATTTTGGCGAACCCTTTCTCTGTCATCTTCACCTCCTATTTATAGCCACCAGAAGTAACTGCCACAAGAAACTGCTCTGCTGACGTGGAGTGACGGTTACCCTCCCAACTGCTATGACGGTTACCCTGATGTTGGATGTAGACCCTCTTCCACATTGGCCCCTCCTCTTGAGACCTCACTCCATGCTCTTGGTATCTCCTCCGTAGCTTTGCTTGTCTATAGAGAAATAAATGGCTAAGGCATGAAAGCAGACCACAAGCCACATATGGGTGGGTACTCGAATCACTTGAGTCAAAATGGAAAAAATACTTCACCATTACGAGAGTAGGGAGACCACATGCTCACATGACCCCCCTTGACCATCTCATGAGGCTGGTGCCATGGTAGCCCCCTGGGGGTGACAAGGCGGTATGATGGCCACCCCCCTTTGCGTGTCATGGGGGTGGTGGTATGATGTTCACCCCCCTTACCACGTCCTGTGGGTGGTTTCCATACTCCTTGTCTTAGCCAAATTCGACCATCAACATCCCCTTTGTCACGTCCTGGGGGCCACCCCCCTTAGTACCTCCTGGGGGTGGCTGTATGATGCCATGGTAGCCCCCTAGGGGTGACAAGGCAGTATGATGCCCACCCCCCTTTGTCACGTCCTGGGGGCCACCCCCTTAGTACCTCCTGGGGGTGGCTGTATGATGCCATGGTAGCCCCCTGGGGGTGACAAGGCGGTATGATGCCCACCCCCCTTTGCGTGTCATGGGGGTGGTGGTATGATGTCCACCCCCCTTACCACGTCCTGTGGGTGGTTTTCCATACTCCTTGTCTTAGCCAAATTCGACCATCAACATCCCCCCTTTGTCACGTCCTGGGGGCCACCCCCCTTAGTACCTCTTGGGGGTGGCTGTATGATGCCCACCCCCCTTACCACGTCCTGGGGGTGGTGTGATGGTGGCCACCCCCCTTTGTATCTCCTGGGGGTGGTGTGATGGTGACCACCCCCTTTGCGTGTCATGGGGTGGCTCCCATACTTAGCCAAATTTGGAGATACATGGCGCTCGTGGTGGCACGGAGTAATGGGCCCAAAAATCCAATCTCCATGGCCCACTCAACTGATTTAAACTGATATGATTAAGTTGGCCTATAAAGCCATTTAATTCCTTGTTTTTAATCGATGTGGTACAAGATTAATTTTTATGGGTAAACAGAAGGTTTAGACTTCAAATTCGTCATTTATTTATTCCCTTTACAAATGAAGGATTTGAGCAAATTTCTAATCCAAATTCCTCATCCAAACTTTTTCAATGAACTAGGACTGTGTGATAATAAATGAAACACTCATAAAATTTATCAATTTTATAAGAAAATATTGAATATGACCAGTCATTGTTCTAAATTTATTTCTATCTGAATTAAATTATTTTCCATACACATCATTTTTAGTGGACTAATGTTCAATTTTATTAATAAAAAATTATCAATAATTAATGAACTTCCTAAGACGAAAAGGTACAACAGAGGAATGAGGGTACCAATTGTAAAATCAATTGACACGAAACATCATTATATTCATATGAAAATCTACTCAACAATAATTATATCAGTTATCCAAAATTTCTTCGAATGATCATTCCCTCTTGTTCTTTATGTGAAGTTCCATTGTGTTCAAATTGTATATAGCATCATATTGAAAAGAATATCGATAATCGATCTCGATAACTAACATATTATTTTTTACGTCACGAACACGTTATTGCACATCTACGTATTCAGTTTCTTTGTTACGTAAGATTCTTAACAAAACAAAACGAAACGAGATCTACATCCAAACATAATTATACTCCATAGGGTTAACTAGCTCATAGTATAGAAACAGCCAAACATTTCTCCCGTTTTATTCAATCAATTAGGACCATGATTTGTGATTACAGCTAACAATATGATTTTTCATCCAACTGCTCAATCTCTTCTTTTTGTTCACCACCACATGTAACTATAATCTGCCTCAATCGGTCAGTCTAAGGATTCACGACATGCAGACCAGCTTGCTCCCACGCCAGAATCACTTCGCTTTTGGTTGCATAAGCCCTGCCAAATGGATCATAGTAAATCTGCACAGGACAACAAACCAACCCCAAATAAGAAAAAACTGCAAGAAGACAGAGACTAGACCGCGCGTCCAGATCTCTGCAATCTCCCTCTCTGTGTCTATACCAAAGGATTTTCCTTCGAATAATGGACGATGAGAATTTGAACTCGAAAAAAAGAAGACGTAATAATTTTAATAAGAGAAGAAGAAGACGAAGAAACAGGATATGTAAACTCACTCGATAAACTCTGCCGGTGGGCATGGTTCGTTCTTCGACAACCCAGCCAGGGAGCAGCCAGTCGTAGCGAGGCGAGCTGGTATGGTCGTAGAAGAGAGAAGTTGCGCCTTCGACACGCGGCCTTCCTCCCCTTGCCCTATTCTCCTCGATCCTCATTATAGTTTCCAACACATTGTTGTTTAACGGCATGTTCCTCGGTTCTTGTCTTGCACCTTGTCCTTGGTTTCCTCTTGCTCCTTGTCCATGGTTTCCTCTTGCTTCTTGTCCATGGTTTCCTCGCTCCATTGTTTTTTTTTTCGTTTTTTTTTTTCTAGGAGGTTGGAGAAGAGGAAATGGATATTGGGAGTGGGGAGTGGCTCTTCAATATTTATACATGAATGGTCAACTCAGTCAAATTCATTGGGAGGAATATTTGGGATGTGAGTTACTCTGTAAATGTGCTTAACAAGTGCGGATTGGTCTACTACTAGTAACCGATTTTTGGATGTGGGTTCTCTTACTCTAGGTTAATGATACAATACAAAGACTGAAGTGGGTACGGGCCGATTTGGTCCAGAATCGAACCAAATCAAAATATGATCGAACTGAAAGTAAAGGGGAAAATGAGGATTGGAATCGAACTAAAATCATGTTTTGTTTATATAGTTTGATTTAGTTCGGACCAAAATTTAATTTCGATAAACTTTTCTTTTATATTTAAGACAATTCGTGACATCGAAACTGAATTGGAATATCTTCGATCGATCCGGTGTCAACCGTATTGTTACCTCCTAGAACCTTAAAAATCATGAAGCAAAATGAGATATTCAACATATTTAATTATTAATAACGGTTATTAAATAAATATTTTTACAGGAATGTCATTAATGAGGCACTCGAGGACATATTTGAGATACCAAAATTTAGGTAGCTTATTCATTATCAAAGACCAGTGGATTTTGCTAATTAATGAAGTTCCAAAAATTAAAAATTCAACAATATGATGTTTTGTTGTCAGTTATATATTTAATTCAAATAATAGTTCATACTTTTGTGTGAACGCTTTCGGCAACATACAAATTATCGTTTTTAATTATTGTATGTCTTGTAAATTTTTTGTCCAATCATAAATAGAAGCTTATCTTGAATAAAAAATGTTGATATTTTTTAAGGCACTATACCACATTAGAAAAAACTAAGTTAATCAGCAAATTGAACTTTTTCTATATACACATGACATTTATAGCGAGAAAGTTATATCGGGTTTAAAATGCCATTTACCGCTCAATAATAAAATCATCATTTTTATTTTATTTTTTAGTATGTCTTGGATATACTAAAGAAAATTAACATGCAAATTATGTGTATACTATATACATAAATTGAAATGGTGAAAAATAAAATAGGAGTTAAAGACTAATATGCATGAAAAAGTCATTAAAACACGCATAGACAACGTTCGAGTCAATAAAACATACTATTTATCCTTCATAAATTTATTTCCCCTCTATGATATTCAAGCTTATGGAAACTATTCCTCTCGCGATAGAACAGACTTACATTTTATAACTTACTGATATGGAAACCACAGAAACCAACGAACGATAATAAGTCACACGACTATATTGTTTAATTAATACTTTTGCAGAGAGAATCCACAAAATTCTCTTTGTTTCTTTCTGTTGAAAAAAAACATGAAAAACTTGTGTTTTAAAACACGGGGGTTGGTACTATATACTTATAGAAAATGAAGGGATACATGCGAATGATACAATTGTTTGAGTGGACAATTGAACCCCAACCAATGCATTGATTCGTTAAAAAAACCTCTACCATTAAATTATATGGTGCATGGTACGTAGTGAGAATGGACAGTCCACTCCAATCGCTATATTCGTTAAATTCTAATTAATTACCAAAATATTAGAAAAGAAGCAGCCAACAAGGTTGGCGGTGGTAATTGCAAAAGAAAAAAAAAACTAAAACTAATGAAGGGAGCGGTGGACAATTGGGGGGGGGGGGGTGAATATCTCATCCAATTGCAATTAATCCCCCCTTCCTTGCTAGCCTATAAAAGGCAGAGGCAATAGCCTAAAAAATCATTCCTTACCAATCCTTCCTCTCTCGTTTCTTTCTCCGTAGCCTTCTTTTGTATGCTCTTTGAGCAATTCTTTACTTGTGGGTTCTGGTAGTGAAACGTTTTCACTACCACGGATAGATAGGAGATTTCCTTGTGAGTGAAATAGTGAGGTTGTTTGGGAAACACCGTGTGCTCTATTTCTTGTATCGAGAAAATCTCTGTAACCTACCATTGTTATAGTGAAGAAATACTCCGGAGCTGCTGTTCCCGTGGACTGACCCAAAATCAGGGTATACCACGTAAATCCTCGATGTCATTTATTATTATTATCTATGCATGTTGTTATTTTGAGAATAGTCTTAGTATATTGCATTATTAAATTACCGAAGTAAATTGATCTAAGTAAGTTGGTTACCGTAATTCTGGAGGCTCTGCCACCAGGTCCAACTTATTTGTGAACTTTTTACAAGCGTGTGGTTTCTTAGTGCAATATATTTACCCGCTATTCTCACCCGCTGCGCCCAACAAGATTGACCCCATCCTTGTTATATTTATATATATATACATACTATATGTATATATATACATATGATTGATTTGATAGTTACTCATATTTCCCATTGTAATTTTAAGAATTTATACTTTTACTTCCTTGTTTTGTGGTGGGATAAGCTTTTGGTAATATTTTTGAACTCTTTGGTCTACTTTATGTTTTTTCTGATATGATTTATCGTGTTTTTAGTCTATTATGTATTTTGTGATATTTTTATGGTCCGATTGTAGTACGTGGTGTCAAATTTACCTGGCCCGAATGCCATGATTGTATTTCATAGGGTCCATCACAATCACTTACTCAGATGACGAGGAACGAGTTCTAGAATAGGATAAGGCATATGTAGAAGTTAAGGTGCCTCCAGTTTTGAAAAATGAAAAGTAAAGACAAGTACAGAAAAGAAAACATAGCTAATAGCTAATGAGCTTCTCAGTCTGGTTCAATCCTTATCTTACTGCCAAATTTTTTGAGCCTAGAGAGTACTAGGCGGATAACAATAATTATTGGGATTCGATATGGACTCCCTCGTTCGATCTCTTTGAGAGTGGAATGATTCTGTAGAGAGGTTGGGTTGCCCTCGTGATCTTTGCTCCGATGCCCAAGTTAGTGCGGTATAGGAATAGTGTATATTGAATGTAGAGAGAGTTGTGTAGAGAGAGACGACCTTATGTGGTCAAATGGAAGAAGAGATAGAAAAGATCCTTCTCTTGGAGGGATTGAACCTTCTTATAAATTATTTCGGGGCCTCCTTGAATGGGTTGTATGAAAGTGAGACACTTCTCCTGGGCTTGGTTTCATTAATTGTGTATTAATTTGTCGTATTAGACAGATTAATTCATATTCCAACAAAAGAGATTTATGAAATTGCTTTCTCAGACACTCAACTCTTATTGGGTTTGTGAATGTCCTAGGTTGGCCCTCCTAGAGCTTCCCGGCTTGTGTTTGCCTCCATGTTTTGCCAGTAGAGTTATGATGCAGCCAGATTCATATATGCTCCAATGTGCTCTGTCACGACCCGAAATGTCGTGATCGTTCTGATCGTCTGAAGAACGCTGTCATCTGGTTGTCTTGCCATAAGAGGGGTAAAGGGGGCGACTCTAGCGATAAGGCGTTGTCCACCATTGCATCGTTCTAGCCAAGTTCGGATGTGACTATGATGGGGATCGTTCTAGCCAAGTCCGAACATGGCACTGAGTTGCCTCCTATAGGTATTCAACCTACTTTGCTAGCCCTGTTGCCACCAGTTCTCCAAATGGATATTTGAGCCAATTATGCATGCTTGGTCTATTCCCATCCGGAAAGGAGTTATATTCCTATCAATTATTTGGGTAGGCGTAAATAAGAAAATGATGTATATAGTGGTGTTTAGTAACATCAATCATGCAGGGAGCTGGATTCTCTATATTGGCATGGAATCTTTTCTACGTAAGCTGATTGTGCAAAGTTTCTTTCTTCATACAGGCAGTGTGATTTGGGGATCTTTTGTTTGCTCCGTAAGGTAGCCAGAGCCAGCCAGTTTTTCACTAAATTTCAGAGTATTTGAACTGCAGAAAAGTAGTGCGGAGAACTAGTAAGAATTGTGCCTGCCATCCAATTCGTGACGTGGATGATCCGCCGAATCCATTGCTGACTTCACCACGATCGATTAGGTGAAACGGTTCTGAAAAGTTTCTTTGTTCATACAGGCAGCGTGGTTATAGTAGGAAGAATTTCAGGGCAAGAAAGCATACATGCCTATTTAGCCGCCTACTTACTGAATGCCAAAGCAAGGAAAGACTCTATGGAATACCTTCTGCTTGTCCTCGCTTAGCACGCATACATGTGATTCTTCTTCTATTTTTTTCTCCATTGGTAAAGGAAGACTAGCTAGAAAGAGAATTGGCTACTTTCTTCCTTCGATCCCTGTACAGTGCCTATTCACTCTTCCTAAGGCTATCGAGAAGGGATTTATTCTATTCACAGACAGCTTTCCTTCTTGTCCACGCGCTATGAGACAGATTCACAGTAAGCACAGCTCTTGCTTATCCCCCCTTGCGTACTTAACAAATGAATGAACCATAGCCCAATGCCTTCCTTCCCGAGTGAGATGTCTGCTGGGCCTATGAACAGTATTCCTAAGACAGGAGATTCGACTTGGAAATGTGCTTACTCCTTTTCTTACAAAGCTGATCTTGGACTTCTGGACTGACTTTCTAACCATCCAATCTTAAGGTTCTTTACCCCACGAGTGCTTCCTCCAGCGGATGCGCCGGAGCCTGAGACGCCGGAGGAAGAAGTAAGGTTACAAGGCCTGATGGAAAATCATATTTACCAGAGATTAAAGGGAAAATATCCTCCGAATTCGAATCACTGTTCGAACAAGCGGAAAAAACCGCGGAATTAAAAAGAAAGATCTTCGACAGGATGGCAGAATTAGATGATCCGTTACATGCGTCTTTTTGGGTTGAAGAACGATTTCGACTTGTTACGGAAGCACTTCTTACTAATAAGGAGCAAAGGATTAAAAACCTAAGCATCTTCAAGATTTTTTGAATGATTTACCAAAGAAGCAAAAAATCTTCTTTAAAATTCTAAGCATTCGAGAGAACTTTCAGAGGCAAGGAACATTTTTTGGAGTAACGAAAAGGAGAAGGTTTGATTAGTTTCTGGTTTGCTTTGTCTGAAGAGAAGGAAGAATGTGGACGTCACTCGATTGGGCTAGCCCCCGAAAATGCCCGTTTAGAAGTTGGGGATCCGCTCTTTAGTTCTTTTTTTTTTTTCGGTGAATAAGCAAATTTTATTCAGCCGAGACTGGCATGATAACACATGCCAGACGCCCACCAAACTACAATCTGTCCATCACTTACAGCAACTCATAGAAACCAACAACCTGCTTACAAAACTTCTACTCACACTATAACCGACCACTCGTGACACTCCTACGAACGGAAAACAAATCTCTATATCAAAAACGAAAGAAGGTAAATAAGCTAAACTGCTATCCACTACTTTCTGCAATCGTCTGCTGCTGCTGCTGTGGTTGGAATATTGACCGTTGCAAATCCGAACGTCGAGCTACTGTTGATGAGTGACTGAACTCCAAATCCTGCTGTATCAAGGTAAGCAAGGTGCTCACCTCACGGCCGGCCTCGCCATGGACTCTCCGACACGCTCTAGGGATGTCAATCCAACCCGTAACCATGGGTACCCTACCCGACCGTAACCGGTCAACGAGGGTAATTACCCGCTTTGACGGGTTAAGGGGCGGGTACGGGTAATACCCGGTTTCAAAATAAAGGGTAGGGTACGGGTATGGTAATCGATAATACCCGCTCCGTTATACCCGCCCCGCTAACCAAAGGGTCAATTTCCCTTGAGAAATTTAGATTAGCTTGAGAAATTGAGTTTATCTACCATTATTGATGATGAAGATGTAGACGATTATTATGTTTGTGTGGATTGTAGAAGTAAGAACAATTATTATGTGTTTGCTATTTTTATTTGTGTAGATTGTTGACGCTCGAACAGTTACAAGTATTGAGAATTTTTTTTATAAGGAAGTATCGAGAATTTTTAATGGACAACAGTATGTATGTGCATATATGTGTATAAGTTCATAGTTTAGGATTCGTACCCATGGTTACCCGAATACCCGTGGTTACCCGGTGGGTAGGGTATGGTTATATAATTTTCATACCCGGTGGTTATTTGGTCGGGTATTTTAGAAAGCTCTACCCGGCGGGTTAGGAGTTGGTATAGGGTAAACCCGCACCCGACCCTACCCATTGCCATCCCTAACACGCTCCTTCCATACATACCCCACTACCAAGCACCAAAGAGCACTTCCCACTTTGCCGTCCGCTCCAGGAAGATCAGCAAGGCTACAAGCTATATCCAAACAATTCTGCCAATTGGCAGCATAACAAATCGCCGGCCACACGCCAAAGAGATCTGCAAGTAACCTACGAGAGTACTCACAAGCAAAAAAGAGATGATCTCGGGTTTCAACTTCTGATCCACAAAGAACACATGAAGCGTCAACAAGCTTACCCCAGTTTCTGAGCTTCTTATGGAAATCCGTTAATCATTTTCCCTTTAACCTTTAATGAACAGTTATCTCTCAATTTAAGCTAAAATTTAAATTTTTTGCACAAATAAATAATATTAATTGTGTTCGTCAAAATGATATCCACTTTGATATATTTTCTCCAAAAAATATTGAGACATTTATTACCAGTCTATACAATATGGTTAGGCCTGTTAGCGGTGCGGTTTTGATTTTAATCGAACCACAAACGCGGTTAACTGCGACCGAGATCAGCCCATCACCGGCAACCGAAGTCGAGATCAGCCCATCACCGGCGGTTTCAGTTTAGGGTGGCGGTTAGCCGAAACCTGCGGAATTGTGGGGAGCAGGAGGCATATGGTGCGACGATGGCGACAACCGACGATGGCGGGATGACTGACGATGGTCGACGATTAATGGACTACGAGTGGGAAGACGAAGGCGGTAGTGGGGATGGGGGCAGGGCAATGACGATGGCTAGCGACGGGGACGCCAAGAAGGGTTGGGGTTCGAAGTATAGACCACAAACCAAATCACAGATTATACGGTTCGGTCCAGACCACTTCTGTGTGGTCTGGTCCGGTACGGTTTGGTCCATATAAACCACACTCAACAAAAGATGAATGATTGGTTTAGTCAACCGTGTCCGGTACGGTTTGGTCCATATAGACCACACTCAACAAAAGATGAATGATTGGTTTAGTCAACCGTAAAAAAGTTGAACCAATAACCTAGAAAAAAGCATAACAAAGATACAAAATAAAAGCATCCCAACTTGCACCATAACGTCATAAACATTAAGGTAGTTTCACATTGACACACGATTATCTTTACTCTCTAGTGAAATGTGGTTGTGAATGAAAGAGGGGACGAGATACTCAAAATTAAGGTTGAGACTTGGGTGTCGTTGTGGGAGTTGGAAGAGCGGTCGTATGGGCTGTTAACACGTATTGAAGAGTTGGTTGGGTCCACGCAGTGGCAGATCCATAAATTCTACATAGGGGTGTCCTCTTCAAAAACTAAATTAAATAATTATTAAATATGAAAATACCTGACTAATAAAAGTTACATTAAAAGTTCAGATATGTTTCGTAAAATGGTAAAATACATTCGGTGTCTATACTGCTCAACAATGATATTTCGACATATCCTACTAGAAAAGGGTATCCAGTAATTGGGTTTAATTGTTAGGTTTTAAAAATAATTTGGGATAAGAAAAACATTTTACTATTATATTTGGATCTAAAACAAAATAACAAATGAGTTGTAGTGTAATTGAAAATATGTTTACTAATAGTGGCAGTGTCTCAAGTTTAAATCAATAAACTACTACTAAAATATTATTTGTACTAATACGCAAACTACTATGGGAGGTTGGATAATCGTTTTCCTAAATTTTAAGGGTGTCCCACTACCACTTAAACATTTTTTCCCCCTCATATAAAAACTACTATCGGAGGTTGAATAATCGTGTTTCCAAATTTTAGGGGTGTCTCGGGACACCCCTAGAAATGCATGTATCCGCCCCTGGGTCCACGGTTTGGTGCGGTAAACCGCGGTCTAGACCAGACCAGACCAAGAAATTAAAATATAAAATAATACAAACCATAGACCAGATCAGACCATACTTAACGGTCTAAGGTCCGGACCAAACTGTGCGATCCGGTTTGAACCACGATTTTTTTAACGGTCTGGTCTATTTTTTTCAGCCTAGACTAGACGGGATAGATGGAAGTAGTGGTTTGTAACTTTGTATACATACGGATCGTAGTTGGATAATTATTTTGGGACTAATTGTGCAATTATTATTTTATTGCCGAGAATTGTAGTCGAGTATATATACTCTCACTTATTCACCCCTGAAACTCTCACAAAACCCTAATTTTTGTTGGACTTGTTGACAATGATGCATCGGCTAGCCTGTGTCGCCGATTTGATCTCCAACACCATATCAAAGACCAAGAAGATGTTGGGAATTAGCGGAATTGTGGTAGAAATTAGGATCAACACAAAGGAAATAATTGGTGTTTAATCACTCAATTTAATAAATACTCAAACAAACATAGCCTTACACTTTTTGGCTTATGTGTTTAACTCACAAAAGAGAAAGATACAGATATCATGGGACTTTCTTTCTTTCCTTTCTTTTTTTTAATTCTCCACACTTCTCTGACACACTACTCCCATTCCATACGTCCAATACATATATATATATAATTCAAATTGAAGACTTTCACTAGCCACTAGTAGCTGTAAGTGGATCCCTCCATGATAATGGAGCATTAATCTCCATGTGGTGTGTTTGTCTATTATAATTCATAAACATCATTTAGTTTATGCATTATTATTTTGTCTTCACATATTTATTGTAGATAAGTGATAGTTGTTTTGAAAACTAGTTCCAACTGCCAAAGTAATGAACTTGTCTTCTTGAGTTGATTGTGGTGGGCTTTGATGGTAATAATTGCAAATTACCATTTGACACCCCCTCTTAATTTGCAATTTGGAGTAGCTTCTTGAATTTCTCGAATTTCCACGGGTGACCGCCTTTGTCATAATATCTGCTGGCTGGTCGTCGGTGTTGATGAATTCCATCACGATTAGTCCTTCGTTGACGAGGTCTCGGATGAAATGATGACGCAACTCGATATGCTTCGATCTTGCGTGAAATACTGGATTCTTTGTCATGACTATGGCTGACATGTTGTCACAGTGAATAATGGTTGGACCATTTTCACTTTGCTGCAAATCAGAAATTAATCTTTTTAGCCATACCGCTTCGCATGCTGCATCAGTAGCTGCGATATATTCTGCTTCCGCTGAAGATAGAGCCACAGTCTTCTGCTTCTTCGAACTCCATGAAATGGGTTTTGAACCCAAACAGAATATGTACCCCGATGTGCTTTTTCGATCATCAAGTGATCCTGCCCAGTCACTATCGGTAAATCCGGCCAGCTTGCATTCTGCTTCTTTCTTGTACATCAGGCCCAATTTCTTTGTACCTTGAAGATACCGCAAAATTCTTTTGGCTGCTGCAAAATGAAGTTTGCTAGGTTCATTCATAAATCTTGATATAAGACTTACTGAATGACATATATCCGGCCTGGTATGTGTCAGGTAAATGAGTGACCCGACGAGACTTCTGTATAGCTTTCCATCGACTTTTTCAGCTCCATCATTGCGTTGTAATTTCTTGTTTAACGCCATCGGTGTTGAGATTGGTTTGCACGTTGCCATGTGAAATATTTTGAGCATATCCTCGGTGTACTTCTCCTGTGAAATAAATATTTCTCCAGGCGACTGCTTCACTTGGATCCCAAGAAAATACTTCATGAGTCCCAAGTCCGTCATCTCGAATTCTTTCATCATGGTACTTTTGAATTCTTCGATCATATGCTGATTTGTACCTGTGTAAATCAAGTCATCAACATATAAACAAACAATTAGAAAATCTTTTCCTTCTCCCTTTTTGATGTAGAGAGATGCTTCACTCGGACTTCTTTGAAATCCGTTTTGTTGAAAATATCGATCAATTCTGCTGTTCCAGGCTCTCGGTGCTTGCTTCAGCCCGTATAAAGCCTTTCGGAGACGATAGACTTTGTCTTCTTCTCCTTTTTTCTCATAGCCTCGTGGTTGTTCCACATAGACTTCTTCTTCCAGTTCTCCGTTCAGAAATGCTGATTTGACATCCAGCTGGTATACTGGTAACTCCAGTTGAGCAGCTAGAGCGAGAACTGTTCTGATGGTCTCCATCCTTGCTACTGGTGCATATGTCTCGTGAAAATCAATACCGGGCTGTTGTGAATAGCCCTTTGCCACCAGTCGAGCTTTGTACTTCTGGATAGTACCATCTTCATTAAATTTGATCTTATAGATCCATTTGAGACCTATAACCGGCTTGTCCTCCGGTTGATCAACAAGCTCCCATGTCTTGTTTTTCTCGATCAAAGAAATTTCTGCATCCATCGCTCATTCCAAACTTCATCTTTGGCTGCTTCTTCAAAGACTTGAGGCTCACAAGAAAAATATGCAACATGACTTGTTTCATAAATTTCTCGCAAAGACCTTGTTCTCAACGGAGGAGAATCCGAGTCTGTTACGACGTCTCTGAAGTCGTCCTCTTCTGGGCTAGGTGTAGAATTTCTTTTTGGACTAGCAACTGGATCTGGGTTGTTGCTGGGGTCTTCTGGAGTTACTGAGTCCTCCAGAATTTCATAACTTGGTGGAGATTGAGAAATTGGATTTTCCCAATTCCACTCCGCCATCTCATCAAAGATCACATCTCGGGAAACCACCACTTCGTTCTTTACTGGGTTGTAGAGACGATAGCCTTTGGATTCATCACTGTAGCCGGTGAAAATCAGCTTCTCACCCTTCTGGTCAAACTTGTCTCGGTTTGGGGTAGAAATATGTGCATAAGCTATGCACCCAAAGACTTTGAGGTGATCCACCTGTGGCCTCCTGTGGTGCCACGCATGTATCGGTGTCTTGTTCCGAACTGCTTTGGTTGGTGATCTGTTAAGGATGTAAATTGTTGTATTGACCGCTTCTGCCCACAAGTTGTTGGGAAGCTTCTTTGCTTTGAGCATACTTCTCGCCATCTCCACAATCGTGCGGTTTTTCCGTTCTGCCACGCCATTTTGTTGTGGTGTGTAACGGACCGTCAGCTGCCTTTTTTATCCCGTTGTTGCGGCAATACTCCATGAACGGAGTATAAATAAATTCTCCTCCACGATCTGTACGGAGTGTTTTGATCTGATGGCCACTTTCCTTCTCAGCTACTGCTTGAAATTGAAGGAACTTGGGAAAAGCTTCTGACTTTTGCTCCAGAAAGAATACCCACATCATTCTGGTGAAGTCATCTACAAATAGTAGAAAGTATCTTTTACCGCTGAGTGATTGTGTTCGAGTTGGACCGCATATGTCTGCATGTACCAACTCCAGTGACGCTTTTGCTCTCCAAGATGTCTTTGGAAATGGTAAACGATGCATTTTGCCATATATGCATCCTTCACATATTTTATCTTCTCTGTTGATCTGGGGAAGTCCCACCACCATATTTTTCTGCCTCAGCAATTTGAGGCCCTTGAAGTTGAGATGACCGTATCTGAGATGCCATAGGAAGGATTGATCCAGATTTTCACTCTTGAAAGCTACTTCACCATTTTGTGACATAGCAAGAGAGAAAATTCTGTTGGAAGTCATCGGGACTTTGGCCACCATGAAATTGTCTGCTTTGTTGATAATCTCGCACACGCCATTATCAAACAATAGCTTGTAATTTTTCAGCATCAGTTGTCCCACGCTAAGTAGATTGAGATTTAGCTCCGGAACATACAAAACATCTCGAATGAGAGTTTTGTTGCCTTCTTCTGTGCATACAACAACTGTGCCTTTTCCTTCCACTTTTAGCTTCTTTCCGTCTCCCAACTTGACTTGAGAGCGGTATTTGTCATCGATGTCGGTGAAGGACTCCAGATCTCCAGTCATGTGGTTACTGCAACCACTATCCACCATCCAGGGAAGCTGTGATTTTTGCTCACCATTCAAGCATGATAAGGCCACCATATTGCTTTCTTCATTTTTGGTGCCGCTTGACTCGCCTTCTTCTTGCTTGTTCTGGAACCAGCAATCTCTTTGGGAGTGGTTTTGAATTCTGCACTTGGTGCACTTGAATCTGCAGTCATTTGTTGCATGACCCGCCTTTTTGCAAATTATGCAACTCGAGCCGGTGTAGCCCGATCTTTGTTGTTGATAATTTTGTCTGTTGTTTCCTCTGTAATTGGATCTTCCTCTTCCTCTTCCTTGTGAGTTTCCCCCTCTCTGGCCTTGCTCCGATTTGGCATATTTACTTTCCGTCATGTTGACTTTTGACGAGAAAGCTTGCTCCAATGGCGGTTTGGTGAATCGGCTCATTCTTTGCTCATGTGCTACAAGTGAGCCCATCAACTCGCTCATTGGTAGATTTGCCAAATCTTTGGTTTCTTCAATGACAGCAACAATATGCTCGAACTTTGATGACAAACTGCGGAGAATTCTCTCCACAATTTTTCTTTCTTCCATGACGTCACCGGTGGCTTTGATCTGGTTGACTGTCTCCGCCACACGTGAATGGAAGTCTTTGATGGTGTCGGTTTCCTTCATCATCAAGTTGTCGAACTGTCGCCATAAACTTTGGCGCCTGATAGAGATTGCCTTTTCAGAACCTTGAAATTGTTCACGCAAGACATCCCAAGCTTCTTTGGTCTTTTTGATGCCATAGATTCTCGGGTAAATCGATTTGCTCACTGCTTGCTGAATTATTCTCAAGGCGCTGGCATTTTGCTTGGCATTCTCCTTGTACTCCTTTGTCTGTTTGCCTGCTCGTTTCTTGGAATCTTCATCCTCGTCTTGTGGATCTTCGTAGCCTTCTTTGACGATATCCCAAAGATCTTGAGAGATGAAAATAGGCTCCATTTGGGCACTCCAGTACTCATACAATTCTCCATCGAAAATGAGAATTTGATTTGATGAGGTAGCAAACATGGTGTGTGATGAATTTGTTGCCATGACTTTTTGAGAAAATTGGGTAGGCTAGAAATTTGGGGATTTTTGAGGATAGAAGGGTATTAGCTCTGATACCAAATTTGTTGGGAATTAGCGGAATTGTGGTAGAAATTAGGATCAACACAAAGGAAATAATTGGTGTTTAATCACTCAATTTAATAAATACTCAAACAAACATAGCCTTACACTTTTTGGCTTATGTGTTTAACTCACAAAAGAGAAAGATACAGATACCATGAGACTTTCTTTCTTTCCTTTCTTTTTTTTAATTCTCCACACTTCTCTGACACACTACTCCCATTCCATACGTCCAATACATATATATAATTCAAATTGAAGACTTTCACTAGCCACTAGTAGCTGTAAGTGGATCCCTCCATGATAATGGAGCATTAATCTCCATGTGGTGTGTTTGTCTATTATAATTCATAAACATCATTAGTTTATGCATTATTATTTTGTCTTCACATATTTATTGTAGATAAGTGATAGTTGTTTTGAAAACTAGTTCCAACTGCCAAAGTAATGAACTTGTCTTTTTGAGTTGATTGTGGTGGGCTTTGATGGTAATAATTGCAAATTACCATTTGACAGAAGAGACCATGGGCTGATCTGAGTCCGGATCTGCTCAACCTGATCTACGCCAAGCTCCCTCCAGGCTACGGCGGTGACGTCGAGTTCCGATCCGTTTGCAAGAACTGGCGCCGGATCGACCCCGATGGCTCTGTCTCTGCCTCGAAACCCTCCCACCTAGAAGTACCGATTCCTCGTTGTTATCATCCCCTCCAGATCCCCGACGGGGCTCCGGAGAGATCGACCATCAACGGCGCGCTGGTCATCCACATGTGGGCGAGCGGGTGGTGCCTCTTGGGACGCCGGGAAGACCAGATCTTCGGCTGCTACAATCCCCTGTTCCGCTGGCCGACCAGCTTCGTCCGACTCCCCGAATGCACACTCAACGACACGATGGTAGCGGCGGCGATCTCGGCCCCACCAACCGCCAGAGACTGGACGATCCTCCTCGTGGAGGGCGCCGGAAGTTTCAGGACGCTGCGCCGCGGCCAGCGGCGGTGGCGGGAGTACACTTACTCGCCCGATTGGAATCGGTTCTGCCACGGGATCGGGTACAGAGACCGGATGTTCTTCTGCCTGTTCCACACGGGAGAGGTCCTGATGTTCGCAATCGACGGCGGCTGCTGCAGCAGGAGGAGGATGCTGCTGCCTTATCGTGAGGAGGGGTTCGTGTTTCACCGTGTCGTCGTTGCGGCGACGTTTTGGTGCGGAGAGAAATCGATCGTGCTGACGTGGGCGCAACGAGGAGATGAGTGGCTTCTCCAGCTGGCCGGGGTGGAGAGGCGTACTGGGAGAGTAAGGTATGCGTGGGAGATCGGCGATGAATTGTTATTACAGGAAGGGAGTGTGACGGCCGCAAAGGTAGTGTACGCCTGGGAGGAGATAGGAATGATCGTCCGCAAAGATTGTATGTTTTGTTTATGTTTCTAATTTCTCGCAGGAATAGCAACAGATCGGATAGAATATCAAAATACTAAGTTTAGGATATCTCTTAATTCTATTTCTTCCTTTTTCGTATAAGTCTTACTTCTTCACGGGAATTCTATGGTGCAGTCAGTGCACTAGTGCCGCCACGTTATTGTAACCGGTTGAGTTGGTGATTTATTGGTTGGCTCCGGTTTAGTAATTTAATTAATAAAACATTAAAAAAAAAGAAACAGAAAGCAAAAGGCAGGACAGTCGTTCCCTTCCATGTCTTTCCATTGTAAATCAAGGAAACTCTTCCGTCGCGGCACTCCACCACCACGTTGTTTTCGTCGATCGATCTCACCAACAACATCCCAACTTCGTCTGGCAAAATCAGCTGCGTCATCAGCCCCGTAGTCGCCTTCTGCTCATCGACAGCATCGTTTCTGCCGCGTGAATCCACAATCACCATCGCCATTGCGGTCGGTCGACCATAACCACCCACATCCCGAATCCCCGACAATCAATGTCAACACCGTCGTCAACCCAGTTGCCGCCGCCAGGTCATCTCATCGCCGTCTCTGTTGTGACAATAAACCACCGTTGTCGCTGGTCGGCCATCACCACCCAAATCCAGACACCCTCGAAATCGCCATAGTCGTCAAGGCTCCTCCCCTCCCGTTTTAACCACCGCCAATTCAATTTCCCCATCCATGGCTACACAATTCCTGAACCACCTTCCGCCCGTCATCAAAATCGTCTGGCTGCCCTGTCATTCCCAACAACGTCCCTACCGTGGCAATCGATCCGTTGCCGCTGTTCAGCCTTCAGCACGAAGATCGGCGACTCACTCGAAATACCCATTGTGGTCAGTGGCGATCAAGGGATACGTTACCTAGAATCCCCTTTCAGCTTCTATGAGATAAGTCTTCAGTATCCTTGTGATTTGTGTATTTGTTGGATAATGCTAAGCGCGTTAGATTGTTAAGATTGGGCGAACAACATAATTTATAGTTGGATGGTTTCAAATCTTAGTGTAGTTATCTTAAATCCCCTCCCAAATCTTCTACTTATTTATAATTTTTGTGTTCAGTTGCCGTGGATAAGTCATGTGAATAATTTTTGAATTAGAAAACTAAGAAACCCCAACAGAACTAGAACTCCTCCTTATCTCAACTACTTATAGGTTCCTATATATATTTTGGTGTGTATTTGTATATGTCGTAGGCTTTTCAAACCAATAGAAACATCATTTGGTGCAATGGAAGGGTTCGTTCTGTGTTTATCTGATCTGGTTATTTTCTTAATGAGCTTCTCTTATGGCTCTGCCTAAATTGTTGTGTTTTTGTTCCAGCTTGGACAAGAGAACGTCGGAATCAAATGGCTCAAATGAGATTAACCAGGTAATCACTTACTATTTTCAAAATATCTTTTTGTATTTTTGGTTGTTTGTAGTGACAATTGTAGTGTCTTTGTCAAATAATTGCTTAGATGGTAGAAGTGGCGTCTGTTGAACTTGAATACCACTCCCTGTATAACTTAGGAGTCCCTCAGAGTATACCTTCGTTGAACCATCTTCCATAAAAGAATCATCTTCCCTAACTTGGCATTCCTTTTTCAGCTGACATTTCACCATATTTTCGTGATTTTGAAGTTATTTGGCCCCAGCTTTGTTCAAAAAGGATGATAGCATGTGTATTTGTTAGTCTAAATTTGTTGGAGAAAACAATAATCTGGGACTCAGAACTGAAATCCCAGATAGCCTACTTTATCAAACTTATCAACCAGTCTAAATCTGCTACTGCAGATCAAGGTCTCCTTCAAGTTGGTTATGCGGCAACATCAAAACTAAACAAATGTAATCTTATTACCTCAAATGGGTAGTTGTGCTATTTATTTCCTTACTCAATTTTCACTCGTTTTGAATTTCATTGCTAGACCATCTATGATCCTGCCTTGCTGTCTTTATGATCCTTCTGCTGCTACTGCTTGCAATTCCTGAGCTTGGATAGATAGAAGTGTATTTAATGTGTTGTTTGGTACAACTGAAATCAATTTTAGTAATTAAAAAATTTAGGACTGAAAAATACAATAAGATACTATTACAATTAAAATTCAGCTTATAACTTAGATGCAAAGGCATAACTGTAGATGAGGAATCATATAATTTTATCTATAGCCTTATAACTTCCCCTCTGCTTACGAGCTGCAACTCTCTGTACAACTTCCAAAGGCTGCAACCCAAATAACAATGATTGTATTCAAATATCACAATTTTGCACAATCTACATCAATATTTTTGGCTGATCTTCTTTTGTTTTAAGCTGTCATCATTTGTTTTCTCATTGTGTTTTCTATCTTTCTTTCCATGTACTCCGTTTTTCATGTCTAAAATATTGCACTCACCCACTGACAAAAAAAAAAAAAAAAATTATATCCAAAACGATTGTTAAGCAACTGTTTGATGTTTCATATGTAGATGTCAAAACTATATTCTCTTAAGGAAGAGTTGAAAGTGAATCAGTTAGCGTTGAAGAATGATATGGAGCAAAACGTAAGCGAGTTGAAGAGATCGCTAGATTCTTTAACTGACTGGTTGGTGGAGAAGTTTGCTACCATCAGACCTGGTGATCCCTGCGAAAGTGGTATGAAGCACAACAAAGACACGGGAGTGGAGGTTATTAACATCAGCACGTATAGCTCATGCTCCTTGTCAAGAACCACTGCACCCAAGATGTCAGACAAAGCTGCAAGGAAAAGGAAAAAGGTTTGTTGTACTGTCATATTTTGACTTGATTATGTTTCTATTAGTTATTTAATTGTTTTTTTTTTTCAATAGGGAAAGGTTGGCGTGAAGCCGCCTTGTCAAAGTGAGAAGTCCCATTTTGACAAGGAGATATAATGAAATGAGAAATAAAAAAATGTATTCCATTGGGCCCTTTACAACTTCCTCTCGTGCATGCCCAATGGATCTGATTTTGATAACCCATGTGTTTGACCAGTCACAAGATGAGTGGTATTAAATCTATCTTTTCCAATTACTTATGTTAGTATTTGTTAATGGAAGTGCCTATTATTCCAATTCTTTGTAATTGCAAATTGGTTATTGATTGTTTTTAATTTCCAGTGAGGAGCTTGTAAGATCTCCATGGTTTAATCTGAATCGGGCACAATTTAAGGGATTAGCACCAGATTTAATGTTGTCTTCTCAGGTTAGTGTAAAACTTCTTTTGGATTTACAAAACTAGATAGAATAATATGCAAACAGCTTGTGTGTTTTATGTGATTGTGATTATATTTGGGATACTTGTACAGGTTATTACCATGTGTGTGGACTTCTTAACTCTAGAAGAGTTTCGTAAGGAAAAACGTGTGCGATGGTTCTTACCACCGGCCTTTTCTGTAAGTATAAATATTTTTTATGCCTTCTGTGGTGTATTTGCATGATAATCTTGTAAGCAATTATTACATATGTGAGAATGTCTTTTAGATGTCTGTGCGTGGATATTCTGAGGAGAATATTAGACGCGTGTACTGTTCAGAAGATTTCAACGACTGTGAGAAGGTACCAATCTTGTTACGTGGTCTTAGTTGGATGTTTTAATTGGTTTATTTTTGCTCCGAGTTGTTAATTATTATATATATTTTTTAGATTATTGTTCCCATTCTGCTGGACAATCACTTTTTTGTCAGCGTATTAACATCAGCACGTATAGCTCATGCTCCTTGTCAAGAACCACTGCACCCAAGATGTCAGACAAAGCTGCAAGGAAAAGGAAAAAGGTTTGTTGTACTGTCATATTTTGACTTGATTATGTTTCTATTAGTTATTTAATTGTTTTTTTTTTCAATAGGGAAAGGTTGGCGTGAAGCCGCCTTGTCAAAGTGAGAAGTCCCATTTTGACAAGGAGATATAATGAAATGAGAAATAAAAAAATGTATAACATTGGGCCCTTTACAACTTCCTCTCGTGCATGCCCAATGGATCTGATTTTGATAACCCATGTGTTTGACCAGTCACAAGATGAGTGGTATTAAATCTATCTTTTCCAATTACTTATGTTAGTATTTGTTAATGGAAGTGCCTATTATTCCAATTCTTTGTAATTGCAAATTGGTTATTGATTGTTTTTAATTTCCAGTGAGGAGCTTGTAAGATCTCCATGGTTTAATCTGAATCGGGCACAATTTAAGGGATTAGCACCAGATTTAATGTTGTCTTCTCAGGTTAGTGTAAAACTTCTTTTGGATTTACAAAACTAGATAGAATAATATGCAAACAGCTTGTGTGTTTTATGTGATTGTGATTATATTTGGGATACTTGTACAGGTTATTACCATGTGTGTGGACTTCTTAACTCTAGAAGAGTTTCGTAAGGAAAAACGTGTGCGATGGTTCTTACCACCGGCCTTTTCTGTAAGTATAAATATTTTTTATGCCTTCTGTGGTGTATTTGCATGATAATCTTGTAAGCAATTATTACATATGTGAGAATGTCTTTTAGATGTCTGTGCGTGGATATTCTGAGGAGAATATTAGACGCGTGTACTGTTCAGAAGATTTCAACGACTGTGAGAAGGTACCAATCTTGTTACGTGGTCTTAGTTGGATGTTTTAATTGGTTTATTTTTGCTCCGAGTTGTTAATTATTATATATATATTTTTAGATTATTGTTCCCATTCTGCTGGAAAATCACTTTTTTGTCAGCGTATTTGACCTTAAGAAGGAGGTCAAACAAATATGGGATTCATATCCGAACTTTCTCGATCCGGGCAGGAGGGAAGAAAAACTATCACAAGTAGTAAGTAAGTTATCTCCTAAAACTTTATATCGTTTGTGTACATGTTTCTGTTTGGTAAACTGGGTACTCTTTGTCACGTAGGCGAAAGCACTAGACTCCCTGGTTATGGTCAAGATTATTAAAAAGTTGGAGGTCAACTTGCTGGAATCTTTCACTACTGAAATAGTGGTTAACGCTCCACGACAGAAGAATGGGTAAGCGTACGAATTTTGTGCTCATTTTTTATGTTAGTTATATAGTAGGCTAATAACTGTCATTTTAACTTTGACTATTGGTCCTACAGGGTTGACTATGGTCTTTTCGTGGCGAAGTTGATGAGAAACAGTGGGTGCTTAGATGATTGTGCACGTAAAATGAAGAAGGTCAGTTTCTTCCCAACTTTCTCATCTCTTGAGTTCTGATATTTTTCTTATACCTTTTGTTTTCGTTTTTACTTTCAGTTTGAGAGTCAAGATGAGAGGCTTGATCTAGCATTGTATTTGCTGAATAACAAGGAGAATGAGATTAAAGATGTGCTTCACCGGAAAGTTGTAATGGAAAGTGGTGAAAGAATTGATGAAGTTGAGGGTACTGCTGAGAGGAGCGAAACACCCAAAAAAGATGGGAATTTTACTACTTATAAGCTGTAGTTGGTTTTCCTTGTTCAACAATTATAGACTCTTTAGAAGAATAAACATGGCTAGGCTATTGCGTTGAACTTTTTTTTAATAATCCTGATACTGTTTAGTTGTGGGAACGTTGTGGGTTTGAATATGGGGTACCTCGATTTGTTTTAATTATTTATAATTCCCCTACCCCAGCTGCCACTAGTAAATGCACAATCACTATCCCAATGCTGCCACCAATCCCTCATTGTCTCCTGCACCTACTGTTTGACTTCCTCCTCTCTCTCCACCAGCAAACAAGCTTGATAATCTTGACCTGCAAAATTAGATTATATGAGGTGTTTTAGGCTTTATACTCACAGAAATTTCATTTAGGATCTCCAGCCACAGACATAATCGGAGATAAGAGTTTCATTGCTTTTCAACAGTCAACACCACCGCTGCAAAACATATCCAATTTCACAGCACTACTGCAGAACAGATAGAACATAACATTTTACACAACTGATAGTTTGTACTGTGTAAGCTAACAACATAGAGATAAAGACAACAAATGAACTGTCATGAATCTTTCCACTCAAAAACTACGCACCATGGAGCAAATTATACAAGGTACGACTTCATGGAAAAGTAGTCTTCTAAAGATAATAACTTAAAAACGACAACCTCTTCCCTAGGCCAGGTAAGTACAAGGTTCTGCCAATAGGTGAACAGGTGCTTCTTTCATTTCATCCTTGCATAAACTTCCCTTGCTCTCTTATACTCCTTTGGCTGTTAATCCAATCTTCTTTCTCAATCACCAGTTTTGGAAAGCTGTCTGCTAGAAGATTCTGCTTCCTTATCCACTATTCTTGCCTCCTGCATAACTAGGGAAGATGCATTATCCGAACCTAAGAAACACAAACAATGCAATTCACAGCAAACACTAATCATGCAGGCACACACATAATACCTTGTCTAGGCTGTTCATATTCTCTTTCGATCTATGATAGCCAGATCAACATGTGATCATTGTAGAACTCTCCATATGTTACTACCATACTTCTTTGAATGTGGATGAAGCAATTTGCTTCATTGAATATAGATGATAATGGCTTTCAATCGTTCACAACATCTCAACATAATAAACGTACAATTGACTTGCACAAGCTTCCCTCCCACACAAGAAGTAACTTTCCTTCGGGCAGAGAGAGTGCATAATCCCTGGTGCTGATCCAAAGACACGGTTGAGAACAAGATCACTACCACAGAGGTTTCTAGTGATATTGGGACGTAAGGAATTAGAGAAGCAAGGTAACTTATGTGAAAGCAAAACATCAGTTCTTCTACCTCTTGTCCAGTAAGATCAATGGCTTTGCTTGTTCTCCTAAGTTCCATTTGAATCTGACACCAAGACAAAGTGAAAGCGAATCCTTAGCCTACAGCAAGTAGAGAATTGAAACATTAACGTCACACAAGGTAAGTATTGTGAAAGCTGGAACATCCCAATGTGTTCGATTTTGAACCCTATAAATACCTCCAACGCGAAATTTCAACATAAAATTCAAAATTGATGCATGAAATCAATGCTAACCGCTCCCAAACTTCGGAAAGAGGACGAAAAACTATGAACCTTTATATAAGAATAATCGCCACAATGAGAGTAATTGAGTAGAGGCGGAGAAGAACATGGTAACTCCTGAACTTGCGAGCTTTGCAGGTTCGCTTGACAGGTTTGGGATTGGACTTCCGATATGAGCATGGTGAAACGAGAAGTGCAGGTCGCGTATGGAGTTGGGCCTAGTCGACGGGGTTGGGAGAAACCAGCGGCGACACAGAATCGGCGGCAATGGGTGGTGCGGATGGACTTGGCTCCATTTTCTCTAGAAAAAGAGCACGCAGCCGAGAGAGAAAAAGGAAGAGAGTGAATTTTGCTTTTGCCTCCCAAGTGGACTTGGGGGAAGGCAAGAAAATTGGTGGGAAGGTCGAATTTTTGTGAAAATAAAAGGAGGGGATTTTGAATTTTTCTGTGCTAAGGGATTTTCGGAGCCAAAAGAAAGTGGAGGGAACTTTCCCTTTCTAAATTTGGGATTACTTTTGTTCAAGATAAATTGCTCATTGTCCTTGGGAAATAAATTCATCAATTTCCATGATTATCACATCAAATTTTAGATTTGTACTGCTAACAATGGTATAATATAATATAACATAGAATCGGAACTAATTAATGTGTTATTCTAAACTCTAAAACTTCAATTTTGATCGCAACCCCAATTGACAAATTGAAAACCTCAAACGCTAACCCTAAATCTTGCTGTAGAATGTAAAGTATGGATATAATGTTAATGCGTATTCAGTTGTATATATCATTTCAATGTAAGAACTATGACTGATTGTGATCGTTGCCTCATAGTTACGCCCAAAAATAACATGTATTGATGAGCCGCAATCATAGGCCCTCAAATAGGATATGTGAAGACCTACAAGATCTCTTCCCAACTCTAGTTGTAACTAACATCAGACTAAACAACTGCGTTCTAACCGAAATGAATCGACTGCTAGCCCTTAGCTTGGCCACACACACATATGTTGAGTAGATACGATAACTTTCAATACGAAGAGATGGAACTAACTAGACTAGTTTAATGGTCGTACGTAAGGCTGCAAATGAGCCGAGCTACTCGCGAGCGGCTCGGTGTTCGACTCGAGAAAAGTTCGTAGGAAACTTGGTTCGTTAATAAATGAGCCGAATATGAGCTAAGCTTTGTTAAGCTCGTGAAGCTTGCGAGGTAGCTCAACTCGGTGGCTTGTTCAGCTAAACTCGTGAGCTGGATCGTTTATAGCTCATGATATGTCTCAACATATGGCTAGAGAGCCAACTCGATTACCACCTTATGTACGAATCAATCTATATCTGATGATTTTAATTCATTTGGTTGTTAAATTATTATCTCACCATATATAAAGTTTAACATATTGAGTATGTGAGCAAATATTCATTATTTTCTACTTTAAAAAGAAATTATGTATCATAGATTGCTTCGATATTATGAAATAACATGATTTGGAGTAGTTAAAATTTACCGACTAAATGATATATGATATCAACAAAGTATCATATGATATTAGCTAACAAATAAATCATATGTATCATGATATGCAAAATGAAGTTCCAAATAAAAGTCGAGATTTTATTAAACAAGTTAGCTCGAGCTCGACTCAGCTCGTTTATAAACGAGCCGAGCTCGAAATCGACTCGTTTATTAACGAGCCGAGCTCAAACTAGGGTAAAACTCGACCCGGCTCGGCTCATTTGTAGCCCTAATCGTACGTGAAGCCTAATTGATCACCACGGTTTAAGTGCTCCCTTGCTTCAAATGTAAGCCCAACGTGAAGCCTAATTGATCACCACGGTTTAAGTGCTCCATTGCTTCAAATGTAAGCCCAAGAAAGGTATAGAAAGACAACTAATCGTACGTGAAGCCTAATTGATCACCACGGTTTAAGTGCTTCCTTGCTTCAAATGTCAGCTAATACCATCCAATCATAATTATTATGTTCAGCTTACAAAACTACATGCTAACTACATTGATTATGATAATAGTGACTTCATATGTTGTTAGTACGTTGATAGTTGATGTCTATAGATATCAATTCCCCAATAAGGACTACAAGAGTGTGCTTGGGTACGAGACCCTCTACTTGCTTGTATGTATGATCTCAATAAGTTTGGTCGCTCGTTTGTGCTTTCACATAAAGAAGCACGCATTTTCAATTATCTTCATCAAGGCCACTCAAATTAACAAGGAATCTTTCAAGGTATTGCCCCTCCTGTCACTTCCCCTGCCTGCGAACCCATCTTTCCTTCTCTTCTCTTATCTTTCTTCATCCCCATCCCACTTCTCTTTCTTCTTCCCCGCCCCAACTGATAAAATCGCTCCGATTGCAATTCAATTCACACAAAGTCACAAAGGCAAAATGCTGGCGGTGTAGGAAATTAGGTCCTCAAGACCCCAACCTAGCAACAACCCTAAAATCCCTAATCGACAAATTCGAGTTCGACTTCTTCCCGTCTTCCCCTTCGTCTCGCAACCCGCAACTCGCAACCCTCGTCTCCCAATCTGCCTCGCCAATCTCCTCGCCAACTCCACCTCGCCTATCTCCTCAGGCCAGCATCGTGGTCCTGGTCGTGGTTATTGGCTCGTCGGTCGTCGGCCACTCTGCGAGGTAACAAAGCTCCTCTCAGTCTCCACCTCGTCACGCAGAGAAGATGAAGAGTGCTCGTCGTCAGAGCTTGTCGCTCATCGGAGCTTCCCTGTTCGCCAGCCGCCACTGTCATCTGATTTGGTAGAAGGATAAACAAATTGACGGTGACTTCGACTTACGACGAACTGACAAAGACAACAGCAACAAATGCGGGTGATTTGCGTGAAGGATGAACAAATAGATGGTGACAACGGTGGCGACGGTGAATTTGCGTTGAATTGAAGGGTGAACGACTTCGACTGAAAGCAAGAATGGGTAATTCACTAACTTAGGGATTCATATAGGGGATTATATCTGGTGATATAACTAATTAATTTGTTAGCATTCAATTCTAGGTTTAATTCGCCGCTGAGATAGCTTTAATTTGATCGTCCAATTCCAATTTGCTTGATTATATTAATTGTTTGTCAATTCCATGATTCCTTGTATTCGTTTGTAGTTGCTGGGCGTTCGAGAATCTCTGGGAAGAGAAAATTTGTTGAGTTTAGGGGAAGCCTTTTGTTATACGTGAAGAGGAATAGACATCAAGGTGCTGCTGATGGGAAGAAGAGGAAGACGGTCAGAAAGAAGGGGGGAAAAGTTGATTTTTGCTAGTTGAATCCAGATTTTGTGGCTGTTAATTGAAGGCTCTATTGGGTGAATGGAAAGTATTCGAGGAAGGTGTTGGGGGAGATGAGGTTTAAGAGCACTGTGGAGCAATGGAGAATCTGGAGAAGTACGTACAATGGTTTAGGGGATGCTGTTGTGACACTGAGATTTTTATGGAGCAAAGTTTCCAGTAAATCAAGCTAGTCAATAAAAACAGAACAACTATCATTCTCCTCCCATTGATCTGAGTTTTGTTTCCACAACTAAGCATGGGTGTGAAGGTTCCACATCATGCTAATCTGATGAGGCAAATTGGTAGTTCTATACATTGATTGACTAGTGTAAAACGACTACTCAATCAAAATATAACATTCGTCAACACTAACTGGTCTGAGTCTGCTTTGATGAAAACTGAGTGGAATCCTCCATCTGGTAATGACTGAACTTCAAAGCCTATGCTACCATATGTTGCTTGCAGTTCTTTGGTCCGTAATGCTCACTGGTATGCTTCAAAACCTTGCGGCACAAGTAACAGTAGTGTATTTGGCATCTGAACCACCAAATACATGTGCTTGTCATTTTCCGGCTGCACAATATCATTACAATGCATGTTATAAGTAAAAAGTAGACACCAACGACGAACCAAAATTCAGAAACCAGCAAAGGAATACATGACAGGAAAGACGAAACCTATGTGCATTCTAAGATAACTTAATAATAACCAAACTATTCAAAAACACACGAGAGATGACAAGCTAAAAATCATACCAGGATATAATCTCTTGTGCAATATTCTACTCCATCATTCCAGAATCTGCTACTTGGAGCTTGTTTTTGATAACCTGAAACTCTTTGGTCCCTCAAACAGGAAGTGAATGAAGTAGGCAGAAAACAGCGAGTACAAGAATATAATACTCCTATACCCAGCAGCAGCCAATGAATATAATACTTATTCTACTATCTGTCATATTCTCCCTTTCAATTAGTTAACCCCATTATTGCAATACCCTCTACACAGTACTAAACAGTAAACAAGTCTCAACTCTCATACACAGTACTAATCCATGGCCTTTTGTATTACCATTGTTCTTTAAGAACACAAGATCAATTCGGGCAGTTCAAAAACAAATTTCAAAAACCCAGCAAACAGCAGGTGATCAATGAAACTCATACTGCAGTTTAAATACCTTAACATCTCTTCAAAGACATTATACAAGTGCAACCATAATGAAACAGATCGATGACATCTAGCAATCATCAGTCCTATAAGAAGAAACCACATCTCCATACCAGCAGCAAGCCAAAAAACAAACTCTCCTAACACTCAAATTGCATATTGTAGCAGCAAATTCCATCCAACAGTATTAAAAAAATCATGGGAGAGCTGATCGCCCTCAAGATAGAATGCATTTCCCTCACGAACTCAACCTCACGATGCTGCAACGGCTTCTGCAATAAATAAATTTCAGGAAAATGAATCATAAATCAAAGGTTTATCAAATCTGATAGAATTTCATATATAAGATAGTTGCAGCATACCCCTCTCAGCTCCGATTCTCAAATGACATATTTTCCTTATCCCGAGCCAGCCTTGCCCTTACATCCATTGCAAACAACAACCCAGACATAGAACCACCAACTTCAATAGATGATGACATTCCCATATTTGGACCTTCTCTTGCAGAATCATTATTATTTATAGCAGTGCTCGAGCCCCCAACATCACTTTCTGTTGGTCTCTGAGGACAGTTCCTATAATCATGTCCTGGATTCTTGCAGTACTTACAATGTCTTGCCTTTCTGCTGGTTGGATTCGGGTTAGAAGAACCTTTAGTTTTCACAACCCGAGGATCCTTGACTACAACTCTACTTGTACTAGCTTGTTCAGATGTGTCCTTATCATGTGCACAACCACTCTTAGTTGTGTCCTTCATTTTCTGCCAAATTTGCTCAGCCGAAATGATCAACTTCTCCACATCATTCTTCACCATTTGATATCCTTCATTTGTCTGTGAAGCATAATGACAAAGTTTCCCACACAAACCACTCAAGGTTCCGCACCTTATCACAGTATTAACTTCAGGATTGTCCAGCTTCACATTCACATCCTTTTTTGCATCCTTACACCACCCTTTCAGTACCAAATCACGTGGTAACAGACTAATATTGTTGACTTTCATAACAAAGAAACAATGACAACAAGGTATGCCTTTAGTCTCAAACAACTGACAAGAACACCTGATATCTCCAACTGTAGGATAATAAGTGACTCTCCACTTTGAGTTAGGATCAGAATATTGAGACAGGGCATAAGAAACTCTTCCACTTTCTGTCACAGCGGATGCACTATACAGAAGTGGATCTCTTTTCATTTGCTTTCGAACCTTGAAAAACATATCTCGAGTAAAGAGCTCAGCAGCATGTTTCTCAAGACTCAATAAATGACCATCACAAACCGGAGTTGAGTCATTACTTACATGATCATTGTGCAGCTCCTCGTACCTCAGTCGTCGTAGACCTCTGTGAAACTGTTCAACAAATTCAAATAGCTTTAGGTGACTTGTCAGAAATCTCTTCAAAGAATGCATAGCTTCACACCGCTGTGTACTCTTCATTCCACATGTGAACTTCCCAACAAAGAATTCATGTGCCCATCGACTACTTATCCTGTACATCTTGGACACCCACTCATTACAATGTAGATTAAGCTTCTCAACAGTGCTTCTCCACAACTCTTCGAAAATCTCAACTTCTTTGATTTTGTTAGCACATCTATCAAATACATTCTTGAATTCCTCTCCTTGAACATTCGAACTCACATTCCTACTCAAGTGCCAACTACATAACCTATGATGAACCTCTGGCATCACATCTTTGATGGCTTTTCTCATCGATTTATCTCCATCAGTTAGAACAAGTTTTGGCTTTTTTCCTTTCATCTTTTAACAAAGCACAACCAAACACAGTTGTTGAATGATGATGATTTGCACCCACCAGCACCACCAATGGCATTTTATAAGCATTAGTCTTTTATGTGGTATCAAACACCAAGACATCACCAAAGCAGGCATAATCTTGGCAACAGTTACCATCTGCCTAGAATAAATGCCCCAGTTCACTTTCTTCATTAACGGTGAATCTACAATAAAACCCAGGGTCACTTTCGGCTTTCGCACGCAAGTAGGCTAATGCACCTTCAGCATCACCATCACCATTACAAATTGTTGCCCTGCGATCAGCATCAACAAAATTATACAGATCTTTCTTTTTGTAACCGACATAACTATAACCACCAGTTTGGTTGACCATCAAATCCATCACATGGCTGGTTCTGATGCCTACGACTTTCAAAGATTTGATTTGAGCCTTGTCTGTCTCTTTCACTTTTCTGTGAGCACGGAGAAATTGTGCCTTTTCTAGAGATACCAAACGATGATTGTGACTTGCATGGAACTCCCTCACAACATACTTTTTCAGCTTACGACAAAAATTTACCCTGAAAGCAGCCCGACAACTGATCCTAGTAATTGGCTTTGGTTCCCTCTTTCTGCCTTGTCTCTGAGTATGCTGCTTCATTCGAACCCCTTGTTTATAGCATACCATCCTCCTTAATCTAACCATCCCATTTTTGAAGTACTTCAAATCATCTTTACGAGCACTAAAGCCCATACACTTATTGTATACAGTATAAAACTATTCAGCATCTTGTACAGTATCAAACTGAAGTCCAATAATATCATCTCTGTCCCAATCTTCAATGTCTTTTGATATATTGATATTCAAGCAGGAGAAGTCAAGATCATTACCCGCAACATTGTGAGTTGAATGATGATTTTCATCTCCAATATCATCAGGCATAGCATTTGGTGAGGGAATCCTACTATCAGAACTCATTTCAAACCCAAATCGTTTTTGAAATGATCCAATTTCCTCTAGGAATGTTATCCCTTGATTCCTATAAAATCACATTCAACACATAATTAAAACTGCATGCTATAGAACACATTAGTTGGAACTAATGTAACAAATGTAAGGAAAATATACAACCAAAAGAGGCAGCAAGTATCAATAAAACTGCAAAGTGAAAAGAGAACTGAACAAATACAAATAGAAAGAACATGGATCAACATATTTATCCTGGGCACAAGAAACATGGCAGAATAGGACAAAATGATCACAGTAAACAAGAGTCAGCATTCTGCAAAATGTGAAACTTGGCTTCCTATTTTCGACTGTTGCAGCAACAGTACAGGTGTTGTGGTGGTGGAGTATAGTACCCATGTTTTGATATTCAAAGACTCTCCTAGTCAATTCGCATCATCATTTTCTTTGAACTTTTTGTTTTGACGTTTATGGAAGTGACTTTTATTGCCTCCTAATACACCACCAGTGTATCCGGAATATGAGAACATAAATGTACAGGGAAGAAAAGCAGGATAAAAGCCCCAGTTCAGTATAATTTTGATCACCAAATAAACTACAGAAGCAACAAATTAGTAAATTCCAAAAGCCAATCACACATGCAAATTGCCAATGGGAAGCTCGCAAAAAGCATGCGCTGGCCAAAGCAAAGGTCAAAAGAGCATACTGACAAAATCACAACAATATTAGAAACATCACAATCTTTCACTAGCTAATTATTATGAACTTATTTATTATTATGACAAGCTTGCTGCAATAAGGCTAATCAAACCTCTTTTTTAGCAAGTGAGCAGCCTTAAGTCAAAACTTGTCTCTGTCACTCTTCCACTAATAAGGTACTAATTAAGATGCATCTAGTCAATTACTTCAATACTCTAAAGGTTATCAAAGAACATTGGTAAGGATGAACTATGTTGGACAAGTAGGGGTGGGCAACGGGACTAGATCGGGTACCCGTCTCGTTTTAAACGGGTACACAATCTCATTTGGAAGGAAAACTTCATCCCATGTCCCAAACCCGCACGGGTTAACGGGTATCAATTATCCATACAGGACGGATAACGGGTACCCGCGGGTAACCCATATAATACTTTAGGGTCTTTTTGTCCAGGTGCAGGTAGTCCGCATCTTCATAGACATGTCTATTTCACCGAGCCTCTCTCCGAGACAGTGCCCAGATCGTTACGCCTTTCGTGCGGGTCGGAACTTACCCGACAGGGAATTTCGCTACCTTAGAACCGTTATAGTTACGGCCGCCATATGAACCTGTCTATAGGAGCTATTAAGGAATAAGACGTCCGAGAATCACAAAAATATAATTGATCCACCTCAAAATACCTAGTATACCATTCATAATCTGCAAAATGATTGAATAATAAACCATTCTCCATGCTCAATGATAGATAATTTAACTCACTGATGAGAGTGGTTGCATGGTTCAGTACTTCAGTTCATAGCTAGTCTTTTTGCATCACCACAGCTCTATCGTTCTCTTTCTACAGATGAAATAATAACAACCATGGCTTTGCCTTTTGCCTCTCTAGCTATCTAAACAATTCCCCCACCTGCTGTTGATCCTTACCAAGTCCTCCACCCAACACCACCCATTAGGGCTGGGCATGCGGGCGGATCATCCGCGGGTTTGGGCCGACCCTCCCGCATTTGACCCGAATTTCGTTAAGTGGGTGGGTCTGTGGGTGGGTGACGGGTTGAGCTGGGAGCCATCCGCCGGGTGGTGGGTGAGTGTGCGGGTGACCCGCTCAACCTAACAGCAAAAAGATCAAAGTCGTTGGCGCTAGAGAGAGGAGAGTGGAGACGTTAGATATAAACTCGGACTGCTCCTAGAGTTTGAACCTCAAAGCCAACCTTCCAAATAGAGATCCCCTCTTCTTCCCTTTACTTCTTCCTCTAATTCTTGTGTCTAGATCACCGCTCTTTCCTTTGTGAAATTATTTTTCTTAGTTCCTTGCACCTAATAATCGTCTCAATCTGTAGAAAACTCTTTCATAATAGAATTCTATCCAATTTAAGAACTAATTCGACATTTTTCACCCTATTTCAACTTCTTGTTTCCCTCGATGATTCTCTTCACCTATTATCATGTCAAGTTGACTCCTTTATATTATATACATTGTGATGTGGGCAAACCCACCCGCATCATCCACCATCCGCCCGACCCAACCCGAGACTAAATGTGGGTGGGTGGTGGGTTAAAAATTATCAATCCGTTTAAGCGCGGATGGGTGCATTTTATGGTCAAAATCCACCCAACCCACCCAATGCCCACCCCTACCACCCATTACCAACTTCTTCAACCCACTAAACAATACTACCAGAGAAGCAAAATAAAGAACCTGACAACTTTTGCCTCCCCGCATCATCATCGAAACCACCAGCTTTAAAAGTATGAACCTGATAATGTGGTAAATGAACATGAGAACAATACTACCCAAATACCCGTTATCCGTTTCCCGTTGCCCACCCCCATGGACAAGAATTGCCAATGGGAGGTATACTGTGCAATCTGGATACTTCCTGGAACTTCAAAGGCAGGCCGACCAAAATAATATGAATCAACGGGAGAGGGATGATGGTGGAGTGAATTGGAAGATTATTTGGAACTCAATCCTATGCATACAGACCAAGCCGGGTTCAAACACCAATAACATTAATCATCCGAATTCACACATTACAGTTAACTCCAAAATAGAGGAGTAATCAGAGAGACAATGCTGAAGAAGCAATAAGAATAGAACAAACCTGAACTTGATTTCAATTTCAGCTACGAAGAAGTGCAGCAATGAGAATGATGTTGGCCCAAGCGTAGCTATACAGAGGGATTCCAGAGAAAAATAGTAGCCAGAGTAGAATTCTTTCCGGTGAATTTTTTGAGAACACGACGTTGCGGTGCCAAATTGTAGGAGTAGATTCATCAGATTGAGGCGAAGAACATGACCTTTATGACTGAAATGGCCACTTCTAATAGCGGCATTGACGTGCAGATTACCGTCGGCGATCAAGAGAGTCAAGAGAGCCCGTCGATAGCAGCGTTGACGTGCAGAGCCGGCAATAAAGAGAGCCCGCCGATAGCGGCGATCAAGAGAGCCCGCCGGCAATCAAGAGTGCCCGCAGATAACTCCCCGTTCGTTTTCCTGGTAGAACTGTTCGTAGCAGGTTTTCTTGGAAAGGCGCTTTATGTGGTCTCGATCAGTAATAAACGTATAATAATTACATAAACGAATTAAATATAACTAGGTTCAACCTAATCTGGTTGAATGATGATTTATTATGGACGGTCCTCAATTAATAACTTCAATCCAGCAGCTGAAAGAGTGGCGGCACTCATACAGTGCCTGCACCACAGAAAGCGCCTACTTCTTCATTCTTTTTTCAACTCCATTCTCATTGAATGCGCACTTATATTATATGTCATGTGCATAGTAACTTTTAAATCAAATCCAAGACAAAATACCAGTAAGTTCTCACTTGTACCAAAGTGATATACATCATTAGGGAGCAGATCAGGTCAGTAACTCATATGGTGGGGAACGTATCAAGTCAGTAACCTTATGGTGAGTAACTATGAGTAACCCGCCCACATCAGCATGACATCAGCATCCTCTCTCTCTTGAAAAGCCTTTAATTTTCCCCTCCTTAATCTTTGACGGACGATTTCTCACTCGTTTTAAGTCGAAATTTAATTTTTTTTGCACAGTTAGATCAGATTAATTGTGCTTTTTAAAATGATAACCACTTTGATATATTTTTCGAACAAAAAAAATTGAGCCATTTTTTACCACTCTATACCATATGGTATTGACTGGTATTGAAATAAGAGCATACCTATGGTTTGAAAAGCGTACCATGGTGGTATGACACAAACCAAAACTGTAGGATGGTTGAATACATGATAGTAGAAGTATATTAATTGTCATTTACGACTTTTAACACTGTATACCATAAGATACCACCCCCGTACCCAGGGTGGTATTGTATGGTATTGTGTGGTATTTTTTGGTCTTGTAATTTGTTCACCCAGAAATTTGTAGATCCACTAGATCATGACGAACTCGTCCCTGCTCTGCAAACGTTTTCAAAAACGAATTAAAAACGAAGAAGATACCATATGGTATGTAGTTGGTACTGAGAGGCCAGAATTTTTTTTCCGAAAAAAATATTGAAAATTGATCTCATTTTGTAGAGCATGATGAACTCGTTCCAACTGTGCAAAAAAAATTAAAATCCGAATTAAAATGAAAAAGATATGGGCCAATTAAGAAAGCTAGTGAAAATAAAAATGACCTTTAATTCTCCATCTTTAGATCTGGATTTTCTAAATGAAGGGTCCAAATTTGGTTATTGATGGGTGCATAACCATGGGTTACGCACCCTAACTTGAGCCCATATGGTGAGTAATCATCAGTAACCTGTCCACATCGGCATGTCCTCTCTTCTGGAAAGTCTTTTTATCTTTTCCCCTTTAATCTTTAACGGACGATTTTTCTCTCGTTTTAAGTCGAAATTTAAATTTTTTTGTACAGATAAATCAGATTAAATGTGTTCTTTAAAATGATATCCACTTTGATATATTTTTAGTAAAAAAATTGAATAATTTGTTACCAGTCATTACCATATGGTATGCTCATATTTAATACCATATGGTAAGAAAGCGTACCATGATGGTATGAACATACCAATATGGTAAGAAGGTTGAATACATGATAATAGGAGTATACTAACTGTCATTTACGACTTTCATCATTGTTTACCATAAGTTACCACCCACATACCATAGTGGTAAAATATGATAATTTTTGGTCTAGTATTTTTTTCACCCAGAAATTTGTAGATCTAATAGATCATGATGAACTCGTTCCTTCTGAGCAAACATTTTCAAAAACGACTTAAAAACGAAGAAGTTACCATATGGTATGTAGTTGGTAAAAAAAAGTTTCTCGAAATATATTGAAAATTGATCTCATTTTGTAGAGCACAACGAACTCGTTCCATGGGTGTAAAAAAAATTGAAATCCGAGTTAGAACGAAGAAGGTAAGAGCCGATTACGAAAACTAGGAAGAATAAAATGTTTTTAATTGACAACCCTTAGATCTGGATTTTCTGGACCCACTTAGATCTAAAAGTCCAGATTTAGTTACTCATAGGTTAGTAACTAAAGGTTACTCATCCTATCCTAAGCCACATCATTATAGGGGTCAGCTATACGGTCCGGTTAAATTGTGGGGATTTTAGTGGCATGAAAGGATGAGGAGTTGGTTAAGTTTTGGGTGTTGGACTCTCTTATCTGGTTTTTCGGTCCGGTCCTGAACGATTGTTTACCTCAAATCTAAGCTCGAAGATGAGATTAGATTTTTTTGCTATCCAATCTTGGTTTGAATTATACGGTCTGGTTTCGAGTAAAACCAAAACGCCCGGACCAAATAGCCACTCCTATGCACCAACATTAAGTGATGGCATAACTCATTAGGGGTCGTTTGGATGAGGAATTGTAACGAATCAATTTGACACAATTGTTTCTGTTTGTGCCTCGTCGCCCGAACAACTTGCCCGCGTTCTTCCTTGTCCGGCGCCTGCCTACACACACCAACACAGAGGGGGGCGCCTCGGCCCGTTAGCCCTCCGACGGTCAAGTCAGTATCTTAGTGAGAGAAGTGCCCTTAGAGCTCAAGTTTTTAGTGAGAGAGTCCAACTTGTGTAAATGCTACCAACTGCCCCTATTTATACTCACCAAGTTCGAGATTGATCTCCTCCACGTCACCATCCCATTAAATGCTTGGTACCTTCATTCCCGTAAGAAGCCCCAACCACCTTGTCAGGCTTCTGACTATTGGCAGGCGCCTACGGGCGGGGGACCATGTGCCAGTTTGGACCTCTTTGGCCCCTAGTGCCTTGTTCTCCATGCCTATGTTGCCCAATGGGCCTTGTGGGCTTCTTCTCCTGGCCCATTGCCCTGGGCTACCTTTAGCTGGATAGGCTCTCTTTTGGACCCACCTTTGGTGATACCCCCAACAGTTTCGTTTTGAGATAATTGTACCAAATTGCCTCGTTTGCCAGCAAAAAAATTTGGATGGATCAATCTGCCTGAGGTATTTTGAATTGATCCGTTTTGAGTCAATTTCAATTACCTGGGTGGGGGCAGGTAATTCGAATTGACTCGTTTATAAAACAAGACAATTGATCAAATAGACTCATTTCTAGATTGATCTATCCAAACGACAAGTTTAATCACACTACCTTTTTCAAGAAACAATAAACAGCGTATTTTTCAGATCCTACAACCAAGTCAATCCTACAAGTGCAAAGAACCACGGCAGAACTTATGCATTATGGAACCTTTTTTCTTCCTTTTTTCTTTGTGGGTGTCATAGATAGAACGGAGCTTTTCCCTTCGTGTAATGTTATTTCACTTATGTAACACAATTAGGAAAAATCGGAAAAAATAGTATTGAGAAAGAATAACCTGCTAAATTGAATGAAATATTGTTTTGATCCATTTGTGATTTTTTTTATATGTTTGGTATAATTTTATCACAATTTGAGTTTATTTAAGATTGGACCAACCATTTCTAATTAGAAGTATAACGTGATGGAGTAGAAGTGTAGGACGCGCTATTGTTTTCGATCGCACGAGACTCATATTTTAGGCAAGGGAAGGGCATTATTGATAAGCATGCATTTCAAAGAGGGTTTTGGCTTTCATTTCATTACTAAATATACCATATAGCAAAAAGCTTGGGACTTGTATGCATACATAATAGGCAAATTCAAATTCTTGGGCAATTTGGGCTGCTTCTAACATAGCATGATGTGATTGATGTTCATGTGAAGTATATGATTATAAACACACAACCAACCATGTCTTCTACATATTTATATGTCCTCTAGTGAAAGGAAATTAATTTGTTAGGTGGAGTGATTGTTAGTATACATAACCAGTCTTCTTATTAACTTTTCATTTAATATATACTAGACTTTCTTGCCCGTGCTCCGCGCCAGAACTTGAGAAATATACTAAGAAACGTGATTTGATTATGAAATTGCTAATCTCAATCCTGTTTAATGGACTTGTCAGAATCACAAATGAAATTGGTCATATTCACCATACATTGGAGCAACTGCTGGGAAAGTAAATTGCATGCATGACAGCAGAAATGACACCATAAGTTATTCGGTGAGGTTTGATTTGATAATTCCTATTAGATGAAACCAATGTGCAAAAGATTGTATAGAACTTCATAGATAAACTGACACTAACAAACAAACCGACACGGACATAAACATGTCCAACACTGAGTAACAAATATTATATGTTTACATAAACTTCAACCAATATGGTTCATAGTTATCGCATTAGAGCATTCAATAACTGACTAAATTTGGTCACATCAGTAACAAAACCATATAAGTTGGCAGAGAACATTTACAACATTCCATTTGACCAACGACAAACCGTTCCTTATAAGAAAAATAAAATAAAGGAAATTCCTACAATGCCTTGAAGTAAGGTAACTTGATTTTTTTTACCTGCTATAGCAGGTTTCACAGGTTATATTACGTAAAACACAACAGGTGTTACGTAATGATTACGTAACGTATGTGCATCTTCCGTAACAGTTGTAAAATCTCATTACGGAAGCCTTACGTAATGGAGGGTTCTTTTAGGTAATGAATATTTATCTCGCGTTACGTAAAGTAATAAGTCATTACGGAAGTCTTACGTAATGCTTCTAATTTAACTGTTACGTAAGAAATAACTGTCATTACGAAAGCTTTACGTAATTGAGGCTTCTTTTACGTAATGAATATTAACCTTGTGTTACTTAAAGTGTGAAGGTATTACGGAAGCCTTACGTAATTGAAGCTTCTTTTACGTAATGAATATTAATCTTGCGTTACGTAAAGTGTGAAGGTATTACGGAAGTCTTACGTAAAGTGTGAAGGTACACACGCAGGCACAGGAAAGCTACCAATTGCTTATTAAAAAAAAATCAAAGCTACTACCATTTCTTTTTACAATAAAAGCAAAGCTACCAGCTGACCCTTTCTCAACTCGATCTCAACCGAGAGCCCCAAACAAAAATAAAATAATAAAAATAAGCAGCCCATGACACAAGAGAATTAAACAGCTGTCATCTCACATCCTGCTCTGGAATTCATTTTCGAAAACCAATAACAATCAAGCGACGAAGAAACTAATGAAATGATCAAACAATTATACAAAGGGACAAGGGTCGTAGTAGTTAGGGGGGGAGAACAGGTGGAGTGTGGGTGTGCTGGAAAAAGCGAAGCCAGAGAAACAAAAAACAGAGCTGGCTGGATTGGATTGAATTGGGAGATGGTTTGGTTTCTGCATAAAATTTGGAACCATGGCTATCTGCAAAAAACAGGGAATGGAAGCTGAGATTGAGGATACCGACCTCTTCTTCTTCTTCTGTGCGGAGGAAAGGTTTGTGGTTTGAGGAGGAAGACAGATCGAGTGACAGAAGGAGGAGAAAGTGGAACGAAAACCCTAACCTATTGTGAAAATCGGCGCCGTTCAGCCTCTCCTTCCCTCTCTCGATTTCGACTGTTCATCTGGAAAATGGAAGTGAGAAACAGAAATCCAATCCGTTCTCCCTCTCAATCGACTAAAATCGCCGCCGAGACTGAAGCCAAGCTAAGCTCGGTGAGATTGAATGCAACTGGCAAATTGAAGACTGCCCTCCACCGGCGAGATTGAAGACGCCCGGTTCCGATCAGTCCTGTGGGGTGCCGGGTGTCGTCGTATAAGGGGGAGGCTGTGATTGCGTCGGCAGACGAGGGATCCCGGCGGATTAAGCACTATTGGATTGGAAAACCTAATTTTAGGATAAACAAAATTCACCGACTCCTAATTGGCATGGGAACACGGTACGGTTGCATTCTCAGTCGGCGAGATTTTCGGCGGCCAGCCGTAACCGGTACAGCCGGTTTCCCCATCAGCGTGTTTTTTTTTTAATTCTCATCAATGGCTGTAATGTTCTATTTTCAATTTTAATGGCCCAGATTTGTGCAAGAAAAAAAATAAGTTACCTAACTTACAAAAAACACAAGGTACTGTAGGAGGTGCCTAAAATAAAATAAGAAATAAATGGTTTTTCCTAAACTACAGCTAGCAACCAAAGTGAGTAAACAACCTCCCACCACCCAGCCTACTCACATGTATCACAAATGAAATTCCTCAACCGATCTTCCATGACAAAACAATATCCTGCAAAAGAATAAATTAAATGTGAGAAGATAATAAATTTTAGGGACAAACCATTACATTAATTCTCAGTTAGAAGGATTATAAGCACCATGCGCAGGGTTCCACTTTACTTTCAATGGGAGCATAGCAGAATCCTGAATAGTGGGATAATAAAAAGTAACCTAGTGACTGATGTAACACAAACTACCTAACATCATGATCTACAAACCCATCAAATGTAACCTTTCCGATCGACAGGAAAAAAGATAATTGAAAGGGAGAAACTCAACAGTTAGATGTGGAGAAGAATTCATCAAATATAATATGGTTGGGCAATCATGTGCACCCAAAATAGAGCCTATAAATCTGATTCTTCTCAAGAGCATCGTTCGAGCTCCCAAATAAGTGATCTAAAGAGAAATCCCAAATTAGGATCAGGAGCTTCTTATTGAATAGAGGGGGCTGATCATATATGGAAGAACACAAAATCTGCTCTTTTTTTTTTTTGGGGCCAAGTGCGAACCCAACTCACCTCCAAACCCTCCCAGAAATTTACAAACTGGGAAAAGTTACTTAAAACTTCAGGCCATGGCAGAAGAAAAGGGGGAAAATAGAGTATACAATCTGAAAAGAAAGATTAGTGAATGGAATAGAAAAGAAGAAGGGTACGAAGCATAGAGGAAGAAATGGATATAATCTCCTGCTCTAGATCTCTTCTGCTACTAATCATATGAGATTTCTGATCTGCAACTGAGAGCCTCAAATCACAGGGGGAAATCCGGATTTGGCAGAGATTGTTGCACGAACCACCATAAAAATCACCGAAGTAGAGCACGGGCTCCTACCCAGGCAATCACCAGGTCCTACTGGCATATCGTTGGTATTCAGAAGACACCTTTGACAGTGAACTCATTGTTGGGATCTCCTGTAAAAAGCGATAAACCAAACCCATTAGAGTAAGAAAGAGAGAACAAACTCATTTTACAAAAGAGAGTAAAAGAACTAATCAAAGACGGAGAGAAGAGCACCTGCGGATCTAGATCTCCTCCCAATCGAGTCTCGACCTGCAATGAAAGTTTAATAAATTAGTCGGGTCCTCGAACGATAGTACGAAACCTTCTCGTCAACTCAGTATGAAAAAAATAGAACCATATAGCAGTGTTCATATCAAACCTACGAAGAGAAAAATAGAGATATATGTGAGAGTCGAGATACAATGTCGCCCGGGAATGGTAATCGGTGCGGCTGTGTCTGGACGGGCAGACGGTACTGAGAGAAGGGAGGGAGAGAGAAGAAGATCAGGATACGAAAGAGGGTTTCTGTGGATTTTGTAGCTGTGGAGAGGGAAGGAGGGGAGAAAAAGAGTCATTGACATATAGAACTGTGCCGGCTGCCGGAAACTGGGCCGGGTTAGGTAAAATAAGTGCCCAAAATAAAAAAGCTACGTGGAACTTAATTCCGCCAAACAACCCGCAAAAATATCTAGCCTGCTGTTTTCTCTCCCATCTTCCCCCAATCCTTTCGTATCACCTCCCCAGACTTAAAAAAGCTATCCAATCTCCATCGCTATGTCATTTGGGTCTCGACGACCAATGCATAGAGACCTGAGCAAACCAAACAAAGCCAACAGCGGACCCACGCTGCAGCTCAAAGAGAACTAAAAAGGTTTCCTCTCCTCTCAAGACTCCTTTGTACTTTAATTGGGGTCCATCTAGTCCATTGGTGACCAACGCGATTGTTCTCCCAACCAGAGAAGTAAAACTTTATGTTTTTTTCCCTTGAAAAGGTTGCAGAAAACGTCAGCACATAATGGAATAGAGGCAGCTAATGGCAGTACAGAATGAAGGAAAAGACTCCGCAGAGAACTCCAGGCCCACCTGTTTCGTTGGCGAAACTCGTGTGTTAACTGCGCACGGTTTTCAAGAAAAACACAAAACACACGTCAATCACAACCGTCAAATATCCGCCGCCGAATGTCGGCGCCGTTGATTTGATCGATTAAAGAAGAAACCAAGACGATCGTCAAATGGCCGCCGCCGATGTCGGCGTCGTTGATTTGATCAATGCACCTTTGACCTCTAATCAAACAACCGTACTCGGTTCACCACCTCTCCAAACTACGTTCGAACGAGGGTGTTCAACGAGAAACGAGAAACCAAACCAAGAGTGTTCTAAGTTATGTTACCTCTACTCCTATGGAGGTTCCTCTGGAGAGCTCCGCAACTACGACTACGATCTACGACTACTACGACTCTGCAAAGGAGGTCTTTGACAGAGCGGTTCTACGAAAACTAGAGAGAAAAACTGATAATCTGCGACGGTGCAGTTTGTGAGTTGATTTTGCCGTCTTGAACTTCTCTCTCTTCCCAATCTTTATACTTCGCTCTTCTCTCCGCAGTCGTAGTAACTGCCTTCGCGCCTTTGTCTCCCACGTCTTCATTCCTGTCAACCGTGCAGGTAACTTCCTCCTTGTTGCGTAACTCCCACGAGTGCGAAACCTCTCTGCTACGCAGCAACTTGGCGAAACGACATTGAGCCACCCTTGTAGTCATCCACCCGGGTTCGATAATCCATCCCGACTCCTCAAGCCAGACTACATTCATCCTTGTTCATAAAACGGCGGTATCACAAACAACACTGCAACGCTGAGCTCCCAGCCCTTCAACATTGATGCACTCACAATATCAATGCCACTTTCGAGGGTGATTCATGGCTTACAACATTGCTCTCTAAACAACGTAGCTCTTAGTATCCCGGCATCGTCGAATTCCCACCATTGATGCCCAACTTTATTGAATTCACGGTGTTGTTGAGCTTCTCAACACTGAACTAAAGCTCATCAACGTCGTCGAGCTCGCGACCTTGTTTTGGGCAAAACAACATCACTTTCACGACATTGTTAAACTCTTGCAACATTGTCTTTGACTAAACAATGTCGTTTCTTTCCTAGTACGCAATGTTGTTTTTACCTTCCGCGGCGTCGTATTCAACTAAACGACACCGTCTAAAATAATTATAAAATACTAATTAATTAAACCAGCCCTCATTGTTAACTCGCCGTCAAACTCTCACCCCTCGGCGTCGTTCTTAGTTAAACAACATCGTTTCCTTGTCCCGCGATGTCGTTGAGCTTTTGAGCTTCGCGACACTGTTTCAATTTTAACACTGTTGTTTTAACTGTTGCGGCATCGTTTGGCCTACTCGCGGTATTGTTTTATAATCCGCGGTGTCGCTTCTCTCCTCTTGCGGCATCGTTTTCAACTAAACGACACCGTCCTAAATAATCATTAACAATATTAGTTAATTAATCCGATCATCACTAGTCAAACTCGTGTGTTGACCAACGACATCGTTAGCACCAAAACGGCTCCGTTTGCATCTCCCTTCGTGACATTGTTCTTTTTTTTATTTAAACACTGTCGTTTGCTAATCCGCGGTACCGTTGGGCTTACTCGCGGTACCGTTTTGAATTAAACGACACCGCTAATATAGCCAAAAAATATTAATCCATGGAACCGCCGCAGTCGACGCTCACATTGGGCTGGGTGAATTTTGGTCATTTACCCGATATGATTTTTAATTAATCGGTACAGCTTACCAGGCTCTCGCGACATCATTTTTAAATCCGCGGTACCGTTTTAATTCTCCGCGGTACCGTTTATCTCCATGCGGTACCGATTTTCCCCTTCCAACGAGGAGTAAAAATAATAATTAATTATAAACAAACTCCCTCCCCCACACCTACACTAGAACGCGCGGCCCCTCTCCAGTTCCGCGGTACCGCTGAGCTTCCTTGCGGTACCGTTTTAACTCCCCGCGATGCCGCTTCTCACAAGGAATAATAAAAAATAATAATTAAATAATTAACACTCCTCGTCCAACCTTCATTAAACGCGCGGCCCTTTTTTATTTTCGGCCAACGGTGTCGTTTCCGGTGTCGCGGTACCGCTGAGCTTCCTTGCGGTACTGTTCTTCTGTTTTGCGGCATCGTATTAACTCTCCGCGACGCCGCTCGACTCCAAACGACCCCGTTTTTTTACCCGCGGTGTCGAATTAAATGCCGAGACTATTTAATGCGACATTTAATTCAGGCCAAATTAATTTTAGGTGTCAACACCACCTCAGGCCAACAGCCAATCACAAACCAGTGAATAGTAATTTTGAGTCTAAATGAGCAGTGAAAGGAGTCTGGATGAACATGAATTGGTGTTTTGAGCTATTATACTTTTAATTTTAATTAATTAATATCCTAAGGAATTTATATTTAAGGATAACTTTATATTGGACATTGAAATATTGGAGAAAACCAAACAAACGAAAAATGCTTTGATCGGAAACTTGGGCATCAACTACGATACCTTGTAAAAAAAAAACTACGATACCAGATAATGCGCTAACCATAGTACTTTACCACTAGCCTTGAACCTGAAGGTCTCGGGTTCTAATCTATTAAGTAGTACCTAAACAACAAAAAAGTTAACCTATATCACCCTTAAAAAAAATTATTAAGGATCTTTTAGTAAATATCAACACACCCTGATTTCAGGACTTCACATGTGACTTTCCTGTTTATTACAATTTTGAGGACACCCCCCCCCCCCTCATTTTCTCGTCTCCGCTATATAATGCCCACTCCTCGTAGATCTGCTGATCATAAAGTACGGTCAGGGACATCTGAAAGAGGGAAGAGACGATTCATTTTCTAGGGCTGGGAAATGGTGTGGTCTGGTCCAGACCAGGCCATATATACGGTCTATGGTCCATACCGAGAAGCTAAAGTATAGACCACAGACTATACGGTCTGGTCCAGACCACGCCTGTGCGGTCTGGTTCGGTCTGGTCTTGTCTGGTCCAGATAGACCACACTCAACGAAAAATGAATAATTTGTTTAGTCAACCACACAAAAAATTGAACCAATAACCAAGAAAAATAATTGTTATTTGCCTTAAAACATTAATCCTAACATGCATGAATAATTTTGATACTCTAAATCTTAGTACATAACAAAGATACAAAGTAAAAACATCCCAGCTTGCACCATAATGTCATATGGAGACACTATTATCTCTACTCTCTGGTTAAATGTGGTTGTGAATGAAGGAGGGAAGAGATTCACAAAATTAAGGTTGAGACTTGGGTGTCATTGTGGGAGTTTGGAGAGTGGTCGAATGGGCTGTTAACACGTATTGACAAGTCAGTTGGGTCCACGGTTTGGTCCGGTAAACCGCGATCTAGACCAGACCAGACCAAGAGATCAAATCATAAAATAATACAGACCATGGACCAGACCAGACCATACTTCACGGTCTACGATACAGACGAAACTGTGTGATACGGTTTGAACCACTGTTTTTCTAACGGTTTGGTCTATTTTCCCAGCCCTAGGGGCCATGGCCCCCTAAACTTTTGGGAATTTATCGATTATATCATGCCAGAGTAATTATTGGACAAACAAATAGCCGTAGCCTAGGCCCTAGTGGAGTTGATTTATTGCGAAAATAACTACAACGATGTGGTCCAGGGTTTGATCCATGGATTTTTTTAAATGCCAATTTGACAATGTTTCTTATACAGCCTCCAACACGTGAGAAACCCCCTCCCATCTAATATCCTTCAATTTTTTTTTGTCAAAACTCTGTTAAGGAGACAAAAATTCCTTTATTCTTTATGGATCCCAAATCTTCAACCTCACTCGCAGACAAAAAGTACCTCCCTTCCAAATTCCAATCCAAAAACAATTAAACCTTCCTTTCTACCTTTTCTCTGTAGGTGGCGATTTTGATGCAAAATGAAAAATCCCAATGCCAATCCCACCCTAAAGACAAACGACCCCTTCTCTATTCCTCGTTCAATCGTAACTCAGACTCCGCCCCTGCTTCTTTCTTTGTCTTTCTCTAGTTTATTGCGGGCGGCAACAAAACTTACAAACTAGTCAGTGTTGGTTGCCACTGCACGGCTGCTGCCGCTGCTTCCGACGTGATTGGCAACCATCAAAGAAATTCAGGTATTTAAATCATTGTATTTGTTTCCAGTTTATACTTTAACATTCAAAATTAGCAAGAACAGAGCTAGATAACTGGATAGGGTTACTTGATGGGTTTTGTGGTTTTGCTTGATGTGGATTGGAGTGCATGATGTGGATAGCTAATTGGGTTGTTCTGGTCTTCTGGATTTTTACAGCTTATCCTATTTTTAAAGATGAAGAGTAAATAGAAAAGGGTTACAACATTTTTTCCAAGGAATGTGTTACCAAAAACAGATACCAGTTTAGAAAAAGACACAAATGATGCTTTTAACTCAAGTTGTACTTGCTAAGTTTCCTAAATCCGGGCCTCCTGGACATCTTCGACCTTTTCAAAGTTCATGGTACTCTGAATTCTCTTGGCTTGAATATTCAGAAGCAAAGGATGCTGCATATTGTATTCCATGTTATCTTTTTACTGAAAAACCAAATACTCAATTTGGTCGGGACACATTTGCAAATGAAGGCTTCCAGAATTGAAAAAAGGTAAAAAGTGGGGTAGATTGTTCTTTCAGGAAGCATATTGGAGAAAATCCAAATTCTCATCACAACAATGTTGTGAGGAACTGCCATGCTTTGATGCATCAACCTAGGCACATTGACAAAGTTATGAAGAAACAAACTTCTGAAGAGGTAAAGAAGAATATAACTCGAGTGAAGACCTCAATAGATGTTGTTCGTTATCTGGCATTGCAAGGGGTTGCTATTAGAGGTCGGGATGAGACTGTTGATTCAAAGAATCCTGGTAACTTTATTCAGCTGATCAAAGAATCCTGGTAACTTTATAATGAAGAATTAAATAGTGTGGTGTTGGAGAATGCTCCGAAGAATGCAAAATACACATCTCATGAGGTTCAGAAGCAAATCTTGCATGTTTTAGCTAAGAAGATCAGGAAGCAAATTTTTGCAGACATTGGAGATTCTAAATACTCAATCATTGTGGATGAGGCAAGTGATGAAAGTAGGCATGAACAAATGGTCATCATTCTTCGCTTTGTTGATGCTATAGGATTTATTCAAGAGCGGTTCCTCAATCTGGTTCATGTCAAAGACACAACATCAAAGACTTTGCACTCTGCTATTTGCTCAACTCTTGCTTCATTTAAGTTTTCCCTTCATAATCTTCGTGGACAAGGATATGACGGTGCTAGTAACATGCGTGGTGAATGGAAAGGATTGCAAGCACTCTTTTTGAAGGATTTTCCTCAAGCGTATTATGTGCATTGTATGGCTCATCGTCTTCAACTATCTTTGGTTGCAGCATCTAGAGAAGTCGATAGGGTAAATGAGTTTTTCACAAAGTTACCGAAAGTTGTGACTGCTATTACTGGTTCCACAAAGCGCTTTGATGAGTTAGAAGAGTTTCAAGGAGATGATTATGCTCAAAAGCTAGCATCAGGTGAAATTGAGACAGGAAAAGGTGCAAATAAGATTCGGAATGTACAACGAGCTTGTGATACTCGATGGATTTCACATTTGAGTTCTGTAGCTAGCCTTATCCATTTGTATGGTCCAAGTTGTCGTGTTTTGGAGAACATAAGCAATGATTGTGCTCACTACAAAACAAGGGGGGATGCTAGTACAGCTTTGAGAACTATGAAATCATTCGAGTTCATATTCATTTTGCATATGATGAAGGAGATACTAAGCACCACAGATTTGCTTTGCAACGTAAATCTCAAGACATTGTAAATGCAATGAGGGCGGTGGAGACTACTACAAAGTTGTTGAACCAAATGAGGAATGAAATTGGGATTCTTTGTTAGCAAAAGTCACATTGTTTTGTGAAAAACATGGTATCGATGTTCCTGATCTTAGAGCTCCACATTATGAAAGTCGACGACAACGAGATGGCATCACAAATGAGCACTTTTATCATTTTGATGTGTTCAATGCTGCTATTGATGTGCATATAGAAGACATACAAGCAAGGTTTGATGACAAAGTACTTGAACTTTTGAAACTTAGCTCGAGTTTGGATCCTCGAGATGGTTATTAAGCTTTCAACATTGGTGATATTTGTGATCTTGTTGAGAAGTACTACCCTCTTGATTTTTCGGAAAAGGACTTAGATGACTTGAAGTTTGAATTGAAGCATTTTCAAGTTGATGTTCCTATTCATCCTGAACTCCAAAATCTATCATCACTTGCTGAGTTGTGTCATGGTTTAGCAGTGACGGGAAAGTCAAAGGAATTTAATCTTGTTGATAGGTTGATCCGTCTTATTTTGACTCTTCCCATTTCAACTGCCACAGGAGAGCGTGCATTTTCAACTAGGCATGGCATTATGAACCCGACCCGGCGGATCAGACCCGGCCCAGCCCATTTTGGGGCGGGTATTACCCGACCCGTCTATTAACGGGCCGGGGCAGCCCCGACCCGCCGACAGGCCAGGCCGGGCTTGGGTATCATTGTAGCCCCGCCCCGTCCCCGACCCGCCCCGCTTCTCCTTCCCTGCAACTACCAGAAAGTGGACGATCGATTGATCTTCTACCCCCTATATTCCCTAATCCCTCCAACACCTCACGCCCTGCAACTTCCCAAGGAGAGCGATTCATCTTCTATGCCCGTTGAAAGGAAGATAGTGTCTCCCACTATGAATGCTAATCTTTCCCAAGAAAAAGTGTCTCCCACTCTAGTCCCTTCATTACGAATGCTTACCTTCCCCAAGGAAGAGAGAGTCATTCTCATTCATTACGAATGCAAATCCAATTCCCAGCAGGCTCCCACTCGTAATCCCTTCAGGTTCATACTTTGAATGTATAAATAGACGGTTGATTCTTCTTCTCCATACTCTAGAATCCAGAGAGAGACCACAATCCAAACCCTATTTCCAGAATTGGTGCTTGCTGATTTGATCATCTCTTCAACTCGAAAAGAACTCCTTTTGGGGCCTGGGCAGGTAATTGATTCCATTCCACATCGATTTAGGTATTTAAATGATTCCATTCCCCTCTACAATAAGCAGATTTAACTGTATCAATGTTCTTTTTTGCAGTACAATCCATGGCTGAACAAGGACAAGCCATTGACGCTCCACCAACTGCAAGCGTTGTTGCTGTCTCGAACCCAACAGCTTCTCCAACTCCAAACGTTGTTGAAGTTGCCCCTGGTGTTCAAAATGCAGATCAAGCAAATCAACCAAATGCAAATCAGATTAATCAGCCGAATTCAAATGATTCTGTTGAGGCTGTACAAGAAGAGGGGGCTGCCAAGGGTGGTAACAACAGAACTTTCTCTGAATGGTGGGCACATTATGATCGAGTAACAGTTGGGGGAGTGAAGAAGGCCAAGTGCAAATACTGCAAGAGATTGATGATGGGAGAGCCAAAGCACGGGACCAGTCACTTGAAAAAGCACTACAACAGATGCCCTAAGAGGACTTGCACAGATTTAAAGCAACAACTCCTGCAAGCCAACTTGGACAAGGACAAAAGGTTCCAACTCTCTCCTTTCAACTTTGAACAATAGAATTCTCGACAAGAACTTGCAAGGGCAATCATCAAGCATGGATACTCCCTATCCATTGTTGAACATGAAGGGTTTAGAAGCTTCTGCAACAGCTTGAATCCTTGTTTTAAGATGGTATGCAGAAACACCATTAAGAAGGATTGTGTGAGCATTTTTTACCATGAAAAAAAAGCTACAATGAAGTTGTTTGAAAAGAATGAAGGGCGGGTGGCAGTGACAACAGACATGTGGACATCTACTCACCAGAAGAAGGGGTTTATGGCTGTGACAGCCCATTTTATTGACAACAATTGGAACTTACAAAGTCGGCTCATCAGGTATCTTTTCATTCTTGCTTTGATTAGTGTTCTTTGCTGTATTATTAGTGTTCTTTGCTGTGTTTAGTGTTCTTTGCTTAATGATATTCTTGTTTTATCTTTGTAGATTCATTTATGTTCCTGCTCCGCATACTAGTGATGTTCTTTGTGAATGTCTTCTGCATTGTCTGATGGATTGGAATATCGACAGCAAACTATCTGCTGTCACTGTGGATAATTGTTCCACTAATGATGCAATGATGACTTTGCTTATGGAGAAGCTGCCAACAGATTCGTGTATGTTGGGTGGTAGTATGCTCCACATGCGATGTTCTGCCCATATCCTGAATCTAATTGTGAAGGAAGGACTTAAATCAATTGGAGATGCAATTGAAAGGATTCGCAACAGCTGTCAGTTCTGGTTGGCAACACCAAAAAGGTACGAAACTTTTGAGGAAACAGCTCGTCGAAAAAAACATTATAGTGGCAAGAAGCTAGTTCTTGATTGTGAAACTCGATGGAATTCTACTTACTTGATGCTTGATACTGCAATGGGATACAAGGATGTGTTTTTTCGCTTGAAAAATCGTGAGGCAAAGTATAAAAATGTGCCTACTGAGCAAGACTGGGAAATGACTAGTATAATATGCAGCAAGTTGAAGATTTTCTGGAATGCAACTAATCTGTTTTCAGGCACTCAATACCCTACTGCAAACCTCTTTTTCCCTGTCATTTGTGAGATTATGTTGGCTCTAAACAAGTGGTCTGTTTGTGGAATTGAGGTGATTGAATCAATGTCATCAGATATGATAGATAAGTTTGACAAATATTGGTTGAGTGTGAATGTTTTGATGGGAGTAGCTGCTGTTCTTGATCCAAGATATAAGAATGAGGTGCTGCTGTGCTACTTTCCTAAAATATATGGTATAGATAGTGAGGATGAGATAGAGAACATACTTAGCTACTGCCGTCATTTGCTTGCTGAGTATGAGGAGAAAGAAAGAGAAGAGGAACAAGTGAATGTTGCTAATGGGGGTGGTGGAGAAGGAAATGGTTCTGAAAATTGTTTTGCTCTTGAGTTTCACTCATACGCCTCCAGCAAGAAAAGGAAACGCCCTGTGAGATCAGAGTTGGATGCATATTTGGAAGATGATATAATTAGGAATATCCCTGATTTTGATGTCCTATCTTGGTGGAAGTCCAATAAGGGGAAGTATCCTATTCTGCACAAAGTTGCTAGAGATATTCTGGCTATTCCTGCTTCAACAGTTGCTTCAGAATCGGCCTTCAGTACAAGTGGAAGGATCATCAGTCCTCAACGTAGCAGACTTCACCCCAAGACTGTGGAAGCCTTAATGTGTGCACAAAACTGGCTGAATTCTGAAGGTACATGTTTTTATTTTATTTCTTGCCACTAACTCTGTTTATTTTTCTATTATGCAATTCTGTTTTTCCATTGACTTTCTAAATTTTGATACTTACGTGTTGAATGATTGTGAAAAACAGTTGATCCTTTGGAGGATGATGAGTGTGATGATTCAGATGATGATGACAAGGTGGAAGATAAAGCTTGATGATTGAAGAGGGCTGCTTGCTGGGAATTGTTAAGCTGCTGTGGGAGATTCAAGTTGCTGTGATGTTCTTTGCTGCTTTTTGAAGAGGAGTTTTTGTTGGAATGTTATGATTTCTATTTTGTTTTGTTTTGAAGATTTCTGGGTTTGAACCTTATTTTCAGTTTGATGTTTTGTTGTTTCGGAAGACTTGGATTTATGCTTTTAATTCGGTTGGAATGGTTTAAGCATGCTATTTTGTTCTTTTTTATCAATTATTAGTTTGTGCACTTGTTTTGAATTATCAGTTTATCACTGAACAGGGCGGGTCTGGGTCGGACCCGACCCGTGCGGGTTGGGGCGTGGGTCACCATAAGCAGGCCCGTGGTGGGTTTTGGGGCGGGGCGGGCCAGGGAAAAAAATGACGGGGTGGGGCTGGGTTGAGCAATACCCGGCCCATTTTGGCCCATTGCCATCCCTATTTTCAACTATGAAGATAGTGAAGAACAGGCCGCGGAACAAGATGAATGATGATTTTCTAGCTGATAACTTAGTTATCTTTATTGAGCGAGAGCTTGCAGAAACTTTTAGTTTAGACGCTATTTTGAGTGATTTCAATGATCTTAAAGAACGCTGTGTACTGTTAAAATACAATTAATATTTTATTTGGATTTTTTTATCTTTTATTTTTGGCCCCTCCTATTTTCAAATGTTGGCTCCGTCCCTGTGTCCAATCATACCTGGAAGCTTATCTTGAATAAAAAAATGTTGATATTTTTTAAGGCACTATACCACATTAGAAAAAACTAAGTTAATTAGTAAATTGAACTTTTTTCTATATACACATGACATTTATAGCGAGAAATTTATATCGGGTTTAAAATGCCATTTACCGCTCGATAATAAAATCATCATTTTTATTTTATTTTTTTAGTATGTCTTGGATATACTAAAAAATTTTAACATGCAAATATGTGTATACTATATACATAAATTGAAATGGTGAAAAATAAAAGAGGAGTTAAGACTATATGCATGAAAAAGTCATTAAACAAGCATAGACAACGTTCGAGTCAATAAAATATACTATTTATCCTTCAAAAATGTATTTCCCCTTTACGAGACTCAAGCTTATGGAAATTAATCCTCTCGCGATAAAACAGACGTACATTTTATAGCTTAATGATATGGAAACCACAGAAACCAACGAACGGTAAGAAGTCACACGACTATATTATTTAATTAACACTTTTGTAGAGAAGAGAATCCACGAAATTCTCTTTGTTTCTTTCTGTTGAAAAAAACATGAAAAACTTGTATCTTAAAGGACAAGCCGGAGTTGGTGCTATATATGTATAGAAAACGAAGGGATGCATGCGAAGAATACAACTGTTTGAGTGGACAATTGAACCACAACCAATGTATTGGTTCGTTAAAAAATCTTCTACCATTAAATTATATGGAGCATGGTACGTAGTGGGAATGGGCAGTCCACTCCAATTGTTATATCCATTAAATTCTGATTGGTTACAAAAACCAATATAACCAATTACCAAAACATTTAGTCAAACCAAATCGATCGAGCCTAAAACAAATAATGATGTCAACCTAAAGACACATCACACTTTTATCCTCTACTCCTTTTACTAGTCTTAGTGAGATTTTCCATATAAATACCTCATTTTCCCTCCACTTCTTATGAATGTAGTATTTCAAAATATTCTTGTAACTTTCAATTCCTTTTCATTTCTATTTACAACCTTTCAAAATCTCAACTATTTTTTTAAAATGATTATCCACCTTAGAAAATGGTAGTCCAATTGTCCAAATGTGCGTTGTTCACTTGCTAGTTCACCTTACCGACATAATTTTTGTCCCAAACACACGAGAAGGAGATTTACGAATTATCCACCACAAATTCAAGCGGATCTACCTGTAAAAAAATAGCAAAAGCAAAACAACAAATAAATTAGATTCTCCACTACTATAAATTCCTCGCATTATATAGAGAAGACAAAAAAAGGAAAACTTACAAAAAAATAATGCTAAAAGAAATGGGGACTAATAATCACAACTTTATCCTCCACCTCCTCCGTCTCACCGCCGCCGTGCTCAGCCTCTCCACCACCGCCTCCGCAATCGGAGTAAACTACGGCACCCTCGGGAACAACCTGCCGCCGCCCGCCACGGTGGCCAACTTCCTCAAGACGCAGACGATCATCGACAGCGTGAAGCTCTTCGACGCCAACCCGGACGTCCTTCGAGCCTTCGCCGGCAGCGGGCTCTCCGTCACCGTCACGATTCCCAACGGCCTGATCCCGTCTCTCGCGGACGTCGGCGCGGCCCGCGGGTGGATAAATGACAACATTGCCCCCTTCCACCCGCAGACCAAGATCAACCGAGTTCTCGTGGGGAACGAGATAATGGCCACCCTCGACGATAATTTGATTTCCAATCTCGTCCCCGCCATGAAAGCTGTTCATCAAGCTCTGGTCCAGGCCGGCATTAATGACATTCAGGTGAATTTTTTATTATCTCGTGACCCTTTTAATACGTGTTATTTGATTTATTATTGTGACGCTTCTTCACATGACATCAGGATGACTGGATGAGAGTTTTATGTGATAGAAATGTTTTTCGTTTGAATCTCATTGAACCTATTCGTTAGAAAATACATGATATTTTAAATTTATAATGCATGGGTAAATTTCATTTTTTTTTCTAGTTAACTTTCGCTTAAGCGGGTGTGTTAATAATTAAGTGACATATGATTCATAATTGAATATTTATCAACAACTTGACATGGATAATAGAGTCTTTTGTGATCGAGATTTTTTGTGTTCAAATCCCGACCACCCAATTTGATAAGTAGATGATATTTGGACCCATACAAACTTTAAGTAAGTACGTCGATTTATGATTCATTATTGAAGTTGTCACAAAACAACTGATCCCAACAACTCGAGTTGTTGTGAGAGGTCCGTGTGTCGATTTTAACCACGTCCTTACACGCCCTCTTGATAAAATGAAAGTCAACTTATGCTCTTGAAGTTTGCACATACATATGAATCACATACCATGTGATTTCAGACATCTACATGTCAGCATCTTGTATTGAGGGTCGTGCAGAGTTGAACATATGACCCCAAATATAAATCAGACTCGCTGATACCATGTCACAAACCAACCGATCCCCAATAACTCGAGTTGTTGGAGTAGGTTCATATACGGAGAATTTTAACCAGTTCCTTACAGAATCTCTCCTAACAACTCGAGTCGTGAAAATTAATATAGCATCAATATCTATTTTCTCAATGTGTGCTAAACTTCCTTCTTTCTTTGTGGGCTGCAGGTAACAACAGCCCACTCAATGGGCATCCTCAAAGCCTCCGACCCACCAAGCGCCGGCCAATTCTGGCCCGGCCACGACGTCACAGTCTACGCACCGATGCTCGAATTCCTCCGCCAGACCAAAGCCCCATTCACCGTCAACCCGTACTCCTACTTCGGCTACTCCCCACAGATGGCCAACTACGCCCTCTTCCGGCCCAACCCGGGGGTCCACGACCCGGTCACGGGGATCACATACACCAACATGTTCGACGCCACCCTCGACGCCACCTACACCGCCATGAGGAAGCTGGGCTTCCCCGACGTGGGCCTCCTCGTCGGCGAGACGGGCTGGCCCACTCTTTGTCTCCCCGGACAGCTGGAGTGCAACGTGGAGAACGCCGCGTGGTACAATTCCGAGCTCGTCAGACGGAGCGTTGACGGGGTGGGGACGCCGTTGGTGCCCAATAAGCGGATCGGGATTTTCTTGTTTGCGCTGTTTAATGAGAACGAGAAGCCCGGCCCGATTACGGAGCAGAATTGGGGCCTGTTCAGGCCCGATATGACTCCCGTTTATCACTGCGGCGTCTTGCGCTCCGAACAGGTTCGTTTGTGGACTTCTCTTAATCTCTCTCTTTTCATTACATTCTCATCAACTGATAATTATACAAAAATCCACGTAATATCATCCATCTTATTACGTCATTTAAGGGTGGGCAACAATTCAGTTCACCCCCGAATCGAATCGTACCGAATCAGATCGGATGGAATATATTTCGATTCGATGAATGATTTTAACTTTTAAGTACGAATAAAAAATTTATTAAAATTGAATTGGATCAAAATCTAACTAAATGAACCAAACATGCTTTTGGTCCGATTCTGATCCTCATTTTTACTTTTTTTTTGGGTCATATCCTATCCCAATTTGATCAAATTCTGGACCGAATCGACTGATACCCACCTAACGTCATTAACTTAGAATATAATATTTTCATTCTTTAATCATAAACATAGAGTTGTCATTTTTGTTACTTTTTACATGTTGTAATCTTAAAACTTTTCCTTTTCCTCGACTATAAATTAGTTTGTTGACCAAACATATAGTCCCTTTCGTGTAATTAGAATTATTTTTCACCTAATTCAATATTGGTTATTTTTTTACATGCAACTAAGGTTAGCGGGAAGAAAAAGTCTATTCTAAGATTCAAATCTAGAACCTCCAAATTGAAAATCAGTGAAGAGATCACTAGATCAAACCATAATTTGCAATTTGTCATTGATTTCATGTTAGCAACTATAGTACAATAGCCATATTTGAGATATTTGAATTTGGTCCTAGGTAATGTTTCTTTGATCAAACTATACTTCCAATCCTCAACTTGCTCATGTATAGTTTTTCATTTACCTCTTATGATCAATATATAAATATTGGCAGCCTCTGGCTCCCATCGGGCGTCAGGGCGGCCGCAAAACCCACAAAGGCAGCGCTGGAGGCGCAACTCCGGCGATTCCGGTGCCAGCCGCCGGTGGCGGGAAGAAATGGTGTGTGGCCAAGGCCGGAGCAGCGGCTCCGACATTGCAGGCAAACATAGACTATGCGTGCGGGAATGGAGCGGATTGCAAGCCCATTCAGCCAGGAGGCCCGTGCTTCGAGCCCAACAACGTTGTGGCCCATGCTACTTTCGCCATGAACTCTTACTATCGGGCCAAAGGTAGCCTGGACTCCACTTGTTATTTCTCCAACACCGGCGTTGTCACCGCCGTCGATCCAAGTAAAATATCTATCCCGCCCCCTATACTTTTCCTTTCTCCCTTCTGAGTACCCCACTTTATATATGAACTGATTTAACTATCTCCTTGTATGGATTAGCTTGGTTCCAATTATAGTTTGACAAAGAAAGATGATTAACCTAATTTTCTGTTCTGGTCCTGGGTTCTTTCAGGTAATGCTAATTGTAAGTTCCCGTAAGGAAAAGATCCACGAGGATGTGGAAAACGTGCACAAGTTGTTGCATTGGAGCTCTAATTTGACGGGAGAGGTGCGGACCAAGTTTATGAATTGACAAATCGTAAATTAAAATTTTGGCTAAAAGTTTTTTGGTAAAATTTTATTTTAGGAATTGTAGTATTTGAATTTGTCACTATTTGACAACTTTATTCTTGATGTAATTTTTGGGTATGTCGCTGGAAAAGTGGAATAACTAGCTAGTGCAAAAATGAGTGTTCGTATATGAGATAGCTTGTTCGAAAAATTAAAAGAGAGTTTTTGAAACGGTTAGCAAAAGTTCATGCAATGTCATCATGTAGAGATGTCATCAATCTGAATTGTTGTTGTGTGTAGTAAGGATTGAAATGTGCTTCGTGTCGATGTAGTTTAATTTATAATGAAAGCTGCCACATCATAGCCAAGTAAGAGAATGAATTACTACGACATAAAAGGCAAATAAGTTCGAAATAATTTCATTGATCACTATGATAATTTGATTAATATGACCGAAAAACAAGACTCATCCGGTCAAAGCGGACCGGGTAGAAAGCTATAAGTATCATATTAGAAGAGGTTGGATTCATGGCTAGACATAACCAATATCCACCACCACATTACCGAGTTACATATGATTGAAATTGCTGAAACAGTATACGTAATTAGAAATATTCATCAACTTAAAATTATTAATTAGCAGTCGGGTAAGAAGCTTGCATGGCAATGCCACAACGACCGCCTTCATCCGCCACATCCCTCTCCATCTTCATATAACCTTCCTCCCCCCAGGTCTCTCCCCACGAGTTTTTTATCAGCCAGTACTTCATCCCGTCCTCGCTCTCCCCATACCCAACCACAGTCACCGCGTGGTTCAGCCGCGTCCCGCACTCGCCGGTGTAGACCCCGCTATGATAGAACTGGAACGAGTCCCCGCCCGCATCGATGGCCACCGAGATCGGCTGGTTCGCCGCGGCACGCAGCAACGCCTCCTCGTCGTTCCTCGGAACATCTTCGTAGCCCGTGATCATCACCCCTCCGCCGCTCGCCGCACCAATCGGCCTGCCAGCCTTGCACGAGCCGTCGGCTGCGGTATAAGGGTAGTCGGCCTCAGTGGCCATGGTGCCGCCCAAGTTTTGAATGATATACCTGTAACAAATATAACTCTGTCAATTTACATAACAACACTCAATAAATAAATAGTGCTCGTAGTATAACATAATACTAGTTGTAGGAACGAACCTGAAGGCTTCGTCCACCACCCCTCCGTCGCACCCGTTGTTGTACCCTCTCCTGTCGCAATCCACCAGCTCCTGCTCGGAAAGTGACGTCAGCTCCCCGCTCGTGATCTGGCTGATCCCCTCCACCGCGGCCACGGCGGAGAACGCCCAGCAGCAACCGCACTGGCCCTGATTCTTAACCGCCGTAACAGCTCCCTTCTCCCGCCAATCCACGGTGGCAGCTGGCACGTCATCATTTCCACTAGCCGCCTTTGCGTACTTGAAAGGTGAATCAACACTACTACCATTACTCCTCGTAATGTAACCCTTGAACCCGGTCTGGCTCTTTAGGAACTCCTCGTTGGTCATGTCGGCAAACTGGTTGACTCCCAGCTTGTAAGACGACGTCGTGTTGTTGTTCCCCGCCGCGTTGAAAGACTCTATGCGGGCCACGTTGACTTTGAATATCTGGTACCGTCGCTCCTTCTCTGCTGAGGTGACGTAGACTCGTCCGTGACTGGTCATCCACTGCTCGTGCATCTGACGGATGAGAGCATCCGTCAGAGGGGCGGCACGAGCAGCGGCTACGGACGAGTCGATGGTGGCCAGCAGTAGTAGTACTGCTGCGGCCACCATAATAGCCAAGCTGACCGAGTCAACGAGGTGCGCCATATTGATATTTGTGTGGTTAAAAAGCTTGTAATTTGTAAATGTTTAGGAGAGGGAACTGGCAGGTTGCTAATTGGTGATTTCCATGATTATATTGCCATCTTCATCTTTATATAGCCGGGCAGAAGACTTCCTCGTACGTCTCCAAGTCTTCCTGCATTTGCTGGACAGTTGATTCCAGTCTTTCCGCGCTATCAACGGAACTTGTTGGAGACTCCTCGCCATTCTTGCATCCAGTTTTGGCGAGTGAGGGAAATTTCTCTGTTCATTCGTACAGAGTAAGTTCGGGGGTTCATACCCTTGGATGGAAAGCGATTGGTGGGAGGGAAGATGGCAATCATAAACTTGGGTATCCGACTCTTCTCGACCAAGTTAAAAGAGAAACATTTCTGCGTTAACCGAGTACAAATCTGAGTATGGGTAATACTCGCAAAGAAAAATGGTATTGATAGATTGTGGATGAGTTTAGTTGTTCTTGCTCATCTACAGTGTCCCACGTATAATTCTCATACTAACTACAAGTTACATGTAATTTGATCTCTCTCTTCTATATATCTTCCACTAAAAATTAAAATAAGAGAACTCTTCACTCATTTCACTTTTCCGCAATTCCATCAACGTATATATTTTGTCCCTAATTTCCAGTAATTAGTAAAGTATTAAGCGATGATTAGAAATGATTGAGGGAGTGGTTAGTAACTAAAAATTGAGGAGCGCCATGTTTCATTGCAAGTTTAATTTGTAATGTTTCCACAAGTAAAGACAAATTCAAGAAGGTACGTTGCTCGCAGAATATGTTTTGGTTTTCCACAAATAAAACAAACTTGATGAAATTGCTAAAAATGCGCCACAAATTGCTTTGCTTGCCTTGCCTACAAGTCCATAAAAAACCCGCACAACACTTTAGGGTGTAAGCTTGACTCGAAAGACCCACTGATCAGTCCTGATTCGTCCCGTTTCTAAGGGTTGAGATGAGTCATTTTGTATACAGGGTCAGATTAGGGACAAGTCATTTGTTAACTCTATAAAGATCGGGATGGGTACGGACAACCGGACAACTTAGGCACGTGTCACTTTTTGACCCCGTGACCCTTAGCAACAACAAATATCTCATACCACATTTGACCTCTTTGTAAAGTTTCAAAAGTCTAGGTATAAATTGTAAAAATAAAAAAATTTAGGTACCAAAACGGGGTCTCGGTTGATTTCCCTTCCTTTAGCTACTCAGATTTTTCAGTTCGCTAAGTTATCATCAAAATTTACAGACTTGTAAAAAAATAAAATTTCGGTACTAAATTGTAAGAAAAAATAATTTTGAGAACCAAAATATAATTTATAAAAAAATAGTGTGTTGATTAGGGTCGACGACCCGTCCCGACCCTTGAGGGTCAGATAGTGTCAAGAAGGAAACAGGGACAAGTCAGTTATACATTCTGACCCTTCAGCCTTCAGGAATGAGTCAGAGTAATTTTCAGACCTACAACACTTCCCATTAATTTTGTATAGTAGTGAACATTTATCAATGGGAAAGCAATGCCAAATTCCTCCTTTTTTTTCTTTTCCAATATTAAAAGTACTTATCGAAAATATATACATACAGAATACCTTAATGGCTTTCGTCATTAGCGAACTCTTGTAAATAAAGACAACTCTTGACTGATCTCACAGTTCCACAACCTGATCTAATGCTCCTCTTCCGTGACAATGAAGTTGCATTACACATTGTTGTTACTTGTTAATCCTAACTTCCATGAACGCATCAAGTACATTAAGATTGACTCTCACTTTGATCATGAACGACTTCAACGTCTTTCGCTCTTCTCTCCTACAATCGAGCAACTTCGTACATAATAAAGAGTCCCCTTCAGATAATTCTTTATGGATATTGTATGCGGTGCTTACTGATTCAATCACACCTGATAAATATTCAATTGCAAACAATTAAATTTGTACCCCTAGACCTAAAGCCCATTCATACAAAATTTTGTTTGTTTACTATAAAATAATAAAATAAAATAAAATAAGATTGAATTAAATCAATAAATGAGAATGAAAGAAGTATTAAACGAGTTAATTTCTTCTCCCTCTTAAGTCTTAACAAATAACAATGGGTGGATGAAAATTGTAACAAAATGATACATTAGTTTGTTATGTTTAAGTTAGAACCAATACTATACAATATAACTAGAGTTATGATTGTATCGTTAAAATATATGATTGTATCGTTAAAATACTATTATTACTTACTTATCCAGTAAAACTTTCAATATAATATTACAAATCATTATTAGCGAAATTGATCTTCTTCCAGTAGATGCAAAAGGCCGCACAATCTTTCATTTCTCTCGTCATACTTTCGATATGCCTCACACACTACAAAACCATTTCTCAAAACAATTTTTGTATTTCTCTTTTTCTTGCGGACCAATTTTTGTATTTAGAAGAAGCACAATGGCAGCTTCGAGAAAAATTAGCCAAGGTTGATATAATCAAAGTAGTGCAGGGGTCAAGCTTCTCGAACCAAACAAACTCAAATAGAGTGGAATTGATCGGACAAAACTCACTCGTGAATAAGGGCAATCGATATGAGATCGATCAGACAGATTCAACCTGGAATAGAGGGCAATTAATATAAGGGTAGCTCGCCACAACCAGGGTGAATACCTAGCTGATAAGAGTTTGCTCTAGCCTCTGAAGATACTCGACAGAGAAGTAGAACATAATTCCTTAAAGGAACACGACAATAGCCTTTAGGGTTTATTATCAAGATCGTCTACCCTTAAACAGATGGTTCGGCCTCTTTAAATAGGCCTTACAACTCCAAACCCGACTCCCAAAAGGGAAACACCTCTAATCCGACTCTAAGAAGGAAAAAACAATGCAAAACTCAGTTTTAAGGCCCCCAAACCCGTTAAGAACCCGTTAAACCCGAAACAAACCCAAACCAGTTAAGACTGAACCCGTTAAGCTTGGTTCTTATGATCTGTCTTCTCTTCAACTCGTCCTCCTTCTTCCATCACTTGAATCATCATGAATGACCTTCCTCGAAGCAGCTCCACTTCCATTGGCCCATTGATGTCCTCCTCAAAGGTAGAAGAGTTTCACGATGTATTTGTGATCTGAGAAGTGATTTGTAATGGTTTCTAACGTTGTTTTGTTATTAAAAAATATATTTAGCTCTGAAATGTAGGTATTTATGCATGAATTGAGCTAACCTTCTTATTTGTTATCTGTTCAAATGCAAACTCAACCTATCATTGAGAAGAATTTTTTTGGATAAAATTTTGAGATATTGGAGGAAACCATAAAATCAAAATAAAAGAATAAAAACAATTAAACACATCAAAGTAGATAAAAAAACTAGCGTGGGCCTCGGCCAGTTGGCCGGAGGAAGGTGAGATATGAAATTTGAGAATGTAATGGGGTGTATAACTTATTGTTGTGTAGTTTTTTTTTAGAAAACACATGATAAATATAGTGAATTTTAGCAGGAAAGATGCATGGATGATGCAACGAATCAAAAAACCAGCCTTATGAACCAAGTTCGAGTACCTGTAGGCTATTACCTTGTGAAACAGTATTATTTCTGGTAATATGATGAGGTGGAGTACATTTTATAGAAATTGAATTCCAGAAAAATGAATAAAAATCCCCTATAAAATACACTATAATTTAATCATTAGGATATCAAATAATTACATAATATATATTTGAAATTATAAAAATTGGACTAATCAGGTTGGTCGAGCTCGAACCATTTAATAACTTTAAAATACATTATATTTTAGCCACTAAGATATAAAATAATAAAATAATATATGTTATGATAGAGAAAATAGCATGTTTTAGGATGGCAAACCCATGATGTTCATTTGTTTTACTTGAAACTTGATGGTCAAATCCCGTATGAGTCAGGCCCATTCAACTTTTTTATTCTATGGTTAGCGGTTAGTCCATTAGAATCCATGCATTAGTTTTTTGTTAAATTTTTTCTTTTTAGCAATAAAAAATGAGTATTATTTTGCCCTTTCATATATATCTTACCAATACTGAGAAATCAAAGGGCTTAAAGAAAACCCTATATCCCCTAGAAAAAGCTGTTAAGTGCTCACCGGCTCATGGTTCACTTCTCTCTCTCTCGATCTCAATTATATTGCCGCCGGTAGCCACTTCTCCCCATCCCTGTTTTCTTGTCCTTAATTTTAGCTTTGCAAACCTTTTTCCAGTATGTCATCCTCCCCCCCCCCCCCCCCCCCGGGGAACGTCAATTTCCACCCCCTCCCGGTCTCTGTTTTTCATTTCTTAATCTTCCATTCTCTTATCACTTGTTTAAACCCCCCCTCTCTTTGTATATCTTCGACGCTAGTTTAACGAAGAAAAAGAGAAAGCCACCAATCTTCAATAATACTGTATTGTTACAGTGAAGCGATATTGTGGATTCCTTTGTCACTTATCTGTTAGAGCTTACAAATGATGGAAAAAGGGGTGGTTGATTATGATTTGATTAAATGACTCAATCTTTAAACTTTACTTGCATGCAATTTATCACCCTTCTTCATGAGCATGAATGGATCTTTTTAGTATGCTTGGGTTTCTTTTCATAGGGAAGAGATTAGGCGATTAGCACACGGAAGAAGGATTGGGGAAATTATTTTGTAAACAATTATGAAACTCTCTTTCTCTAATTATGTCATTTATTCTCGATGTTGGTGGAGTCCAGATCCAGCATCGGAACAATCCAAGACTCGGTTACGGTGATCGTTATGGAGGCATGAAACAGATGCGGTCGTGGCTGGAACCTGTTCTGTTTTTGTGGGCCGCAACAATCTCTAGACCCATTCAAGTCCGCACGTGTACGGTAAGTTGGCTCGTTCCACAGAGGAAAGAGAAAAAATTGACACTCCCTATTATACTCTTCCTACAAACGCTCATGGAGCAGGAATTTGAAATGGGGGAAGGATTTTTTCCTTCATGCTATTATATTATGTGTGTTTTAGTAATTAGAACCCCACTTTTAAATCTGGAAGCAAGTAAACACTATCACAAAACATCATATTGTAAAAACTTATCTGCAATCATGAGGTTGTTTCACTCAAAATAAATTATTTTATATGTTGAAGATCAGCATTATAGCTTGAATAGTTCAATTCGGCAATGATCTCAGCTCTTACATATAAATTTTGTGTAAAAGTGGTATGATTGAAGTTATTCCCTATGTTAACACTAATCAGAATAGTCTTTGTTTACTGGAAACTAACCACCAAAACATTTCAAATCAGAAAAATGATGATACGGAAAAGGAGTATCATAACAAAAGCAACAAAAAGTATAGTTATTTATCTTTAATCAACTAAAAAGTCAACCTAGAAGATCAAACAAATGAACATCTGTTAAGAGATCATACATTACTATCAAAGAAACTAAATGACCCATCAGTCAGCTCTCCAAGCAAGAACACTCAACCTTTACATATATATCCCTCCGAAAATTGCTTTGTGTAACAATATAGGTGGAGGAGGCACGTAGGTCGGGACACCATTTAGACCTATTTACATTAGTTGCGGCTTTTCAATCCGCATTCGACAAACCAACATCACTTAACCTTTCCATATTTACCCCTCTCTTAAAGACACATGTGCCACGTATTCAATCAAAACTTCTATGTTCAAAAAGATTGTTGCTTTTTGGTAGTTATATTATTTAAGTCTGATGTGCAATATTTGCACCAATGACATTAGGCTTGCGATTTCAAAATTATTCTCCTTTTATAATATAAAGAGAAATAGAATTAATTGTTAAACTCGAATTAAAATAATCAAAGTATGAAAATAGAAGTATCAAATACCAAAAAAAATATTTAGGGGAGAGTTAGTGGCTTAGCTAACTGTGATGTAAAATTCCAATGATTTTTCAAATTTAAACTTCCTGTATGTTTTTAATTTAAAAAGTTTAAACAAATTTGTTTTTATGTAACTTGTTATGTTTCTTGTCTTTTCTCAAAGAGACAAAATTCAAATCCGATCACTTATGTATTTTTTTTGGGAATAAGAAAATAATAAATGACTGTGAAGACGAATCTACCCTTCCTACTTTTGCTATGGATGTAGGGATTTTGTAATGGGGGAATCACATATCTCATTTCACTCTTATATTAGGTGTAGCGAAAGTAACCTGGTGGTTGAGTGTTTAGTGGGTCGGAATTCGGAAACTATTTGGGCCTGTTTACATTAGTAGCACATTTTCTATTTGCGCGGGCAAACCAACTACACTCAATCTTTTCATATTTACCCCTCCAAAAATTGCTCTGGCTTAACAATAGAGGTAGAGGAGGTTAGCCGGTTGTTGAGTCATTTTAGAAGTTTGGAGAGACGGTGATGATTGAGCGTTTAGTGGGTCGAGGCACTATTTGGACTCGTTTACATTAGTAGTGTCTTTTCCATCCGCGTTTGGCAAACCAACATCACTCAACCTTTTCATATTTATCCCTCTCTTAAAGACACATGTGCCCCATATTCACTCAAAAGTTCTGTGTTTAAAAATATCATTACTTTATGATAGTTATAACAATTAAGTCTATGTTAAGAACTCTACATCGCTTCTAGTGCAATTCAATATATGCAATATTTGAATCAATGACATTTCGGTTGCTCACCGTGGTGGAAAAGTCTTATATTTTTCAGATTTAACCTTCTGTATGTTTTTATTTGAAAAATATCACACAAATGTGTTTATTGTAACTGGTTAACTAGTTATATTTCTTATCTTTGTTCGAAGAGACCACGGTTCAAATCTCATTACTGATGTATTTTTTCTGTAAATAAGAAAATAATAAGTGATTGTGAAGACGAATTTACCTTTCCTACTTTCACTCTGGATGCAGGAAATTTGAAATGGAGCTTCAAGTTTTTTCATTTGGCTTTTATTTATTGTGTAGATGTAGAAGTGACATACTCTCGCCGTTTTATCTTGTTCGATATATATGCCTCGTGTGTGAGAATTTATTAAGTGTGGATCCTTGAATTAGTTAACTTATAGTTTAAAGTAAGAACACGTCATTCAAACATTAAGGGGTCGTTTGGATGAAGGTTTTCTAAAGCCTGGGATTTTACCCACAATCCCTTAGTTAAAAAACACAGGTTTTTAATATGAGAGATTTTAATAAATCACTTGTTTGTTTACAAACCTAGATTTTTAACGAAAATTATACAAATACAATTTTGCCCTCCATCATCTTCCTCTCTTCCTAATCGACGTCGACATCACCCAGAAATGACCTCGACATACCCACGATGACAGAAGAAGCACCCAAATCCAGAACTTGGGTTTCGACAATGGAGGTTGAGGCATAACCCCAACAACTAGCACGAACCAGAACCCCAATAGCCAAAAATTGAAACTCTCAAACACAGAAATTGAATCCCTATAAACCCAAATCGAGATGGGTTAGTCGATTTGCTTGAACCCAAACCCTCTCTTGTTGTTGCAGCGGGACAGATTCGGCGTCGGAAAACGAGGATGAGACCGCCGCTGGAAGATGAAGTCGTCGCTGGGTCTATCTGGGCTTTGATGCTGGGTTTGCCGACGCAGGGGACAGATTCAAATCGACCAACTTAGGGTTTTCTTATGGATATGTCGCCATTTTTTCTGTTATCCTCGCTCGCCATGGATGGAGTTAGACCGCCTAGCAGGATCGGGAAGGGGAGACGACGGTGGAAACTTGCTTTCGGTGGAGAACAAGCCCAAAACGTCGACTGGAAGGAGTGGATCTGTCCGGAGAAGCTATGCTGCCGACAATTGGGTGCAGGAGCTGGTGGCGAGTTCGGGGGAGGGTAAGTGTTGGAAAAAATAAAACAAGAATGAGGGATTTGAAAATAGCTAATCACCATCAGCTATTTCTAAAACCCACATTTGAGAGTTTTTAAAATTCCTAATTACAAAAACTCTCATATTTCCCAAACGCAGGATTGTTTTAAAATCCTGCATAATGAGGGATTGTTTTAAAATCTCTCACAAATCCCTCTATACAATCCCTTATCCAAACGACCCCTAAGGCATTTCTAATACAGCATGTTATCAATTATGTGAATTGAGATGGCATTACATCAGGATGAAATTCTATATGTTTCAATTTTGATGATAGTATCTCTATCATGTTTGAACTAGTCCTATCACAAGTGTCAAAGAAATGATAAGGATGAAGAGAGTGACTTGCAAGTGAAATCTTACACTACTCTCAAATTCGACTTCGTTTTTTGGTAAGAAATTTTGTGCTACTTGTGTTAGAGGGAGAGGGAGAGGGAGAGGGAGAGGGAGAGGGAGAGATATGGAAGTAGGAACTGGGAGCTACTCGAGGGTTAGGCGAGTTGAGCTACTAGAGGTCAAGGTTGTCAGCTCGTGCGTTGACACCGACCAGGTCGAGCTAGTGGGTCAGCGTTTAACGGATCACCGGTTTTAGCCCGCTTCAGCTCGGAAATATGAAAAGAGTAATTATATTGTACTTATCCTGATAAATTATATAAAATCTCATCTAACATATGAGTAATAACATATAACATTATACCAAAGTACTTAGATCCAACATATAGCGAAAATTCACACACACTTATATAACATTAATATTCAAATGTTCGACTAAGGATTCCAAATATTGAGTAAGGCGAAAAGAAAAATTGGAAAATAGACGCATTTCACAAACCAAAGAGAAAAATGACACAATTTGACCTTCAACCCGATACCTTATAGCGGTCGACCGGACGGTTGCGTACGACCCATTTTTCTCATCGGGTCAGCGTCAAAGTGGATCGACCCGGGGATCGACTCGCGGGTTGACAACCTTGCTAGAGTTTCTTTCATTGACATGTTCTTTTTTGGTGATTTGAATAAATGGAAGGAAAGAAGGAATATGTTTAGGGATGGCAAAAATATCCGTAACCGTGGATATCTGCCCGAATCCGGCCTAGTCGGGTAGGGTAAAACCCGAACCCGAAGGACATTTAGTGGGTACGGGTAAAACCCGAACCCGAATATTGCGGGTAATGGGTGGGCATGGATTTCTCACTATCCGACCCGAACCCGCCCGATTATACACAAGCATATGTATTTTTTCTAGAAATAATCATTATTTTTCTCTAACATATTTTATATTTAGCGTATATATATAATATTTTCATGAAATTGTGTTATTTTAGTTAATTTTCTTCATTCTAGTGAATTCTTGTCGTACTTTTTCTCTTACTTAATATAAGAATACGTGTGAATGTTAACATATTGGTTGGAGTTATGAAGAGAAATTAATATCCATGGATAACCGTGGATACCCGAAACCCGAACGGGTATGGGCATGGTTTTTATTTTCTACCCGTTTCACATGTGGGTATGGGTATGGGTAAAACCCGAAGTACTTTGGGTAGGTGTGAGAAACACATCTATTGGGAGTTTCTATTATTATATTAGGTAGGATAATTATTATTATGGTTAGTAGAGATTTAGTCCAATTAGGTTATTCGTTAGGGTTTTCCAGTATTTCCTATATATATGTACTTTGGGTTTACGTCATAAGGAATCAAAAACAATATTACGAAAAGCATCCTAAACCCTAAACTCTCCTCTCAACTCCTAATTTCTATTCTCTCCTAATCCAAGGCCTCGGCCGATTCCCAATTCTATTCTTTCTCATCTAAATTCCTAATTCTTTCTCTCAAACCCTAAATCCCTAATTATCACGAGTGCCGAAGATCAGTATCGAGAACCCCTAGAAGCGAGGTTCTCACAATTGGTATCAGAGCCTGGTTACAGGCACTCGTACCAAAGCCATGTCGAGATTCGAAGAGCTGTTAATCAACGAATTCACAAGGATTTTAAAGTTGAAGTTGGAAGATATGAGGAGGAACGAGGTCACCTCGTCTTCGCGGCTGTCCGGGAACGCCGGGCGGGCTGCTCCTCCCAAAGTGGCAGCCGCGGCATCGAAGGAACCAACAACAGTGGCCGAGAAAACGGTTGCAGCAGCAGCCTTCCCTTGGACATCACCATCATTGGTGGTCATTCCCCCACCGGTGGAGATGAAGCCGACGATTGACGAGTCCCCGGTGGTGGAGCCGACAACGAAAGAAGCGCCACCACCTCCAACAGCTTGCACCGTTATCGAATCTCAGCTCGCATATAGTTTGGACATATGTGTAATTAGCATTAGTTTATTGCTATGTTTGGACATATGTGTAATATGTATTAGATAAGGATGGTTGCGTACGGTCTCTAAAATGGTGAATGTGAATAACAATTGAACTCATTTTGATGATCAACCCCGAACCGAGACATATTGGCTGGGTTCAAGGGTAGATGCAAACCCAATCCACTGATTATCTATTTTATAAGAGTGATATAGGTTTACTTTTTGTATTTTTTGTATTATTTAAATATTTTAATCTAAAACCTTTAGATTCAAAACTAATGGTATTACCAAATGGAGGGAAAATTTCTTCCAATCGCTCATGCAATACAAGCTACGCCTGCGGTTAATAATAGGTTTGTGATGGAAGGGGAAAAAATCACAGAATACACTAGTTATTAAAAAAAATTCCCAAAATACAGTACCTATAAAATTATTTTCCAAAGTACATCAGTTTATTTATCACTGTCTTCGTCAAAGATAGTGATGATAATCACCGCCTTCAAGCACAACGGTGAAGGTATCACCATTTAGAAGAACAGCGGTTATGTATTCACCGCGGTAGTTGAAGACAGTTTAAGCATCACCGCCTTTTCTCCAAAACGGTGATTACATCACCGCCGTCGTCCAAAACAGTGATATTTAACCACGTTTTAGAACTCTGGTAGGTGGAAAATTAGGTCACAACGACCTAGATATCACCATTTTGGTCAAAAGCAGTGATGTGTTCACCGCAATTGTCCATTGTGGTGATTAGCCTGTATATTTCCTTATAAAAACCCAACCCTCACGTCCCTCCCTCTGCCTTACAACAAATTAGTACAAAAATTAGTGATTTTTTTTGGTCGTTTTCTCAGCTGGTTTGGAGTTGGTTTACAGCAACAAGAAACTCATCTGGATTCAGTATGTTATAATTATGTATTGTTTACATGTTGATGTATTAGTAATTATATGTCTGTATTTAGTGAATTGCGCTTATTGGAAAATATGTTATGTCAGAGATATTTAGATTAATTATGGTATGATTGATGTTAGTTAGTTAGTTATGAATTTAGATGAATTTGTTTAGTTTTCTCATGATAGATCAATTAGTTGCGGTTGTTTATGGGTTTGGATGATATTATTTTTGTATCCCTAATGTACTAATTATATACTATACTAATCTTATTTGAGTTAAGCTATTAGTTACTTACTTATTATAAATTGCAGACATGGGTAAATTTAAGAAGTTTCGGCTTATTATTCGGTGGAATGATCGGGTGACAAACTCGCACATTGGGATCGACTATGAAAATGACGAATCCACTATGCTAAAAATTGAGTCGAGATTCTCGTGGCAAGAACTCCGTGACATTTGTGCAGAAAGGACTTGTATGGGCGGGCAAAGGAGAGATGGTCAAATTACTTACCGGTGTCCAAACATGAGTGCTGACGGAATAATGTACGAAAAAGTTGTCATAAATGATGATGACGCGGTGAACATGATGATACAGTTTCTATCTGACAACGGGGTGCGGCTTGCAGAGTTGTATGTCGAGACCGAGCCGGTCGGTGAAACTCATTCTCACCAGTATTCTTGTGATGATGGTTTTGCAGGAGGGTATGGCTAGGGTGGTAGTTCAAGTAACTACAGAGGAGGTACTTCTGCAGGAGGGTATGGTTGGGGTGGTACTTCAAGCAACTACGGAGGAGGTAATTCTGCAGGAGGTGTTGGGTGGGGAGAATACCCGCAACATGCTGAGACTGCCGTCAATATCGTTCAGCCCGACGGTTATCAATGGCCTGCTTGGGGGCTAGAGTGGGCTGACATTGAGAAGATCTGGGCGTACTTCGCATGACCAAGAAAACGAGCTATCCATTCGCCTCCAATGACAATGAAAGTGAAGAAGATTTGAGATCAGTCAGTGAGGAGGAAGATACGGACGATATCGACGACAAAGAGGTGGCGTTCCGTGAGGCACCAACGCCTTACTACACAGAGGTTCCATCTCAATTTTTATATGGTCAGAACGATGCCTTTGACTTTCGGCCCATGCCTGTGTATAATCCGACTGCTAATTTGGAAGTGGGTATGGCGTTCACTTCGAAAGTCGATGTTCAAGATGCTTTTAGCGAAGAAGCCATGCGGCGCAACTTCGAATGGAAGGTAAAATATTCTAACACCAAACAACTACATGTCATTTGTAAGAATGCTAGAGAGGGTTGTATGTGGCAACTTCGGGCTGCATATATGAAGAGAAAGGGCGTCTGGGTCATGCAGACAGTAGAGAACAACCACAGATGCTCCTCAACCCTACTTTCACAGGATCACCGGCAACTTAAAGCAAAAAAAGTGGCAAGAACCATTAAGCACCTAATTGAGGCACAACCAGATATCAAGATAAAAGCTATCATGGGCGAGGTGAAGGATCGACATTCCTACACCATAAGGTATAAGAAGGCCATGGCTGAGGTATACGGTGATTGAGAAGACTCGTATGCTTTACTCCCTAGACTAATGTCCGCAATGGAGGAGTCCAACCCTGGGACGATTTTCGTGCCGTGGTACAACAACGTACAAATTGAAGATCAAGTTCGAGTACAGAACGAGTTGATGTTTCATCGTCTGTTCTGGACATTCAAGTCATGCATTGATGGGTTTTCCTTCTGCATGCCAGTGATCCAGGTATATTACGAACTCAACGCTGTTGTACTAGTTCATATGTTTACTAAGTTCAGTTTTTACTAACTAATTATTCATTTTAACGGGTTGATGGAACTTTCCTTACTGTGAAGTATAAAGGAACTCTTCTAATTGCCACTTGGGTTGATGGGAATTTCAGTATTTTCCCCCTAGCATTTGCATTAGTTGAAGGGGAGAACAACTTAAGTTGGGCATGGTTCTTTGACCAGCTACACGCCCACGTCACACAAAGAATGGTTATTACAATTATATCGGATCGACATGCCGGGATTAAGCACGTCGTCGGTGGTTTTCCCGACGAATGGGGATGGACATGGCGCTGGTGTATTCGTCACTTTCTTGTCAATTTCCAGCACAAATTTGGCAAGAAGAAGACATAAGAGATCAATTGTGGAGTGCAGGTACTAATGTAATTCAGTGCTTGTTCATGGTTTATTGTTCAAATAAAATTTCTTATGCCTTAATTATTTATTCTTCGGTCTTGAAGCGGTTGCACATCAACCAAAACAGTACGAGCAGAAGATGAAGACGATCCATCAGATACACAGGGCGGGGAAAATATGGGCAGAAGGTCAAGATCTGCACATGTGGACATTCCACATGGACAACGAGGCTAGATTCGACATTGCAACTACCAACCATGGCGAGAGCATAAATGGAGTATACAAGGGCGTTAGGGCAATGCCTGTATTTGTCCTAGTGGAGATGACATACTAGAAGGTAAACTAGTGGAGATGACATTATGTTCAACCGCAATGAAGGAATTTTTTCTGTGCAAACAGGTATTTGGGGTGGAGGAAGACGTGGGCACAATCGTCAATCCGTTACTCTACACGTAGAAACTCGCACCGGAGAGTGTACATGCCAAAAGTATCAAAACAGAAGAGTACCGTGTTCACATGCAATGGAAGTAGCTAAGTCGATAACCCTCAGCGCTTACAGTTTGGTTAGTCTTTACTTCACGGAATAGGTGATAACGATGTAATTACTTGATTTTATACCCCTATTTCTTATCCATTTGTGGAGCATGGTTGTGTGTTTTGGACTATTTTACGTCGGGTTGTGCTACTTTGTCCTATTTCAGGTCCCAGGCGTCAAAGGGAAGGCCAAGCACGAGTTTCGGATCGTTTGGAAGTCGTTTGGACAAGCCAGGGCCAAAACACAGGCATGAGGCCCTCAGAACACGGCCGTGTTCCTGACCGTGCTTTTATGGCCGAGACTTCCCAAGGGTGGCTTGAACCACCTAAAAAACACGGGCAGGCCTGAGGAAAAACACGGCCGTGTTTTGCATTGAACACGCCCGTGTTTTCAGGATGCCCGTGGCCGTGCTTTTAAGCCAGATGCAAAACACGGGCGGGCTGAGGCAAAGCACGGCCGTGCCCTCGACCGTGCTTTGGCCAATGATGCCCTTTTAGGCAGATTTCAGCCAAATTGGGAGGGGATTCGAGTTTTAGAGAGACAGAGCGATTCCTAGAGAGAGAAAGCGACGAACAAGAGCCTCCAAGTGCCCTAGATCGATCTTCAACACCATTGGAGCTTGGTTTGAGCTTGGAGAAGTGCCGATTCAACGTCCAGGAGCAGAAATCCATCTTCACAGTATGATTTCCGCATCTGATTCTGCTTTTGCTTCTCTCTCCATGGAGTAGTTCTCCCATTCATCTGGGTGTGGGAAACCCTAGTTCTGTATGTTGAGATTGATTGTATGAACCCAAGTACTGTTTCTATGAATTGATTATATTCGATTGAGGTTTGAATGATTGAATGACTTGAATCCTGATCAAATTCCTGTTGTTTCTGCTTTAACCTAGAATGAGAATATCTGACTAGGTTGATAGAGCATCCTTGATTGAAGGTAGGGAGTTGGTGACTTTAGTCGAGGAACCAACTCACTATTCTGTACCGGTTTTACTCCGGTAGTGGAGGTTTTGTTCTTAGGGCCTCAATCTGTTTACTCCGGTGGAGGTTAGTCGCCCGCTAGAGACTCAGATTGAGAGGGTCTGAAGACCTTTAGTCGAGACTTCAGACTGTTCGAGAACCTTCCGCAGTATAACTATCATAGAAATTGAACTTGGTAATTACAATCCGGCTTAACTGCAGACTAGGGGGGAACCATATCCGGGTGACCTCTCTTAACCTGAAAACAACCGTTTTAGTTACTCTGCTTGCTTGTTAGTTTAGAACTTCACTAAAGTTTCATTGCTAGATAATACGAATTCACTGAGTAGTCATCACATCTAGGACCCGGGTTGACATTAAAACCCAAACCCGCTATACTACGCTTTAGGAAGTGGTTACACTTGGCCACTTTCTAGAGTGACAGTAGGAGAGAGTCAAGTTTTTGGCGCCGTTGCCGGGGACTGCTAGGTTGTTGAAGAAAAGTGATTTCTGTTACTTTAGCATTTTCATTTTTGCATTGAGTTTCTGTTATTCCCACTTGTGCCTTCACGGGTTTGCATTGCTTGATTGTGTGCAGATAGTGCATGACCCGTAGCCAGTAGGGAGGTTTACTGCCGTTGAATCCTGAGATTGAGCGCACCTGCAAACAACTTCGGAGACAACAGCAAGCTAGACTGGCTACGGTGGAGCGCCGAGACGGCCAATTCACCAGCGACTCCGAGGACGAGCACGAGATGGAAGGCGATCAGAACCCGCCTCCTCAGAACCAGATCCTGGGGAACGACCCAAACCCCCAGGGAGCTGGGCACCATTATCATCCGCCACCACCGGGTCCCACCATGGAGTACTACTATACTCCACGGATTGCTGACATCCGCCCGGTCATCCTCTATCCGCCCATTCCTGCAAACAACTTCGAGATCAAGCCATGCTGGATTCAACTCATCACGACCTCTATCCAGTTCCATGGCTTGAAGGATGAGGAAGCCCGGGTACACCTTTCCCGTTTTCTGCAGCTGACGAACGGGTTCAAACTGAATGGTGTTCCGGATGACGCAATCCGCCTTCACCTTTTCCCCCATTCTCTGGCGGGGAATGCTAAGAGGTGGTTGGAGACCCAGCCCCCATTGTCCATCACCTCTTGGGACGATCTGGCTGACAAGTTCGTGCACCGGTATTATCCGACATCGAAGACCACGGAGATACAGCGGGAGATCACTCACTTCCGCCAAGAGCCAGATGAGTCCCTTCGTGATGCATGGGAGCGGTACATGGGATACTTCTGGCAGTGTCCCCATCATGGTTTCAGCGATGCCTTCACAGTAGGGAACTTCTACAGCGCCCTCACTCCAGATAGCCAGAGGGTGATTGAGTCTCTATGCCCAGGAGGGGATATCCTTACTAAGACTCCACCCGAGCTGAACCAGATGATCAGTACTTTGGCTGCCCGAGACCATTCCTGGGGGCAGAACCACAGAGGCAGGAACTCCCGGGACCGGGGTGTGCATGCTATGGAGGCCAGGTCCGGGTTAGAGCAGCAGGTGGCTGAGTTGGTGCAGACATTGAAGCAGCCTAACAGTCTCCTTCCGGGCCGAGGTGTAGCTACGCCTCCAGTAGCTCAGTGTCAGTGGTGTGAGAGCCCGAATCACCTGGTGGAGGATTGTCAGTCTATGAGGGAGTCTTCTACTCCCCAAGAGCAGGTGGACTTCATAGCAAATGTTCGGCGCCTGGACCCATACAGCAACACCTACAATGAGGGATGGCGCCAGCATCCCAACTTTGCCTGGAGCAGCAACACCAACAAACCACCTGGCTTCCCAGCACCAGCAGGTGGTTTCCAGCAGAGGCAGCCCTTCCAGGCTAGGCAGGGGCCACCACCACAGCAGCAGCCCTACCAGCCTAGGCAAGGGCAGCCATTCCAGCAGCCCCAGCGCCAGTTTGCTCAGCCTCCAGCAGCCGCAGCTCCAGATCCTCAGATATCTGATCTGAAGAATATTTTGCAGGCTTTCATGACCACCAGTCAGGCGAACTTCACGAGGATGGATCAGAACATCGCCTCACTGGAGGCAGGCCAGAGGAACCAAGGTGCCATTCTGCAGGATCTACAGAACCAGATTGGGAGCCTAGCTCGCCAGAACACTACCAGGGCACCGGGGACTCTGCCTGCCACCACCATCCCTAATCCACGGGACCCGCATGAGACTGCACACGCCATCACCACCAGGAGTGGCAAGACTACATCTGCTGCTCCTGCCCAGCCCAGGCGAGACGACCCACTACCTGCTCCAAAGCCGCAACCTGTGGTTAAGGAGCATACACCCCAGCTGCCCTTCCCCACTCGACTCCATAAAGACAAGCTGGAGACAGAGTTTGCCTAGTTCATGGCAATGTTAAGCAGGTCAACATCAGCATGCCGTTCGTGGAGGCACTGTCGAAGATGCCCAAGTATGCCAAGTTCATGAAGGACCTCCTCACCAACAAGAAGAAACTTGGGGATCTTTCGACAGTGATGCTCAGCGAGGAGTGTTCTGCTATCCTGCAGAACAAGCTGCCCGAGAAGCGCAAAGACCCAGGGAGTTTCACTATCCCTCTTGTTATTGGCAGCATGCATGTAGGAAAGTCCTTGGCGGACCTAGGCGCTAGTATAAATGTCATGCCCTATAAACTGTTTAAGAAGCTAGACCTAGGTGAACCTAGAGCTACTAGGATGAGCATTCAGTTAGCTGATCGTTCTATCGTGCATCCTAGGGGTATCATTGAGGACTTGCTTGTTAATGTCGGTGCATTCACATATCCTGTTGATTTTGTTATTCTGGATATAAATGAGGATGTGGATGTACCGTTGATTTTGGGTAGACCGTTTCTCGCCACCGCCAAGGCGCTTATTGATGTGCATAGTGGTAAATTGATTCTGCGTGCTGGTGATGAACATGCTACTTTTTCTGTGTCTGACAATGGGAAACATTCTCATTTGCATGATGACATAGACTACTGTGATGTGCTTGCCGATTTTGAGACCGCACTCGCCATCACGAGTGCGGGTACTGATGATGCTCTTGAGCGTTGTATTTTGCTAGGTGAGCAGGCATTGCAGGAGCCGCAGCTGGCGGAGCAGTTGGCCGCATTGGAGAGTGGCCCCTTCTTGGAGGGCGACAGGCTGTTTAAACCGATCTCATCCTCCACCCGCATCACCACTTCTTTGGAGGAACCACCAGAGCTGGAGTTTAAGCCCCTCCCTCCTCATTTGGAGTATGCATTTCTCCGGGAGGGGAATAAGCTGCCAGTTATCATCAGCTCGACCCTCACACCCGAGCAGAAGACCAGACTGGTGGCCTTGTTGAAGCAGTACGAGCGAGCTTTGGCATGGAAGATCACAGATATCCGGGGGATCAGCCCCTCTTTTTGCTCGCACCGGATACTGCTGGAGGATGAGATGCGGCCAGTGAGGCAGCCGCAGAGGAGATTGACGCCGAACCTGGAGGCTGTGGTTCGGGCAGAGATCGTGAAGCTGATGGACGCGGGGATCATCTTCGCCATTTCTGACAGCGAGTGGGTCAGTCCCACCCAGGTAGTGCCCAAAAAGGGTGGGATGACCGTGGTGCCTAACGAGAAGAACGAGCTCATCCCGATGCGCACGGTGACTGGGTACCGTGTCTGCATCGACTATCGGCGTCTCAACGACGCTACTCGGAAGGACCACTTCCCGCTGCCGTTCATTGATCAGATGCTGGAGAGATTGGCGGGGCACGAGTTCTACTGCTTCCTGGATGGGATGTCCGGGTACTTTCAGATCCCTATTGCACCGGAGGACCAGGCGAAGACCACTTTCACCTGCCCCTTCGGCACATTTGCTTACCGGCGGATTCCATTCGGGCTATGCAACGCCCCAGCCACTTTCCAGCGATGCATGCTCGCCATCTTTGACCGTCTGGTCGGCGAGATCATGGAGGTGTTTATGGACGATTTCTCGGTTTATGGAGACTCCTTCTCTCACTGTCTCCATAACCTGGAACTTGTCCTTAAACGGTGTGAAGAAACGAACCTGGCACTGAGTTGGGAGAAGTGTCACTTCATGGTTCGAGAAGGCATAGTTCTTGGGCACAAGATCTCCAAGATGGGGATCGAGGTAGACAGAGCAAAGATCGAGACTATCAGGAAGCTGCCTCCTCCTACATCTGTAAAGGGGATCCGGAGTTTTCTTGGCCATGCAGGTTTCTATAGGCGGTTCATCAAGGATTTCTCGAAGATCGCCCTGCCCCTAACTAAGCTTCTGGAGAAGGATGCCCCCTTCCAGTTCACTGATGCTTGCACAGCGGCGTTCACCACCTTGAAGGAGAAGCTCACCCAGGCTCCTATCATGGTTGTTCCTGACTGGTCCCTACCATTTGAGCTGATGTGCGACGCAGTGACTTTGCTGTTGGAGCTGTTTTGGGGCAGAGGCGAGATCAACACTTCCGACCTATCTACTACGCCTCGAAGACTCTGAATGATGCCCAGGAGAACTACACCACCACAGAGAAGGAGCTGCTTGCGGTGGTGTTTGCCTTTGATAAGTTTCGCCCCTATCTGGTCTTGTCCCGTGTGACCGTGTACACAGATCACTCCGCGATTAGATACCTGATGAGCAAAGCCGATGCCAAGCCTCGGCTCATACGATGGATCTTACTGCTGCAGGAGTTCGATATTGAGATCCGGGACAAGAAGGGAGCAGAAAATGTTGCAGCTGATCACCTCTCCCGGTTGGACGCACCTCCTGCGGACAACCTCGTGGAGGAGATTGATGACTCCTTCCCAGATGAGAGGTTGATGATGATGTGCTTGGTGGAGAGTGTCACCCCCTGGTAATCTGATTTTGCGAACTATTTGGTGGGCCAGCAGCTGCCCAAGGGGATGGCAACTCACGCCAAGAGGAAGTTTTTCTCCGATCTGAAGTACTACTTCTGGGATGACCCTCATCTTTTTCGGATCGGAGCCGACGGGATCATCCGTCGTTGTGTTATGGAGAGTGAGATGGAGGGCATTCTATCTCACTGTCATGAGGGACCTACTGGTGGTCATCACGGAGGAAACCGCACGGCGAGGAAGGTGCTCCAGTCGGGCTTTTACTGGCCCACGCTCTTCAAGGATGCAGACGCCTTCGCACGCAGGTGCGACCGATGCCAGAGGTCAGGTAACATCTCTGCCCGTGATGAGATGCCCCAGAATGTGTTTATAACTTGTGAGATTTTTGATGTCTGGGGTATCGACTTCATGGGCCCCTTCCCTCCATCTTTTGGTAACACCTATATTCTGGTTGCTGTTGACTACGTCTCTAGGTGGGCTGAGGCGCAAGCTTTGCCCACCAATGATGCTAGACGTGTTTGTGGTTTCTTGAAGCAGCTCTTCTCCCGGTTCGGGACACCTAGAGCCATCATAAGCGATAGAGGCACCCATTTCCAGGGCCAATTTGATAAACTACTGTCTCGCTATGGTGTGACTCACAAGGTGTCCGTGGCCTATCATCCCCAGACCAGTGGCCAGGCCGAACTGACGAACCGGGAGCTCAAGCGGATCCTGGAGAAAACGGTGGATCAATCCCGCAAAGATTGGTCCACCAAGCTCGATGATGCTCTATGGGCGTATCGCACTGCCTACAAGACGCCCATTGGTACTTCACCGTACCGGCTTGTCTATGGAAAGGCTTGCCATTTGCCCGTGGAGCTAGAGCACAAGGCCTTCTGGGCCCTTAAGCTGCTCAACTTGGATGTTCGTGTTGCAGGTACTGAGCGTAAAATGCAGATGTTGGAGCTGGAAGAGTGGTGTTGCCACGCCTATGAGAACACCAAGCTGTACAAGGAGCGCACTAAGCGCCTACACGATGCACGGTTGAGGGGTCCGAAAGAGTTCCAGGTTGGTGATCGAGTTCTCCTTTACAACTCTCGCCTGAAGCTCTTTCCCGGAAAACTCCGCTCCCGGTGGTCTGGACCGTTCACGGTCACACAGGTGTTCCCGTATGGCACAATCGAAATTGCCAACCCGCAAACTGAGCCGTTTAAAGTGAATGGCCATCGTCTCAAGCTCTACCTGGGAGACGAGGTCGAACGTGCGGAGTTGGTAGTGGAACTCGCGGACCCTTAGTTCCGCCATGGGCGTCCAGCTAAAAGACGGTAAAGAAGCGCTTGTGGGGAGGCAACCCCACCACGGTTTGCATTTCTACCCTTTGTTTTATTTTATTTTATTTTCTTTTTGTCGGTTTTTGCGTCATAGAGTCTGTCTGGAGTCTGTCTGGAATGTATTTCGTGCCTCTGGCGGTGCTTTTTAATGTGTAATTGAGTAAATTTTCGAGCCGGGGCACGAATGAGTTTGGGTGGTTTGAAATTGGAATTTGGAAAATTAGCACTCTGGGCTCGGCATAAAAAACACGGGCAGCAGGGGGTCAAAACACGGCCGTGTTTTGTCCCTTGCCCGTCCGTGTTTTGAAATTCTGGCCTTTGAGCTCGCGACCATAAAAGCACGGGCGGCCTGGGGTTAAGAACACGGCCGTGTTCTTCCCCAATCCCGCCCGTGTTTTTAAAGAGGGGGAGGACGCCCTCGGCCATTAAAACACGGGCGGACAATGGCCAAAACACGGCCGTGTTTTGGCCGCCCGTGTTTTAACTCCCCCCCTATAAAAACGATTTTTCCCCCTTCCCCCCTCATTTCCCCCATTTTTGCAGAACCCTAGCCGCCCCCCCCCCCCCTCTCCCCCCTCTCCCCCCTCGCCGGAAATCGCCCCCTCCCTCCTCCTCTTCGGTTTTTCGGCCATTTCTTGCTCCCCCGACCTCCAAATCAAAAACCGCGACCTCCCCCACGCTCCTGGCGTCGAGGAGCACATTCCCCAGAGGTTTGGGCGAGTTTGGCCGAGGTTGGGTCGCTGGCGGTGAGTTCTCCGGCGAGCCTCCGGTGAGTTTTCCGGCGACTTTGGGGGCTTCGTGCTATTTTCTTCACCTTTCTCCGGGTATCTTCTTGCGTCTCCAGGTGTGTTCATCCTTCCTTGTCTTGTATTTATGGAGAATCGATACCTAGAGTTAGGTGAAGAACTTGGATTGTGCATGAATGTGCGATTGATTTGGTAGGCCGATGGTTTTCTTTGCATGCTCTGTTCTATCTTGGGATTTCAGTCCCTCGGCCTACCATTTGCATGTGGGAATTATTTCCGGGTTTGTGGTGATTTTGGATGTGGTTGGTTGCTTGGTGATTATGTGGATTGGCTTTGTTGATTATTTCCCGGGGGCCTAGTCCACTGTCCGAATCGCTTGATTTGAGGGCCCCCGGTGAATTTGGCTGTGTCCTTTTTGTGTGATGGGGATGTTTGTTTTTCTCCGGGAGTCTAGTCCACTGTCCATATCTTCCGATATGAGGGCTCCCGGTGTGATCTTGACTAACATTGACCCCGTTTACTCGTGTTTCACTTTGTCCGTTCTTGTGCTATGCAGGGTCATGGAACACTACCTAGAGCAGTTGAGCATCACCCAGCGCCATGCACTGCGGACTATCCGCACCCGCACCATTCCCGAGCACCTGCACCTCGATTTTGCGGTGTTCAATGACCTTCACGCCAGGCCGCAGATGGAGGCCGCTGTGCAGGCGTATGGTTGGCGGCGCCTGCTCTGTCTCGCCGAGTCGACTTATCAAGAGCTCGTCTGGGAGTTCTATGCCTCCTTCCGCCACAACCAGAGGGGGAATGCCGACCACAGTAACGCCGTTCAGTTCACACTTGGCGGGGTCGAGCACTCCATCAGTTACTGGGAGTTCGCCAATGCACTCCGGGTGAATTCCCCCCACGCCAGCGACGGGGTCCTGCGCTTGGACATCACCGATCCCACAGATTTTCCTTGCCAGGCATACTTCCGGCGGATCTGTCATCCCGACTACGTGGATGTGGAGTACGTCGCCAGCCAGACGAGAGGCGCTCTCCTCAGGCCTGAGTGGCGCATCCTCAACCACCTGTTGTGCAGTTCCTACACCCCCAGCCGGGGCTCGGCCAACCGGGTCACCCTCCGGACCCTGTGGTTCATGGAGGCGATGGGTCGCTCTGAGGACACCATCCAGCTGGGCTCGGTGGTCGCCCGGACGTTCGCGAAAGCTGCTGCCAACCAAAGTCGCGCCCTTGTTTGTGGACCAGTCATCACGACCCTAGCCCGCTACTACGGGGTCGACATCACTGGGATGACCCTGGTCCACGGCCCCACTCCACTCAGCGAGGGCACCCTCCGTGCTCAGCACCTGGTGGCCCGCCAGGGGCGTGTTCACTGGATTGCGGGTTTCCCCAGCCACCTGAGCCCGCTGCGGGAGACCAGCCAGAGTCCAGCGCTGCTGGATCACGCCGGGTTCCTCGCCGTGCTACTCCTCGTGCTCAGGCTCCCACGAGCCCCGCCGCGCCCCCCGGTCTCCTGCCCCCAGGTCTCCTCCACCCGTGGTGGTGCCCATCTCAGATCAGTTGGCGGCTATCGCTCAGCAGAACGAGCGTATCCTGGCCGGCCAGGAACTCATTCACACACGCCTGGATCGCGAGCGGGACCGAGGCCGTCGTCTGATGTCCGGCCAGCACTACATCATGTCCTACCTGGGCATGGACCCGGGCGCAGTTCACTATCCTTTCGTCCAGTCCCCGGGGTATGAGGACCAGTACCCACCACCTGCCGGCGATGGTGGCGATGACTTCTAGTGTCGAGAGCACCTGGTTCTGACCGTGATTCCATTTCCAGACTGAGACTCCATGTTTATGTTGTTTCATTTGGATTTGTCTTTTTTATTTTTATTTTGGATTGTAGACTCGGAACTTCGGTTCTATCACCCAGTGTGTCTCTTGTGTGACTTTAGCTTTGTGCCTCGGACTGGGTCCCCTTCCAGTCCTCTGCTATTGTCTGGTCTGCCTCTCGATCTCCGTTCCTGATTTCATGGTAACATCGTTCCCCTTCCCTATGCTCCATTGAGGACATTGTCGCATTTAAGTGTGGGGGGGTTCTTTGTATTAATTGGAACGGGTGTATGGGTGCTTGGAGCCTAGTCCACTGTCCAAATCTTGAGATTTGAGGGCTCCAAGCACTGCTGTTTGCTTGATATTTGATCGTATTGGCATTGTGGATGTGATTAGAGAATTGAATGGCTTTTGACTCGATGCATGACAACTTGAGTGTGACTAAGATAGCCTATTACGATGACTGAGATGTGTAGTAGAGTTGTGTAGGGGTTCAGTTTTCGACTGTTTGCTTACCAACTGCGACTCGCATTTGATCACTTGCGTTTGACAGTCATTTATGCATCTAGTTCAGGGAATCAGAATGTGAGATAGAGCACATAGGTAGCCATGTGAGATTTGAGCCTGCTCGTTTCTTTCTTGTGTGATAGATCCTCTTCTATGAAATGTAGCATTCACGTTGTCACTAGCTAAGATGATGGAGGCATAGGATTAGCCCACGACCAAACTGACTGTCCTGATGTGTCATATCCCCTAGTCAGCCCCTTTGAGCCGTGTGTTATCCTTTCTTTCGGTCTGAAATGAAAAATCACCCTTTGCATCTTTTAGAAGGTTCCACAGAGTGGTTTTTGCATGCTTTCTGCTGTTCTGCTAAATGTAATGTGAGGGTTGGAGGTAGTGCTTAAAAGTTGGGCGTGTGTTTGAGAAAGGTGCAGGGGTGGTGGTTCTCTTAAGGAATGAATAAAGAAAAAATAAAGAAAAACAAAGAAAAAATGAAAGCAAAAGAGAGCCACCACCAAAATTTTGAATAGTGTCCATTAAGTAGTGTTTCCTAGCAGTCTGGCTTGGAAATGCTAGTAGTTATATAACCTCCTTCGCTCTTGTGCCCTAAAGAATTTGATTAATGCAGAATAGCAGGACGAAAGTTACTGGTTTGCTTGATTGTGGTTTTGTTGGGTTTGGAATTGTGGAACCTTGTGCTATAACTGCCACCACCTAAAAGGCCTTTTCCCCATGTCCAAGACCCTAGCCAGTCATTTGAACCTGTGTCTAAGACCTCCGGATTAGTTAGTGGTGACACCCCCCTTATGCGAACTCTAGCATTTAGAGGCTGCATGCATGGTGAAGAGACGTTAGGGATTGAGAGAAGAAGCATGCGCATTTTTCGCATCAATTTGTCCTGACCCCACTGGTCGAGAGTGAGCGATTCATTTTCTCATTTTCTCTATACTCTTTACCCTGGTGAGGACCTAGATTGCTCGGTCTTAATTCTGATATCTTGAGCTTTGTGCATGAAGTGACTGTTTTGAACAAGCGATTGAGTCAAGTCTACGTTGGTTGGTGAGCAGGAAAGAACTCTTCCTTTGCTCAACTTTATTGCATTCGAATGTCATCTGTGGTAGTTGTCTAGGTTGTCGTTCGAGTTGCCATGTGTTGATGATCGAAAGCCAGTATGATCCACGTGTTTTATGCCGATATGATTTGCCCTTAAGCCTGCTTGATTGAAATATCTCAAGCTTACCTGGTGTCTGCCTTGGTTTGCTTAGGGACAAGCAAACGGTTAAGTGTGGGGGAGTTTGATAACGATATAATTACTTGATTTTATACCCCTATTTCTTATCCATTTGCGGAGCATGGTTGTGTGTTTTGGCCTATTTTACGCCGGGTTGTGCTACTTTGTCCTATTTCAGGTCCCAGGCGTCAAAGGGAAGGCCAAGCACGAGTTTCGGATCGTTTGGAAGTCGTTTGGACAAGCCAGGGCCAAAACACGGGCAGGAGGCCCTCAGAACACGGCCGTGTTCCTGACCGTGCTTTTATGGCCGAGACTTCCCAAGGGTGGCTTGAACCACCTAAAAACACGGGCAGGCCTGAGGAAAAACACGGTCGTGTTTTGCATTGAACACGCCCGTGTTTTCAGGATGCCCGTGGCCGTGCTTTTAAGCCAGATGCAAAACACGGGCGGGCTGAGGCAAAGCACGGCCGTGCCCTCGACCGTGCTTTGGCCAATGATGCCCTTTTAGGCAGATTTCAGCCAAATTGGGAGGGGATTCGAGTTTTAGAGAGACAGAGCGATTCCTAGAGAGAGAAAGCGACGAACAAGAGCCTCCAAGTGCCCTAGATCGATCTTCAACACCATTGGAGCTTGGTTTGAGCTTGGAGAAGTGCCGATTCAACGTCCAGGAGCAGAAATCCATCTTCACAGTATGATTTCCGCATCTGATTCTGCTTTTGCTTCTCTCTCCATGGAGTAGTTCTCCCATTCATCTTGGTGTGGGAAACCCTAGTTCTGTATGTTGAGATTGATTGTATGAACCCAAGTACTGTTTCTATGAATTGATTATATTCGATTGAGGTTTGAATGATTGAATGACTTGAATCCTGATCAAATTCCTGTTGTTTCTGCTTTAACCTAGAATGAGAATATCTGACTAGGTTGATAGAGCATCCTTGATTGAAGGTAGGGAGTTGGTGACTTTAGTCGAGGAACCAACTCACTATTCTGTACCGGTTTTACTCCGGTAGTGGAGGTTTTGTTCTTAGGGCCTCAATCTGTTTACTCCGGTGGAGGTTAGTCGCCCGCTAGAGACTCAGATTGAGAGGGTCTGAAGACCTTTAGTCGAGACTTCAAACTGTTCGAGAACCTTCCGCAGTATAACTATCATAGAAATTGAACTTGGTAATTACAATCCGGCTTAACTGCAGACTAGGGGGAACCATATCCGGGTGACCTCTCTTAACCTGAAAACAACCGTTTTAGTTACTCTGCTTGCTTGTTAGTTTAGAACTTCACTAAAGTTTCATTGCTAGATAATACGAATTCACTGAGTAGTCATCACATCTAGGACCCGGGTTGACATTAAAACCCAAACCCGCTATACTACGCTTTAGGAAGTGGTTACACTTGGCCACTTTCTAGAGTGACAGTAGGAGTGAGTCAATAGGCGATCAGGAACTCCTACTCGTCAAGTTTCATACCCCTGCCGGATGAAGCTTACTGGCCTGTAGACAATGGGAAGTTGATTATCCCACCGTTGCACTTAAAGCACACCAAGGGTCGTCCTAGGTCCGAAAGGATTCACAATGAAATGGATCAATCACAACGTGACCGACGAGGTCCAAAGCGTTGCTCAAAGTGCAGACAACCGGGTCATGACAAGAGGCGTTGCCCAGATCCACCTCTCGAGCAAGATTCGGGGGAAAATCCGAACCAACCTCGAGGCTATTGTATTTAATTTTCATTTCGTTGTAGTGATGTTTAAGTTGGACTTCTTGTTTTAATCTTGTTGAGTGATTGTATTGATGATGGATGTTGTTTATCTTGGTACAATATGTGTGGTAAAATAAAAAACAAGACCAAACTAAATTAAGACGACATAGATAGTTCATTGAAAACAACACAAGACCAAACCAAATTAAGACGACATAGATAGTTCATTGAAAACAACACAAGACCAAACCAAATTAAGACGACATAGATAGTTCATGGAAAACAACACAAGACCAAACCAAATTAAGACGACATAGATAGTTCATGGAAAACGCAAGACATAACTAAACATGGATAGTTCACTGGTTGTCTTCATTTCCTTCCCCATCCCCTTCTCTTCCTCTTTCTCTTCCTCCACGACGTCCTCGGCCCCTTCTTCCGCCTTCTCTGCCTCCTTTTTCACGAGCCCAGTGGATAACTGCTCGCGGATGCCTCTTAAACCGAGCCCCACCGGAGTGTACATAGGTGGTGTAGGTGGAGGTGGCTGAGATGAACCAGAAGCGCGGTAGAAGGTCGATGTTGTAGGTTGTTGTTGCGGGGTCTGATACATCGGAGTCTGTTGCTGATGGTTGAATTGAGGGAACCCATGGGGGAACATGTCAGCTTCCTGAGACGGGGCATAGCTTGACGACCCTCCGGTGCCCTCAGTACTAGTTAACCACTCGCAATGTGGCCATGGTTCAGGAAGTTGTGTTTGTTGAGTCGGACAAAGCTCTTCAATGTTGGGTTGAGCCCTTCTTTTGCTCTTCCGTGGGGGCTCTTGTGGGGGCACGATCCTCTCATTATCACGGAATGAAGGTTGGGCCGGAGCAGGCATTGGAGGGTATAATACGACATCCCTCCTTTGCTCTCGGGTACAGGAGAGCAGGTTGTTGAAAAGCCTCCGCAGAAAAGATGTCTTCCGCTCGTCCATGGTGGGTGCACTCTCGACGGTGTGCTTGGCATGTTCCAAACCGTCAACCTAATAAATTGTGTGTACCAAAATTAACTAAATTAAATCTACAAAAGATTAAGACAAAGAGGGAAAAATGGATTTCACTTACCACTGCGCCCCACACAACACCTTGCTTTGACACCCATCTTAGCGTGAATTTTCGATACCACCGCATGTACCCATCGTGGTACCCCATTAGTCTCGTATCCGGCACCCCTTGGACCACCCACCGATCTCTATTCTCCCAGATATTGATGTAGAATTCATGCTTGCGGACCCAATCCTTTTTGGTGTAGCGTAGGTCGATGGCGTGGAGCTCCCTGAACCCTTGAGACGGGGATGCTGGAATTGGTTGCTCCAATCGATATTGCCTCAAAGATCGATCGGGCAGGTGCCACTCCACGATGTGCCAGCAGATTAAGGGCACCTTGCACAACCATGTCTCTTCATCCTCGGGATGTCTAAGACTATGCAACTCGACCGTATCATTTGTTTATGGATCCCATATCACCTACACTTATTATAGTTCATGGAATTAGTACAAATTATATCCACTCCACCTAAAAAATTTAAAATGATGAAATTTTATATTTTTACCTGGTTCCACCAAGGCTTATCAAATTTAGCACGATAAAACAGTAAAGAGTGCTCGGGCTGGTGGTCGTTTGTATTTGCTCCGATCCACCTAATTAAGCAAAAGTACGTATATAAGATATTTATGGAAGCATCTAAATTGAACTAAAATTGCTTGCTTAGCAATAATCTAAATTCGCTAAATACGATTTGGTTAGAATAAATTTAAATTCGCTTACTTGGAATATATCTAAATTCACTAAAATACTATAATTACATAATTAAAATAAATTAAACTTAAATTAAACTTACTTGAAACCATATGGGGGATTTGCTACAAATTGTAGCTCCTCATTTGGCAATCAGAATTCTCGTGCGTCTCGAGGTTCGAAAAACGGAGGATGCTCCCATGCCCAGAACTGGAGTATGAACATCGCACCACCAGCTTGTTTTGCTCCCAACCTCGAGCAAGTACACAAATCTCGGTAGATCCCAGCCAAGACGGCTGACCCCCAACTCTTTTTCCCGATCTCGTCCCAGTCACTGAGGAGCAACGGGAACCACATGCCTTGTATCCACCGGTTTGCCTTGTCGGGGAACAAAAATCCACCAACCAAGCCAATGAGGTAGACGCGTGCATACCTCTCCACCTGATCTTCAGGAGTGTCTGGGACTAAATTAACCTCCAACTGGATGTGTTCAACAAGCCAGGAGATCGATACTTGCCCTGCATTTAGCGGTGGATGCCCAACCCCTTCGACGGGCGTTGTGGTCGGCAAGTTGAACCCCAAATGCTCTTGAATCAACGACCCCAACCATCTTCCGGTTTTCTCGAGTTGTCAACAATGGCCTCTCCAGTGATCGGGAGCCCGGTGAGGATGGCAACATCTTTGAGGGTGATCGTCATTTCCTCCTCGGGAAAGTGGAAGGTATGCAGCTCGGGGCGCCATCGCTCTGCCATTGCCGTCAGCAAATCGTTGTCGATATCAAGTCTCATGAAGTGCCTCAGCATGTTCAATCCCATCCTCTCTAGATAGGGCGCCAGTCGAGCATGCCAACGGGGCAATCGACATGTCCCTCGATGACTGATGGGAATAAGTGATTCCTACAAAACAAAAAACACAATGTTGTTAGTCAATAGAAAGCAAATTAAAAACTTTTAAACTAATGAAATAATTTTTTTTAAAAACGAGGAGTGTCTACCGGATTATTGTCCCAAATTGCACGGGATCGATGTTGATCTTGCCCGGTTAAATACCTTCGATCCCTTGGGCTAGGATCGATATACAAACAAGGGTCGTATATCTCAGCATCCATCTATAAAAAAATATGAAATCAAATCAAATTATATTTCAGCACCCATTTAAAATAAAAAATCACAAAAGAAAAAATAAATTTACGTACTCTCAGAGCCTCTTCGTCCATTTTTTGTCGAAAAGCTAGAGAGTATCGACGAAAACTCTAGTAATTCTTTCTGATGTGGAAGATCGGACTTAGCCGCAACCACAGAGCATACTTAGAACGAAACTAGAGTGAAGTAATGGAGGGAGAAAGAAGTATAAATGGTGGTGTGGTTTGGAATGAGGGAGGGGGGGGGTGGTATTTATAGGGGAAAAGGGTGCTGGAAATTTGTAATTCCCAATCACCGCCTTCCTAAAAAATAGTGAAGGCACCGCTTTTGACGAGGACGGTGATGGCCCGGATCGCTGACGTGGCGAGCTGTGAGGCGTCAGATCGGGGAGAAAAACCACAATCCGCGCCTCACCGCATCGGATGATAACGATGAAGGGCGCGGACGACAAGGATCGGTGACGTGGACAACGGGGCTATCACCGATTTTGTCATTAACGGTGAAGTGCCTGCACATGTCCACGTCAGCGATCCGCGCCACTTCACCGTTATTGACATCAACGGTTAATGTCGCCTTCATCGTTTTCCTTATCAACGGTCTGAACAACACCGTTTTTTACGAAAGCGGGGATTGTTTCCCCGTTTTTCTCTTCAGCGGTGATAGTATCACTGTTTTAGTCAAATGTGGTGATTCAATCACCGTTTCATTTTACAGCGGTGATGGTATCACTGTTTTAATAAAAAACGGTGATTATTATCACTGTTAATGACGAAGATAGTGATGAACAAACTGCTGTACTTTAGGAAATATCTTTATAAGTACTGTATTTTGGGAATTTTTTTTAATTACTAGAGTATTCTGAGATTTTTTTTCCGATGGAAGGCTCATTTGGCATGATTTCCCCACTTGTCAAAACCAAGGAATCCCTTTCTCCAATGTTGTCTTTGAGAAAAGGCACAACTGGAATCACCATAGGATCACTACAAACATCGTTTCTATTGAGAAACAAAAAACTAAAAAATGGTTAGCAAAAATATTGAAATGAAAAGTTAAAGGAGTAGAACAAAATATATTATTGTTACTAGGACAGGTCCCGGTCCGTTGGCCACAAGAATTTTGTCAATGAATATGGTAGATAATAATGGATATAATAGATGATTTAAAATGCTTGAAATGATTGTTTTCTACCTTAGTTATGCACATAACATTTTTGAAAGTGATCCAATTATGCATAATGTGTTTAGACCTCCATGAAAAGAGAAAAAAATATAATATAAGCATTACATATAATTATGAAATGAAAAAATAAATCAAACAAATTGTCATTCATTACTTAATTAAACCATATAGTTGAATATTAGAGTTGTTTCTCATCATACATACATAATCAACTTTTAGGATGAAATAAAATGTCTCATTGAGTTTAGTATGTTCTTTAAGTTTTTCCCAATAGAGAGCATTCTTTTTTACCACACTGTTGATAATGAATATGAAGTTGCTTGATTTGAAATATATAGGACATGCTGCTAAGTTGTCGCTAATAGTTAATTGGACAATGTGTTGTGTATGGACTTCCCAAATTATTATCAGATCGCAGACACGTCTAGCAACAATGTAGTAGTTTTCATGCGACAAATATTTTTTTCATGAAATAATTCAATAAAAAAACATATGAAAATAATATTACATGAAATATATTTTACTCATAAGTTGATGAATGAGCAAGGGTATGAGTAGCACACATTTATTTTAACAAGATATAAGTTGCTAAGTGTCTTTTGGGTTTCATGAGATCGCATATTCTCATTATCACTAACTGACTTATGCTATTTTGCAATAGATAGTTAAAAATGTGCCTTAAAACTTTTGTTTCCACTAGTGTAAAAGTATTGTTTGAACCAAAGGATTGTAAAATCGTACCGAAAAAGTTGGTAGTAGAGTATTTTATACTGAAGTTATAATTTAACTGTGGTTCAACCGTTTCATATTGCTAAATATCACCGATCGATTTAGCCTATGATGTGAAGTTTTATGGTCTAACCACCGGTACGTACGATCTTTCAATACAAACTTTAAATAAAAAACCACTAAAATTAGGGATGGCAATGGGCCCGTGGGCCATGGGCATCCGCCGGGCCCGCCCGCCAGTGGTGGGCTGCAACCCGCGAAAATAGGCTTGTTGGCAGTGACGGGTAGACGCGCGACCCGCGATCTGCGTTGACGAGCTAGGGACGGATTCAACGATCCCCGCTCCATCTCCTCCCCGATAACAAACGACGTTGTTTTGTACGACATATATAAACGTCGATTTTAGAGTTACAGTTTGGAAATTCATTTTCACCAACACCCCGCCGTCCTCATCCCCGATTTTCTCTCAACTCTATCAAGGCGAATCGCCGATTTCTGCATAAATCTCTTCGATTCCGATAATTTCTCCCCATTTCTCTACGGATTTCCCTAGTAAATTGACGATCCCATCGCCAATAACCCCAAAGCTCTACCTTAATCAAGCCCTCAGTCACCTAAAATGTCTCAATTGACGCAAATCGCCTTCGAATTGTGCATGCATAGGATTTCTTTCCCAGATCGAGATAAGTATTCAATTCTTTCTTTCCTTAATCGATTTTTGCTTAAACGTGTATAAATAGGAGACTCACTTCTTTGTTTTGTTCATCTATAGTTCTTCGAATCCTAATTCCAGAAACCCTAGCCTTCCAGATTTTGGAATCCCATTGGTTGTCTGTCATTCTCAGTAAGTTTAGCATACTTTAGTTCATTTTATGATTTGTTGCGGGTGCTTGCTTAGTCTTTCAGAATAAAAAACACTAATTTTGCCTGCTTCTCTGTTTTTGCAGATTTCTCCTTTCTGTGTTGGAATCTCATCAAGCAGCTGGTACTTAAACTGCAGTCTGCTTAGGTAAGTTGTTGACCCTAGCTTGTTGTTGGTTGTTCATAGCTAAACCTGAATCAGAAACACTAATTTTGTCTGCTTGTGTTTTGCAGATTCTCCTCTCTGTTTAGGAATGTTATCAAGCAACACGTTGAGAATGCACCTGCTAATGATGATGTTGCCCCTCCTCCTTGTAATCTTAATAATCTTGAGGAAGATGTTCTTCCTCAACATCCCTTAGGTGTTAGTAGGTCACTAAAATCTGATATCTGGCCTCATTTCACTAGGATGATGGTTTATGGGGTATTGAAAACTAAATGCAACTATTGTAAGAAGGTGTTGATTGGGAAATCTAGTAATGGTACTTCACATCTTAGGACTCACAGGAACAAATGTGTTCATAAAAAAATTCACGATGGGAGTAAAAAAAGCTCTTGGTGCTAACTATAGTGCCAATGGAACAACTTATATGAATACCAATCAGTTTAGCAGTGAGATGTCTAGAAAGGAGCTCCCCACCATGACCTTGGTGCATGAGTATCCCCTTTCTATTGTTGAGCACCTTTACTTCAAACGGTTTTGTTGAACCTTGAACCCTTGCTTCAAAGTCCCAACCAGAAATACCATAAAGAATGATATAGTCACTATTTTTGGTTTAGAAAGGTCTAAGATTTAAAAGGTCATTGACGAAAACAGAGGTAGGATAGCTGTCACCACCGACATGTGGACTGCCACAAACAAAAAAAAAGGCCTACATGGCTGTGACTGCCACTATATCGACAACTTTTGGAAGCTAAGAAACCATCTTTTAATGTTTGGTTACCTCCCTGCCCCACACACTAGTGAGAGGTTGGATGTAAAGCTAGCTCAATGCCTCCAATCGTGGAACATTGATAGTACATTGTCAATAATTACACTTTGACAATTGTACTACCAATGATTCAATGATCAATCTAGTTAAAAAATGTTGGTTTTGTCTAATCTAATTAGGGATGAGACACTTCTTCATATGAGGTGCTATGTTCACATCCTTAATTTGATTGTGAGGGATGGTCTTGATGTTCGGAAAGATGGAATAGAGCAAATCAGGGAGAGTGTGGTCTTTAGGACATGTACACCTAGGAGGGTGGAGTCTTTCCATGCAACTTTCCAACAACTTAAACTACCTGTTTCAAAGAAATTGGTCTTAGATTGTCCCACTCGGTGGAATTCCACCTACGAGATGTTTTCTGGTGCTATTCCATATAAGGAGGTGTTCTCTATATTGAAAATAAGGGAACCTTAATATGAATCTCTGCCTACCAACGAGCAGTGGGAGTTTGTTGCTGTTTTGGTAGACAAACTTGATGTTTTCAAGGACATAACTATGGTTTTTTCTAGTTCAAACTACCCAACAATGAATCAGTTTTTTCCTAAGTATGTTACTTGAGGTTATGGTTGGTGGAATGGTTACGTGACCCTAATCCGATGATCGTTTCTATGGCTGAGAATATGTGGAATAAATTTGCCAAATATTGGGATGATATTCATTTGTTGTTAGTTGTTGCTATTGTGTTGGATCCACGTTACAAATTGGAAATTGTTGAGTACTATGCTGGTAAATTTGGTGTTACTAGTACCGATCTTGTTTCTGAAAGGGCGAGGTCTGTGCTTGCTGACTTGGTTGTTGAATACCAAAGAAAATCCTCCAAAAAATCGCTTGTTTCTACTAGTTTGCATCCTTGTTCTTCGGCCACTGATATGGATTTTGATCTATATGTGAGCCAAAGAAAGAAAACTAGAACAATTGTGGTTACTTTAGATCACTATCTAGCTGAGTATGATCATCCTAGAACACTGGAATTCAATTTGTTGGGTTGGTGGAAATTTAATGGTGCCAAGTATCCCATTTTGCAAGAAATTGCAAGGGATTTACTTGATGTACCTGTTACGAGTGTTGCATCTGAATCTAGATTTAGTTCTGGTGGGAGGCCCATTGATGACTCGATATTTGCACATGTTTTCCCCTTTGTTTCTTGATCGTTTAAGCTTGCATTATTGCTTCTTTGGCCTATTTTACGCTAGGTCGTGTTCCTTTGTCATATTTCAGGTCCTAGCACATAAAGTGAAGCATAGGCGCAAGTTTCAAGTCAATCAGAGATCAATTGACAATTCGGGAGAAGAAACTCGGGCATGACCTGAAGAAGAATGGATTTCTACCCCACTTAATGGACAAAGAATCATGCAAGCTTTTCATGAAAAGAAAGAGGACGAGACTACGAGCGTCTGGGATCAAACGGCGACTGATTCGGAGTCCGGACGAGGGAGAAACGAAGCATTGAATATAGGGGAACAGGTTCGGCAGTAAAAACACGGGCGCGCCTAAATCAAAACACGGCCGTGCCCATATTTAGGCATGACCGTGTTTTGACCGACGCGACCGAGCGTGTTTTTAACACGGGGGAAAAACACGGGCGGGCAAAACCAAAGCACGGCCGTGCCCGCGACCGTGTTTTGCCCAGAATCGGGTTTTTTAACCCAAATTCGAGCCAAAGGAGAGAGAGAGCTGGGTTTTGGATCCCAAACACCCAAGGGACGAACCAAAGAGAGAGGGGGCGATTTGAGGGCATTCTTGGAGTGGAATTGGAGGATTTCTTCGCCTTGGAAGCTCGAGGAATAAGCCCGGACTTAAAGACTGATCATCTGAAGATTCTTACTGCAGTCTCTCTCTTCTCTATGGAGTAACTTCCCTTCACTTAGGTTTTGAGGAACCCTAGCTATGTTTGTTTGATTGGATGATTGTATGAGTACTCTGACTTGATAATCTTGAGTTCATATTCAATCTATGCATGTTTTCACGATTCAATTCTGCTTTAGTCGAGATTATTGATTCTGCTTTGATCCTATGAGAGCGAATACCTGATTAGGTCAATAGAGCACCATAGATTGATAGTATTGGATCGACTGCTTTAGTCGAGGGCTGATTCACTACTTTGTATCGATTGAGAACCTCATTCGATAGAGGGAATCTAGTTCAGAACGCCTTGATCGATTGTTCTAGAGAAGGATACGTCCCTCTAGGCAATTGACTCAAGAGGGCCTTGTTCCTTTAGTCGAGACTCAAGGTCTAGTCAAGGATTCTCCGCATTGTGAATGAAAATGAAACAAGTTAGAGATCATCAATCGTTAATCTGGCTAGTGGCTAGGGGGAATCATACCTAAGTGAGTTCCCAACCTGTAATTAGATTAACTTTAACTGCAGTTTGTTAGAGTAGTTTTAGTTCTTTCATCTTAATCTGATTTGCTAGATAATGAACTGAAGCTGAGTAATAGTAACTCTAGAGACCCGTGGATTCGATATTTATTACTTGAGCCACTATACTGCAGTCCCTTTCATTGGTTACACTTGGCCTTTGTTAGGAGTTGTGTCATAGCGTGTCAAGTTTTTGGCGCCGTTGCCGGGGACTTTCTAGAGTATTAGGAAAGGCAGAAGTTTGTTACTTTAGCGTTTTTATTTTCTTTTCGTTTCCACCCTTGCTTTTCACTTGGGTGTTTTAGTTTTTGTTGGTGCAGATCTGAATCATGGATCCTCATGGCTTCTCCAACCATTGGGGGTATCCACCACCATCCGAGTGGTATTACCCCGAGACACCCTGGAGCAATCAAGGAGGAGAAGACTATGGATCCGGGTTCCAGTACCAACCCCCTTACTATGGAGAACAATCTGACCCCTGGGCATATCAAGAACAATCTCATTACCAAGAAGACTTCCTCCCACAACCAGAAGGGCCATCAGCGCTGGAGTTACCCATGGCGGCCTTCACGGGCCATTCTGCAGAGCCATGCTACACTCCACAGCCAGATCCAAACTATGAACTGAGGCTTCTCTTGGAGCAGTTTACTCGAGCCTGTGAGAGAACATGCTCCAGGATGGATCCTCAAATCCAGGCCCTTCCCTCTTCCGATCCCTCATATCTCCGTGATATGGAGGAGGCTGTTCGACGCTCAGCGAAGCAAACAGAGTGGGTTGAGCAAGTTTGTGCACAACTTGCTCAAGATCACCCTTCTGCTACCATACAAGAAGAGGAGGAGGAAGAAGAAGGCTACACGGACATTAGGGAGCACACAGAAGTTGTCACGGAGAGCTCCCGTGATGATCATGATCAGGAATGTCCTGTCGTAGCCGACCACCCTTTCCCACATCCCACACTGCGCTTTGAGGAGGTGGGCATGAGTGAGGAGATGCAAGAAGATCTCATGAAAGAAATTGCTTGGCAACTTGCTCTCCAATCCGTGCTAGAAGAAGAAGAGCAAGAAAGGGTGCAGAAAGAGGTTGTGGAGGATGACGAAAGCGAAGCAGGAGGAGTTCTTGATCATTTCCCAGGGGTGATACCACATGAAGAAGGAAGGGAGGTTGAAGAAGCAATTGGCGTCCAGGCTGAGGACGGAGTTGAGGTGGAAGAGGCTTGCACCGGCCATGAGTTACTTGTGATATCCCCACCAAACTTCGAGGAATTGCTCAGCAAGGACCCATTTGCAGTGTCTCTTTGCCAGACCAAGGCCACATCGACATCGGTCCCTCTTGGTGGACGCGATGGTGGCCAATCGATGCTGTCTTATCTGGTTTGGGGCAATGAGACGAGAGAAGAGAAGAAGAGGTCTCGAGGGTGGAGACTTCATCTGCATCAAGTACACGAGCCTTCATCACCTGCCACACCACATGCTCGTGACTTGAGACTCCACCTCATCGACGAGAACCTCAACTTCAAGGAGGTTCTAGCATGGACCGAAACTTAGGAGCCATCGTCCGGCTCACGACGTGAAAGAAGCGCTTGTTGGGAGGCAACCCAACCAGTCGGTTTGCATTTCTTTCTCTATTTATCCTCGGTTGAGTCAGTTTTGTTATTTGATTTTAGAGTCAATAACTCAACCTTTGTGAGATTTTGTGTGGTGTTTGTGTTCTGATTACTCTCTCTTCCTGGAATGCACCGCCTGCCCCGTCCATCATCATTCACCCTTGATCTGGTAACTTCGTTCTACCCTCCTTATCTTTCCTCCATTGAGGACAATGTCGTGCTTAAGTGTGGGGGGGTGTTCGATTATGTATGCGGGTGAATGTTTGGCTGTTTGTGTGCTTGGAGCCTAGTCCACTGTCCAAATTTTAAATTTGAGGGCTCCAAGTACGTGTTTCCTTGCAAATTGACAGTCTCTATAGTAACGTGCAACCTAGGGAGGTAGTGTAGCACTATGGAGGATGTTGAAGTATAAGATTTTTCCTATCTAGCTCTCTGCTGTGTCAGTTGATTTTGTGAATTAGTGGAGCTAAGACCGTTGAATTCATGTGGTAATGGTGACTCTATTTTGATTGTGTTATGGACTCGTGTATCGAACAGGGTGCTCATGTGGCAAATGAAAAGCAGTTGGTCCTCCATGTCGAAATCATCAAAAATCTTAAACATGGGGTAAGCCCAACGTGTGTGGCACCGTTCATTGCACAAAATCGGGTTTTGGAAGAGATTTTAGTGATCCTTAGTGGGGTACTCCTACAAGGTGAAGCTAAGCTGTCTCTAGTACAAGTAAAACTTCTACCCGTTGAACGGTTTGCCTACTCGAGGATGTGTTTTTAAGGGCACGGATAGAGCTTCCGACCCCCCTTAATTTCATTGACCCTCCACACGAGTTGAGGAAAAGGAGTTAAAAGAAGTACTCTGGCGAGCGCCAGATGTATAGAAATTGCTCTTGCTCGACTAATAAGGGTCGACCGTGCAAAAGACTGCAGTTGGAACCCCCGCTAAGTGAATAAAAAGGAAAAAAAAGTAAGTAAAATGAAAGTGAAAAAGGGGTTCCAACGGTGAAATGAAGTGAAAGAGCACCCCGGTACAACGAGTCCTTGGTTGTGAATGGTGTGAGTCCCTTTATCCATGAACTGACTGTCTTACTTCTACTTTTTCTCATGATCCTGGCTTGAGTCTAGTACTCGCATTGAGAAAGATAGGGGACGTCTTAGAAGATCAGTTGACCTCGTAAGCTGCTTTATGATCTAGAAAGTCCTCTACCGACGATCGGGGTTGTTTGTTGCTATAGAGGTCAGGAGAGTTGCATTGGTTTGAGTTAGGTTTGCTTGGGGACAAGCAAACGGTTAAGTGTGGGGGGATTTGATGACTCGATATTTGCACATGTTTTCCCCTTTGTTTCTTGATCGTTTAAGCTTGCATTATTGCTTCTTTGGCCTATTTTACGCTAGGTCGTGTTCCTTTGTCATATTTCAGGTCCTAGCACATAAAGTGAAGCATAGGCGCAAGTTTCAAGTCAATCAGAGATCAATTGACAATTCGGGAGAAGAAACTCGGGCATGACCTGAAGAAGAATGGATTTCTACCCCACTTAATGGACAAAGAATCATGCAAGCTTGTCATGAAAATAAAGAGGACGAGACTACGAGCGTCTGGGATCAAACGGCGACTGATTCGGAGTCCGGACGAGGGAGAAACGAAGCATTGAATATAGGGGAACAGGTTCGGCAGTAAAAACACGGGCGCGCCTAAATCAAAACACGGCCGTGCCCATATTTAGGCATGACCGTGTTTTGACCGACGCGACCGAGCGTGTTTTTAACACGGGGGCAAAACACGGGCGGGCAAAACCAAAGCACGGCCGTGCCCGCGACCGTGTTTTGCCCAGAATCGGGTTTTTTAACCCAAATTCGAGCCAAAGGAGAGAGAGAGCTGGGTTTTGGATCCCAAACACCCAAGGGACGAACCAAAGAGAGAGGGGGCGATTTGAGGGCATTCTTGGAGTGGAATTGGAGGATTTCTTCGCCTTGGAAGCTCGAGGAATAAGCCCGGACTTGAAGACTGATCATCTGAAGATTCTTACTGCAGTCTCTCTCTTCTCTATGGAGTAACTTCCCTTCACTTAGGTTTTGAGGAACCCTAGCTATGTTTGTTTGATTGGATGATTGTATGAGTACTCTGACTTGATAATCTTGAGTTCATATTCAATCTATGCATGTTTTCACGATTCAATTCTGCTTTAGTCGAGATTATTGATTCTGCTTTGATCCTATGAGAGCGAATACCTGATTAGGTCAATAGAGCACCATAGATTGATAGTATTGGATCGACTGCTTTAGTCGAGGGCTGATTCACTGCTTTGTATCGATTGAGAACCTCATTCGATAGAGGGAATCTAGTTCAGAACGCCTTGATCGATTGTTCTAGAGAAGGATACGTCCCTCTAGGCAATTGACTCAAGAGGGCCTTGTTCCTTTAGTCGAGACTCAAGGTCTAGTCAAGGATTCTCCGCATTGTGAATGAAAGTGAAACAAGTTAGAGATCATCAATCGTTAATCTGGCTAGTGGCTAGGGGGAATCATACCTAAGTGAGTTCCCAACCTGTAATTAGATTAACTTTAACTGCAGATTGTTAGAGTAGTTTTAGTTCTTTCATCTTAATCTGATTTGCTAGATAATGAACTGAAGCTGAGTAATAGTAACTCTAGAGACCCGTGGATTCGATATTTATTACTTGAGCCACTATACTGCAGTCCCTTTCATTGGTTACACTTGGCCTTTGTTAGGAGTTGTGTCATAGCGAGTCACCCATCGGAGCAGACTTGATCCTACAATAGTAGAAGCTATGATGATATTAAGGACCTGGATTCAGGATGATAGCAAAGGTAATCTGCTGATTTAGTTCTTGTCATGGTTTCTATTTCATTATTTCTTTCAAAGTCGACTAGTTCTTGCATTCTTTAGTAGTCTCTGCCTAGGAAGTGAAAGCGATGAAGGGGGTGTTCTCGGCTATGACAATGGATGATGTAACGGTGGAAGATATCACAGGTAAGCATATTTGAATTCTTGTAACTGTCAATCAAGTTTGGGAATTTACTGAACTGGTTGTTTTGTAATAGATGGAGCTGGAGTGCCATCTGAGCTGAGAGGAGATTAGGGATGGCAAAAATATCCGTAACCGTGGATATCCACCCGAATCCGACCTAATCGGGTTGGGTAAAACCCGAACCCGAAGCATTTTTCATGGGTACGGGTAAAACCCGAACCCGAATATTGCGGGTAATGGGTAGGCATGGTTATCTCACTATCCAACCCGAACCCGCCCGATTATACACATGCATATGTATTTTGTCTAGAAATAATCATTATGTTTCTCTAGAATATTTTATATTTAGCATATAAATATAATATTTTCATGAGGTTATGTTGTTTTAATTAATTTTTGTCATTCTAGTGAATTATTGTCGTACTTTTCCTCTTACGTAATGTGAGTATACGTGTGAATGTTAACATATTGGTTGGAATTATAAGGAGAAATTATTACCCATGGATAACCGTGGATACCCGAAACCCGAACGGGTATGGGCATGGTTTTGATTTTCTACCCGTTTCTCGTGTGGGTACGGGTATGGGTAAAACCCGAACTATATTGGGTAGGGTAACGGATATGCACTATCCGCGCCCAACCCGACCCATTGCCATCCCTAGAGGAGATGAAGATGATCCTTTCATGAACCATCTGGACTAGTTCTAAGTTTGTAATCGAACTTCTAACATTTCCCTACTAATGCTTGCTACTTAGTTAAATTCTGAAAACATTTTGAAACTGTCTTATTGCAGTTTTTTGTCCATTATCCATTAGTTGGTGAATTACAATTAATGGTGAATGATGCATTGTTGGTCTGCTCATGGATTGTTGGTCTCCTGATGGAGGATGGATTGTTGGTCTGCTGATGGAAGACGGATTGCTGCTGCTTAGTACTTTCTCTACTAGCTATAGGTTTGATTTTGTGTTGAAATACCACACGTGCATTTGTGGTGTAGTTTCTAGGTTTGTTACCTTTGAGTGCAGATTATTGGTTGCTGGGATTTTGAAAAACTTTCTTATTCACTTTATTTGCTTTTAAAGTTATTGTTGACGTTGTTTGTTATTACTGCAAGCTGTAAAAAAGCCTTTTCAACTATGAAGTTAATCAATAATGATTTTATAAATGAATTTTTAGTTGTATACATTGAAAAAGGTTTGAGTCTCAAAATAAACAATTAATGTATTTTATAAACCTTTTAGAATATGAGTCGTCACACAATGATGTGAGAAACTACTCATTAATTCAGATTTTATATGTTATTTTTAGAATATTTTATTTTATTTTTATCAAATGGCGCATTTCTCCATAAAACACGAGCCCTTGAAGTTTAAGTCTAGTACGACTAGGGGTAGCAGAACGGTTTTCGGTTAGCAGTTAATCGGACGGTTTCAACCGAACTGACCGATTTTCGGCTAACCGAAAAATCGGTTCTGATTGCATCGGTCAGTTGGCGGTGGAGATGGGAAGAGGTTCGGCTAGCCGACTAACCGGGGTCGGAAACCGGCGGTTAACCGGCTAACCGACCCCTTCCCTTTCCCCAAAACGACCCCGCTTCATCCCCTAACCCTAAGTGTCGACTGTCGACTCCGCCCTTCCCCCTTCTCGCGCAGCGGCGCAAAAAACCTCCAGCCCTCCACCTCGTCTCGCCCTGCCGCCTCCACCTCGTCGCCCCGCCGCCTCACTCTCATCGCCCCTCCACCAGCAGCAGCCAGGCAACAACCTGCCGCCTCCACCCTCGTCGCCCCCAGCCAACCACCACCCCTCCCCGACGTCCCATCTCCCCTCCCCGACGACCCCGCCTTCCTCCTTCCGTTGGCCGCGAGCCAGCCCTCCTCCCCGCCGGCGCTAGGTCTCCCATCTCCCAGACCCCTCCTCCGCCTTCTCCCTGCCCCGCCGACGCCTTGTCAATCTCCCCCGGCGACCCCTGTAGATCTGTTCATCCATGGAGAAAGGTGAGAGAAGAAGAAGTGGTTTGGTGGGTGTGAAATGGTGGAGGAAGGAAGGAGAGAGAAGAGAAGTGGTCTGGTGGAGGAAGGAATGAGAGAGGAGGAGATAAGGATGGAGATTAGTGGTGGAGAATTTTTGTTTTTTTTAATTAATTTTTAGTTTTTTTTTTGTAGAAAAGGTAGTTTTTCGGTTGGCCTGCCAACCGAGCCTAAAATCGAAACCAACCGGTCGGTTGGCCAGCTAACCGTGACCTCTCTCACGGTCGGTGGTCGGCAGCTATAGGGGTGGCTCGATTTAACCGATAACCGGGTTTTGGTTAAATCGAAATCGGCCGACTACCACCCCTAGGTACGACCCATGAAGCATTCATGAGTGTACATGGCCTATCCATATACATTGTTTTCATGGTCTGCTCTAACTGTGTCGTGATAGCTCCACCATGTGCCTAGGTATAGTTATATGCATTATATTAATTAAGTTTCTATCTATTCACAACACCAAGATAAAAACAGTCATAAATGCACCCAGTATTCGATTTTGACTACCTGATGAAATACTACATTTGAATAAACTACAACTGATGTAACAAATAATAATTATACTTCTAAATCATACATAAAATATTTCAAACATCACAAATATTAAGATTAAATTAATTATTATAAAGAGTAAAAATTGTATATTGAGGTTAATTATAACTCATTTATATGTTAATGTCATATAAATTGATCAACACATCTTATCCAAAACTGACAAAATGAACATCACATTAAACTCGATATCGTCTCGTTATTGTCGGGTAGGGATGGAAACAAAACCTGAACCCACGGGTACCCACCCGACCCAACCCGGTCAACGCGGGTGATAACACCTAAATTATACATATATTTGCCTACACTTTTACATCCTAAAATAACATAAATTGTATTAAGTTCATTCGATTCCCCGATTTTATGTTTGGTTTTGTGTTTGAGTCATGTTTCAGGGTATTCTATCCAATAAGAACGGAATAATGTGTCAATTCAACAAAAAGATGGTTAGGGTTCGAAATCTGGCGTCGGTGGAACTCGAGCCCGCGACGTCCAGGGCGAGGGCAAAGAGCCGTACCACTCCGGCCGCGTCCCCTTTTGTTATCAATATACGAGACCCATCGTGTATTATGGTGATGAATCACGGAAAGAGAGCTAATTAACACTGCAAACTGCAAACTGCAAACTGCCTATTGCTAAACATAAGGAAAAGCTGGTCCATTTTGGGATTCTCGTGTGAAGCTAGTAGCTGAAGCAAGCTGGTCCATTTTGAGATTCTCGTGTGAAGCTAGTAGCTGAAGCAAGCTTGTCCAAACAAAGAAGCAAGCAGCTCCATTATTTGAAAGCAAGCAGCTGCTAATTGCCTCGTCCATTGAATGAAAGCAAGCAGCTGGCCATTGAAAGCAAGCAGCTGTAGATTACCTTGTCCACGAATGAAAGCAAGCAGCTGGCCATTGAAAGCAAGCAGCTGGCCATTATCAAAGCGGCAGAGAGACAAGCAAGCAGCTGGTCCATTTATTACAAGCAAGTAGCTCAAGCAAGTAGCTCAATTTGTACTATAAATAGAGGGGGAGGACACACACACTAGCACCCTACCATTTTTCTTCACTTTGCTCTTCCTTTCTTGTATTTGAAGTTAGCCGAAACTCTGTCCACTTTTCATTCCAAACTCTTGTTACTTCTTTTCATTTCGTTAGTCATATCTCGTATTTCATCCATCGTGGTTCTCATGTTCGAGTTCGTATTTGGGAATACCGTGGTATATTGCGTTATTGAGATTACCGAAGTAAGCTTCTGTTCTGTGGGGTTTTGATAATCATTTGTGGTGGTAGATTGGTCGGTTTCCACCGTCTTCGCCCAACGATTATTCCCCCGTCAGATGTTTGCTAGGTGTAGTCTATTAACTCAATATACATACCGTATTCTCAACCCCTCCGTCTTTGTCGTCGTCATCATCATGGTAATGTTCTCAACCTTCCTCTTTCTGAATCTCATCATGTCCGGCTAATCTTCTAGTTGTTCCGGATTTGATGAACCCTAATATGTTTTACTTTGATTGAGTGGTATCTTTGATATAGACGTGTTGTTCTCGTTCTTACGATCTTTTCTCGACTTATCATGTGCAAGTATCAATAGTACGCGTCTATTGTATATTTTTTCTGATACATGTAAATGAGACTGCGAGGTAATTTTTCATGTTAGATCCCTCGTGAAAAGAAGGAATTGATCGGAGCCACCGACGAAGGGGCCACGTAGTTCCTCTGGATTAGCTTAAAAACCTAATACGAAAGTTCATAAATCTGGTTATTGCTTTGGTTTAAGATTTTTGTAAGCCACGGTTTCACTTGATTCTTAAGTCAAAAGGGTGTTAATACATGTGCGAACGGGTTAACACTAAATTGGGAATTTTCACAGTCTAAGATTTTAACACTCGTCTATGTTAAATTCAACTGTCTATAAAATGCATATTAGGGGGATTCACTTCCGGGACAACGCCTTCTCCACTTGATTTTACTTTGAAAACTACTTTATTGTGTTTTTATTATTGCGTGTGTTTTTATTTCTAAACGAAAATCAACTAAAAACGATTGACTAGATAATAGGTAAAAGCTGAGTACTAGTACACGAAGTCTCTGTGGATACGACCTTGCTTCCTGCTATACTACCTTAGAACGATAGGTACCCTTGCCTATTTTTCCCGTGATAGTTACGGGCGATCAGCGGGTAAAATCTGTGTTGATGGGTTTTGTGCAGGGTTTGGGTTTAAACTCGTTCACTATTCACCGGGTTGGGTTAGGTTTGGGTTTAGGTAAACCCGACCCATGGGTACCCGCCCACACCCATACAATTAATTTTCTCGGTATATTTAATATTCTAAACAACTACTCTTTTTTATGTTTGTGGAGACATGTCTAATTTTTTCTTTCTAATTGTGTAGAATGAAGTTGATGTTATCGAGTGGAGAGTGAAGAAACTTAATTGAAAGGAATAAGCTTTCAATTAATCATGTTATTTATGGATAATTTGTGATTTGCTTCAATTTTCTTGAGTTTTATAGATTGGTGTTGAACAATTTGTATAGTTAATTTGTGATTTGCTTGAATTTTCTAGAATGGTGTTTTAACTATGGATAATTTGTATTGAGAGATTGATATTTGACTTTACTTTTGATAGGAACTTGTTATTGTAAATTTTTTACCACAAAAACCGGTGAGTACCCATGAACCCGCGGATACCCAGCGGGTTGGGTTGGGTTTGAGTTTTTATAACCCAGTGGGTTTTACCCCGGGTTTTTTTCATGGATAAACCCATAGGCTTGGGTTTGGCAAAATCCGACCCAACCCGACCCATTGTCATCCCTATTGTCGGGTCCATTATGCCCGATTAGCAAAATTTTAACGTTTAGCAGTTAACCAGACTAAAATTCCAGAGAACCAATCACCTATAGTTTGTACAAAATATTATTGTTTCGTGTTAGTTCTGAAAATTTATATTAATTTAAAGAATCCTACATCGCTTTTGCATATTCAATACTGCAGTTTGATATGCAATATTTCAAGCAATGAAATTTGTGTTGCAATTTTAAATCACGAATTAAACTTTGCTTTTCATAAGATTTAATAGGCTAGCTAACTGATAGACCGATAATTATACATGTTGTCACCCCTATTCTGAAGCCGTTTGTGATGAGAAATCTCGTGTTTTAAGCCGATTTCACGCTAGGTTGTGTGTTTATGTCATATTTCAGGACCCGACGTTGGAATTGAGGCGGAGAAACGAGTTCTGGGTCGAAAGGAGCGAAGTTGGGACGAAGGAGGCTGTTGGACCAAAATACCCGGCCAAAGGCAGGAATACCCGACCGGGTATTTTCTGGCCTTGGTCGGGTAATTTTCACTTCGGGCGTCCGTGAGAAACAGAAGGGGGCCCGGGCAAATGGCTTAAATCCCCGGTCGTGGATTATGAAGTCAGACCGGGGATTTTCCCCTTAAACGAAACGGTGCGTTCTGCAAATACCCGGTCGAAACCCGAAATACCCGACCGGGTATTTCGACCGGGTATCGCGACCAGGCAGCTGATAAAAGGAAGAAGAAGGCCAACATTGAAGGGTTCCGAGTTTTTGAGAGAGAAAGCGATCCCTAGAGAGAGAAAGCGACGAACCAGAGTTCCCAAGTGCCATAGCTCGATCTTCATCACCATTGGAGCCCGGCTTGAGCTTGGAGAAGTGCCGATTAAACGTCCAGGAGCAGAAATCCGTCTTCACAGTATGATTTCCGCGTCTGCATCTGCTTTTGCTTCTTTCTCTATGGAGTAGTTTCCCCATTCATCTAGGTATGGGGAACCCTAGATTTGTATGCTAGGTCTGATTGTATGAACCCAAGTACAGAGTTTGTGAATTGATTATATTCGATTGAGGTTTGAATGATTGAATGACTTGAATCCTAATCAAATTCCTGTTGTTTCTGCTTTGACCTAGAATGAGAATAGCTGCCTAGGTTGATAGAGTATCCTTAATCGAAGGTGGCGAATTAGTGACTTTAGTCGAGGAGCCAATTCGCTATTCTGTACCGAATTCAATTCGGTAGTGGAGGTTTGGTTCGTTAGGGCCTCAATCTGTTTACTCCGGTGGAGGTTAGTCGCCCGCTAGAGACTCAGATTGAGAGGGTCTGGAGACCTTTAGTCGAGACTTCGGGCTAATTAAGAACCTTCCGCAGTATAACTTTCATGAAAACTGAACTTGGTAAATTGCAATCCCACTTAACTGCAGTCTAGGGGGAATCATATCCGGGTGACCTCTCTTGACTTGACAACAACCGTTTACTTGTTTTGTGTTTTTGTTTGCTTGAATTTGCACTAAAAGATCACTGCTAGATAACGAGAATTCACCGAGTAGTCATCACATCTAGGACCCGGGTTGACAATAAAACCCAAACCCACTATACTACGCTTTAGGAAGTGGTTACACTTGGCCATTTTCTAGAGTGACAGTAGGAGTGAGTCACTAACCATGAAAATTCCTCTGCTTTTCAAATCTTCGCTTAGTGCATGTTTACAATTTAAGAAGATAAAACAAATTTGTTTAGTGTAATTGGTTGTTATTATTGTTTTTGTTTGAAGAGACCATGGTTCAAATGTTGATATTGATACTTTTTCATATGAAGTTGATAATAATTGTGATGACAAAAATACTCTTTTTACTTTCTCTCTACCTTCACGAAATTTGAAATAGAAAATCTTAAAACATTGAATATATCTTATAGAAAAAGCTTATTCAACCAAGTAAGAAAGGTATTTTACTTGAAATTATTATATCTTATAAAAATTTATTAATTGTGAAATCGAAACTCAAGTAACATTGATTCAAATATTAAATAATAATTGTATGTTTGATCAGTTTAGACAAAATACATAAGTGTAGCCAAAACATGGATGTTTGTGATAAATATAGTAATTTTTTGTTACAAATTTACACATAATATAAAGATAAATTAAGTACTATGATGAAAAAGAGCTTCCTAGAATCACTCGCAGGACACGAATGAAATGAGACTCTCATTTTCCAATTTTATCATTATATTATGTGTAGATTTGTCACGAAAAATGATTATACTCGTCACAAAAGTCCATTTTTGGTTACACTTCTGTATTTTGTCTAAACTAAACAACACATACAATTTAATATTAATGTTTGAATCATTACTACTTGAGTTCCGATTTCAGAACTAATCTTTTTCTGTAAAATATAAATAACTTAAGATAAAATATAAATATAGAAGCATCATCACCAAACATATTCCTAGAGTTTAATCAAAGAAATAACAATAAATAAAATGTAGTCTAGTTGGTTACAATGCTCTTTCTTCATTTAAACGACCAAGGTTCGAATTCCAATGATAACATTTGTAATATATAAACATCAACTGGGTACAATGACAAAAATAACATTCCTAGAATCACTCTAAGTCTACGAAATTTGAAATGGGAGAATTCCAACCCATATTTCAGTTTTACCTTTATATATTTTGTAGATTGTACTCTTTTCCTCTTCTCCCTTCTCATTACAATTTTTGTTATGATTGATACTTATATAGGTCTTACGAGACATACCGATCACACTTATTATTACCGGGCTCACAAATTATACCGATCAACACTAAAGATGATAAGTGAAATAAATCCCTACAACTACTTCTGGTTACAAATTTCCATCCATGGATATTGCTCTAAGGGAAGGATATAAAGTGAGGCGGAAGAAAAAAGTGGAAAAGCAGATATAACTATGCGAAGTTGGGGTTGTGTCGAAAAAGGAGTACGGGGCACATGATCAATACTACTATATAGTATTGGTGTTTTAATGTACAACTTGAAGTTGTATCGTAACATTAAATGTATAAGTTTAGATTGTACCATAAATGAATTTGTATCATTATGTTAGGTACAACTTTACAACTTAAAGTTGTACCATCACATAAAGGTACAAATTCAAGTTGTACCATAAAAGAATTTGTGCAAAAAGTATAGGTACAATCTAAAGTTGTACCATAACGTTAAAAGTACAATTTCAAGTTGTACCATAAAGACAAAAACCTATAGCACCAATAATATATAGCATTGTAAAATTCCTATTCCTTCGTCTTTTTTTTTGTTTCTATCAATATTTATTATTAAAATAAGCCAAATACATTTGTGTAGTCAAAATTTTGAAGATTTTACCAAATATAGCCAATTTTGAGGAAATACCAAAAATAGCCAGAATTTTGAAAGTTGGATAACAATTATAGCCATTTGCCCATTTCCGTTACATAGTTTGACGGCGTCAGTGACACCGTTAGTCTTATTAACGGAACGATGATCTGGCTGCAACTCACCGGACACATCATCAACAACTCACCAACACTTGCCACATGTATGCCATGTCATATTTTAATTTAAAAATAAATAAAAAATTATTATATGAAAAATCATAAAAAAAAACAATAATAAAATTATTCCCTTCATCTTCGTCGCCCAATTCCCACCTTCATCCCCTCTTCTACGAAAAATCCCCAATTCAAAAACCCTAGCCCCATCGAGAGCAACCCCAATCCGCCGTCGCGACCATGTCTCACGAACAACTGGTTCTCCACGACATCCATTAGATTCCGGGCCGCCTTCGTCTTCGCCAGGGCCAGAGGAATCCTCTCTTATCTCCCACCACTCGACGCTCACTTCTCCTTCTCCCTCTGTTTTGTTTTCACCAGAGGCGGAGATGGCGAACTCGGCGCTGGTGGCGAGCGGCACTCCGACGCCAAAAACAATCACATGCCGCAACTCCTCCCGTCGTCATCTCCCTGCAAAAACCCAGCGGAAAGAAAAGCAAGAATCCAACACCCGCTATCCAAAAGCAGGAATTCCCCCCTAACCCTATCGTTCTCGAACTGCTACCCAGGCCCCCAAATCAGTAGATCTGCTCTATTATTCCTCATGCCTGAAACTCAGGGGAGCTGTCCCCAAATCAATATCATTGACCAGTGGGTTTAGCAGCCGAAAACCTCCAATTTGGGAATCGTTTATCTTCACTGCCGGTGCCATCCTCTTTGCTTCATCTTGTCTGTGATCAAAACCCAGAATCGATTGTTCTCTTCTAGCTCAAATCGGCGATTCTGGAGGGAGAGATCGCGCGACGGAAGGTGACGGCCAGATCCATCCCTTCTTGTTCTTGTTCTTGTTCTTCTTCTTTTCTCCTCCCTCGAAGATGCAGACGAAGACAGATTGACGGGGCCCGAGACAGCGACAATGATGATACTGCAACGACGATGAAGATCTGGGTGCGATGGCATAGAGGCGGATCGATGGTGGCCGGTAGTGGGAGACGACGGCGAGCAACGTAACAGGGGAAGATCGATTCGGGGGAGTTCACTGGGTGGAGAAGATGATGCAAAGGTGAGGGTGGTCTGACGGTTTTCGATTTGAAGGGGAAGGAAGAGAATGATGATTTGGGGAACGAGAAGGGTGGTTGACGGACTTTCTTTGAATTGTCGGAGACTTGGTTTGGGGACGGGAAGGGGAAGGAAGGAGATAATTTGAGGAACGGAGATTTGGTTGGGGTAGGGATGGGGAAGGAAGAGAGATGGAGAGAGAGAAAAGAAAAAAATAGTTTATTATTTTTATTATTATTTTACTATTTAATTTATTTAATTACAATCCACGTGGAAAATATATACTGGACAAAAATCGCCAGATCGGATGACCCGTTAGTCCAGTCAGCATGTTAACTAACACCGTCAAACAATTGGACGGAAGTGGCTATTTTTGGTATTTCGCCAAAAGTGGCTATATTTGGCAAAACCGTCCAAGTTTGAGCTGCACAAGTGTATTTGACCTTAAAATAACCTTCGTTATTTAGTTTGTACAACTAATTCGCAATTACGATCTATAGGAGTAATATAGACAATTAATCCAATTTTAAGCATCTAAATTGCATAATGAACCATGATAAAACCGAGTATACATTTATGCTCACAAAATGTATAGAAAACCTCTGTCCAACCTTTTATGCTTCAACGTTATGTACAATCTTTCCTGATTTCTAGTAATGAGCTCTAGTTCTTCCCACAACATTTTCCTAGTAATTGCCTGTTTGGTCACTGGGTTTACTAAAAAGGCTCATGTTTAGTCACTCGAAATATTTAATTCCAATGTTGGTCACTCGAATTAGTAAAATGGTCCATGTTTGGTCACTCTCCGTTAGTCTCCGTCCACCTCTGTTAATAAAGTCTGTTATGTGCCGAGGTGGCAAACGGAATTGCCCAGTCAACATGGTTTAACCCGACCCGCCATGTCAGCCTTCCCAACTCAATCATTGAACCCAACCCTACCCATCTCTTCATCTTCTTCCCTCGACCCTTCTCTGATAGCTTGATTCCCTTAACTCCACCATCATTTTTTCCTTAGTGAAACATCGATTCCAAGTTTCGAAAGTGATGACCTAACATCCTGAGATCTATCGCACCTCATTACCTTCCACTTTTCACCACAAGTACTCATCTCTCATTAACAAAACCAAGATTACAAACACAAGCGTAGCAAGATTAGGATGACAAAAACAAAAGTAAACTCCCTCTTTTTTAGGGCTGGTAATCGGTCGGTATACCGGAAACAGACAATGTACCCACCGAATACCGATACTGAATGTTAACCGGTATACCGAATATCGAATAGTCGGTATCCGGTATTAATACCGGTATACCGAATACCGGTTAATGCATTAAGATTACGTTTTCGAGCTGGTATACCGATTTAATACCGAAATCGAACCCCTTTGTTTAACAACAGAAACTGGTGCTTGCTGCTTTTTCGCGTAGGACCTTTGTGCTTTTCTTCTCTGTATAAAAAAGAAATTGAGAAATGAACTTTCTCATCCTTGCTATAGCAGAAGGTTGGAGAAGCCTTTTGGATAGCGATAAGTTTATTTGTGGGTAGAGAAGTATAATGGACCAATATGAGTTCAGCTGCCACCATGATTGATTAAAGAACAGAGGATTATTGTGGATCGATTCTCGAAGGTGTCTCATTTTATACCTATCAGGTTCAAACCAGGGCTAGAAGAGCTGGCTAGATTGTATGTGAGAGAGATAGTAAGGCTTCACGGAGTCCCACTTAGCATCGTGTCTTATCGTGACCCTAGCTTCACGGCACGATTCTGGGTGAGTCTTCAAAAGGCTATGGGCACTAAAGTGCACTTCTCTACCGCATATCATCCCCAGACTGATGGACAATCAGAGCGGACAATTCAAACACTAGAAGACCTGCTAAGGGCATGTGTTTTGACAATGTGAGGAGCTTGGGACGAGCACTTACCTCTAATGGAGTTTGCTTATAACAACCAGTATCATAGCTTGATACAAGCGGCTCCGTATGAAGTGTTGTATGGGAGAAAATGTCGCACACCACTGTACTGGGATGCAGAAGGAGTGCGACAGCTGGAGGGTCCAGATATGGTTCAAAAGGTGGTAGAGAAGGTCGAGGAAATCCGTCGGAACTTGAAGGCGGCTCAGGACCGGCAGAAGAGTAACGCTGAGAGGCCAGGAAATCGACGAAGTCATGAAGTGGGAGATATGGTATTTCTAAGAGTATCTCCTTGGAAAGGGGTGATGCAATTTGGTAAGAAAGGGAAACTGAGTCCTAGGTACATCGGACCATATGAGGTGTTGGAACGTGTTGGACCCCTCGCATATCGACTAGCTTTACCTCCTAACCTTGCAAGGATTCACAACGTCTTCCACATCAGCATGCTGAAGGCGTACCGGTCTAACCCTAACCATGTGATCAGACATGAGGATATCCTGCTAGACGACGACCTGACCTATGAAGAGGTGCCAGTTCAGATCGTAGACAAAAAAGAGAAGATGCTGAGGAAGAAGAAGATCACTCTGGTTAAGGTGATATGGAGGAATCAGGGCAGCGAAGCTGCAACTTGGGAAACAGAGAGTAGCATGAACGAAAAATATCCCGAGTGTCTTTTTTATGTAACTCGACTTTGTAATCCTCTACCTCCTCTATTATTTTGAAAAACATATCCCTTTCATTCTCCTCCTTCTCCTCTCCTCCAACAGCAAGGCATTCTCCCTGTACACCCAAACAACGGAATGAAAGGACGGTGCCTCCTTTCCTTCTCCTTCGTCCACAATCTTCCCGCCCAGAGAATGCATGAGGATTCTCAGCTTTAAGTGTATGAGTTTGTCGTCACTGTTGTTGTCGACGAGGACAGACTTCAGGCGGCGTCGACTCTAGCTTTATCGGCGGCCAGCAATTTTGGTGCTTCAATTTCTGGATCTGAAATCGACGCGACGCCCGATGTGGGACGCAACACTGGATCGACTGCTTCCGGCTGACCCCTGCCGTGGTGGAGTGTTTCTGGGTATGAGATGTGACTGGGCGGAGAGCAGAAGATTGACTCTACATCTTGTGACTGCCGGCGGGTTTTGAATTTGGAGTGTTTCTGGGTATGGGATGTGACTGGGCGGAGAGCAGAAGATTGACTCTACATCTTGTGACTGCCGGCGGGTTTTGAATTTGGGGCCGGGATGAGATTTGGTGTTTGAAGTAGTTCTTCTAGGGAACGATGGTCTCGATTATGGAAAGAGAGGGTGAAGGGTAGGTGAAGAGAGATCAGAATGAGGGATTGGTGCTTGTGGGATGTGAGGATTTCGGTTTTTTGGTTGAGACTATCAGAGAAGGGTTGGGGGAAGAAGACAAAAAGTGGGTCAGGTTGGGTTCAATGATCGGGTTGGACAGGCTGACATGGTGGATTGTGATGACGTGGCAGGTCGGGTTTATTGTTTTTGAGGTTAAACCAGGTTGACTAGGCGATTCCGTTTGCCACGTCAGCACATAACGGACTTTATTAACAGAGTTGGACAGAGACTAACGGAGAGTGACCAAATATGGACCATTTACTAATTTGAGTGACCCACATCGAAATTAAATATTTCGAGTGACTAAACATGAGCCTTTTTAGTAAACCCAGTTACCGAACATGCAATTAACCCACTACGTATTATGTAAATATTGATATATGGATGACCATTGCCATTACCACATTAGATGTTCACTTGGGAGTTACATGTAACCCCTATTTCTACATCATTATCTCTCATTCATATGCATTGATATAAGGATGTAGTGGTTACCAAAGTGTGCCTATAAATATAGCACACCATTGTATCAAAAGTGAAGAATGAATAAGAAGAACTCTTCCCCTCTCTTCTCTTGTGTCTTTCCCTCTCTAATCTTCTCTTGTAGTTGTTTATATTTTCATTAGTTTCATAACACGTTATCAGCACCAAGCTCAGCCAAAATTATCATTGCTCAAAGACTCTTGACATAATCTAAGATATTGGAGTAAGATCACAATATGATCAAGGTATGTAATTATTAGATCCTTTCTTATCTTATTGTCTTATTTGTGTTGAGATTATCTCATTCCAATATATCAAGATGAGTGCTACTTCTCGTATCCATTGATATTTTATCACGTCGATCTATTTGGATTAACAAGAAAAGTAATATAAGTGATGAGTTAATTTCTCAGTTCTCAGTGTTATCCTATTCTTATCCATCATACATTGATATGTGGAAAATGCAAGTTCCAAGAGCCCATATATTCCCCAGAAGTGGAAATTGAGGAATCCAAGGGCAAAGAAAGAAGTGGACATGGTAACAAGAAGATTGGTTTTGTATGTTACCATTGTAATGGAAAATTGCATTTGTCTCGTACCCGTTGTACCAAGAATCAAAGAGAAAAGCTAATTCATATACTCTCCTGCAATATCAATATTATGGAGCATATTTTCTGTACTATAAGTTGGTATATTCTGCATCAAAGATGAAAATAATATCACTTGAGAAATTTTCATTTCCAGAAGTGAATGAAATAATCTATTCTCCGAAGTGAATGGAGCTATAAACATAATTATATATATGTCAAATGTATTGTTTGGATCTTTTTCACCAGAAGTGAGAAAAGATGAGTAAAACGATAACTATAAATAAGGATGACACCACAATTGCATTATCAAAGTCATGATAACATAATGTACCTGTTGTACATTATAATGTATAATGAAACGCATATATAAATTTAAAATCATCTAGTTAGTGATGATATTGTTCCAAATAAATCTTAATTATTTTTCGCAATTGTGGTATTATGATTCTTATTTCTTTTATGTTTTATTGTGACGTTATTTTTCATGCATAATTTAATTTGATAACATTTATCTAGAACGATTAACTTGATAAGTTCATCATTTTTGTCTTAAGTTTGAAATATTCTCATTTATTATTTTAGTATGTTTTTGTAAAGTATGATTGTTAGAAAAATTCCAATATAAACTATATGGTAGAGTATATAAATGTGAAAAAGCTTCCGAAGAGCTTATGTTTGGTTACTTGAAGTAACTAAATTATGTACTCGTGATAACAATTTGTGATGATATTCACTATGAATTTGTGTTTACTAAGAATGCATCAAAATCATAAGTCCCCGGAAGGGCGAAATATGGTACAAAATATGGTAAAGTTCTAAAAGAGCTAATGTTTTGTGGTCTGAAGGACCCAAACTACCTAGTGATGATGCATTACCCAATTAAAAGAAAATAGTAAAACTAATATTTGCATCACAAATATGTACTATATTAGTACTATCAGTACACATAAAAGTGTAAACTAGAAGTTTACAAAATTTGATAACTTGATAATTGGTTGGTCCGGTTAGACCATCCCGGATCTTGATGTGAAAAAAGTTCTTTGAGAATTCATGAGAACATCATATGAGAAGTCAAAGAACTCTTCAACTAAAAGAGTTATTATGTCATGTTTGTTCTCAATGAGAATGGAACAATTGATCATTGCTTGTATAAGAGTTGACAAATCTCTTGAGATTTTATGGACGTGTATGGAGAACAATACATCAGTCATGTGGATTATTTGTGAATTTTATGGGTTGCTGCATCAAATGTATTTTATCTAATCGCAACCCGATGTTTGCGAGATTGGTGGTCTCACTATGGATACATTTTGATGGCTATCCAATCAAACATCACTTTGCTTAATAGAACAAGCCGAGCCTTCTGGTCTCTTGTCGAGGACATGCTAGCTGACAAGTGATAGTATTGGTTCACATCTAACCAACAAGTTATCATAAGTTCCCCCCTTTTACAAATGGTTTTTTGTAAGAAACCTAACATTTCTCATATGAGAATACCAGGGTGTGCCGCATACATCCCAATTGCTCCACCACAGTATCTTAAGTTGATTCTCGTTGGAAATTGAGAATTTGTGTTGGGTATGAATCCCGAATGGGAAATTTGTTTGCGAAATTATTGTTTTGATGGATTACTTTTCCAACATTAAGGGGGAGAGGGGGAAAAAACAGCTAGACAAAAAGATGAGTTGGAATGAGTTATCATTATATCTAGTTTTGATCCTCAAATTAAGAAACATGAACCTGAAGTTCATAAGATGAATTATCATTACCAACTATCAAATGCCTTTACTGGCCATACGAAGTGACCAAGTCACATATACTATCGTGCTGATAACGTGTTATGAAATAACAAGGAAGAGGAACATACACAAGAGTATGAGTAGAAACACAAGAAGAGAGGGGGAATAGAGCTTTCTTATTCATTTGTTCCTTAGTACAAGGAGATCATCTATTTATAGGCACACATCACATAACCTCTACATTCTTACAATCAATATACATGAATGTGAAATAGAAATGGGGTGGGGGTTATATGTAACACCCAATTGTGCAACTAATGTGTCATATGGAGAAATAAATATAAGGAGATGAGTTACATAAAACTTGTAACACACCATGGAGCATCTAATGTTGGTCATCCATAATAATAATAATATTTTCATAACACTCCCCCTTGGATGACCATTAGACATGAATATGCCTCGTTAAAACCTTACTAGAAAAAACCCTGTGGGATAAAATCCTAGTGAAGGAAAAAGAGTACATAATCATCATAATACGCTATCTGAATCTGCCTCGTTAAAAACCTTACCAGGAAAACCCAGTGGGAAAAACCATGGTTAAGGAAAAAAGAGTGCAGTGCGTATATGCTCCCTCTCATGACAACATCAAAGTATAGTGTTGTGAACAAATCTTTCAAATATTGTCATGGTTTGATTATGCTGCAGCACTGAACGTGATAGATATAAAAAGGATCAAAAGTAAAAGTCTATTGATGCATGCAAAGGAATATATATTGGCCAATATAAAAGAAAGCATTAGGCTATTTGGTATAAGTTTTGGACCAGAAGTCCTTACACCTGAAGATGTAAAACTAACGGGATACAAATAGGTTTTGTGCAAATGCGTATGGAAATTGCGAGAGATATAATACAATTTCTCGTGAGAGGTTTTTGGTAGAAACCTGACATCAATTATGAAGAGACATACTCTCTTGTGGTGGATGCAACTATGTTGTGCAATTTAAATAGTTTGACAGTTCAAAAGGTATGAAATTTGCATTTGGTAGATATTGTGATAACCTATTTGTATGGATCCCTTGATAATGATATTTATACGAAACTCCTTGAAGGATTAGTTTGCCGGAAGCAAACATGTGAAGTTCTCGAGAACAATATTGATCGATAAAACAATCCCTTGTATGGATTGAGATAAAATGGATGAATATGGTATATTCATCTAAGTGAATATCTACTAAAGGAAGTGGTCGAATAAGCCTTGCGTGATTAAATTCGAATAAAGTGCATTATAGCATTTGCATTTGGCATGTGTGATTGTGTAATGACATATAGGCTTATGTGCGTGATATTGTGGTTTTAGTTATGAGTTTGATTTATGAATATGGTTTGGTTAAGTGATGTTGTGTGTATGACGTGCCTTTTGCTTGTGACCGTGTGGTATGAAGTAGTTGTTTGCATACAATTGTGTTAGCTAAGTTTTATAGTTATTTGGAAGAAAAAAGTCGAGAAATTATTTTATAATGATCTCATATCTTTTAGTTGATATGAACTCCAGAAGAGCTTCATAAAGCATGTTTTGCTTAATGAAAGAAAATTGAACTCCAGAAGAGTTTCATGCAGCATGGATTGCTTAAAGAAAGAAAATTGAACATGAAGGATTTAAGAAAATCCTTTTTGGATCAGTACGACAATGTCGGAAAGGTGAAAGGACAATTTTGTACAGAAAAAATTGCATATGTTCAACAGCTTAATGATCACATGGTCACTAGAAGTGAACAAAGATCAATTTAGGCATTGAGATAAAAGTGAATTACTAGGTCCTGAAGTACCGTATGTTAATGTCGTTAGAGCGAAAATGTATCTCGCTATACTTCGTTACTATAGGTAACGATGAGGATCATAGATGAGTAATTTGTTTACTTATGGTCGTACAAGTATCTCATGGAGATTCCAAAGAAATCACAATAGCATCTGATCATGCACAATGGTCAATAATTCATGAGACTTGTTATGAATTGTTTGGTTAAGATTTGTGATTCAACACGTCTAAATGACTTGTAGTTGTGGATTCTCTTCATAAAAAATGATATTGAAGATCATGTATGAAGAAAATGGTCCTAATGGATCATGCATAAAGTGACAATCTAGAAGATTTGTTCACTAAGAAGCTTAGTAAATATTGATATATGGATGACCATTGCCATTACCACATTAGATGCTCACTTAGGAGTTACATGTAACCCCTATTCCTACATTATTATCTCTCATTCATATGCATTGATATAAGGATGTAGTGGTTACCAAAGTGTGCCTATAAATAGAGCATATTATTGTATCAAAAGTGGAGAATGAATAAGAAGAACTCTTCCCCTCTCTTCTCTTGTGTATTTCCCTCTCTAATCTTCTCTTGTAGTTGTTTGTATTTTCCATTAGTTTCATAACACGTTATCAGCACGAAGCTCTGCCAAAATTATCATTGCTCAAAGACTCTCGACATAATCTAAGATATTGGAGTAAGATCACAATATGATCAAGGTATGTAATTCTTAGATCCTTTCTTATCTTATTGTCTTATTTGTGTTGAGGTTATCTCATTCCAATATATCAAGATGGGTGCTACTTCTCGTATCCATTGATATTTTATCACGTCAATCTATTTGGATTAACAAGAAAAGTAATATAAGTGATGAGTTACTTTCTCAGTTCTCAGTTTTATCCTATTCTTATCCATCATACATTGATATGTAGAAAATGCAAGTTCCAAGAGCCCATATATTCCCCAGAAGTGGAAATTGAAGAATTCAAGGGCAAAGAAAGAAAAGGACATGGTAATAAGAATATTGGTTCTGTATGTTACCATTGTAATGGAAAAGTGTGTTTGTCTCCTACCCGTTGTTCGCAAAAGACTTTATTCTATCAAGAATCAAAGGGAAGAGCAAATTCAAATATGCTGATGCAATATCAATATTATGGAACATATTTTTTTGTATTATAAGTTGGTATATTCTCCATTAAATATGAAAATGATATTGCACTTGAGACATTTTCATTCCCAGAAGTGAATGAAATAATCTATTCCCCCAAGTGAATGAAACTATAAACATAATTATATATATGGTAAATGTATTGTATGGATCTTTTCACCAGAAGTGAGAAAAGAGAAGATAAATGAGAATTATAAATAAGGATGACACCATAATTGCATTATCAAAGTCATGATAACATAATGTACCTGTTGTACATTATAATGTATAATGAAACGCATATATAAATTTAAAATCACCTAGTCAGTGATGGTATTGTTCCAAATAAATCTTATTTAATTTTCACAATTGTAGTATTATGATTCTTATTTCTTTTATGTTTTATTGTGATGTTATTTTTCATGCATAATTTAATTTGATAACATTTATCTAGAATAATTAACTTGATAAATTCATCAATTTTGTCTTAAGTTTGAAATATTCTCATTTATTACTTTTATTATGTTTTTATAAAGTATGAGTACTAGACAAATTCCATATAAACTATATGGTAGATTACATAAATAAGAAAAAGCTTCCGAAGAGCTTATGTTTGGTTACTTGAAGTAACTAAATTATGTACTCGTGATAACAATTTGTGATTATATTCACTATGAATTTGTGTTTACTAAGAATGCATCAAATCATAAGTCCCCGGAAGGGTGAAATATGGTACAAAATATGATAAAGCTTTAAAGGGAGCTAATTTTGTGGCCTGAAGGAACCAAACTACCTAGTGATGATGCATTACCCAATTAAAAGGATAGTCGTAAAAAGAATATCTTATCAAGAAAATAGTGAAACTAATATTTGCATCACAAATATGTACTACATGTATATTAGTACAATCAGTACATATAAAAGTGTAAACCAGAAGTTTACAAGATTTGATAACTTGATAATTGGTTGGCCCGGTTAGACCATCCCGGATCTTGATGTGAAAAAAAGTTCTTTGAGAATTCATGAGAACATCATATGAGAAGTCAAAGAACTCTTCAAATAAAAGAGTTATTATGTCATGTTTGTTCTCAAGGAGAATAGAACAATTGATCATTGCTGGTATAAGAGTTGACAAATCTCTTGAGATTTTATGGACGTGTATGCAGAACAATACATCAGTCATGTGGATCATTTGTGAATTTTATGGGTTGCTGCATCAAATGTATTTTATCTAATCGCAACCCGATGTTTGCGAGATTGATTGCCTCACTATGGATACATTTTGATGGTTATTCAATCAAACATCACTTTTCTTAAGAGAACAAACTGAGCCTTCTGGTCTCTTGTCGAGGACATGCTAGCTGACAAGTGATAATATTGGTTCACATCTAACCAACAAGTTATCATAAGTTCCCCCTTTTTACAAATGATTTTGGTAAAAAACCTAACATTTCTCATATGAGAATACCAGGGTGTGCCGCATACATCCCAATTGCTTCACCACAGTATCTCTCGTTGGAAATTGAGAATTTGTGTTGGGTATGAATCCCGAATGGGAAATTTGTTTGCGAAATTATTGTTTTGATGGATTACTTTTCAACATTAAGGGGGAGAGAAAAAAAATAGCTAGACAAAGAGATGAGTTGGAATGAGTTATCATTATCTAGTTTTGATCCTCAAATTAAGAAACATGAACCTGAAGTTCATAAGATGAATTATCATTACCAACTATCAAATATCTTTACTGACCACACAAAGTGTCCAAGTCATATATACTAGCTGTGAATGCTCCAACCAAAATTGATATCCTTGTTGGATACTCTAATATAAAAAAATGTGTCTAAAAGAGCGCATGAAGCGTGATAGACCAATCGGTTCCAACGATAAACATCCTCGAGAAAAAAAAGGAGCTGTGATTAGAATGGTCAACTCGAGGACATGAAAACTCAAGAAGAGTAACCAAGAATTAAGTATAATTTTAGTTCCAGAAGAACACATGTCTCTGAAAGTTATTAAAGTGAAGAGATCTCAAAAACATATTAGACTACAATACTGGGACCGTAATGATATCATTGTCGATGAAATTTGTTTGTTGTACTTCAGTACTGAATATGATATGTACAAGTGAGGATCAAGAGTAAAACTCTATTGATGCATGCGAATGATAATGTTATTGGCCAATATAGAAAGAAATCATGAAACTTGCTCAAGGAGCATAAAGTTTAAGGACCAGAAGTCCTTACCCCTAAAAAAGGGCAAAAATAGCGGGATACAAACAAATTTTTGTGCTATTGGAAAGTATGAAATTGTGAGATATATCACATAATGTTTTTCAATGGGTTTCTCGAAGAGACCTATCATTGTTTAGGAGGAGTTATACTCCCCTGTGGTGGATGCAACTACTTTTGCAAATCAATGTTTGAAAATTGTTGTGATAGCCTATTTGTTTGAATTCCCTGAATATGTTATATATATTTGAAACTCCCAGAAGGATTAATTACTCCTAGAAGGATTAATTTACCTGAAGTAAACAAGTAAAGTTCTCGAGAACATATATCGATAGACTAAGAATATTCCCTGTATGGGTTGAGAAAATATAGACGAATGCGAAATACTCGTCTAAGTGAACAGCTACAACAGTAGGGTGAATGGACCTTAAAAGGTTAAATCCGGATAGAGTCATTAGAGCATTTGCATTGTGCATATATAGTTGTGTTGTCTGTATGTGTTTCAAGGATTTTAAATTCTTGATTTATGAGTTGTGATTTACTTTAAAGTATGAGTTGTTTTTTATGAGTGTGCTTTGTCTAGTTCATATGTTTCTATGATGTGTGTTTTGTTAATATCTTTCTTGATATGAAAGAATTGCTTGCTTCAATTTGTTTTAGTCAAGTTTTTTTGTGACGATCGCATATTATGTTGATGATATGAGTATTATTGGAGCTCCTGAAGAGCTTCCTAAAGATGTTGATTGCTTAGAGACATAAGTTAAATTGAAGGATTTAAGATTCTTTTTATGGGCAAGGAAGGTAATGTTGAAAAAGTGGGAAAGTAATTTTGCATGAACGAATTGTGTTCATCAAATAACATTAGGATCCTAAGATCACTAGAAGTGACCAAAGATCCATTATGAAATCAAGAAAGAAGTAAAACATTAGGTCCTGAAGTAGCATATGTTGATGCATCATAGCACCAATGCACCTTGCTAGCCAAGCACCATATAAACTATCATTTTGGTGTTGATAATATTAGCAAGATACAATGTTTCCCTCGTTGGAACGTTGGAAAATAATTAGTTACCTCCGGGAACAATATGTGCGATTGTTCTATTATGGTATTATCAAAGAGATATTTGGTGAACTATATATTCATATCCTATAATACCATTTGATCCTCATATTGGTTGATCGGAGACGAACTATCTCATACATATGGTGATATAACTGTTATATATAGAAACAAAACAAACTATAATAGACAAGTCCTGAATGTATTTCGTTACACTTTGTGATCCACCATATCTAAAGGACTTGTGGTTATGAACTATTTTCAAAGGAAATGATCCTGACGATCATGTATGAAGAAAATCTAAAGATCATGCATCAAATTGACAATCTAGAAGATTGTTCACCAACTCACTCCCGACAACAATCTTTCTAAAAGTTGTTCGTGAAATTTGAGTTCACCAACTCAATAATCTGAAGTGATGTGGTCATGAGGGGGAGCATATACGCACTGCACTCTTTTTCCCTTAACCATGGTTTTTCCCAATGGGTTTTCCTGGTAAGGTTTTTAATGAGGCAGTATGAGATAGCGTAATGCAATCTAGTGGTCATCCAAGGGGGAGTATTATGTAAATATTGATATATGGATGACCATTGCCATTACCACATTAGATGCTCACTTAGGAGTTACATGTAACCCCTATTCCTACATTATTATCTCATTCATATGCATTGATATAAGGATGTAGTGGTTACCAAAGTGTGCCTATAAATAGAGCATATTATTGTATCAAAAGTGGAGAATGAATAAGAAGAACTCTTCCCCGCTCTTCTCTTGTGTATTTCCCTCTCTAATCTTCTCTTGTAGTTGTTTGTATTTTCCATTAGTTTCATAACAAACGAGGATTTAGTGACCAAATATGGACCATTTACTAATTTGAGTGAACCACATTGAAATTAAATATTTCGAGTGACTAAACATGAGCCTTTTTAGTAAACCCAGTTACCAAACATGCAATTAACCCACTAGATATATTAACGTGGATTTGAAGAGTGAGTCATGAAAAACATTTTCCAGAGTAAACCATGGGACACTGAAAAAAGAGGCTTTAGCACTAGATATATTAACGTGGATTTGAAGAGTGAGTCATGAAAAACATTTTCCAGAGTAAACCATGGGACACTGAAAAAAGAGGCTTTAGGTGAAAAATAAAAATAACGCCCACACATGTAACCCCTATTCCTACATTATTATCTCATTCATATGCATTGATATAAGGATGTAGTGGTTACCAAAGTGTGCCTATAAATAGAGCATATTATTGTATCAAAAGTGGAGAATGAATAAGAAGAACTCTTCCCCTCTCTTCTCTTGTGTATTTCCCTCTCTAATCTTCTCTTGTAGTTGTTTGTATTTTCCATTAGTTTCATAACAAACGAGGATTTAGTGACCAAATATGGACCATTTACTAATTTGAGTGAACCACATTGAAATTAAATATTTCGAGTGACTAAACATGAGTCTTTTTAGTAAACCCAGTTACCAAACATGCAATTAACCCACTAGATATATTAACGTGGATTTGAAGAGTGAGTCATGAAAAACATTTTCCAGAGTAAACAATGGGACACTGAAAAAAGAGGCTTTAGCACTAGATATATTAACGTGGATTTGAAGAGTGAGTCATGAAAAACATTTTCCAGAATAAACCATGGGACACTGAAAAAAGAGGCTTTAGGTGAAAAATAAAAATTACGCCCACCGTGGGGCTCGAACCCACGACCACAAGGTTAAGAGCCTTGCGCTCTACCAACTGAGCTAGACGGGCTGCTTGTTAAAGTTATTAGTGTTAGTATAATCACTATTTTATTAGAACTTGAACTTCCTTTCCCTCGCTTGTTTTGGCTTAACCAGCGGTCCGATCCGAGTTTCACTTTTACAGCAGCAGTCTTCAACTAACTCGTAAAGAAATCTTGTCAAGCCTTCAAGCTTCCGCTACAGGCGATGGTATAATCCGTGTAGGTAAACGGCTTTAACAGAAACAGGGTTGACAACGAATGGAGCTCCTGTGGACGATCGCGGAGCTCTTCTTCGCCCTGATTCTCATCGTTGCTTCGCTGTTCCTCTCCGCAATGTTCTTCGAAGCCTACCGAAGAAGAAACAACAACAAGTGAGCTCACAATCCCTAATTGGGTTCCAGTTCATTTGTATCAGTGAAATGGATATTGGGATAATTGGGTTCCTCTTTGTCAGGCACATCGATTCTCCTGCCTTTTTCGAGGATCCGACTTCGTTGAAGCAGGTTAGTGTTGGTTCTTTCAGCTGATCTAACCCCTGCTGCCAATTTGTTGGAGTCTTGCGTCTTGGGGAGAACATTGTTTGGTTGGTTAGGTAGGTGTCTTTCTTTACTTCCTTTTTCATTTCCCCATGGTTGGTGTAAGAACCTGATTGGTGGATGGGTTGCTTCAGCTGGATATGATTGTTAAGGTGCTTGAGAAGTTATAGGAGATGCTGAAAGTGCTTGCTGAAGGAATTGATTGAAGTGAAATAGAGGAAACTGAGAAATGGGGTTTATTTTGGACGGATGGATTGGGGCAGAAGGTCGAGCGGGGAGAAAGAATTAATACTGGTTTGGGGGGATGCTTGAGCAATAAGATAAAACTCAGGGAGAATTGGAAAAATGTTCGGCAGATCAAGAGAAAGGACATGGGATGCATTAATTTAATAAAATATCGACAATGCAATGAGTTAGTACATCGTTTGGAGGATGTGTCCCGTGACTGCTTTTGACTTTTGCATCGGCCATCCGAGTTATGGCTCTAGTGAAGCTGTAGTATATGAATAGATATACGTCTTTCTGCTATTATGGCTCTGTAGTGGTCTGAGATTTTGCCATTTGGATTAGGATAGTAGTCAGTGTTCTGGAATGGCGATGGGGAAGATGGATATACTGAGGTGTGTTTGGAGTTTGTGGATCTATGAAACATGAAGTAGGAATTGGGCATGTTTTATTTGAAAGGATAAGTATAGCTTGGCAGGTCATTAGCAATGAGAACGGAAAGGTGTTTACTTTTCGTTTAGATGGGTGAAAGGTTGGGGCTTACAGATGCACTTGGCATATTTGGTTGACCAAAACTTGTTATTAATTCCTGAAGTGATGATTTCAAGCTTCATGTTGTAGTTTAAAAACATTATTTCAAGGTGTCTGCAATATATACTCTTAGTTATGTTTTGAATTCTTGGAATATGGTCACTGAAATGATCTTAATAATGCCATTGGAGTGGAGAATGAAACTGATATGCTAGGTGGTTCTTTATCACAGTATTTTGAAGGGTAAAGAGTTCTGCTAGCCTCTTTAAGATAAGCTATTAGCATGTTTCGTCATTTTTCTGACTGTTGGTGTAGGGTCTTAAATTACTTACTGAAGGTTGGTGAAGAAAACACAATCTCTTACGTGAACCACCCTTTTCACTTTCCAGGTTCCATGTCCACATCTAGTTGATCCTGCCGAAAAGTACATATCTTTGATCATTCCCGCATTCAATGAAGAGCACAGACTTCCTGCAGCTCTTGATGAAACAATTGAGTATGTAGAAGCGTGTTACTTTTCCCTGGCTCTAATCTGCTACGATGGGACGAACTTTATATAGGAAGCTCATGTTGACTCCTTGTCCTTTGTCATTACATGAAAGATGATATTGTGTCTTTACGCTGTAGCTATCTCGATAAACGGGCAGCAATGGATAAGTCTTTTACTTACGAGGTATGCTTCTCTAGTTTCCATGGTTTGACAGTATAAGATTTGGATTTGGGATCTGGAACTCATTTGATGGAGTTCTTGAACTTAATGCACTGTTAGCTATTGAGACTGTATGATATGCCTGCCAATTTCTCAACGGGATACATTTTTTAATCTGAACAGGTACTTATTGTTGATGATGGAAGTGCTGATGGAACAAAAAGGGTGGCATTTGACTATGTAAGGAAAAACTCGGTTGATAATGTAAGGGTTATCCTTCTTGGGCGAAATCATGGTAAAGGAGAAGCAATTAGAAAAGTGAGTCTTATTCCCCTTTTCGACTCATTATGTAGATTGTAAATGCATTTCAGTTTCTCAAATTTGTGGACCCCTTTTCAAACAGGGCATGCTTCATGCACGTGGTGAAATACTTCTAATGCTGGATGCAGATGGAGCAACAAAGGTTAACGATCTGGAGAAGCTTGAAAATAAGGTCCATAATCTGCTGTGTCTGGGCTTTGACTTGATCTTGTGAACTTTTTGCTGTGTCAGAAGTCACTTGAAGCATATGTAGAAGAGTTTGTGAAATTACATTTTGATTCCCACGTTTTCTATATTATCAGATCCGTGCAGTTGCAAGTGCTGAAGATACCAAGGATGGAAAGTCAGGTTTTAGGATAGCTGACATCCCGGTAGCTGCATTTGGTTCCCGTGCTCATCTTGAAGAGAAGGCTTTGGCAACAGTTTAGTCTTATGATCCTCTTCTTGCTGGTTTGATTGCATCTCCAAGTTTTAATTCCCATGAATGTTTCATTGTTGACATATTTGATCAAATTATTTTCCTTTTCATCTTTCAGAGGAAATGGTACCGTAATTTTCTGATGAAAGGATTCCATATTGTGGTTCTCATGGCTGCCGGTCCTGGTATACGCGATACCCAGGTAAGTTTAGAAGAAGTTCCATGAGGGTTATCTCCATTATTATTTCGGCTATTTGTCCTGACAACGATTGAATGCATGCAGTGTGGTTTTAAGATGTTTACAAGGGCTGCTGCAAGGAAGCTTTTCACAAATATTAGGCTCAAAAGGTATATACATATTATATCAAGTTGCCATAATGTGGCAGAATATATGCATGCCAATGCAGCAATAGTTGCAAATGGGTTTTTGCTCTATTGTTTTGGTGGCTGTTGGCTGATGTCAGTCTCTGTCTTGGGACCTTGCAGATGGTGCTTCGACGTCGAGCTGGTTTTCCTGTGCAAACAGTTTGGCATCCCGATGCTGGAGATTTCAGTCAACTGGTCGGAAATACCAGGGTCGAAGGTCAACCTATTAAGTATCCCCAACATGCTGTGGGAGCTTGCACTAATGTCAGTGGGATATAGGACCAGATTGTGGAAAATTTCCTATTGAATCTTCAGAATAGAGAAATATATGCATGTCCTTCCCTTGTCCACACTAACTCTGAAGGAAGGGATGGAAGTTGTCTTCTTCCTATAGCAAACCACCAATGTCCTTCCTCACTAGGCACCAACCTCACTTTTACACTGCAGCTGTTTAGGACAATTCCTTGTAGAAACCAAAAAAAAAAAAAACCCTCTTGACATTTACATCTCAATTCAGGCAGACACTTTCTAAAGTTTTCTTCTTTTATCACATTTTTGGGCAGGTGATTCTGTTCCAACGGAATCGATCATGTTACTGATCATAAACTCTGTTTCCTGTGGTATCATTCCCTCTCCTTACCCTAATTTACCTCAGGTAATTCATTTTCAATCAAATAATGACTTGTCACGACTCACATTATATGTTTGCAATTAAACAACAACTCCTCCAACGAAAGCCAATGCATAGATTTCAAAAGGGTTGGTTGCACAGATCCGAGTATCACATGCCTAACTCGCTGCCTGTAGCAGTTTTATTTCTAAACAACAGAAGTTACTGCTTTCTGGGTTGTCACATGAAATCATAGACCTCGTACCTCATGAAACAATCATCAAGCGTTACCTGACCGCCGACCTTGTAGAGGCTCCGACACCCAGTCACCAGGCGGCTATGCGCATCGTTGCAACACTCCTCGCATCGGGGAATGAGCTTCGCCTCGTCGGTGCATATTCGCTGCCCGTAAGCCACTGGATTTTCGTGGTCGGGAGAGCACAAATCGACGTCGATAGTAGGCACGAGGGCGGAGTCCATTTCGGACAGGTCGTCGAGAACTTTATCGATATCGGATGCGAAACTATACGCCACCGAGTACACTTTGTCGCTGGACCAATTTATCCCCGGCGTCAGGGGCGACACATCGTCTCCAATTGCCGCAACTGTACATACTAATACAACAATACACATTAACATTAACGCTGTTGCAGTTGCAGTTCTCGCACATTGTAACATCATCATATCAACTAGCTTTAATAAACTTCGATCTGCTGTTGGTGTTTAACTGTACCTACTACTATGTTAAATAGTGAAAACAGTTGCATGCATCGATGGCTAATTTTGTAGCAGCAGCACCGTCGTTGAGTTGCATGCCGTCCCAAAACACCACTGTCGTTGAGCTCGATGTCGTCAATACGAAATCAAAAGGATCATCCGCGTTCTCTTCCGTCATATACTATACTAACTTGTCCCATAATCATGAGGCCTCTTAATTATGTCATTAGCTAACATTAACTATTAATATTGTCGGTTATGATGCCTATACCACATCATAAACCAATTGCTTCCACTAACTCAGATTATTAAGAAAAAAGACAATGTAATACCATGTTATAAACCTATTGTGAGTAAATAAGGTTACAGAGCAAGGAGGAGACAGCTGATAGAACAATGACTTGGCCATGTTTTCTCTCTCGCTGATTTGGCTGTGTCAATTCTGTTAGACATGTAATAATATTTCCTTTTTCTGTTCCTCTTTACCCATTGCACACTGTCATGGCCTTAGCTCTCAAATTCGTTAGAGAACTAAGCAGCCTTCTCTCAAACTCACAAGCAAGCAAAGAAAGCAAGAACAAGACAAAGAAGATGGGAGAACTCTCTAGTGTGTATTACTAAATGATGGAACGAGTTACAAGTGAGTGAGATGACTCCTTATATAGGCCTCTCATTATACAAGGCATCAATGCCCCTCATAATGTCCCTCTACATCAATATTCAATACACACATTCAGTCCCCCCATTATGCACTCTATAAATGTCACTCATTATTTGACTCATAAGCGCACCATTAAGCTCTCATTTAGGTGGAGAATCCTAAGAGCATCTCTATGCTACTAGTCTTCCATACACGCCACATGTGCAGCCGCCATGTTGTCACCTTGTTGGCGCCATGTCATCTGTCACATGTGACATCCTCCCCCACCTATGCTCCCGACGCCCTCGCCGCGTCCACTTGATGGAAAGCCTCGATTAAGTCCTTGTTCTTCCAATGTGTGAGCTTTTTCTCCCAAGTTGCCTCGCTCTCCGGAAGGTTGCGCCACTTGACCAAGTATTCCACGAAGCTTAGATGTACACCACGACGAGGAATGACACGACGCGCCATGACCTCTTCGACTTCATGGTCGTGTGTCTTGGTGACGAGTGTTGGTGCTTTATGCGACTCTATCCGCTGCTCGTCCTCATTGTCTTCGTGGAAAGCCTTGAGTTGATTCACATAAAAGACAGGATGGATCTCTAAGTGCGACGACACCTCCACCTTATATGTCACCTTGCCAATCCTCTTCACGACCGGGAATGACCCTTCATAGCGGCGAAGCAGTCCCTTGTGCACGTTCTTGAGATGCTTGAAGCGGTGAGGGTAGAACTTCACCATCACCATGTCTCCCTCTTCAAACTCCAAGTGCCGCCTCTTCTAGTCCGCCCATTTCTTCATCTTCTTACTAGCGCGGGCAAAGTAAGACTTGGCCATCTCCATCTTCTCGTGTCAGCCTTTACCAAACTTGTAGGCTGCCGGACTGTTGCCTCTATACCCTGTTGCCACTGTTGTGGGCGTCAACAGTTGTTTCCCCATCGCCAACTCGAATGGACTCGTGTTGGTTTACTCGATGCGGTGCAAGTTGTAGGAGAACTGTGATGTGTCCATCAACTTCACCCAATCTCGCTGGTTTGCACTCACATAATGCCGGAAGTAAGCCTCATGCAAGGCATTCACCCGCTCCATCTGTCCATCGCTTTGAGGATGAAATTCCGTCGAGAAGTTCAAGTCAGAGCCCATGGTCTTGAACAACTCTCGCCAAAATCAGCCCGTAAAGCGCCCATCTCTGTCGCTCACGATGTTGCTAGGAATGCCCCAATACTTTACCACGTTCTTGAAGATAGTCGTGTTGCATCCTCTGTCGTCATGTCTTTTGGCCCAGAGATTAACACTCCATACTTCGAGAACCTATCCACCACAACCATGATGTAACCGCATCCGTCGACTTTAGGAAGTCCGATGATGAAGTCCATGCTTACACTCTCCCATGGTCGTTGAGGTGTGGGCAAGGGCTCTAGCAAGCCAGTCGGGCTTCTTTGCTCCATCTTTTCTTGTTGGCACACAAGACAAGTCTTCATATACATCTCCACGTCGTCTTTCATACGCGGCCAGAAGTATGCTTCTTCGATGAGCACTTGCGTCCTCTCGATGTCGGGATGACCAACCCACTTGGAATCATGACACTCCTTAATGATCTCCTTCCTCAAGTTGGCCCATCTTGGCACAAACACGCGCTCTCCCTTGGTCATGATGAGCTCATCCCTCATCCAAAACTGTCGAGTCTTACCTTGCTCGATGTACTCCGCTACAGTTTTAGCAAATGGGTCATGGCCAAGGCCTTTAACGATCCACTCCTTCAAAGGAAACACGGGTTGGCTGATGCTTGCGGTTGCACACTTGCGGCTAAGAGCATCTGCAACGGAGTTTGCCTTGCCTGGATAGTACTCCATGACGAAGTCGAACTCGGCCAAAAAGTATTTCCACCTCACTTGCTTGGGGTTGAGCTTCTTCTGCGTGAGAAAGTAGCTTGTTGCCACGTCGTCCGTCTTCACTACAAACTTTGACCCCAACAAGTAGTGCCTCCATGTGCGCAAGCAAGGCACCACGACCGTCATCTCCTTCTCTTGGACTGTGTATCGCCTCTCCGTCTCGTTGAGCTTCCGACTCTAGAAGGAAATGGGATGCCCATCTTGCATCAAAACACCACCAATCGCGAAGTCAGATGCATCGGTCTGCACTTCGTAGGCCAACATCGGGTTCGGGAGCACAAGCACGGGATCCTTCATCACCTCTGCCTTCAAGGCCTCGAATGCTTCTTGGCATCTTTCCAACCAATCCCAAACCTTGTTCTTCTTCAAAAGATCCGTCAAGGGTGCTGCAGCGTTGGAGTAGCCCTTGATGAACCTTCAATAGTACTTTGCAAGGCCGAGGAATGACCGCAACTCTGGCACCTTCATCGGCGACTCCCATTCTTCGATTGCATCCACCTTAGCCCCATCCATCTTCAACTTTCCTCCACCGATGATGTGCCTCAAGAAAGGAACCTCCGTGGCGGCAAAAGTGCACTTCTCCCTCTTGACATACAACTTGTTGTCGCGAAAGACTTGGAAGACTTGGCGTAGGTGCTCGGCATGCTCATCGAGTGTTTTGTTATAAACTACGATGTCACCCAGGTACACTACGACGAATCGATCCAAGAATGGCTCAAACACTTGATTCATCAAAGTGCAAAATATTGCTGGTGCGTTGATGAGACCGAATGGCATCACAAGAAACTCGTAAGAGCCATACCTTGTCACACAAGCTGTCTTTGGCTCGTCGCCCTCAGCTATCCGCACTTGATAGTATCCCGAGGGAAGATCAAGCTTTGTAAACCACATCGCATCTCCAAGTTGGTCGAACAAGTTGGCAATGTTGAGAATCGACCACTTGTTCTTCACCGTCAACTTGTTGATGGCTCTATAGTCGATGCACATGCGCAACGACCATTCCTTTTTCTTTTGGAACAACACCGATGCTCCAACAAGTCTTTGAGCTGCCTTCACAATTCTTCCAACTCTGGTGGGGCCATGGTGCTCGCGAAGGGGGCTTCGCTCCTAACTCCAACTCGATCTTGTGGTCCACCTCTCTTCTTGGTGGCAGCTTCTTGGGCAACTCCGATGGCATCACATCATCGAATTCTTCAAGCACACCTTCGATGATGGGAGTTGTGGTTTCCTTCGAGCCTCCTTCTTCCTCCATCTTCAAGGACACAAGAAATGTTGGCTCATTCCTCTTGAACCCCTTCCATACCTGCATAGCGAACAAAGCACTATGGGGATCATCTTCTCTCAAGAGATGGACCGCATGGAACTTCCCTCCCTTTTCCAAGCACATCGTGTTGGAGTTGGGCTTCAAGAGCACTCCCTCCTTGTCGAGGAAGTTGATGCCGAGGATGACTGGGTGATCGTCCATGATAATGACGGAAAATTCGATGAGACCTTCCCACCCACCAAGCTTCACTGGCACGTTGTGAGCAACTCCATGGATCAGGATGGACTCTGAATTGATCGTCTTCAGTCACCCACTCACCCTTGCCCCTTCTCATAGGCAATACCCAGTCGGACTGCCTCCTCGATGCGAAGGAAGTTGTCTGTGGCACCGGTATCCACCAAGGCTTTTGTCTCACCTTGCATGAATTGGGCCAGAACATAGCACCTCCCACGCTTGCTCTCCTTGACGTAGTTCTTCACCACGCCAAGCTTGCGGATTGAACCAATATTGGCCTCCTCCGCCTTAGTCTCTTCATCTTGAGCCTCCATGGCTGCCAATCTCTCCTTCCTTGGGCAATCTCGCACTTGATGTGGTCCATCGCAAAGAAAACAAGATACGGGTTTTGGATCGTACTTACCCCCTTTGCTTGGGACAGCATGCTGTTGTTGAGTGTGAGTGCCCTCCTTGAAAGGCCGTTGTTGTTCTCCACCCTTGCTAGGTTTTGAACTCTTCTCTTTGTTGTTGCTATCTTGCCTTTTGTACTCAACAAAAGACTATGTCGTGGCCATGACAGTTGTAAGGTCTTGCACTCCTCGATGTTGCATCTCCATCTTGGCCCACAGTTGCAGCCCATGAAGTAAGTCGTGCATGGTCTCTTTGTCCGTGATGTCCGGGATCTCTAGAAGCAGCTTCGAGAATTCCTTCACATATTCTCGAATTCCACCCCTCTGGGTGAGTCTTCTCAACATGGAGCGGGCTTCATACTCCACGTTATCCAGGTAGAACTGCCTCTTGATTTCTCTCTTGAAATCATCCCACGTTGCCATCACACACGTACCACTTTCGACGTCTTCTTCACGTCGCCTCCACCACACCATAGCAATATCGACCAAGTAAGGTGGAGCGATACGAATTTTTACCTCATCCTCTTGGATGTCAGATGCCTTGAAATACTGCTCAATACTCTAATGGAAGTTCTCTAACTCCCTCGCGTTCCTTGAACCTCCAAAGTTCTTTGGTCTTGGAACGTCAGCACGTGGGACGGATTGCACCGCGGCAGGTCCGCTAGCCATGACCCTCTTCACGAGAGTGACCTCACTCTTGAGGTCTGCAATCTCCTCCTTCACGCCGACCAGCTCAGCCTGGACATGCTCTTTCACAACTTCAATTGCGTTGCTCATGGACTCGGAGATGGTGTTGTTGATGAGGGCCACAAGCTCTTCTCGCAGCCCATCATGCCTGATCTCCAAGCTCGACAACCGAGCATTCATTCCTTGAACATCGCTTTGGACTTGGGCGAAGTTAGCTCCCAAATCCTCGATGACGGTGACATCTTCGGAAACTTCACCTTCATTCTAGAGACTCGCTTCTCTAGAGACGTTAAAGGATCACGAGTGCTCGACGTACCTTTTGGCCTCGAGCTCTTGTTGGGATCTCTTCCACGTTGCTTCTCAGCATCGGTAACGCCACTATCTGATCCCGACATTTTTTGTGAGGCTCTATTTGCATGAGTCATTTGATGCTAAAATGACACGTTGCTAAAATGACACATGCTTCTCTAGAGACAATGCTATATTTGCATGAGTCATTTGATGCTAAAATGACACATGTGCCAATAAAAAATGAGACCTTTGCAAATGACTATTCTCAAATAACTTTTCTTCCCCCGATCATGTGTACATGACTTAATTTTTCTGTGATTGCTCCTCTTTTTTCATATGCACAATATAATCCTTCTCTATTTTGTCTTCTTAAACCAAGTAATTTTAAATTATTTAGTAATACTTACAAACTATTTCTACTCGTTACTATTTTGAAGATCTATTTCAAGTATAGGTTATATTCGGTTATAAAATGATATACTCTGGAATAGTTACAATTTAGTTAAAATAAAATTACTATTCAAAAAGAAAAGATAGTAAAATTATACTTGACTAATACTCAAATAATATGTAACATGTACCCATCTAAAACCTTTTTAACAAACAACACATTGTTAATATCCAGATTTGCCTAATATCTATATTTGACAAAACGACTAGTTTTGTAAATACACCAAGCATACAACCTCTAAAACTGATATTGTACATTGACATTTTTAGGACCAGTTGGATGGACAGGAAGTCATAAGGTGAACTTTAGTTATAAGCTCAATAAAAGCACATCTTAACAAAATTACAAGTACAAATGAAGATCTAAGCCTCTAAGGTGAAATGAATTCAACCGTAAACGATCAAGTTCATTCGTAACTAAAAAAAATTATATTACAATTCAAGTTTATCCAAAATTTTGATGTCTCAGTTTCAATTAGTCAAACTTTCAAAACAAATAGCGGAATAAATTGAACACCGAAAGATCAAGTTCACCCGTAAAAACACAAGAAACGGAAAGCTCAAATGCGAATTTTGGTTATTAATTTTCATTTGTCAGATCATTAACCAGTAACCACCTTCGTTCCATGAAAATAACAAGAAACAAATCTTAATTTCATTCGTCGTTCCCATTACGCAAACCTAATTCGCTTATTTAGGAATAGTAGTTAAGAAACCCCTTGTTTGTTTCCCTTATGGTTGCTTCCTACCTACAGTGGAGCAGTTATGGTGGAGAAAGTTCTTAGTTACGTACACAGTTATCATCTAAAATTTCACCTAGCTGCAGCTAATTAAAAGACCAAGCTTTATATGCAGCAAGAATTCTCCTCTTTCGTATCAATCAGTCATCCATATTATCAGGGAAAAATTCAAAACAACAACTGTTGTTTTGAATTTTTCCCTGATGATCCATTCATCATCTTTCCACAAGAACGCCATACTGTGATCTCAAGCAATAAGCAGCAGGAGCAACATAATTAAATCATAATCAACAATGGGAAGCCCAATTCTGGCGGAATTCAAGAGACAGGCCTCCTTCTACCTCAAAGAGAAGATCAAAACTGCTCGCTTGGCGCTTACCGATGTCACCCCCGCACAACTGTAACATTGCTCACCTTAACATGTTCTCTCTGCCATATGAAAAAAAAAAAAAGCTTGCAGCTTTGATTGATTTTGCTCGTTTCCTAAAATGGGTTTTGTTTTCCTCTTCTTTTCCTTTTCTGGGTTCTCTGCTTTTCCCTTCATTGGGAGGATGAAGATTGGCAGAAGAAGCTACAAGCGAAAACGTATGGCCGCCCGATACACGCAGCATGGGAGTGATCTCGAGAGCAGCTTTCGAAGTCGACGATTACTGCAGAATTGTGGAAATTGTACACGATAGGTAATATATATATAGGTTAGGTTGATGCAATAATTCTACGGTTTTTTCATGTAAATTTGCACTATGCTGATTTTGGATGAATTTCGTGGTTCAGGTTGATAAACTTCGATGGAGAGAGTTGGAGAATATATTACAAGACCTTGCTCCTGTTAGAACACCTTCTCACCCATGGACCTCTGAGAGTTGCTGAAGAGTTTGAGAGGCAGAGGCATGTTATCAGGAAGATTGGGTTTTCTTTCTCGGTCATCGACGAAAATGGGTTAGTCAATCAGAACACAAAACCATTGGTTAGGGTGATCAATAGCTCAGATGGTGAGAGATTATGATGAACGTGATTCATATTCCTCTATCTTTTCTGGTGACATGCAGCTTCAACTGGGGGTTGACCTTGGCAAACCTGTCCTTGAAGGTGATAAAGCTAATTGAAGACGGCGAGTTTCTCATGGAAGAAAGAACACGAAAACGAAGATTAATGCGAGGGATTCAAGGATTCGGAAGAAGATTCAACAATGAACACCCTTCAACATCATCGTCGTCGTCATCTGATACAGAGGATGGCAGCCCGAGCAGGAAACCCTGGCGGAATTCCAGCTACGATCTATCCCAAGAAAGAGCACATTCTCCTGCAGAACTTTCTGCAGACGATTTAGATTCGGATGATGGCAGCCAGAGCCAGAGTCCTGACTCCACAGGTGCCGGGATACTACTAAAGGCAATAACCAGGTGGAATTCAAGCTGCGATCTTCCCAAACTAAGGCTCCATTCCTATACCGAACTTCCGCAGGATGAACCATCAGCTGAAGATGAAGAACACGAGGGTTTTCCCACCATTGAAGGCGACCACCCTTTACTAGTAAACAGTGACATCCAGCCATAGCATCAGTTTCTTCTCTCTAAATAATGAATATTTATCATGAAAGACACAAAGCCGTTTTGTGTGGTATGTAAAGGCCTATGCATTAATTAATTTTGATGCTTTTCATGTTGTGAATAAGTAAAGCAAACACAAATTAATCAGAAGACCTTCGAGTGGGGGGATAAAAGAGAATAAACAGAATAGGTTTTACAAGCGCAAAAAGGGAGAAACTTGCATTCTAACAGTCAGAAAAAAAGCTTCTTAACATAGTAAAACAAAAAGCAATTGGGACCTCTTTTTTTTTTTTTTGTTGCTATCTCGACTTGTGACCTCTTTCTCAAAATCATCACTCCAAACACCTGAGAATAAACATAGAAGAAGAAGGATAACAAAGCAAGAACAGGAGGGGAAGGGTTGCAATATCGTCCTCTCTTGGAAATATTGCAGAACAGGTGGTGTACTTCCTTTGTTCTTCCATAGGCTGGTTTTCCCCTTTTTGAAACTGAAGACGGCTTAGAAGCACTTCCTGTGGACAATTGATGGTCCAGACTCGTCGTACTCTGCCTTGGCAATCCACATCTGAGCACACAAAAGAGCAACATGAGGGCTTTAGACAGACAAGAATCCAGAGAAAACAGTCTATCAACTTAACTAGATGTGGATTCAAGAGTAATGATGAATTACCTGCTGAAAGGTGCTGAGGGAAGCCAAGATGGAACCACCAATCCAGACACTGTACTTCCTTTCCGGCGGTGCAACCACCTTGATCTTCATGCTGCTTGGTGCAAGTGCAGAGATTTCCTTGCTCATTCTGTCAGCAATACCAGGGAACATAGTGGACCCACCACTGAGCACAATGTTTCCATACAAGTCCTTCCTAATGTCCACATCGCACTTCATGATGGAGTTGTAGGTGGTCTCATGGATCCCTGCAGCTTCCATTCCTATCATGGATGGTTGGAAGAGGACTTCAGGGCACCTGAAGCGCTCAGCACCGATGGTGATAACCTGTCCATCTGGCAACTCATAGCTCTTCTCAACAGATGAGCTGGTTTTGGAGGTCTCCATTTCCTGCTCATAGTCAAGAGCTATGTATGCTAATTTCTCCTTCATGTCCCTTACTATTTCCCGTTCTGCTGTAGTGGTGAAGGAATAGCCACGCTCGGTTAGGATCTTCATCAGGGCATCAGTGAGATCACGGCCAGCAAGGTCGAGACGAAGGATGGCGTGGGGAAGGGCATAACCCTCGTAGATTGGGACTGTGTGGCTGACACCATCACCAGAATCTAGCACAATACCTACATAGAACCACAGACAAACACACTTCTTAGAAAAACTGTTGACCCTAAATGTCATTGATTACAAGTGAAAAGCCGCACTGATATATTTCATCAAGCTAAAATATAACAGCTTACCAGTTGTACGGCCACTGGCATATAGGGAAAGCACGGCCTGAATGGCGACATACATGGCAGGGGTGTTGAAGGTCTCAAACATGATCTGGGTCATCTTCTCACGATTGGCCTTGGGATTCAGGGGAGCCTCGGTGAGAAGAACTGGGTGCTCTTCAGGGGCAACACGGAGCTCGTTGTAGAAGGTGTGATGCCAAATCTTTTCCATGTCATCCCAATTGCTCACAATACCGTGCTCAATTGGGTATTTCAAAGTCAAAATACCTCTCTTTGACTGGGCTTCATCACCCACGTAAGCATCCTTCTGACCCATGCCAACCATCACACCAGTGTGGCGTGGACGACCAACAATACTGGGGAACACTGCACGTGGGGCATCATCTCCAGCGAATCCAGCCTAAGAAAACCAGAATCAGCTCTCAGATGCCAGAAAAACGAATAAAACTTGAATGCTGAAGTTAAGAAACCATCGCCCTAATTCATCTCTCCCATGTAAAGCTACTATCTTTGGTTCAAAATACAACTCCTACAAAGAATTCTCGTTCTTGACAAGGAAATCATCATAATGGCAATGGGAAATTCAATAACTAGCTTTGAACATTACACAATTAAAAGATGAGACTGATATTCCAAAACAATATAATTTTCCATGTTCAAATGTAGTCTAAGGAAAACAAAGCCCAACTACCATACCTTAACCATTCCGGTTCCATTATCGCAGACGAGGGGCTGGATATCCTCGGAATCTGCCATCTTCTACGGACTGCAATACAAGCTTTTCATCAGCCAAAACAGCTCAAACATTGTTCTATTTGTAGTAATATAACAAACACAAATACTTCAACACGACGCAAACAACATCCCATTCGTTTGGTGAACATCAAATTGTCACATAGCATCATCAATGCAGGTCGACAAAGAATACAATACAAGGAGTGCAATCACTTTCACATAAATGCATGGTGGCCTCATGACAATTGACAGCAGCATCTTATCTTAAATTATCAACCACCGTCCCCTAAAAACTGCCTCAGCAAACCTCCAGAAACTACATTACATAAGAAAGCAACCTAGAAGAACCCAAAGCACGAAATGTAAAGAAGACAGACCACTAAGCGATACTTCCTAGGGAACCAATGAAGGAACTCTCACAGGCAAAGCACGAAACATCAACGAATACAATTCAATCAACATTTTGTTCCCGTTTTGATAATCAGATTCAACCATTGCAGAATCGCAATATCCCACGCCATCAGGCTCGCTCCACTCCATACAAGCAAAGACCCAGGAAATAGAAGTATTAGCTAATGTTGAGGCAACAGATCTATCGAAAGGTTTTGAAAATACAGCCATGGAAATGAAAACAGAGATCTTCCCCTATCCCAATCCCAAAATTCAGCAAAAAAACATAAACGAAGCATCTCCAATCACTATCAATCAATAGATCCGCCATTGCGGATAATTCGCAGAGAACAACATACAATGATACAGAGAGGGAGAGAGAGAGAGAAAGAGAGAGAAAAGAGCGGAAACCTTACGAAGGAAGGAGAAAGAAGGAGACGGTAGCGAGAGAGCGCGAATGAGGAAACGGGAGATGGAAGCAGAAGAAAGGCGGAGAAGAAGAAGCAGAGGGGAAGCAGTGAGTGAGAGAGGAAACTGACTCCTTTTCTTTTTTTCTTTCTTTTTCGAATGCGAAAACAAATTGGGGATTATATGGAAGGCCGAGATGGGATGTGGGCCGTTGGATTAATTGTGGCTTTTTTTTATTTTTAGATTCTTTTTCCCTATTTTTTTTATTTTTTCTGTGGGTACGGGTTACCGAGAGGAACGCGTCGCGGGCTTGTCCTTAACGTTTTGTGAGGCTCTCAGGGCTCCATGGATCCACTGGTCCGTCCGGTTTTCCAGTCTTTCTATTTTCCTTTTCTGTATTTCATTTCCCCGTCGCGTTTTGATCTTTTTGAAGGACTTTTAATTCGTCGTTTATGCGTGAAACGGTGAAAGGAACTGCGTTGCATCTTGAATTCTTGATCACTATATATTTATTTTGCATTCTCCGGATAATAAAAATAGAGAAAAAAAAAGGATGATTCTGGAACGATGGCCAGAGCAAATAAAATTGAATGAGCTGAAATAATAATAGGAGTGACTGAGCTAATATTAAATCTATTTGGGATTTTCCGTTTGCAATTTGTCTTTAATATTTTTTCTTTTTGAAAATAGAATATTCACCTCGTAGCAGCAGCCCACACAGCTAGAAAGCCAAGTGATTGACTCATATTTTGAATCTTGCCCTTCTACCAAAAAAAAAAAATAATCTTGCCCATGGACCATTTCACAGCTTTATAGCTCATCTTTTTCACGATCTCATAGCAAGTTTTGCTGTCATGGTAGCTTTTTGGGTAGTTAACCAAAATGGTCACTAGCTTGCCACACATCACGCCCCACTTAGTATGGGTTTGTTATTGTTATTGTAAGCGAAACGGTAGGAAAGTTATTGAATGCGTGATTTTGATCACTGTTTTTAAAAGTGTTATTTGCTCTCACTACGTTATGGCTGGTAGGATTTAGTCAAACTATCTCTAGAAGTCCCTCCAATCAAAATTTGAAAGGAACACCTTTCTGACTTCTGTGTTTGTGTTTTTGGAGAAGGAAAACGAGAAGAAGGAGATGAACGTTGGAAAAGAATATGGGCTGCAGAAGTCTTTTATTATGAAACGACAGTTCCCTTCCGAAGGCGGAAGGGTTATGTCGTTTCAAAAAAATCAAATATCAATTAATTAGCCAAAATTTCAAATACAAACGCGTCGAGCAAACGTAGTGCACACACTCACTCCAAAAATCACTTATTATTTTATTCAATAAAATAAAGTAGTTAGTTTGGCTATAAACCACTTGCACTTTCCTTCTCCCACCAATGTGGTACTTTATTCATCGTTGACTACTCTAACGATCCCCCACTTAGTCAACAAGAGTTGGAAATACCGTATTGAACAAGTAACGCATACATAAAGGTTACTTCTCGATCTGAACAGTTACCTCAAAGTTGATAGCGAATCAATGACTAGTAAGCAACTCAAAGTTGATAGCGAATCAATGACGAGGTTAAGCCTAGGAGTCATGATCCAAAGCTATAACTGGAGATGCCACACACATACTTGTCTCTTCTCTAAAACACAATCACCAACAAGGGTAGCAATATTATGGCCATGTGTTAATCCTATTTCATGAGCATATCCAAAAGTTGACCTCTACTAACAGTTATGTTTGCGGTAGAGTTGTGACAAGTGACAACAGATGTATAACAACAATATGAACATAGAAAACATAATTATGTTTAGTTGGTAATTCTGAGAAATTATCGAAGTTGACACCATAAATAAAAATGTATTGAATTACTTCTCTTAGACATTGTTCAGTATCAATGTCGAGACAAAGACAAAGCAAGAGAAAAAAAAATGAAAGATATAGTGTGACCTGACGATTATGAGAAATTTGATGAAAAAATAAATGAATGAAAATAATATTGACAATAAGGTTTCGTGGATGAGCTATGCACAAATATAGAGAAGCAACATATAAAAAGTGGATCTAGTGAGATTTAATCATAAACTCGCTTGAACGTTATTCAAGCAACTGACAGAATCTCACGAGAAACAACTTTTGGATGCTACAAGAAAGCTACTTAAAGTGATTTCAGCTAACTTATATTGTGTTGTCAACTCGTATTGCCGCCACCACAACAACAACAAAAATATAACGAAACATGTTTTCAGTCTATACTGTTAGAGGTCGTTTGGAAGTTGCAATTGTTTTGTTGAGATTGTTATATACATGTATTGTTTATAATTGCATCGTTTTTTTATTTTTTTAACAGAAACAATACATGGATTGTTTCTGTGATGTGACAGAAACTATCACTCATTTTGAGTGATTGTTATATCTCAACTTTTAGTTGTGATTGTTGAGATAGTTGAGTTGAGATTGTTTTGTCTCAGCTTTTAGCTAATGCGACATACACAATCACACATACCAAACGTTGTATTCTACAATGCATCAAATTCGACAATACATATATTATATTATACATGTATTCTTAACAATACATCTATTTAACAATCGCAACTTCCAAACGACCACTTAGTTTGGGGGTAAAAATCATAAGCATGTGATTTGGGAGGGAAAAGGGTGTAACATAGTAGCATGAAGGTGTGTGACGCGACAATCATGAGACCCGCGTGTGTGCGCTTTAGCTCCCCAGCCCAGACCATCATTCGACTGTTCCGTTTGAGTCCCCACATCGATCGATATCATTGCTTCCAGTTTCCACCACTTGCATTTAGCCACCCTTTATCACTCACACAGTCACATGGCAGTTATTGATGCCTTCTACTGCTGTATCATGCCAGATAAATTGATAAATTCTGCGTATCGATTAATTTAAGCTCAATAAACAGAGTTTGATCGTGCTCGAATCTCCACAACAATCAATATTAGTAAAGTGAGTGTGGTAGGATCGAGACGTCTTGTATTTGAATCTCCATGACCTTAACTCTTAATTTAACTACAAGAAATGTAGGATCCGTACAAACTTACACCTCATTAGTTATCTTTCGGTTAAGAGGAGTAGTAATAGAATAGCTTATTGCTTCTAATTAGTGTACAGGATTCAAACTAGGGGTGTCAGTTCGGGTCGGGTTCGGTTAGCCGAACCGAGACCCGAAAACCCGAAACTGAAAATCACTGAAAACCGAACCCGAATCGATAAGGATTTGTGGGTTTCGGTTACCCGAAACTCGAAAAATCTTTATCGGGTTTGGTTAAAGCAAAACCGAAATCCGAAAAATTCGAACGCATAAGAATACGGGCTGAATTCTATTCATTGGAGGTTTTCAGCCGGAACCCGAAAACCCGATAAGCAAAACCGAACCTGAAACAGATAAACCCGAATCCGAAACAAACCCAAACCCGAAAAACAAAAAATATATATAATCGGGTCTGTTTCGGGTTCGGGTAAACCCGAATGGACACCCCTAATTCAAAGAGAATTTCCAGGCAGGATCACATGCAATTTAGTCTAAGTTCCAAGATCCATTAGTATTCATTATCAAACCCTCTGCAAATCATATATGAGATGCAAAACATGGACACGGTAACGACAATTAGAAGATGAGATACAGGACAAGTGATTGAAGAAGAAAAAAAATGAGATGACATTACGGATGTGAGCCTAACATACCCTGCTTTATTGGTTTCTCTTCAATCTGTGTTCAAGGAGATAATACAACGACTAGCTGGGTTCATAACTTAAAAGATGAGTACAACAATAATTCATATCCTGTAAGATGAGAGCAGAGACTAAAACACCACAGCAAGATCATTAAGACACCACAACTGTTTCGGTCTAAACTAGCTCAACACAAACAGGAAACCGCGGATAAATAACGTTAAACCAAGAGTTTGAAAGTAGAAAGCTCGCCAAGGAGGATCCGATCGTCCACTTCCCTGGTTCCCAACAACCAATTCCTATAACGAAATGCTTAACGACTTCACAAGTGAGACGATTGGGAAAACCAGGACCTTCCATCTTCAACGCCATAGAAAATGATCCACCAAGACAAGAAATGTCAGTGCTCTGAGTTTGAGGAAGCGTTTCTTAAGCAGCCAACAGCGAAGGGGAGTAGAGCAACAATTCGGTTCTACAGGAACGGAGGTAGTATGATCCATCGGCGTGGGTACTTAGGTCGTCCATCCTTCCCATCAAACAGCTGCAAGAATCAAATAAACATCGATGAGGGTGTTCACACAGTTGTTCTTGTTATGTACTACTCAACAGCACAATCAAGATATCTAGCTAGTAGCTTAGTGAGAGAAGTTTTTGGCAATCGTTTACCTTCTTCAACCTGCGGTGCTTAGCCAGGGCCCAGTTGGTCATGATAGAAGCAGCAACCACAAGGAAAAGATAGCCTGCGACGGTCTGAGTTGCAACATTGAAACCCAACCACTGATAAATCTCCGTCGCGTAATTTGCACAAGTCACAATATTGAATAGAAACCCACGAGGGATTTGATAGCCACCACTTCCATCAGGACTGCGCAGGTTGCTCAGCAAGATGTGGCAGTAAAAGTTTGAGACTTGGCAAAGCGCACCAAAGGCGAAGCCAATCTTCATCTGAAGGTCACCAACAGGAGTGTAGAGCGGGTGATTCACGTAATAAGCAATGTAGCAACCGAACGTCCAATAGTACGCACAATTGCGGAACACGTTGGATAGAGGCGAGGTGGCGTGGCTAAACCGGTGCACGAAAAATGTCTCCATAATACGCTTGAAGTAGTGGAAGCACCAGTAGTACATAGCATATGTCTGAACCGGGTGGATAACACGCTCGGACCCCTTGTAGCCGAGGAATTCATAGACATTGAAGTAATAGAAAACGGGGTAGAGTATCAAAGGTCCAAGGTATTCGAAGAAGAAGAGTGTACGGTAGGAGACTTGAGGACCCAAGTCCTTGAAAACAATGGTCAAGCTGTCTGAGTTCCCATCAGTGTATTCCTTCAGGCTCTTCTTCGCGGCGAGGACTGTTGGCCTCTCTTTTGATCCAGATGGCACAGGAAGGGTCAGCCGCTGTCTTGATGGATAGAACTTTTTAGCTGTATCATCAATAACAACATAAATCAGCTTATCTACGTAACTACAAGCACTAGCCCAAAATATATTCACAGAAGATGAAGAGAATGCCACAATTGAGCATTACAACCACCAAGGATGACATGATCAACTAAACCATTTCTGTCAACTAACATCACCACTGGAACTGGTATTGTGAAACCTTCAGCATGAATGTACTAAGTAAACTTGAAACTGAGAAGAAAGGATATAACAGCTCAAACTCGAGCAAGGCAACTGCGATTGACTGACTAATTCAGTAGATTTCACTCCACAGCCAGACAGCCTATAGAAGATTAACCCTCCATGGGATTTGCCTAACTAACAATATCAAGTTCAGCACAGCACTAGAAAAAGAAAGGGGGGGAAAAGCTGGGTTCTGGAGACAGTAAGCATGGCAGAGCTACGTAACAAGCAACTCAACTGAAACAATGACATACGAAACTCTGGCAATCATTATGTCCATCCAAATCTGCACTGAACTTAGAGTTTCCGTTTACTTACTTCGTTTATGAATTGCCTCTTGCAGATCGGCCACCGTAGCCTGCAAAAGAGAAACCGGCCAAAAGAAAGATTAAAAAAAAAAAAACCCCCCACCAAAACCATAATCATAACCCAGAAAGGGAAATGAAAAGAAGAAAAGCAAAGAAAACCCGGCAAAGTTGGAAGTCGCCTTTCTCTATCGCTACAGTAGACCAGACCCACATAGATATACACAATTAACATTTCCCCCATAGTCTGTCCACCCATTTGAGGGAAAAGAAGTGAGAAGCAAAGCGAGAACTGAAGTAGAAGTAGAAGAAAGTACCGAATCGCTGAGGTCGATGCCTCCTTTGATGACCTCTCTGCCACTGCGAGAAACCACTGTGACCTTCATTCCGCCTTACCAAAGAGTCTTCCCAATTCCTCGACCTGAGGAGGCAGCGCAGTGGTGGTGGATGATGTGGTATGGAAACGAGATCTCAGATAGGCAGCCGGAGAAGCGAGGGGGAGTAATAAAAAGAGTTGTGGCTTGTGGGTTGAAGACGGACGGCGAATACAATAAAGGCGGGGGAGGGGGCGTGGTGTAATGGGGAAATGGTTGGTTGGAGATGGAGAGGTAGGAGAGCTAATTTTCGGGGAGGAGAGTATTGAATATTTGATCAACGCCCCGCTCCTCACCAAACTGACACCCAACCCATCTCTCATTTTAAAGAGTGTGACCCTTTGTGAAAACAATGTTGTTGTGATCCAATTCGTGTCATTAAATCAGATCTAACTTTAATTTTAGTTTGCATCAAGCATAAGCCTCGAATCAAACCAAGTATCAGTTGGTCGAATTGTGATTGCTTGACTCGATTCGATTCAATACGAGAAAAATTATGTTACATATGCAAATATGTCGTGTCTCGGAGAGGGAGAAGTACATATTCATTAGCACGTTGATGGGTCTAGCCATCGCGAAGATTCGAGATTGCTCATTCAGCAATCTTCATCCATTCCAACTCTTGCTGGTTGATAGACAAGTCAGCTAAGAAATGGACCTTCAAATATAAACAGTTGTGTGTTGCACTAATTTGTGACACAACAAGGAACGACCACAATTGGCAATTGCTTTGTCAAGCTTGGCAATCAGCAAACTCTATGGGCAGCATCGACATGACCTTCGGAGTTGGAGGTCCATTCTCAATCCACAAGATGGTTTACATATGCGCTTGAACGACTCGCAGGTCCATGGAAATCAACTCAATGGACTGAAGCAGATGGATCTCTGATTATCTGAAGCAGGTGAAATTTGAAAGATGAAACTTTTCCAGTCACCATGATTGATGATGTGACATACTGAACATCCTTTCTAAATCTCCCTCGTTTGTCCAAGATTCCAGATCAGAAAAATCTCCCTCAAGTAGCAGCAGCATTACAGAAAACCAAAACCAACTTGAGATCCATCACAAATCAGTGCGTAAGGTTCAGCTAACTCCAGCTTGGATTCAATCGACAGAAAACACCCTGTCATAAAATATAATGGAAATGGCTGATCACACAACTGCCTGTAATATCTTGACCAGAGAGAGCATGAATTTGAATATGAACACAAGAATTTCTGAATACATGACAGCCAAGAAAGCTACAGAAGCGACTACAAGAAAAATGTTACATAAACAAAAGCAACAGAAGGATGCTGCAAATAAGTATCCTACATAGAACAGATCATTCTCACAGGAAAGGGAACTGGATCCATCAAACTCAAAAGAATAACTCAGGGAAACCAATATGAACAACATACGAGACCATGTAACACAAGCTATCCAAACCTTCTAAGCTATTCACAAAGCAAGAAAAACAATCTGTGAACAAGACCAGGACAAAGCTGCTTCTAAAGTAACACTCTTTCACCATTTTCTGATTCATTCATCAAACAACTTAACAGAACACAGGAAGATCAACACAGACCATCATGCATTTCTAAACAGCAATGAAGTAAGATGAATAAGCAGGTAAAGTAAAGAGTTCTGACATACTCATCACGCAAGTTTGCATATATCCTCGTATTCTACAGCTTTGAGCACTCTGCCATCATAAATCCCCTTCTCTATCTGCACCTTGGCGCAAAAGTTATCTGTATCCACTCCCAAAAGCCTCGCATTGGACCCTCTATACGCTCCATTCACTATCTTCACAAGACCTCCAACCTGTGGAATCACAGTCTCGAGTTCAACCTGATCAATCCTCAGCCGATGCTTGCTCTCAAGCATTTCAATTTCCCCAACATAGTTATCAATCACCTTCCTCACAACTCCTTTCTGTTTATAATACCCTTTCTCTGCCAACGACTTACTCATAACCTTCACAATGATCCCTTCATATAGCCAGTAGTCCTTCCTGTTCTTCTTCTCCTTCACTTTCTCTTCCTCCCTCATCAGTTCCTCTAACGCAGATTTCCCACCTCTGCCCACATTGCCGTTGCTTCCATTACTTTTCGATTTCTTCCCCTCTCTTTCCTCCTCAACTTCCTCAAAAACCAATCTTGAGCTCGAACTCTCACCCTTATCCTTCCCGCCATTGTTCCCCTTCGAACCCAATTGAAATCCAATCTTGACCCCATCAGCATCAAGCTTCAATTCCTTAGCTGGAGGCTCAACAGCACCCGCTTCAGCATCATTACCTTCCCCATCTCCCTCTTTACCAGTCAGCAACTGCTCCGCCTTCTCAATTTGCTTCTGAATCTCCCTCTCCTGTCTCTCCTCGTCCACCATATCAGCCCTAACTCTCTTGTTCTTCATCTTCTCCTTAAACATGGTCTCCGAATCCCGATCGATATACGTGATGAACCAACCCTTGGGGGTCTCGTCCACCTTGCACTTCCCCGTGCGCCCCAAATACTTGACGAACTCCGTCAGCGTCGCCCACTCGGTGGAATTCATGTGGACGTGGTGGCGGTCGTGGATGTACTCGTTGTAGACGACGGTGGCGGCGATTCGGGAGAAGCGGTGGCTCCGCCTCATGAGGTCGAGGAATCCGTTCTCGAACTCCTCGGAGTATCCCTCGACGACGCGGTGAGGGTTCTGGCCGAAGATCTGCATCTGCCGCTGGTGGCTCTCGCTCATGCAGTGGCACTTGAACCCGTTCTCGTCCCTGCACTGCTTCTGGCACATCTGGCAGTACCATCGGAGCTTCTGCAGGCCCTTCGCCTTGATTCGGTTGGCGATCGCCTTCGGCGTGAGAAAGTCGTTCTTCGGCATCGCCGCCGGGAAAGAGATCAAGAGAGAGTTAGGGATTTTACACCGCCGTTGACCGGAGAGAAAAATGGATTTGTCTTGTCGAACGGATTCTTCCGAGTTTGCCGTGGTTGTGGTGGCTTATTTGGGCTTCTAAGTTTGCTCCTTTATTTGGGCTTGTGTGGGCTTCTGTTTGATTTCCTTGCACTCCAACTAGTTCAGGCCCAACGCGCATTTTTCTGGGCTAAGAAAAACGTGGGCCCGGCTCGGACGAGGGAGAAAGGCTTAATTGTAAGTTTGGTCACTCGAATTGCTATAAAATTTCACGTTTGTCACTCAAATTAATTTATTCCATTTATAGTCACTCGAATTAGTTGAACAGTTCAAGTTCGGTCACTCTCCGTTAACCTTCGTTAACTTTGACTGACGTGGCGGTCAACTCTGACAGTTGACCGTTAAATGTGTGACGTGGCAAATAAAAAATAATTAAAAAATAAAAAATAATTTTTTAGAAATTACACGTCATTATCACAAAAAAAAATTATAATTGTAAAAAATGAAAAATAAATTATCACAATGAAAAAAAAGGACTAAAATATTATTCCTTATGATAACATTGTAGCTCGATCGGAACAGCATCGCTTCCACCCGGAAAAACGCCGTCGGAACCGCCTTCAGGATGCTGTACAGGAAGGACTCGGCGTCGGCCAGCTTCGCCGGGTTGCCGTCGAATCGCGAGATTCGGGAAGCTTCCTCCTTGGTGGGCGAAATCTTGGCGAGCTTCTCGAGGATATCGGGGCGAACTCCGTAGCCTTCCTGTAGAGCGCTCAGGATTTTGTTCTGCGTGGTTGCTAAAGATTTCAGGACGATCGCCGCGTTCAGGGATTTTCTCGGGTCCAGGATAAAGATCGGGGCGTTAGATGATGGAGTGCTTCTGCCGCTTGAGTTCGCCGATGATGCAGCGTGCATTGGGGTACCCCATCCTCTGTTTTTGGTAGTTTTCTCTCTTGGCGCCGTCGGCGGCCGGCTTGACGCAGACGATCCCCATCCATTCCCTGGATTGTTATTAGATCTATCTTTATTAACGAATTCCATCGGTAATGGCGGTGGAGGCGGTGGAGGCGGTGGCGGGGCAGGAGGGAGAGAATTCGCCGGAGTCGACGGCGGCACTGGAACAGCTGGCAGAGTGGAAGAAAACTTCATCGGATGACAAGAAAACTTCATCGGATGACAACTTCATACACTGAGAGAGCAGACATATAGAAGACGCAAGTCAAGAGAGAGCATAGACCGCTGGGCAAAATTCTTGATCAACAATTTATCAACAGGATATTTCTAGGCTGCGAAGTCTGGATTTAAAGTAAGCAACGTTGAAAACAACAAGTTGTACCAGCTTCTTACGAATGAAGTTTTCATCCGATGAAGTTTTCTTGTGATAATTTTTTTTCATTTTTTACAATTATAATTTTTTTTGTGATAATGATGTGTAATTTCTAAAAAATTATTTTTTATTTTTTAATTATTTTTTATTTTCCACGTCACACATTTAACGGTCAACTGTCAGAGTTGACCGCCACGTCAGTTAAAGTTAACGAAGGTTAACGGAGAGTGACCAAACTTGAACTGTTCAACTAGTTCGAGTGACTATAAATGGAATAAATTAATTTGAGTGGCAAACGTGAAATTTTATTGCAATTCGAGTGACCAAACTTGCAATTAAGCCAGGGAGAAATAACTAATTACACGTGTCACCTTGTACTCGCATGAGAGAGAAAGCTTCTCCCGCAAGTTCTGTGCTGCAAAATCAAAACCCCTGCATTTCTGCAGCAGAGCTAAATAAACCCTGCAAGTCTTCAAGGCTACCTGTCAGTGTCAAAATTGGGAGGAAATAAGAAAAGAGGAAAGAAGAGAAGTTCCGAAAGAGGTCTGGTTCAAGATTTTCAGAAATGGCGAGCTCTCTGGACATGAATCTCGACGACATTGTCCGCCAGAACAGAAGCAGAGGAAAAGGCCGTTCCGGAAGCAGAGGAAAAGGAGGAGGTAGAAGCAGAGGCGACGGACGCGGCGGCAGAGAAGGAGGAGGAGAAGGGCTGCCGCTTCATATCGGTGACGGAGACGGTCCAAATCGGCGGTTCGGCGGCCGCGGCATTCTCGGGCCCAGCCCTTACTTACTGCCGTCGGTACCGGCGACGAGGAATTTCTTCGGGAAGGTAATCGTAATGGAGGAGAAAATTGGATTAGTAACAGTATAGGTTATGGAGTTGGTTTTCAGTTAATGGATTAAGTTCTTCCATCGAAATTTTTTGCAGGCTTCAATGGAGCTGGTTGAGCCAATGCTCGTCCCGGCTGATGGAAGAGGAAAAGGCACGAGGCTCTACGTGTCCAATCTGGATTATGGGGTTACTAGTCAGGACATTAAGGTAATCAAACTGCGTTTCTTGGTTCCCTCTTTCAATGGATTGCTTCTTTTATTACTGGAAAGAATGGCGGTGAGATTTTGATACACGAATTTCTTGTTGATCTTGGGGATTCTTGGAGATAATTGAAGCTTCGAAGTCCCTTGTAAACCATTGACCTGCTTCGTCCGTCCTGTGACTTATGCGTAGTTACTGTTACCATCGTGGGCTTTTTTTGTGCTGTATGAAGACCATTCTTGCTCAACTGATCTTGCTGTTCTGTCATGTGGCTTAATCATTTCTGGGTTTGGAACCATTGTTGATTCGTTGCAGGTGCTTTTCTCTGAGGTTGGGAAGTTAAAACGTTACTCAATTCACTGTGACGAGAGTGGAAGACCTAAGGTAACCTTCCTCCTAAGTCCTACCCCAGGGCTAGTCCTCCAGTGTTTTAGTAGCAACTCTACCTGCATTACTATTATCTCTGTGGTGGTGGTGGTAGGGAACTGCTGAAGTTGTGTATGAACGCTACGGGGATGCTTTAGCAGCTATAATGAGGTACGACAATGTCGATCTTGACGGGAGGCCACTACGGATTGAGCTGATAGGGGTAAAAGTTCTGCCTCCCACTCCTCTTCGAGCTCCTGCAGCTACTGGCAACACGAGAAGGCCTAATCTTCCCTTCAACTTCAAGAGGTAAAAGGGCAAAGCTTTCCTTGGTCTCCCATAGTCCCCTCTACATTCCACAATTAGGTGCCAAGTACTGAAGACAATGGCACTGTGAATTACCTCAGTGGTGAAGCTTTCCTTGTTTTTTTCCCCCCCATTTCTTTCTGCTGTTATTACCTCAGTGGTGGTGGAGAAAGCTTCAGAGGGAGGAGACCTGCTCATGGCGGCGATTCATTTGGGAAAGACAAAGGGCCAGGCGGAGCTCAATGCCAAGTTCAAGTCCAGGGGGAAGAAATTGTATGGGGTAAGAAGTTGACTGCTGAAGAACTAGATGCATAGTTGAACCTTTATCAATCTGGAGCCGTGCAGAACTGCAGATCGAATGAGCAAAGCAGATTATACCACACTGGGGATATATTTTTGACGGGGAAGAACATTATTACTGCACAGTTTGATTACTTGTTGATATATAGTAACGAGCAGGGTAAAAAGATGTGGAGGGAGTGGCAATTTTGCATCTCTGCTTGCTCCCTCTGGCATTCTTGAACAGCAACGCCTTACTATTGCTGCGGATATCTTGTTTGTTGTTTTCTTCTTGCCTTGTGTAGTTGGTAAAATACAAGATGTATATGTTACAACATGAATAATTGAATATGTCCACATTCTTTCGACTAGCTGACGTTACTTCGCCTATCAAACCATAATTAGTATCCGACACTATCCAAAATTTAAATCATAATACCATTGATGATCATCTTCGCTGGAGATTATCAGGTTGATTAATACCAAGAACAAAATGAATCAAGTAAAACTTCTCAACCAAACAAACTAGCTCACCCGAAATTTCCACAAGTAAAATAGAAAAACTAATCACACGTCAATTAAAACCAAAACTAAGAAAACGACAGTTGAGCAATATGACCGCGAAATTAACCTTGCTTATTATAGTCTGGGTTACAATAAACAAGATTACATAAACAAACCATGACTAAATCAAACACTACTTGACGACTATAACAAGCAATGCGACAACCACTAGCTTACCATGTTTTGATCCATCTCCGTGTCAGTCATCAATCAAAATATAAACCTTTTTTATAATCGGATTCCATACATCTTCCAGCTTCTTCATCGTCCTCTCGAAATCTTCCTTGGACGACAATGGATTCCTCCCATTTCCATCAAACCAGTCTGAAGCTTCTCTCAATGCAATCTCTACGTTGGTCTTGTCACGTTGATCCCAACAGACGTTAACATGGCCCACAGCGTGCTTGACATCATATATGTACCTCTCCAAGCGGTTCCTCGCTTCAATACGCTCTTTCGCCTTTTTGTCTTCCTCAGCCATCTCCGCTGCCACCCTTATCATCTTCTCGACTTCTTCCTTTGTCAAATTCCCTTTGTAATCGTCAAAGACCAAGGTTTGAGATTCCCTTGTCGCTTTGTTTAGACTAACTACACTTAGTATTCCATCTGCATTGACCTCAAACGTGACCTCCAATTGAGCAACATCCCTGTAACAAATAGTTTTTTTTCAATGTAATTAAGGTTTGTTCATTGAAACAAGTTGTTTCAAATGATGACAACAAACTACAAGCAGCCTAATCATTATTGCACATCACCTTGGAGCCGGTGGAATGCCGCGAACAGTACAACTTCCAAGCTGAAGGCAGTCCTTGGCTAGAGTTCTTTCACCTTGGAGGATCTGAGAATGTTTTTTCATAGCAAGTTTTAATATACTCAAGATGTGATCCAATTCGATTAAGATATCAACTTTGCTCCAAAATGCAGGATACATGTACCTTAAAGCTCATAATGGTCTGCCGGTCCACTGTAGTCACCAAAGTCTTTGGCATCTTTGCCGGAATCGTAGTGTTTCTTGGGATCACAGTCAGCATCTGATCACCTAAAACGCTAACCCCCAAACTCAAGGGAGTTACGTCGAACAGAGCAATACCATCTGTATGCAAGAATGTAGTTCCAAATGTGTAAACAACTGTGACCACTGGAGGAGATAACACAACGATGACAATTGATTGAGAAATTGGCATTACCGTATCTAGTAGCTAGTCCACTCAGCTTGGCTCCTAACATGGCAGCACCATAAGCCACAGCTTCGTCAGGGTTCACTCCTTTGTTGGGCTCCTTCCCGTTGAACATCTCCTTCAGCATCTCCCTCAGCCTCACGATCCTGGTGCTTCCTCCCACCAACACGATCTCGTCGATCTCCCCCTTCTCGAGCTTCGCATCCAGCAATGTCGCATCCACCAGCTCCAGCGTCTTCTTGAACAGGTCCAGATTCAGCTCCTCGAACTTCGCTCTGGTCAGTGGCTCCGAGAAATCGAGCCCCAGAGAAAGGGAATCGATCTCGACCCTCGTCTCGCTCTGGCTGCTCAAAACCCTCTTCGCCCTCTCGCATTCCTTCCGCAGCTTCCCCAGAGCCTTGCTGTCCTCTCCAATGTCCCTATCGTGCTTCCTCTTGATCAAATTGATGAAATACGCCATCACTCTCTGGTCGAAATCTCCACCTCCGAGATGAGTGTCTCCGCCGCTCGCCAGCACACAGAACTCCCTGCCGTCTAGTTCCAGCACGCTGACGTCAAACGTCCCGCCCCCCAAATCGTAGACCAGAATCTTACCCTTTTGTGAGTCCGCCTTCCTCTTCAGAGGGTTTTGGTGGTTCATACCGTAGGCGATCGCCGCCGCGGTCGGCTCGTTGACGATCCTGAGGACGTTGAGCCCCGCGATTCTCCCGGCGTCCTTCGTGGACTGCCTCTGCGCGTCGTTGAAGTAGGCAGGCACAGTGATGACGGCGCCGGTAACTGGATTCCCGAGGTACGATTCAGCGGTTTCCTTCATCTTCCCCAAAATCATGGCGCTGATTTCCTCGGGGCTGAACGATTTGACCTCTTTGGGGGCGGAATTAAACTCTACCTCGACGTAGGGTTTGCCGTCTCTGTTGACGACAGGGTAGGGCAGGAATTTGATGTCGCTCTGGACCTCCGGATCGTCGAATTTCTTCCCGATCAGGCGCTTGGCGTCGAAGATTGTGCGGCGAGGGTTGAGAGCGGCCTGATTCTTGGCGGCGTCGCCGATGAGGCGCTCGGGGTTGGGGGCGGCGGTGAAGGCGACGGAGGAAGGGGTGGTGCGGTTTCCCTGGTCGTTTGCTATGATTTCCGTCTTGCCGTAGCGGGAGACGGCGACGCATGAATAGGTCGTCCCAAGGTCGATTCCGATCACTACGTCATCGCTGGTTTCGTTCTCCAGCTTCACCATTGTTGCTGTAAACTTAGGGCGCAAGAAAGACGGCGATAGAGAATACCGGTGAATCTGGCAACTCCGTACTAGTGGGAATGCGTTATATAGGTTTTGGGGGCGGGGAATTTTGCTTTCCTTCTCCTCCTACTAGACTACGGAATTTGATTATCTTGCTTTATTCTTTGTTTAAATAATTTTATATATATATGTAATTAGATTATCGCAATGTTAGAAATATTTTGATATTCATATTCATTTTTAATATATAAAATAAAAGGGAATAGTATAAATATTCGTATTTATTTTCATTAAACAATCAAGAAATTTATTATAGCGTGATAAATTTAATTAGATTATTTGAGAAATTGAAATTTGAGTCTATGAGACAATAAAAATAAAACTTCAGTTAATTTGTGTACAATACAATATAATTTAATAAAAAAATGAGTCAAGAATAGAACGAGTCAAATCGAGGAGATACTCATACTCGTTATGCCCCCCACCTATACTCGTCTTAAAATAAGCCAGACATGTTAGACAAAACAAATCTGATCGAAATTATCCTCCCTACTTCTAGGCTCTAGGGGTGTTTAAACCATGTGGTTACTGTGGCAACCGTATTAACCGATAGTATTTGGCTAATTTGGTTTGGTTAATTTAGATAGTTGGTTTAGTTTGGTTAAAAAATTTAGCTTGTTTGGTTCAGGTAGTTTGGTTGGTTTTAGACACTCCTAACCAATCAAACCAAATTAACTAGTTAAGTAATTACCAATAAATATAATATATATTATATACATATACTTAATACTTGACATAACCACTCAAGAGCCAAACATTCCTTCCATTTAGACTCATCAAGAATAAAGTTTAATATTGTTCATATATTGTATTTTTTGTATTTATAAAGTGTAGACCATGATATATGAATGCCCAATTTAGATAAAAACTCATACAACATATTAGATGAAAATTGAAATGAATATCTTTTTCATCCTATTGCAATTGCTAAGACACTGATTCAATTATCACAATCACAACAATTAATTAACTCTATACTATTGACATATATTTTCACATATATAGTGTAGGGTCAGACTAGTGTACGTCAGGCGTATACTATACGTCAGGTACTACTAGTGAGATATCTCTATCTAGACCATGAATTAAATCGAGTTTGGGGTATGATACTATACCCTAACCTCTAATGGATAAACCCCAGGCACCGATTTTCTAAACCATAACCCGAAGTTTGATTTAATGAAAAACAAAAATGGACCGTTGAGATCGGCCGGAGCTCATCTAACCACATCTAACGGCTAGACAACCTGACGTATACTATACACCTGACGTACACCAGTCATCACCATTAGGGATGTCAATCCAACCCGTAATCATGGGTATCCTACCTGACCGTAATCGGTCAACGAGGGTAATTACCCGTTTTGACGGGTTAAGGGGCGGGTACGGGTATGGTAATCGATAATACCCGCCCCGTTATACCCGCCCCGCTAACCAAATGGTCAATTTCCCTTGAGAAATTTAGTTTAGCTTGAGAAATTTAGTTTAGCTACCATTATTGATGATGAAGATGTAGACGATTATTATGTTTGTGTGGATTGTAGAAGCAAGAACAATTATTATGTTTTTGTTGTTTTTATTTGTGTGGGTTGTTGAAGCTAGAACAATTAGAAGTATTGAGAATTTTTAATGGACAACAATATGTATGTGCATATATGTGTATAAGTTCATAGTTTAGGATTCGTATCCATGGTTACCCGAATACCCGTGGTTACCCGGTGGGTAGGGTATGGTTATATAATTTTCATATCCGGTGGTTATTTGATCGGGTATTTTAGAAGGCTCTACCCGGCGGGTTAGGAGTTGGTATAGGGTAAACCCGCACCCGACCCTACCCATTGCCATCCCTAATCACCATATAGTGTAATGTTTTATTCATCATATAAATTGTGAATTGATACATTAACCGAGGAAAAATTCACTTAATGATAATGTGATGTTTATATTGGTTAATTTGATTAACCAATTAACCAAACCAGTTAAATTTTTGTTTGGTTAATTTTATTATTTTTTTAATTTGAACGGTTTAATTATAATATTATATTTCATAATTAATAGAATTTTAAATTTTTTAATTTGATAATTATCTTGGTAATTATTTGAACACTCCTACCTACCTCAAGTCCTCAACCGAACAATTTACTAAAAAAACATGAGAAACTCAAAAGCCATATAAATTCATTGATACAGTAAAAGCGGAAGGCGAATTGGTTGTCTAACCATTGAACAAATCTGAAGAGCAAACACAATATGAATCAACTACGGTTATTTCTGAGCCAAACAACCTAACCGTACATTCAACTTGTTCAAATCTCCATCAGTGACTGCTTTCATTCCTATTGTTCAAATCTCCATTGCTATTGTTCAAACACAATAGGAATGGCTGAGACATCTACCTCAGTGGTTCAGCATTACATTCCACGTCCGTCGTGATTCGACTGCACGACTGAACCGGTGGAGGCCACAGTGGTTCTCCCAGAGATGAGACTCGCAGAAGCGTGTTAGGTTGCTCTCACCACGAGAACATGCAGTACTAAATCTCTTATCTCTGGCATTTCAGCATGGCATCACAAAGCTTGGCAGCATCCACGTTATCTCGTACATTATGCACCCTCACGATGTTCGCACCACCCAAAACTCCAGCAGTGATGGAAGCAACAGTAGCAGGATCTCTGTCGGTAGCAGAAGGCCGGCTGCAAATGTCGCCCAAGAACCTCTTTCTGGAAGGCCCAATCAACAATGGAGCATGAGAGATGGCCACGCTTTTCCTGGCTAGTTCTGCTCTAATCTTTGGCAATCCCATGAGTAACTCCAGATTATGCGTGGTATTCTTCGAGAATCCAATTCCAGGGTCAGTAATGATCCTCCATGCTGGGACACCAGACAGTTCTGCATCCGCGATTCGAGAGTACAGTTCACGACCAACCTGTCCGCAAACATCATCGCCATACTCCAGGTTCTCACTATTCTGCATCGTGGTAGGATCGCCTCTCATGTGCATCACAACGTAAGGAACACCAAGGTCAGCAACTACCTTATTCATGTTGGCATCTAACTGGCCACCAGATACATCATTTACAATATGAGCTCCCTTACTGATGGCTTCTGAAGCCACCTCGGAGTAGAAAGTATCTACCGATATGAGCTTCCCAGTCATCTCAGGCATCTTCGAAACAGCTTCCAGGACAGGAATTAGCCTGTCGAGTTCCTCCTGAGTAGATATCCTTTCAGCCATTGGCCTAGTCGATTGTGGACCGAAATCAACAATATCCACCCCTTCAGAGATCAATGATTTTACCTGAGAAACAACAGCATCCACAGACGCAAACTTCCCTCCGTCACTGAAACTATCAGGTGTCAAATTAACCACACCCATAACAGAAGTTCTCTCAGACCAATCCCACAAGGTTTTCCCAACAGGCAAAACCCTCTTCATCCCATCTCTCCCAATGAGCCCTTCACCACCAAGTTTCTTCCATGACTCAAACAACCCACCAGAAGGTACTGACATGGAATGCCACGAAGAAACTGTATCACTCTCCACATCAGAACCCAACAAATCAATCAGTGGGGCCATTACGAATGGTCTTTCAAAAATTCTCTGATGAGGTACGGTAAGTACATCAGAATTAACCCTAAACTTGCCATAGAACAGAATGTCCAAATCTATTGGCCTTGGTCCGTACCTTATCCCTTTCGTTCGACCCATCTCCTTCTCGATCTTCTTCAGCACTCCCAGCAACTCGTGTGGCCCAAGCTTGGTGATAGCTCTAACTGCAGAGTTGAGGAAACGAGGCTGGTCAGTGACATAAGCAGGCGCAGTCTCGTAGAGACACCCGTGTCTAGTGATGCTTATTCCAGATTTCTTCATCATTTGCAATGCTTCATTGAAATTACGAACCCTGTCACCAACATTACTTCCCAAAGCAATCACAATTTCGTGTTCTGGAGAGTGAACTTCGACAAACCCATCAGCAGAAGAATGGAGGAAACGGAAAGAAGACCCTGCCAATGTGATAGCGAAAAAGCTACCGTCATCAAAAAAACAAAAAGGGGAAATGCGAAATTGATTTGCACAAAACGGCCATTGAGTTTCTTGAAAAGAAGCGCCATTAACAGATGAATCGTGGTAAAGGAGCAGAACCCTTCGACAGCGAGTCCACTTGGAGGGAGGATTACCTGTAAATCGCTTAATGGCGCTATCACAGGCCAATCGGCCCGGAAGCAGCTGCCTGAAAAGCTTCATCAGCAGCGGCAAATTCGCTGCGGTACAATTTCTTACCCTCTGAACGCCGATGGCTTTCCGGTAAGTAACAGCGTGATAAAGCTCAGAGCTTTACCAGAATCTCCAACTCCAAGTCTCCTCCCCGGAGACAGACTGATCCCCTTTTTCAGGGCGGCTAAATTGGACCACTGACTGGGATTTTGAGCTGTAGGCTTGCAGAGTGGCAACAGACGGAAAGTGATTCAGGGAGCTTCAAACCACGAAGTCTCTGGTCACAACTGGCCCAAGGAAATTGATGAGGAATGGGGGTGGGGAAGGTTCCAAGGAAGAAAGATGAAAGAGGGAATTTATCAATTTAAATATTCAACTGATATTATGCAACCGCTTAATGGTAAATCCCTCATATAGTCCCTCCACCACCAATTACAATTAACTCCATAACTTTTAATTCTTTGCACCGAAGTCTAATACTCTAATTCGTTACATCTCTTTCTAGTCCCTATTATTCGAAAGTTTTCCTTTGAGCTTCTACGTTTCTTGCAATTAATCTGCTTTGCCGATGTCTTTGAAATGATGAGATTTAGTGAAGAATTGTTAGTTTCCTTCTGCAGTTGGCATTCAACTTGGACGAACGAATAACGATCCAATTCGAGACAACTTTCGGAGAGAACACAGGCTGAAGCACATACGTGTTCTCCACCGTGCCCACAGACCACGCTGAAGCCTGTGGCGAAAGGTGGTCGAAGAGGTTCTGGGACGATTCCAGTAGCGAGGAGTGAAATACGCCCTCCACGGCGGCTGTGTTGCTTCCTGTGGTGCTAAGTTACTGCCTGGATTCCGGCTTCTAGGGCAAGTCATGAACTTTTGCCACTCTCGCAACAGAAGTAACAGAAAGCTCCTTATTTGAGATTGTAAAATACTCCCAGTACAACAGGTGGTCAACCACGAACCCAAAATGATCTCGCTATTCAAAATCACCTCTCATTGCATCCAAAACATTACATTTCGATACCAAAGAACAAAAAATTTCTCGACGGAGATATCATACAACAAAATCGCACTAGAATATTTACAGTGTCCAACAATAAATAAAATACAGGGGACAAGAACAATCAAGGTAAACAAAAAGAACATACCCGGCAGGCACACTATGGAAGATGATGATGTTACAGGTTACCACCATTGTTGCTTTGAGGTTTGCCCCTCAGTTGGAAAAACCTCTCTGAGATCAAAAAAGGGATTAGAGGTGTGGGTTCTTATTATCATATGGCAATGGGTGGCTGTTTTAAAAATAAAGCCAGCACGAATAAGCTTGCCCTTCCCCGTCTGTGACTTTTCTGAAAATATGAAAAGCCAGCAGGAATAGGGTTTCTGTACAGATCAGTTTTGCCCAGAAAGTTGGCCTCTGTCTATAAACATTGCACACCGGAAACTGCAAAAGAAAGAATGCATGTCACGGCATGGCACATAAACATCAATCGAATGCCTGTTACGGCAAAGACAGAAACATGAAGGTTAGGATAAATGGCCCAGATGCATGGGGCATACCTGGAAATGGTTTTTGAATGTCCTGAGTCTGCAACATTAAATGGCAATTCGGAGTGACGGGAGCATTTCAGGTTATCTTGCAACAGTCGCTTCCAACCCATTCTCCGTTTTGAAGGCTTTCGTATGACAAAGGGAGTACCTAGTGTACAGCCATGGAATCTTGGAAAAATAGGCTTATCATCTACACCCACTAACTCCCAAGTCAGGGAGGAACGGAAGGGAATTCATCTTTGCAGGAAGACCTATGCTGCTGCTGCTGCAACAATAATCCATTGCAATGGCCTACTTGTTTTGCACCAATGCCGTCTTTTCAAGTTTTAGCAGGGGGAAGAGAAAAAAAGTACCAGGGACAGATCTCAGACTGTATTGTCGAATAAGGCTGAGCACAATTCACTTTTATCCTCCGAAACTTCGAGCAGATCTCGATGGGCCAAGCTTTTTGGAAGTATCATCAACATCATTGAGCATCCAGCTACTACTGCAGAACTGCTCTCCCCAAGAATAAAAATGAACAGAAGGTCCATAAAGAATACCATTAGATTACCCCATAATTTGACAGATGAAGTATGCCACGCATCTGCAAGTAGGGATTTTCCAACAGCTTCTCATTGTTGCTCTGAAAATGGGATAAAAGGAAAGCCAACTGATAAGTTCATTTCTCCATTAGTTACGTAGCAAAATTTATGGAGAACACTTTACCTGTTGTGCTTTAAATATAAGATTCTGAAGCATGTGCTGGTACTCATCTGGTTTTCCTGTCATCATTCTCTGACAAATCGAGAAAGCATGTTAGTTTGAATCAACACAACATGATCCCAATCAACACAACATGATCCCAGCATTTCAATTGGGTGTGTTTGTTTTATCAAAAGTTTCTGTTCCTCAAACTTAAGCATAACATACTTCTCTTTCACTTAACTTTTTAGAAAAATCAACCACCCTAAACCCCGAAGTATGCCACCTCAATATTAAAATTTCATTTCTAATTTTGCCAAAATCCACATAATGGTCATATCCGAAAATCAACTCCTGTCTACTATTAAACAAACTATCTACTATCTCGTCAATTACTTCTTTCCCACTACGAAAAATATCTCATACCTAATCAACTCTGATTTTACCAACTTTAAACACACTAAAACAAAAACAAGCTTATTTTCTGAGAACGCTAAAACAAAAACAAGTTTAACGTTGGCAAAGGAACAGTAGTACCTTCAGGAGAAAGGCCGAAGAGTAATATGCAACCCTTGAATCCGTATCATCCAAAAGTTCCCTGGCAAATGACAGAAGCAGAAAATGCTGGGTATATAGCTCAACCAATATAACGGGTAGAATCCAGATCTGGAGTTTTAAAGTATGTCTTTACCTGAAAAATTCTTCCCCGCCAACTTCTATGAAAGCAGAAGGATCGACTGTGCATTTACCAATTAAAAGCAATAAAAGTGTAGCCCTTATGTCAGATGCAGCGCCAGGAAGGTTTCCTCTTCCTTTGCTTCCAACTGCAACACCCAGTGCTATATCATCTGTAGCCGCACCAGCTAGTTGAATCAATGGCCAATAAAATAAAGCAGCAGGAACCCGGGCAACTAACTGCATGGGAACAATAGCCCGCCCTTGGAGAAGCATTGCAGCCAGTGAAGCTGTCTCACGCACCAAAGAACTGCTAGTACTGTAACTGAATCTGCTATTCCTTTCCTCTGAAATATCTGTCGAGTGATTATCTAGTTGGGAAAGGTGGTCATTTGAATCGACTTTTTCACTTTTATCCATGCCAACATGAACTATGTCACTGCGTACACTTTCTCCATATGGCATGGCAGACATAGGGTGAACTTTTAGGCATAATTGAGAAAACAATATTTCACACATCTGCACAGACAAGATAAGTAACCATCAATAACCATTATCATATAGCAACACTCAAAGCAATATGAATTTTAGACTTGGCTGTCAAAGAAGGACGCTTGCAATCCACCAAATTAGTTGCAGAGAATAGTCTAAGTGATCTAACTCTACTTTCACCAACTGTTACTACAGAACGAATAGCAAAGACTTAGTATACACAACATCATTATTTATCGGAGCCATGTTCAGTAGAGGATGGCATCTCTGGACCTCCTAGGCATCTGAGGCATAATAATTTTGAAGAAGATAACAGAGGAGATATGCATACAACAACTTGATACATATCCAGAAGGTTGAAACACAAGCCAACATCAATAGACATAAGGAATCTAACACCTACTATATGTTGATTGAAAATGTACCTTCAAAATGTTGAAGCGATCCGTTTCATTAATCTGGGCCACCAAGGATAAGGCACTGCTCATGATATCGACAACTGCATTTGCTTTCTCAAGCCGGCTATCTGCATCTCCACGGGAAATGTTACCAACACCAGACTGTTGCATTTCATTTTCATCCAGCAAAAATTTGCAGCTCATGAGAAATCGATCGAGAACAAAGAGAAAACCCCATCTAATAACGTTATGTTTGGATTTAAGAAGTCCGCACATCAGCCAAATGGACAGAGGGACATCTTCAGCAGCTGCCATATCATCGCAGACACCAGCAAGCGTGATTTTCTGCTGCAAGGCATTAATATTTGACCACATTCTGACCTCTCCTCCCTCGCTAATCTCTGAAATAAGCAAGTCGCCTAACCAGATGTAGCCATTCTGACGACATGCGATTCTATCAGAATGAAGAAGTGAGTGCAGTGTGGCCCATGAGAGCTTAGCTTTCACGACAATGCCATTTCGTGGGCTCTCACTTTGAATCCCTTCTAGAAATTTGTCGCGCTTGGTTAATTGTATGAGATGGAAGAACTCCTTGTCAACACGAGTAAAAGAACTGATTACCATATCAAATGTTTCTGTTATATTCTTCAAGAGCTGCAAAAATGAAAACTCACTTAAAATGGAGAGTATTATTTCAGGTAATCTGAACGACTCTCAATTCATTGAATTTCCATATACTAAGTTCTACTGTGGAATCAATCAAAACAGATACTGAATATCAAAGTGAAAATAAGGAATGCATGGAAATGAAGGCGGGAAGAGAACTTTTGGTTGCAAATAAGGAGAGGATGACAACACACAAGTGAAGGGCCACAATCAGATGGAGACAGTTACGAACTTAACAAACCATTTCTACATGGGCCAGGCCATGTAGCAAAGGAATATTCTAATAAAGTGCATATAACACCCTCTAGTCTATAATGAGACTGTAAAATCAAATTTTAAAATTTAATCTCTATCAATGGTCCAATATATAATGATAAAAACAGAAAGTTTAACTTGAATCAGAGTACTTTCGTTCATCAATATATTCCTAATGATTAAAAGATAAGACATATAAGAGGGAAACTAAGAACTGTAATATAATTGTCAAAACTCTAAAAGTAAATGGTAAACCGTTTTGACGTATTGCATAATTTTCTTGTTATCAATAAACAATTGATAGTAAAATTTCCTTTTTAACAAATGAAAGGATTAAAATTATGGAATATCAAAAAGGATTAAAATTTTGTATAGGGTACCCGAAAAGTATAAATATATGTGTATATATGCACAATAAATCCTAGACAATAATCCACAGCACATACTAGAAGCATAGAATGCAGACCCAAACAGTCATATGAACTTCACCAAGCTTACCATATTTAACCTTTCATTGTTTGAATATCTAGAGAGCGCGGTAGAAATTGATCTTCTCAGAAGCTCTGCAATCCCTTCTACCCCAAGTTTAACCGAAATATAGAAAGCTTCAGGTGCATCAACAAGAGAAAATAAGGTTGCAAGAGGTTGGATCTCGTCACTGCTATACTCTGAAACTCCAGCAGTTGCACATGCATGATTGATTTGGTGCAAAACATAATCAAAAAGAACCAAATAGAGGTTTCTTCTATCCTCCCTCAAATTGGCAAGAGAATACTGCAAAACAAGAAAATTCTCGAAGGTTAAGGATACCGCTTGTGTCACTAGATTATCTTCCATTGTATTTCGAGTTCGCAACATACAGATCGCATACCTCAATGAAAATGAACTCAATCCCTCCAATTAAATCAACCTGGTCTATGAGAAACACAGGAGACCTCAAGACAGCCTCAACAGGCTCATCTGGAATTTGATAGAACATGTTCGTTAACATGCCAATAAGCTTGCTGTGCACTATTTCAGCCCATGAATTTCTCCTGCTGGTCGTTATGAGTGCTTTAATGACCTGGGCAGAAGACATATTGCAGATCTCAGCATTATACTAGGAACAGTCGAAATGCTAGAACAAGTAAGATGAACCAGCCTAGCTGGATAAAGATAAGAAACAAAGGAAAAACATAAAAGAAAGAAAACTAAAAATGCATCTGTTGTCGGTCATTTGACAGCGCTTGACTTTCATTTTAGCCAACCCTTTTTCTGTATAAGTTGATTATTTTGACCTATGATCTCCTACATAGGAAAAACATAATGTCAAAGCCCTTTAAACCAGTTCACGTCGTAAAAAAAAAAGCCAGTCATACAATCTGGTAGGGAGCATTTCTTACTTTATTTTAGGGAGCTGCCCTTTTATTCTGAAACACTTACACATTCCCAGGGAGAACATCATGATAATTTTGTTTGAAACTATGTTCAAAATCCTACCACTGCCGGGGATTTGTTTACTTTTCTTTGGCTAAAGATGGGAGAAGCAATTTACAATTATTGCTGGTTGTATAGGGTAAATGAAACACCTCAGAGCTTCATCCCAGATAGGGATAAGGGATTAATATTGCCAGTATAGCTTCTAGTAAGCTGTTCTTTTAATATGGTCAAGGTACTAGTTAGCTGTTAATAGTCATTGTCTGTCCCATTTTTCCAGATATGCTTACAACAAACATCTGTGACCATAAAAACAAAAAATTGGTTCTTGCCCTTCGATAAAGAGGCATAAAATCTTGCAGAAGGATTTTAAAAAATAGATAGGGTACTCTATGATACCAAACAAACTTGGAAGCAAGAAGGAAACCCGTACCCTTATATCCAGGCCTTCAAGCCGATTTCTCAAAATTTTCCCTCTATCACAGACGAAGTACAGCAAACAGCTTAGTGCAGAAGCCCAGACAGACTCTTCCTGCTCCTCTGTCTGCAGAAAAAAATTACACAGTGAATGGTAGAGGATTCATTTATAAAAAACAAAATAAAAGAATGGTAGAGGATATAAGGAACTGCAGGTCTCAGGAAAAAAATGAAAGAAATGCAAACTGACATTAACAATTATGAATTACATGAAGTATTAGCATACAACACTATCATTCAACGTTTCATATTTCTGGTCCCTGGATATCTACCAGGAAAATCTATTTATTTTACAAGTCTATCTAGTCCAACGCTGACCAAATCACATAAAAAACTTTTATCATGTTTCGTAAGTGAAATCTCAGTTTCTGATAGAAAGGTAATCAGAACATCTCAATAGTTGGTGGCAAGAATTATAAGTTTCAAGAAAGCTAGACCATGACAGTAACTTGAATGGTACCTGGACAAGAAGCAAAAGTGTCTCATAGAAGATGTTTAAGATCCAAGATTCGAACTTATCAATAGCTGATGAAGCATCCATCTTGTCAACAGACTCTGCTTTCCTCCTATCTGGTGTTCCAACTTTTTCTTCATTCTCGAGAAAGGATTCTTGTGCATACTCTTCTTCAATTGTTGTGGTGGCCATCATTGGTTCCAATAAATGAGCATGAACACCGAGGTTCAAAATCAAATCAAAAGCACGCACTCGGCATGCTGCTTTTGGAGATGAAAGCATCTCCTGGAAGAATATCCCAAGATGAAATGTTAGAAGCCTTCACCAGGTATAACTACAAGAAGGATAAGAACGAGTTAATATCGCACCCCAAGCATAGACAACGTCAGTGGAGCAGCAGTCCCAGAATCCACCACATACCTGCAGGGCAACAATTCAGTAATTTCTTAAAGAAGCAGCATGAGCTAAGAGAAAGCATTCAATATAGCAAGACATAATGCGAATCAGAAGAGGATAAGCACACTTAACAAGTCGAAACATGTAAGAGTCCCTAGACTTAAATTATTTCCTTCTTATAATTAAACAAGTTTTGCAAAAGTTGTCGGCATAAAGAAGTTGTTAGCCAATTGCCATGGATCTGATATCATTGATCAATGTTCAGCAACTCTGGATACAGCATCAGACAGTAGCTCAACAGGACACATAAAGTCTCATGCTTACCCAAGTTTAGACACCTAAAACCCAATAGTTAACACTTAACACTGCTTTCCATCCATTCAAGGGGAACGTACTGTATGTAGTAATACATAGACATAGTAAATGACAGACAAAAGTATCCGATAATCTACCAGGAAACTTAATGGGAGCTCTAACCGCCCAGAAAACCCAACCGACATTCAATACCCAGTAAAAAGGTTTGTTACTTGAATGAATTTTGGGAATTGACTAAACAGGATAAAAGCAAGGACACACAACCAGCCAATATCAGCAGTCTGCCACAATTCCGAATACAAAGGAATGGCCAGTAAACTCATCAGAAACATCAGATCTCCAGGAGACTTGTTTATTAAGATTCCAATAAGCTACCATATACGTACAAGCTCAATGCTAATCGCAAGGAGGAGAAGTTATTTTAAGATCTCAGAGCACCAATATTTACAGATGATTCATGCCACACGTGATCTTCCACAACAAAATGTTCACCTTATATTCACTTATTCTACAGCCGCTGCTGGATATACAAATTTGACTACCCTACCTGGTAACTTTACTTCGTCATAAGCTATTGTTCCTCCAGATACTTTTTTTTTTTTGTTTACTAGTTTCTCTTCTTACACTTTTCCCTCTCATCTTACTCCCTTCCTTCTTCCTGGCAGGCTAATTAAGCAATCTATCTACCTATTGTAGAGAAATAACTATCAATAAATCCCAAGTCACAGGGGAACATAACTGCGGGACACCAAATAGTTACGCCAAGTCATTGTTCATAAATAGCATTTGAGAGTATGGTTGTGAAAAGGATCATTGACAAGGGAAAAACACAAGTCAATAACATGCCAAATTGTAATGATCACAAATAAGTTAATCAAAACTTACATATCAATGACAAGCTTAATGAGTACGCTCACAGCCACATCCATCGATGGCTTTCCAGTGTTATTACTTAATCTAGATGATAGTGCAGGAGTGGCCATTGGAGTATACGCCTCGGACCCAACAGCAGCAATAACCTCACATACCTCTGCTGGATTTAATCGTAAGGGTTGCTGTTCACTGATATACACAAGTGAGAAGCAAATAAGTGCCAGAAAGTTACTACCATTTTGGTTATTGCAAGTGCTGATAAAAGTAGTCCAGAGAAAAATGATATCATTCACGAGATGTGGCCATAGAAGAGAGAAGCAAAGGATATGTTTCTCAAGATGTGGCCATAGAAGAGAGTAGCAAAGGATATATTTCTCAAGATGTGGCCATAGAAGAGAGTAGCATAGGATATATTTTAAATCGTCAAAGAAAACAGGGTTTCCACCAATAGACAAATGCTCTTCTCTGTTACCTATAATGCCGGTACTGGAAAAGTGGCCGAGCTCGTGGGCGGAAAGTGCTTAAAGGAGAATCTTCCCTACAAAACATGAATTGAACTGAACACTGAGAAGCCACCTCCAAATTAATCACCACGTGCCAGAAACGAGACAATTAAACTTCAATAAATATGTGAAACCTCCTATGAACAATTTTCCTTCATTCACATACATTGTGACTGCTTTTGTGAATAATTGTTTACTGTACCTCCAAGGCTTTTGTTGTTAATCTGAATCTTCATAGTTAATAGCTTAGAATCAATGTTTCTGGCTCATCTAATAAGGGATGTCCTATGAGAACTGAATCAAGGTGCTTCACTCACGTCAGTTTGTTATTTTCTGTTGTTGATTAGTTTGTTGAAAACTTGTTTTTATAAAAGAAATTAGAAAATGTAGTCTATTTACCTCCTTTATAGCCTATTTTAAGTAAAACCCCAATGGAACCGACCTGAGGTGTCAAAATTTGAGGTTGTTTAACACAAAGCACTCACACAATCAAGCTGCCCAATAACTACTCAAAGGGCTAGAATTTTGAAGCCTCAATCTAGCTGGTGAAGCAGATAATAATGACCAAACAAAGCCAAACTGCAAGGTGGCCTCAACACAACCAACAGAAAGAGCATATGTAACAACAAAATGACAAAGCATTCTGGATTTATAATGAAGTCAATCAATTTAGTCTCGATCTCGCAAGTGGTCCTGCCAGACTAACTGACTAAGTCTCGCAAATTATCACCCTGCTTCCATATTGAATCTGGAACAGATAAATGATAAGAAAATCTACCGGGATGTAGTAACCTGATCTGCATTCAATCGGAGTATATAATAGGCAAACGAATTTATCCCAACTCTAAAGATACAAAATACAAAACAAATAAATAGAGGAAGAAGACACATACCAAATCTGATGAGGTCCTGCTTTACAGCGCTTAGATGTTGTTATTGCTCGTAAGTGGGAACGAGCAGAAGCTGAAATGGTAATTGTAGAGACAGAAGAAGGCTGCAAGAGTTGGTCGAGATAGGGCATATCAGCAGTTCCAAAATATTTCCAGGGTTGATCCTTCATCTTAGCTTCCATGTCTCCAACTAGCAGTGCTGCAGCACCCAACTCTAGCAAAGTATGTGTGCGCATATCCTCAAGAACGGAAGCACGATCACTGTGTTACACACATTTTGACATGCACCGAAGTTACATCAAGCACGTCAGGTAGACCATTATATTTCATAAGGGGCAGCAACTAAGCAACATAATAGCCATGTAAGATTAAGGCAGCATAAAAAGACATGTATCACCTTTCAGTGGACAATACTGAAAACCGATGATCTCCAGCCCAACGCCAGTTTAAAACATCATATGCAATGTGATCAATGTCCTCCATTACATCAGCTTTTTCCATATTTGAAAACTGTGAAACCGGCGAACCAGTTGCATCTCTGTTGTCTGAAGATTCAGCATTATTTGCAGGGCTTAATTGGGAGTTAAAGGATTTACGCAAAAATGAAGATAATGCAGGAAGTGACTGTCTTGATGCAGATGGAGACCCAGAAAATGCTGCCGGTTGAAATGACCTCTTTGGAACATGTTGAGCCACTAGAGAACGTACATAATTTAACGACTTTACAAGCGCTCCGGAAGCAAAACTAGACACAGGCAGAGAAGGCAGATTATGTGCAGATGCAACAGATTGCTGAGGTGTCGACTGTGATAACATTGCGGATCTTCGACTTGCACTGTTATCACACTCTGAGATTGTATTCACACAAAATCGGTCAATCTGAAGTAATGTCTCCTCACTCGGTTTATACCTGCCAGGCAAGAATAATCTATCACAAGGAAAGTCACATAATTCAAAATGCTACATAAATTACCAAAAAAAAAAAACAGGATCACAGCAATCAGCTGTTAAATGCACAAAGTGATATTCAGGACTTGATGCTTGCTTAGTTTGAATATACCGAAGCGATCTAACTAGAGCCATTCATTTACCATTTCAAGGCCAAAAGCAGTGCCCTAGCACCATTACCGAAACTTTTACCTACAGGGCCTAAAGCAACTGCCGACCTATGTCTCTTGTTGCGGGATCAATCAAGCAACCGAACTTGACAGAGGCCATGTTCAGGAGCGAACCCTATTGCACGGTAGAATCATAACTCTTTTATCCAAACATCTCTCTTTATTTAACTCACTGGTTGACCCATGAATAGTACATTTAAAATAACTTCACCCAATAAAATACCTTATAAGGTACCGCTTCAAAAGTCCCACACACCTCGCGACTACTGCTGGGCTGGAAGAAATAAGTTCATATCAGCAGTATAAGGCACAATCCATCATATAAGCATCATCAGTAAATTTGCTTGGCAAAAGGTAGGGAAAGAGCAATACAGATCACAAGAGAGTAGATAGAGCAGTAACAGAATCCAATAAAAGGCTGCTGGAGCAGATACATGTAGAACTAAACAACACATAATTATATTACTTTCAAACAATGATGAGTTAGATCACCTTTAGCAAAACAGTCCCAATGAGGTGTATGCAAATGGCTCATTATAATTTGGCGGTACAGATCCATAACCTCCCCAACTGAGATCTATTCTAATTACTGCTCATTCCATTCAGAACCACCCCTTACTATGCTACAGCAGAACAACTACTAAATTCCAAAGGGGGGGGGGGGGGGGGGGGGGGGGGGGGGGGGGGGCTCAGTGCTACAGCAGAACCACCCCTCACTATGAAACTAACATATTACAGCAAGCTCCATAGTTCCACACCAGTCGTCCACATTTAAGACATCCACATGCAACAGACAGCATGCAGAACCAGTCCAGCAACCCCATCAGTGGCCATGGAGAAGATAAATGATTATGTTTGTAGAATTCTCAATTGCACGAGATAAGCCACAAGAATGGCAATTAAGCCACACAGTAGACCTTGAAGCATCCACTTAGTTGGAAAGGGCTAAAGGGACTTGAACAGGATAGGAATAAATAGTAGCAACTAGTCAAGTCGGCAATTCTAAAATTTAAGTACACCATCACCCATCAGGTGTTTCTATAAAAGTGGGAACCAACAGCTAGGCTACTCAAGTTAACTGCACTTTAAGCATCTTGTGCCATTTCTCTAGGGCTTATTTATAATGTAATCGAGGCTCTTTTCCAGTCAGTGAACTAACCCAACACCACCATCGATATGTCACACCAAGCCGTACTGAGCACAAAATTTAACAGACTTTCAGAACTATTTCTATTTATTCGGCAATACCTGCGCTCTCTCTCAGCAATCGTGTGTTCCAAAACTACACAATATGCCAGATCAGTGGTTGCAGGGGAAGCCAAATAATCCTGCCATTAGTGAATTGAAGAATTAGAATCAAAATTCCCTCCATAACAGATGACAAAGCAGCACATCATATGTCAACAACGATGTTGTGTAAAAGTACCAAACAATTGGAATGAAGATTTTGCTAAGCATTTTCCAAGTGCTCTTTATTCACTCCTTTACTATCATCATTCATCAGATGACAGAAGACAGAAGACGCTCTTCCATCATCAAGGGAAAAGTAAAAGGAGCTCGACATATCAATTCTATAATCTTCCAGTAATTAACAATGTGAGCTTTTATACCAAACTTGAGAAGGAAACTGTGGAATTCAAGCATTTACACACTGTAACCGGCAACAGGTGTCATTGCCCCATCTTGTAGAATAATTTGATAGATGCATCATTCCATGTCAAATTTTATTCCCATTAAATAATCCCGCCCTATCTCAGTTGGTTCCTCCATTACAGTGACACACAGGACAATGAAAGAATACAAGGCAAAGTTATGGAAATGCACGATAATTTTGACTATGCTCAATTTAAAATACTCAATTTGGAAAAGACATATAATCAATCACTCCCTTCATAGGATAACAGACAGCACAGATCTCGTATTCAACACTCAAAGGTGTAGTTGGTATCCTAATCCTAATATGGGGAGAAGCTACATTCACAATTCATTCTCCTAATGGGCAGGCAAAACAGGAAAGCAACGCAACCCTCTTCACTATAAGCACGAAAATCGCCCTATAATATCCAGTCGCACTTTTGCAACAACAAATTTTAGCTCCCCAAATCGCGAGTCGTGGACAGCTCCAGTCCAGCTCCCCCCAATTAAATTCAAACCCGAACATTGAGATCCTAGCCAAGAGCCAAAAACCAAACCAAAATTACTCACACGGAGAGTTCTCGAAGCGTCGGTCAAGACCACGGACGGGCTACCATGGTGCAAACCGGCGACAGCGCCAGTGCCCGCAGAAGCCGATGCCGAGGCGGAAGACGACAGGCAGTCAGCGACGGCTCTCCGCAGAGGCTCCGGCGGCTTCCTCAGGGAAGAGGATCTCAGCCTTGAGCTCCCGATTAGAACAAAGTGCTGCTCCTCTCTGTAACCTTGACCCGACCGGACTGCCCCGCGACGGACTGAACGCCGACGAAGACATCTATCTCCCTTCCCGCTCCGAATCGCGAAAAAAGTCCTCCCTCCACTGCTGCGGTGCGGGGCCAAAACTTCTGGAACCTACCGTTTTTCCTTCTTCCCTTCTCCACCGTGGGAGCTCCTACATTTGCTGAATCGCCAGCGAGAAGAGAGACTCTCTCTCTCTCTCTCTCGCTCGAGATCAGAAAATGAAAGCAGAGCGAAGATAGAAGAAGTGACCAACGCCCCCGTCGTTTTCTTCCTTACTTCCTTCTCTGTTCCTTTTCTTCTGTGTCTTCTTCTTCTACTACTCTGCCTTCGTTCTCGTTCCTGGTCTTTCTTCAATCTCTTTCGTCTCCTTTTCTTGTTCGTCCAGGGTGGTGTGAGAATTGTAAGGGAAGAAGGGGAGGAAATTTTTCAGATTGGAAAATTAATTAATTAATGAAAACAGAATCGCCTCTCTTTTTTTCTGAAATTTCGGGGCGTTGTTTAGCTTTGTTAATTGATGAGCTGGAAGTATAAGCATAGTTTTATGACAGAGGTTTCTCTCTTATTTTCCTTTTTTTTATTTTTTGGTTATTAGCTGGCAAGCGCTAATGTTTGGTTTCTCCTTTTTAATGACCACTCCACTCGCCGCTTTATTTTACTCTCTTTTCCCTTTAATTTTTATTCACCGCAGTATGAAAAAATTAATCAGTCATTAGCAGTACTGTTAAATTATAGAATGGAGTCTTCGCCGTCTTGGCTTCGGCGAAGGAGACCATTATATTTAATTAACTATTAGAGGGACTTTTTCATGAAAAATAGACATACAGGGATCCAATTGTCACCTTTCAATAGTATAAGGACTTCAATGACAATTTTAAAAATTGGAACAGGCCAGCCAAACCCACTTTGTTCAGTTGGTAAGTTGGGCTTCCATAGTCCTTTTGACTTCTGAAATCAATGTTCTTTGGTATGTAACAGAATTTGAGTTGGAATTTCATAAGTTTTGATAAATTCATTTTGGAATGAAATATTTTTATCTTTGGTATGTAACAGAATTCATTTTCAATTCTAAATTTTGAATTCTATGAAATTTGAACTAGTAATAGCAATTTCGAGGATTTGAGTTGGAATTTCCAAATGAATTCTACACGCCAATTCATTTTATTTCTAAAGATTTGAATATGACATACCAAACACAAGATTTCATTTGAAAATGAATTCTACAAAGTAATTCATTTTACAATGAAATGAATTCTCAATTCATTTGGTACCAAACGATCTGTAAATCAAAATGCAGACTGGGGTCAGACCAGCTCAGAAGAGACAGCCTATTACAAGCAGTCTCGAAAATTATGCTCAAGCTTGTTGAAAACAAGCAGTCTCGAAAATTACATCCTGCATTTTGCAGTACTAATTACACAAATGCAAAAGAGAAATAGTTATACCCATCTATCTATTAATTTAGTGTCCACTATCAGCTAATACCTGAGAAAAACAAGAGCTTCCTACTACATTGTGGAACTCAACATTGTCTGCACAATAAAATCTAACTTCCTGCTTGAGTTGTTGTAACAGCTCCCCACAGCTTTTCCTGGCAGGCGTGTATATTCTGGCACACCGCTCCTTCCACATTAACGCCACATACCAGCACCATATTATGGGAATGGGATGGGATTTTGAACTTGTAGAAACTTTTATGTTTGTGGGTTAGCACAGCTTCATCAATTTTATAGGATTATCATGTTACTTTGCATTAAGTTTTTTCAGAATATATAATTATTTTCATCCGAGCAAACCGCCCACCCAACCCGCCCGCTATCACTTAAGTGGGTGGGTGTGGGTCATTATCATAGCCATCCGCAAAGATATGGGTGGGTGGATTTGAGCTCAAAATCCGCCCAACCATGCCGCTGTCCACCCCTAGCTGCAACATCTCTTCCCAGATTGTAGACCAAGAAATACTAGGGAACAAGGCATGTAAAAGCGCCACAGCATTAGGACAGCTACAGAAGAGATGGTCACGTGTTTCAGATTCACCCTGACATAGTAGATAAATATCATATTCAATGACACCCCATTCCTTAAGCTGTGCTCGAGTCCTGATACAATGTGTATAATCAACCATGCCATAAATTGATGTCTAGGAATAGTAAACTTCCCCCACAAAGCTGAATACCGCAACACCTTTTGATTCCGTGGTCGAATAGACTGCCATACAACTCTGATAGAGAATTTTTCCAACAATCTGCCTTCCCATGTGACCTCATTTCCTTCTTGCAATAGTCTGTATTGAAACCATGCCCTCAGCTTAAGAAGCTTCCTCCACAACCATGATCATGTTTGTGTCTCTGGAATTAACCAAACAGACCTCCCTTTTAACCTATGCTTCTCAATCCAAGCCACCCAAAACGATCCTCCATGCATAAGAAGCATCCAAATCATTCTGCGTGCACAAGCCACATTCCATGTATACAAATCCCTCAATCCTAAACCCCCTTCATTCTTAGGTGGACATATCAGGTCCCAACTGGCTTTTGCCCTTCCAGTACCCTCACCATACCAAAGAAAGTCAGAACAGATTTTTTGGATCCTTGTAATGATTTTCTTGGGCAACATGTAGACTGTCATCTATAACTGCGTTGTAGAATAAAGGACAGAAGATACCAACTGCAGCTTACCAGCATAGAACGGCTTGTAGGCACGCCAAGGTCGAAGCCTGCTAGTTAGTTTATCTATGAGTAGACTGCAGTCAGCACTAGACAAGGATCCAGACTGAAGTGGCACGCCAAGATATTTCACAGGTAGGTAGCCTTCTTTAAACCCTTATCTGCCCGATGCTATCTGTTTTAACCTCTCCTCCATTCCTCCAAAAAATACTTCACACTTGTTTGGATTACATCGAAGCCCTGAAATGCTATAGAACATATCAAGCACATTTCGTAACCCTTCCAAAGCTTGAGTTGTCCCTTCTGTGAATATCAATAAATCGTCTGCAAAACTTAGGTGGGTAAGCCCTATGGCTTTACACTGGCCGTTTCTAGACATACTTTAATCCAAGTTAGAAATTGAGCAGGAAAGTTCATCATTTCCATAACCGTGAACAAGAAACCCCAATGAATCGAGTCAAAAGCCTTCATTAGGTCAACTTTGACTGCACATCTAGGAGTAATACCCTTCCTATGATAGTTGTGTACAATTTCTTGAGCCAAATCTATTAAAATGCTATCAATTAGTCAAATCTTTTGTAATGCATCAAAATATTAGCCATTTTAATGTTATCATTAATAATTTTGTAACTTTTTTCTTAGTTAAAATACTAAAATTTTGGAATGTTGACCTCCATGTGTCTCTTCCAAGTCAGTATCATGCTGTCAAGTCAATATTACTAACAGATTTGCTAACTAAAAGTCAACATTTGGCTAATTCTTAGTAGGTTTGGATAATATAAAAAAATCTGAAAAAGATTTGAATACAAAATAGACATTACCCAAAAAGTATTAGCATTATAACTCCTCCCTGGTGATAGGGCGATATTTCTCATATCAATCTTCTATTTCGAATTAAGAACTTAACCCCTATCAATCTATCAATCTAATAGAAATCTCGAATAAAAGCACGAATCATTTGCCCCAATTCCAATTTTGTGGAGCGGTTTCTGAGAACTAACGTAAAATTCAGTTTCAATAATCATATATTTCAACTGGGACCATTTATTTCTTGGGAAGTAAAATCAGTCGGAAGTTCTCGTCATATAAAAGAGACAATTCAACCGTAAAATTAGATTATTTAAAATATTTGTTTGTATCTCTTAACTTTGAATCATAATGAGTAGGATGTGCGATGATTAAATCTGCATCGTACCAAATCGATATTTGAACCTGGCATACAATATCGTATATAATGCGATCTCTCCTTGATTCCATAAATTTTACAAATATTGTTAAAATGAATCGAGTTGATATTTGGATGGGAATACATATTCAAACCATTAACCTCGATGAATTGGAAGGAGGAAAGTAGTCAAAGTCGATCATATGACAATCCCTCACTGGTTTTTCCTGCTTTACTCTGTTTTTTTATCATATTCACAGAACCATCAATTACATTGCACCTTCCATTCGATAGCTACCCTTTACCTGCAACTACCATGAAGCTTCTTCAACCCTTCGTTCCTATTCTAACATCCAGACGTCTTTTGACTGCCAACTTCCTTTCGCCTATAGAACTCGTAAACCGTCGCAACAATCCATAAAAAAAAACAGAGCAAGTAAAAAAAAACAGAGTGGCGAAAGCGAAACAGAGTAAAAACAGAGGATATACAGAACAGAAGAACAAACATGTGCAGCTTAGAGAAGAAAGGAAACATCTACATCCTCACTCTAACAGATCCAGGGGAGCACCGTCTCAACCCAGACCTAATCGATTCCATCCGATCCGATCTATCAACCCTCAAATCCCACCCACCATCCTCTCCACCTTCAATTCTAATCACTACCAACCACGGCAAGTTCTTCTCCAACGGATTCGACCTCTCATGGGCCCAATCCTCCTCACCGCGCCTCAAGCTCATGTCTTCCAAATTCCAATTGCTCGTATCCGACCTGATCTCGCTCCCCATGCCGACCATCGCCGCCGTCACGGGCCACGCGGCGGCGGCCGGGATGATCCTGGCCTTGGCCCATGACTACGTGGTGATGAGGAAAGACAGAGGTTTTATGTACATGAGCGAGGTCGATATTGGCCTGGTGATACCCCAATGGTTCGTGGTCCTGTTGGAGATTAAGATTGGGCGCGGGAAGGTATTACGGGAGGTTGTTATGGGGGCCGAGAAGCTGACGGCGGAGATGGCGGTGGAGAGAGGGCTCGTGGGTTCTGTGGGGGAAGGTCCGGAAGGGACTGTTGATGCTGCGGTGGAGCTGGGTGAGCGGATTTTGAAGCGGAGGTGGGACGGTGGAGCTTTTGCGAAGAATAGGATGGTGGTTTTGAGGGATGTTTTGAAGGCAATTGAACGAGAACAGAGCATGGAGGAGAAGGCAAGTCAGATTTCATCGAGAATGTAATCCAATCCCAATTCACTGAGTTGCATAACTTTGCACTTTGGAGGTCAAATGTGTTTTCATCCGATCGCGTTTCCACTGGGTGTAATTGTAATAAGTTGGTGTTACATTCCTCGTAGTAACATTCACAGAATTTCACAAATAATGTCAGAAAGGAATCTTACGTTGAATGTAGTTTCTGAAAGCATCGGGGAGCTGTTTTAGGGCTGGAAACTGTACAGTATGCAAGAGATAAAAAGGATGGCCTTCATCGGGTTATATACTTATATTCCCCCGCCATAACCAAGAAAATCGAGACTACCCATCTTGAAATATACATACACAAACCATACATAATAGATACAGATCGAAACGGGTAATTGTTTTTGGCCTCACTTATCTAAAAACAACAAATATGTACACAGCTCAACTGAGAAAAGAATCAATTGCCTGCTAAGCATTACAACAAGGGATTTGAGTTGACAGTTGATGTTGGATGCCATTCAATCAGCTCGGCCATGGATATCTGCATTGTTCCTACCATCCCATCAGTGTTCTCCTGACTCTCTTCACTACCTTGCTTCTGGATTCAGGGCTCGACAGCGGGAACTCACGGCTCTCATCCAAGAGAAATCTGTAAACTTCCCACTCACGATCCTGTGTCGAGTGCCTTCCGATTTCAGCCTACAGAATTTCCCCAGTGGTGTGAGGGAACATATCCATGTTAAGCATATCAGAGAAGAAAAACATCAAACTAGACAAGCACAAGGGGCAAGTAAACAAGACAAATGCTGTGAAGAACATACCGAGAATATGCATATTCCAGACTTTCTTAGAGCCGAAGTAACGTCGTAGAAAACACGCGGCCTTCCCTTCCCGGATAACTCGACTGGGTTGGCAACCAAGAGCTCGGTATCTGGACCTCGGCTAACAATGATCACTCGGAGCGGATGAAGCATCGCGTGCTTTAAGCGAGAGCATAGGATATCGAGATGCTTAGGGTCCACAATCTTCTTTCCGTTTGTTTGCTGAATGATCAAATCCACATTCCGAAGTCCTTTCTTGCTTGGAGCGAATCTACCATAAGCTACCTGAAATGTACGAACAAGAACAGAAGTATCAGCATCCACGTAATTCCAAGCATTAAGCATCAAAATGAAAAATCCAATCCGGTGAAGCATTAAGTAGAAGCAAAAAGTACCCCTATATTGCATTCCTTTGAAGTCCTCAGAATGTCATAAAAGAGGCCTTTTTGATCAACACACTCTATTTGGAGCAATGTATGAGCAGTACTCAACTGATTATCAACTGTAATGATGGCCTTCTCCTTCTTTTCACCCAGTTGTTCACCTGAATCCATTTCAAAGAGATCAGGACTAAACAGCTCTTCTGCAACGGCCTCTGGGATGGACGAGAAAGCCCGTAAGGTTTCGTACTGGGGCCCTGCCACTTGCAGCTCACAGTCGATACAGTTGTCTTTAAACACATTGAGCAAATATCTGCAGGTGTCGTCTTGCCTTTCTTTGGTATGCAAAAGTTGCCTGTAAGTTAGTAATAAGTTTTATCATTTCTTCAAGTTGAGTAATTGAGGAGATTCTGAATGCAGATGCAAGATGCCAATATCACTTACACAGGTCCCCGTTCAAGCTATAGCAACTTCAAGACGAAAATGAAGCACGAAACCAAGAACAGGCAAGGCTAATATAGTAACCAAACTTTTGACAGAATCCTAAAGATCAGCAGAAGAAGCCCTTGTGTACGTGATGCAAGTGAATGTGCAGGAAAAAATGTTGTAAAGTTTCATTTTTCGTTCACTAGCAACCCTATCTCTATCTATGCCTTCTGGCAAATAAAGTTTGAAGATTGACACACAATTGCAACCCTACAATAATAAATAATCAGAATCCTCCAGCAGAAAATTCAAGTAACACTTAAGCTAACACATGAAAAAAGGTCAATCAGCCACATGAATCCAAGCAACTCACAAGTTGTCCGTGATCAGAAACAAGTCCACAACTCGACCGTCCGGAGTCGTCATAACTTTCACTCTCTGGATCGTGAACTCAAGCTCGGTAAGAACTTTGGTAACATCTACACACCAGAAACAAAAGGAGAGTTAAGCATGAAGAAAAACACTGCAGAGAACAACAACAAAAAAAAAGTGATCAAACTTTGTTCTACCGGAGTACATACCATGGAGCAATCCTTTTCTGTCAACACAGAAGATCTTCAAGAGGTACAATGATGAAGATGAGGGACCATCCGACTTGTTTCCAAAATAGTAAGGACCCAAGCAGGAAGGAGTTTCATAGTAGACCCGATTCTTCAAGCTTTCCCAATCAACTCGATGCGAGCTCGAGTATGGAGCCACCCAGAACACCATATAACACCATCTCCCATCCGTGGAGAAATCTTCAAAATTCATCAGAAACCCAAATCCACCATTCACGAAAAGGAACGAAAGCACAATTGAAAAGGGCAATTTAAAAAAAAAAAAAAAAAAAAAAATACAGGAAGAGAGTACCTGCTCGATTAATTCGAAGGCCGAACTCCAGAATCACGCGGCAGATATCGCAGCCGAGACCGGCCTTGTCGGGGCAATTGACGGTGACGACTGTGGGGTCGCCGGGCGTCTTCGCCGGCTGGATCAGGACGACGTCCTCGCTCGTAATGCCCATGCCGGTGACAGAATTGGAAGACAAATCTAACCGCTGAACCCTCTCTTTTGGATCGTCGATTTTAGCGGGAGAAGAGAATGCCGGATACCGGAGAGGGCTAGCGGCGGCGGGGGCGGCAGGGCGATACGAGGCTGAGGCCGGGAGAAGGTTTACGCCATGGATTTGGAGAGGAGATGGTGGTGGAGAGGGAGATGGACACGCAGAAAAAAAGAAGGGATTTTGAGGCTGTCGTCTGCTCTGTCGGTTTTGAGATGGTTGCGGGCCCCACAAAGGGATGGCTTCCTAGTCAGCAACAGAGCATAACCGGGGACACGTAGGCTGGCACTGGCCGCACGATCTACAACCCGGTGGCCGGAGGTGGATTCGGGCACCCGCCGGCGGGGAGCAAACTGCAAAAGATCTTCAATTATTCGTTGAAAACAAAAAAATAAGTACCAAGTTGAAACTTTTTGACAGGCACGGCCGGCTGCTTTTTGTTCTTTACACCAAATTGGCATCCTAAATATAGTAAAAAAAACAACAACTTTTGGACTCAGTTGGCAATAATTGTGGGGAAAACCATTAAAAGGGATAAAGTAATTTTGGAGCTATGTTATCACTAATCATGATTAACTATGACTACTGCTGATTAAAAAAATAATTGTGTCAAACGTCGTTAGTAACAAATTTGTTTTTATTGAGCACTATAGAGTATATATTACATAGGGATAGGGGTGATTTCAACTTCAAGTGCTTTGTTTTTTATGGGTAACAAGTAATATGACAACTATTAAAATCGAGGAAACATTATAAACGTTGATGTCTCTATCTAAGTTCAATAATTTTATTATAGGTCACTCTTAATATCTTATTTAATCGGTGATTTGTCAGTTTGAAAATTATAAATGCTATTTTTTTTTCTTTTACTTTCTGTGATTTGTACAATCGAGTGATGCAAACTACTATATTCATGCCGAGACAAAAAAACTTTAAGTTTATCAACATTGCACTTAATCCCATAAATGAGTGCAATAGGTTAATTGAAATGAAGGGTGGAAGGTTAATATCACGAGAGATAATGAGGGTTGTGAATAGAGAAGACCCTTTACATATAACAGTAAGAAAATATATTATCTTACGATGAGGATAACCAATCTTATCTTACTATATATTATGGTTGTTTAAAAGTTACTTATTGTCATATAAGCATTTGGAGAACTCACAAGTTGTCAAGGTGGACAATATTTTTGGAAACAAAAAATTGAGTTAATGATCAATTTGTGGAGCTCTTTTTTTTTTTTTTTGCATTATATGTATTAATCTATGTATGCAATAATAGACTAATGTTTGTAAAGTGACATCTCTTACATTTTTAAATCGAAAACACATTATTACATTTTTAAGTCAATTTTCTACTCATTTATGCTAAAATTTAATAATAAGTTACATTTTATTGGAAAAATAGAAAAAGCACACATAAATAATAACATTTTATCCGATCAAACAAATGTAGTGATGGAAAGAGAGAAATCAGTGATTTGACGATCAATCGACTTTCAAAAATGAACTATATTATTTTATATTTTTTACAATCATACATTTTCTCATTTCTAATGTATACGTCTATCAAATATAGTAAGTATTATATAACCAAATATCTGGATAGAAACTTGACGATGTACAAGTATTATATGACACATGTGAATGTTAAAGAAGTATTTGTAGACCATGTATCGTAAACATCGCGTATCATCAACCACTGACCTAAGCATTGATCAAACAAAGGCTGACAATTTTTGTTTAATAGTTGGATGTATTTGAAAGTCTAATCTGAGTTATTGGGTTAAAAATGTTAAATCTTTAATAATGATCAGTTTAACAAGGCAATTGTAAGAATTCATTTGGTAGTATGGTTGTGAGCCTGTGACTGAATACCAAATTTTGGCAATAACAAAAATGTTCTGATATCAAAGTGTCAAAACATAAATATTTTACTTTGTAACATGAAACAATCTATCTATCTATCTATCTATCTATCTATACATAATATTATGGCAATTCAAAATTAAATTTTTGCCACATAAGCATTTGGAGAGATCTCAAGTTGCCAAGGTGGACAATTTTTTTACAAAAAAAAATTGTTATTGACCTATTTATGGAGTTGTCCCTCTCTCTTCATTTAATATTTAATTATCTTTTATCCAATAATTATTTTACCTTTTTTTTTGCATTATATCTATAAATAATATATGGAGAGAAAGGTTATCAAACCGGTTTAGCAAGTGGAATGGTTTTACCAGTGGTACAACCGGTTTGTGTCGTGCCGGTTAATAAAATATGTAAAAATATAAAAAATCATTAATATCAAATGAATTTAATCATATATAAACCATATTTGAAGAAAATTTACGTGCACCTCATATTGATATTTGAATAAAATATGATATTTCAAATAAAATTACATGTACTCATACTTAAATTCACTAAAACTACGTATTTTACTAGGAAATTCGTAAAACTATCATACCGGTCATACCGATGGTGTCATGTCGATTTCATGACCGATACCGGTTGAATGGTTCGACCGGTGGCATGCCGACCGACGTGACAATCATGATGGAGAGTGACATATATCACATTTTGGTTTTGAATTATATCGATGTACGCAACAGTATACTAATGTTCGTAGAGTGACATATATATCACACTTTTTAAACCAAAAAAATATATGATATTACTATGTAAATTTATGCTCATTTTTACTAAAACTTAATAATAATTTACATTTTAATGAATAATTTTAATGAATAATTTAAACAAAAACACAAAAATAATAATATTTTGTCGATAATGTCTGAAAGAAACTTGACAAAGAAATAGTAGTTATTTATTAAAAAAAAGATTTTTATTCATTCTGATCAAGTGAAAACATATGAATCACATGTGCAGTATTTATAATGTATCCTAAGTTCACATTACTAATATTTTCTCTAGGTCATGTTGATTGAGCAAGCTCAATTGAGGTCTTACATCATATGCTAAGAAATTTTCTTTTCAGACTTGGAGTTATTTATTGATAAAGATTATACATTGAATTTTCCAAAATGACTTGAGTATAATAGTTGATGAACTTTGACTGAGACACGAGATCACTTGAAAAATGAAATGTGTGAAATTTAGAGACATCTTTGTTAAGGATGTACGTTAAACATCACATTTCATGCTAAGAAAAATCTAAATTCGAAGATTGAGCTAATAAATAAACATTAATATTTTACTTCACATATATAACAAAAAATATTAAACCGAGCTATTGGGTCAAAAGAAGAATATTTAATAAATATGAGTTTAGTGAGAAAATTGTAACAAGTCTATATAGTTGTGAGTCTGTGATTTCATACTAAATAGGGCAATAACAAAAAAGATTGATATCATATTCAACTAAGGAGCTGAGTTCAAAAGTATTAATTAGTGTTGAAAGTAAAATAAACTCTTTGTATACATATATGTTTAGATATTAATAATATATGTGTCTACAATACATCCAATAATTTAATTACATGTGAAAAGTCACAATGTTTGTATGAAATTTTAAATTTTGCTACAAAATATTTTGTTAAAAAATTATAAGTTAATTATTCAAGGAATACATTTTGAATGCACCTGAAATATTTGTTTGTCGCATACACACTTTATCAATTATTAATATTAGTAATGAAAATTTTGTTCTAGAACAAACAACAAATATAAAGAAATTTTAGTGAATGGACATTCAAATAGTTGAAAAATTATACATTGAAGGAACATGTTAAGATGAGAACCTTCGATAGTGTACATGAATCCTTGGATTCAGATTCTAAACGAACATCTAAACAAAGGCATGGGTTGAGGGTTAGTACAAACTTAAAATATTAGCAAAGTAATAAGTTGATATACAAAGACTTCATGAACATCAACAATAAAAATGAGTGAGGTTTAGAGAATTTAATCATTATAAGGGATACGATGTGTGTCAAATTTCAATTGGGATAAGCATAATTTATCCAGTAATCAAGTATCTTTTTCCAATAATTTGAACTCTGATTAATTGGCTGAGAGTTCGTACAAACTCGAGAATCATGAATTGATATATGTTGTATAAGATAATAAATTTGAGCGTCTTGGTATAATTTTTTTTATATACGATCCTAAATGGGACGTGATAAACCTTTACGACATGATTTATGATCAGAGAATAAATAAAATCACAAACGAGTGTGCTAACTATTAAATAATATTCGATATAGGCATACCACATGTTCACTTATGAAGCGAGAGCAGAAAATGTATACAAGATCCAAAAAGTTCAAACTGTAGATAAGTTAACTAATATAAATAACAAAATGAACTTCTCCGGCCAACTGCCCGGGTAAAAAACTAGTTTGTATTTAGATAGAGTTATCCTAGCCACAATTATTTTTTTTCTTTCATATTCCACTGATCGAGCAAAGTTCGAAGGTATTAACTATGATTAAAAAGTAAATTAAACTCTTTACATATGCTTACAATAGATGTGTCTACAATACAATCATGAATACATATGTATGCGAAATATCATAATGGTTGTATAAATTTTTAAAAACTAATAAGAAAATCAACTTTTTAAAAAAATTATAAATTAATTGTTCAAACGATACGCCGTTTTAAATGCACCTAAAATTTGTGTGCGTTGTAGACACGCTTTATCAGTTATTAAGATGAGTAATAAAAAATTTGTTTCATAAATGGTTAATGAAACTGTACCGTACCGACGAAATTGCTGTTTTCGAGAAGGTATTTCCCATGCATCGATTTTTGGTAAACCGATACACTGTATTTCACGGTACTAACTGTTGAACTGTGGTTAAGCCACGATTTTGCCATAAAAGGCCCTACCACAGACTTTTCAAGTACGATGTTTAGTATGGTTTCATGAACCAAACACCAAAGATAAAAAAAATTACAAATGCACATTAAAAAAGTTCGAAATATATACACTAAATGACCATGTTAAGACAAGAACCATTGATAGTGTGGTGAGTGTCTTGGGTTGAGATTTTGAACCAACATATAGACAACAATCACTTCAAGAATTAGTGATTTATACATATTGTATAATATACTAAATTTGAGTGTCTTGATAGACATTTGACATAAAATCTTCAACTAAGACTTCATGAACATTCGCATGAAAATGAGTCACGATTAGATAATATGATCATCGTAAGGGGTACAATATGTTTTAAGTTTCACTTGGAATAAACAAAAATTATCCATTAATTAAGCATCTTAATCTAATAATTTGAACTCTCGATAATTGGTTTAGAGTTTGTCCTGACTCGAGAATCACGAATTGTTATATGTAGTTTAATATAATAAATTTGAGTGTCTTGGTTTGACAAATCTTGATATGCTATCCTAAATGGGATGTGATAAATCTTCACGATATAATTTTTTGTTAGAAAAAAAATACAATCATAGGTGAGTATGCGTATTGAGAATTTTTAATATCGACATATCACATACTCGCTTATAAAGCGAGAGTATAAAAATGTAGGTGATTCAAAAGATTTTTAACATATAGATAAATCAATTGGTATAATTGATAATGAAACTCTCCGGCCAACAGGCTTAACTAGTGAGAAATTAACGATGTTGGTATCCTAGACACACCATAAGGATGTTGATGTTTATGAATTGGTCGGATCTATGATTTAGTTAGACATACGTCTTTTATAGGACAAAGACAATCACTCTGTATAGTGTTGTTGAAGGGGATTATAGGCTTCATATATTGTGCAAATTTTTTGGATTGTAAGTCGGGTAAGATCCAGTCCTTAAGCTCTATTTCTTAAGGAAGATCTTAAACCCATTCCAGCCAATAGGAGGAGGAGAGAGATAATCATTACTAATGATTGACTAACTACCTACAAGGGCAAGAATGAAATATAATAAATACTAGCTTATTACCCGGCCCGTTGGCCGGATTACTGTATGTTACCCACTTGTGGAATGGGAGAGAAAGCAAGTGAGAGTGAAGGGATTGGGATTCCACTTGATTAGGACCGACCCACTAATCCAATTCTTCTCGACCCGCCCCAACCTACAGGGTCAGAAAGAGTCAATAAAAAAATACGAACGGGGAGGATTAGTCATATATCTTGACTCTTCAGAAGTGGGTCAAACAGGATCAAGGTTGGGTGAGGGCAATTTTTAGCGCTAAGCAGAGTTCTGGGTTGAATACATTTACTTAGGCCTAGAAATTGGTGCTGATGCAGACTGCAGTTTTTATTATACCATCATCAATCATCATTGAATTAGTCCTGGGCATCCCTCCCCCTTGTCGGTCTGAATTCTAATGATGGCTTCATTCCTTGCACCAGCCATATCAGCGAGTTGCCATCTCGAACATGATTTGCCTATGTACAAATAATACAATTAGAGTATGAAAATGAATTCAATGAAAAGGAAAAGAAAATTTTATCACATGCCAATAAATACACACATAATAGTTGAAGCTAAGTGAAAGTCATTACTCGCACATCAATTCTCAAAAATTACAGACTAAACATTGGCTAGAATGGCACTGAAACTACCAAGAATCATGGACGAAACAACTTGTCAAATTAAATAATCCTTATACTGAAACTACCTTCTAACTTGAAATAAGACATGATCACAGTTCATAGCTCTCTTCTCACTATGAATTGGTTGCAGCTCGTCCTTATCACTGCCTCTCAAGCTCAATTCAAACAGAATAGAGACCGTTATGTAAGATAACCATATTCTTACTGATCATAATTCCTTTCTTCACTCCATTTTTGTCGGAGAAAAGAGTTATCCCTCTCTCCTGCATTTCCCTTTCCCCCTCTCTTCTCCCTCTTCTTCACAAACCGATCCCTAAACCAGCAACAACAACACAAAAATAGCCTTCGCCTCTCACGTAGATCTATTGAACGCGTTGGTGGCAAGACAGGACTGCAGAAGCAAAATTTTCTAAAATCAAACTAAATTTTTTGAAGCAGACTCAACCACGAAAAAAGAGTAAAGCAACAATGCAGTAGAACCCTAAATTTAACTACAATCAAGCACATATCAGCAAGATTTTCGATTTGTCTGGGAGTTAACTACACGGAGAGAACAATTGATGCATAATTGAAATGCTCCAAGCAAGTTGAAGGCAAACCATAACTTTAGAATTTGGTCATTATAATAACCTTCAAGTATTGATGCTTCTAAGAACTATCATGTCCAACCCCCACTTATACAACTACGTAGCCATAGTAATTAGTTGTATAATGAGAAATATTACAAAGAAAACTACATAAACAACCAATGTAAGTAAATATTAAAACTAACAACTGATAAAACTTAAAATCTCTCTATTGGTATAAATGTATCTATTAGTAACTACTATGCAATCGAGTATATATGATTTTTAGGCACTGAATAAGAAAAGTATAGATGGCTCACAAATGAAGACGTAGCAACTGAAGGTAGCACACAAAAACCAAAAATAGAAAAAGAGATAAGAAAAAAGGCGAGAAAAAGTCAAACAAAGAAAAAGCCCACATAGGAATACCTCGCTAGCTTTAGGGACTCTCTGCCACAACAAACAACCTTCTTAAAAATCTAACACCCTGAGACATCAAACAAACCTCCCACGACACTAATGTATGGCATTTCTATTGTCCAATAGGTTTGCCCAATTTAGACTTCTAAATAAATGGACTTTTCACCATTAAACCAAAACTCACAATCATTAATAGTTAATGCAAAGACATACATTTCTGAGGCCAATCACAGCATTTAAGCTTAATTTTTAGTTGAAAAGAACAACTAAGTATTTAGCTAAATGATATAGTAGAATGGACACAATCTGCTACCTACTAATGATATAAACGTGTACCGGTACCATCATTGTATCCTGACTTGCCATTTGCAACGGGCACTTTGAAAGACAACTGCATTTTAGAGAATAAACACCCATAAGGGCGTTACGAAACCAAGCTTAATCCAAAATCTTCATATTCCACTTCGAAGACTCCATTTTCAAAAATAAGAGAGTTTAACATGTCAAATCACTCATTTGAAAAATCTCAAACAACTATTAATCAATGCAATATAATGGCACGTTCCAAATTATGTACTTGTAGGAATAATCCCAAATAATTATCAATTAATGCCCCAACTACCTAATGTGCAGAATAGCCTGGAGCTGTGCTGTTGTTTGCGTTGGTCTACCTTCAAACATAACATAGTTGCATCACGAACCAAAGCAATTAAGCAAAAATCTTCATATTCCAAGTAGAATGACTCAATTCAATTTGGCCAACGCTTTATACATATTGTTTACCCCTGGACCTGTTGCACTTGCGCCTTCAGATCTTCGTGAACACAATACAATTGCGGAGAGGAGGCTGTCAACGGAATAAAAATTGTTAATTAAGTGAATCACCATACAACTAAACAAACGCGCTCTTCTTGATTAGCTATCAAAATAGTGGGGGTCGCTACAATCCATCGGTTGCTCCCTCTGCGCCTAAGTTGTAGATATTAGGTTTCAGTGAGAACTTTGAGTACATGAGGAGATATTCTGTAGTGGAGGAGATGACCCGGCGAGTAGAATAGGTAGATTTGGAGAGGCTGCGATGGGCAAAGCAGTTAAAATCGAGATTTATCGAAAACTGGGGTAAAATCAAAATCGTATAATCGAATCGTAAAATCGTAGGATTTTAAGTATCATATAGAACATAGCATATAAGAATATTAATAAGGTAAATTATTAATATCACAAAGACACATAGCATTTAAAATGATAATTCAGAAGATTTTTTTTTCCATAAGATAATTCTCAAGATTAATGTTCCAAAATCACTATTTTAATTGTTATTTAATGTGTAACTCAAAATAATTCATGATGAAGGGATATAGTTCATGGGTTTGGCTCTTATTTTCATGTTATGTCTAGGTTGTTTAACTCAAAGTAATATTTCGACATCGTCTACTAAGTATGATTTAAAACTAAAAATAATTGAACTCCAATAAAATAAGTAATGTTAGTAGCTTGGTACAAATATATTCATTAATAAATTAATTAGTTAATAATGATGTTAGTTCTTACATACTTTCAATATTAGGACAGGTGTTTTACCAATAAGTTAAATGGGGTGAAGGGAAAGAGATTAACCGAACCCTAATTTGGTTATTTTTATTATTTTTGAATATTTTTCTAATAGAAAAATATCCGAGAAGATTCCATTGCCCTTTCTGCTGAAACAGTTATACTTATTTTAAATTGGCTCAAACCACCTATTTTGTTCTCTTACGATCAAAATCCCGATTTCGGTACTATTTTACGATTTTAACGATTTTAGTCCCGATTTTAAACGATTTTAAGGTCCACCGATTTTATAGTAAAATCAAGATCGGAATCCCTAAGTACAATCCTAAAATCCTACGATTTTACGATCAAAATCCCGAATTTGACTGCATTGGCGATGTGTGCACGATTAGTGGGCCAAATAACAATTTGGGCCCGTTTAAATGAAAACATATTTTTACTTTCGTGCTCAACAGACCGACCGCACTGGCATCTTCTAAATTTACCCCCAAAAAATTGCTCTGTACGCATCAAATTTGAAATGGAATCCCTCTTTTCTCATTTCACATTTCACATTTATATGATGTGTAGATTGTGATGAGTGTAGATGTAGACCTGTCATTGTCCTACAAATTCATTAACACGCCAAAAAGTGGTGAAATGAGCCACCCTATTAAACACAATCTTGTATAATGATCATTGGATCCAATCATGCCAGATTATGAAGAAGTTTAAAATGTAGCGGTTATCCCGACTAAAACATTAAAAGAACCAATCTCATATAGTTTGCACAAAGATATAATTTCTCCATAGTAATTCTGAAAAATAATATTAATTTAAGAAGTCGATATTGCTTCTACATGTTTAATATTGCAATTCGATATGCAATATTTGAACCAGTGATATTTGGGCTGCAATTTTAGGGTTATTGTATATTTATAAAATAGATAGAAATTTAAATTAAGTATTAAACTACAACTAAAATAATCAAAGTATTAAAACACAAAATAAGTACTTACAGGAGATTCAGTGGCCAACTAATCGTTAAAAAAGTCATATGATTTTCATAATTTATGTTCGTGTATGTTTGAATTTAAATAGATACAATAAATATACTTAGTGTGATTGGTTATGATCCCTGCTTGCCTTTCAAGAGACCAATGTTCAAATCCTAGTGCATGCCTTTTTTATGAATAAATAAATAAGAAAATAAGCAATTGTGAAGAACAAAATGTCCTTCCTATAATCACTCTTGTTGCAGGAAATTTGAAATGGAACAACAGTTTTCATCATTCGGCTTTTATTTATTACTAGCTTTTACCCGACCCGTTGGTCGGATCAATTTCATTCTATTTCGTATAATTTATTTTATCAATATTTATGATTTACTTGATTTGGGATCTTTAATTTTATATGATTCACGAAAAATATTTGTGGTTTTAAGAGTTGACAATGATGTAAAAGGATAGTCCAAGCTATTATATTGACCAAAATCTCAAATATTTGAAGTATTTATTTGAAATTTTATTAAATAAAACACTTGTTGATTCAAATATACAATCGTTTTTCGTGAAAATGGGATTTTATGAAAAAAGATTCATGACTTCAAAAAGAAAGAAAACCAATTTGATATTCAATAACAAATGTGAACATCGTTTGGATCATATATTTCAGTTATGTATTTGGTATCTAAATTCAACACATGCCAGATTTGTCTAACTCCTAAATTTGGAAGTAGGTGCTAAAACTCTAATCAAATCAAAGGTCAAGGATGAAAAGTTTTGCTATCGAATTTGAAATTTGTTGGTCCCCATTAATTTGGAATAAGTGACATCCATAAATTAGATTTGTAAATCGAGCATTCAAAGAGACCGATGGGAAAGACATAAAAGTAAAGAAAACAGTAAAACCATCCAAACAACAAACCTGGAAAGAATTATCATGGTGCCATATTAGCCAACATACAATACATTATTAGTAGTTGATTAAAAACATGCCATCTTCAAGATTCTCTGGCAATCTCATGGTTTATTGATTAAAACGCGATTCCCAATATGAGAAATCTGTATGTGATCTGGTCTCAATTATCTTTTCGCCTATGTTGGTCCTTGCAATTAACAACCCATAACAAAATGAGCTAGCATGTGGCATAGTTATAAGGTATATGCACAAAAGTGAGTTATTAAATGTCCAACGGATCAGGAAGTAAACATTAATAACCCACTTAGCAATCATCCATATTAGCACAGAACATAGTCATCGAAGTAGCTGTTGTTTTAAGAATATGTTATCACCAACATAAACAATGTCGTGTGAGAATGAGGATGCATGGTAAGCTATTTTCGTACTATTATCTGATGTTGCATTGAAAACAAATTGTCTTGTCCCCATCCATCTTGTAATGAAATCCTAGCCCGAGTCATCTACTAAAACAACGGCTTTCACCATCAACAACAACTACATGAAGAAAAGAAAGAGGGCTTCAAGTAATTAGTATATGCTAGCATTAGGAATGTTTAAACTTTCACTAATTGTTCTTGCTTCTAATTTTAAAAAATATAGCAGCGTTACCAAAGAATGCATTAGCAAAATATGACGGGGAACTAATCAAGAGCACACACAACAATTCATGATCTCAAAACGACAACTTAACCAAGAACCCCACCCACCGAAGACGAATTGCAAAATATTTTAACACATACATATATGCAAAGCGATTATCCTCTAATTGGTTCATTTTATAGTTATTATTTCCTTCCCTTCATTTATGTCATTATCTAGATGATTTCATATTTTCATTATTTGGGTACTTTTTAATTCTCAAATAATGATTCAATTCAAAGAGCACTTTAGCTAATGCACTACATTTATTGCCTTAGCACCCTTTACTTATTGGGAACTCCGTTTAGATAATATCACACAATAAGTACTTGCTATCAAAACTATGCATGTGTCTTAATAAACCCCTCGATGCAACCCCTTAACTTACGTGATTAAAGAAGCAACAAATGACGGTCATATTCCTTAATCCCAGAAGACATTCGCTACCCACATATTAGATGTCTACCGTAGATAAATGAAACTTACTTCGTAGTGTCCGCAATTTGATGGTATTCAACCTTAAACAAAAAGTGACAGCGAAAGCAATGGCTGTACTATTTTTTAGACATCAGATGCAACAACTCCTTCCCCTCCCTTTGAGGACCATCACAACATAGATCTATGTTCCTACAACTTCCACACCTATACTAAAACTTCAGACCCATGACAATAAAGATCTGTAAGAATTTTTGCCTCCAAACAACATGTAACTTTAGACATAACAGAACATAATTTTGTGTTAAAAGAGTTTAAATATCATTTGACTCAAAGGCTAAATGAAATTTGCAAGTGAATGCCCCCAAAAGGAACTTGATAATGAATTTAAGAACGAACTAAATAAACAACCAGCAGCAACCTTGAACCAATTAATTACCCCAAATCCAGGAGTTGAAACACTTGCCCAGCCTCAAAGGGTGATGTAATGGAAATACTGTAGCTCTGGTTTCCCTTGTTGATTCTTGCAATAGAGGCAAAAGGTGGGATTATACAATCAGTTGATAGAAGAAGATGATTTGGAAACTATAGTCTGCCATCAAAGACAAATTATCAAACATTTCAGTGTTCTTTTTCTTAACTTTTTTGGGATCAACATTTTAGAAATACTAAATGTGTTGTGTAAGAACTTACAGAAGAAGCAGCAGCTGAAAAGAACATAGGCTAGAATAACACAAAAACCTTAGGTTAAGGCATCTATGAACATTGACTCAATCAATAATGCTCAGTATCTCAAAATCATTAACCCCAATTGGAAGCTCGCTACTGATTCCTTCAGGTCAACTCGAATCAAAACAGTCTCAGCCTAATGGAATGGATTAGAGCACACTACCATAAAAACAAAATATCTAAGAATTAACTATTCGATGCTGATAAGATTCTAACTACAAAAAAAAAAAAAAGCAGTGAACTTAATATCAAATGAATAACCAATAAGTGATACCGACTTTTCTTTGTGCAGAGATATCCAAATCCCTTTCACTCGGTATGCAATTACTCTTTTTATGTTCTTTGTCTATATGAGTAACCAATCTTCCTGTCTTATTGCTTCAAGCAATTTTTCTGCAGCCAAATTGGTCAGATAATTGGTCATATACAGAGAAACATCATCTCCTTCCCATAATAACATCTATAGATTATAGTTTAACATATATAGGCAAAATCCAATCTTTAATTTAAAAAACAATAGATGCAGCAGCAATCCGATATCATCAAGATAGCTAATATGATTTAGGATGATTTTCATGAGCCTGGGTCAATCAAGGATCAAAGCATGACCACAACAAAGTAAGGAATTGAAAAGTTTGCTATCTGATTATATCGTCATATGAAAAAACAGGTCTCGGACACTAACAAATTCAAAAGGGCACATCCAAGAGTACAAAGTTAATAGATTGCCACTTGCTAAATCCAGACATTCATTGCAAGTCAATTTCATGCAAGTTTTACATCACAGCTTAAAAAGTACAGTGTCGAAGAAGATAAAACAAACGGATTAAATATATGACCCAACTGTATTAATTAAGATCTCAAGTGCAATACATGTATTTTTTACATAGATGTTCTATATAAATCCTACTGCAAGTATTTGTCTTCGCTTGATTCTACCCTACTACAAAATTCTGAATAAAAGTGCAGAACACAAAACATCTTACTGAAGCACATCTATCTAAAGGAAAAACTGGTAAAATGAAGAGACACAATTCCTATGTCGTAGAACCTGCCATGATATGTAAGATGATAAGTGGAGGTTTGAAGCGACAACAAACAGAGAAGCAGCAAAGGTAGTAATCAGAATACTACCTTTGGTTACGAAATCCATGGGCATTGGCTAAACCAAACACCCTCGTGCATCTCAAATTCATGAACATATACTTTTTTCTCTATACTTCAGTTCGTAGGAAACACCTATAGCAACAAATGGAACCTATAAAATGGAAAATTATAAAATCAGAATCGTGAATGGGTAGGAACGAATACATGGGGAAAATCACCTAATTGATTTTAGATGAGTATCCATGTACTGGTTGGAACTGACAATTATCCTATGAGTATCCAAAATCAAATTAAAATACCAACCATACCTGAAAACAATACCAATATAACAAATAAAAAATTAAACTTTTAGATGAATATGAAAGGTAATCACAAGTTACAGTCCCTAGGCAACACAAACCTGGATTCATTCTAATTTTAGAAACCAAACACGATTTGTGATTGACCGTGCAACATGATATAACACAACATCAGATATAAAAATGAGAGATTCAAGGGAGAAAAAAGTACCAAGAGAAAGCTCGTTCATAAAGAGCACAAATCTCATCATCATGAGAATCGCCAATCGTGTTTGATTATATCAATTTTGTTGGTCCTTTTTGTTGCATATATGCTCTTCCTCTTGAAAGGAAAAAAGGGATCAACGAATCATAATCATCGGGCGTAGAAGACATACACACATAAAAGAACTGGAAACAACTATATAAACCGTTGAAAATTGGAGCACTCATCATTATGTTCTGCAGAAGGCATGTCTTGTTTATGGTCGCTTTATTTTGACGATGTAATCTTCCCTTCCGGATGCACTCTTCCCTGAACACCAATACAAACAATTAGCATAGCACATGACTTTAGTTCGTAGCGCACCTTGTTGATTAAGAAGGTGACTACTCTTACATGTTAGTTGTCGTTTCTGAAATGACCACATCAATGTACCCAGCCACTGCATAAGAACTCGGATAATAAGGCCATTTCTATGTGATCATGCATATCGTGAAGGTAAACATAATAGCAACGTAAGAACTCAATAATCCGAAAGCTATTTGAGGTACAAACCGCGAGGTCTGAAAGATATAAAATGGAGCCAAACACATCCAAACCACCATTGATGGCAAGCACTTGATTAATAAGTTGAACTCGGCAAGTGAAAGCTTCCTAATGTGCTATTTGGAAGGTAAGTACCCAAAACTGGCATAAGCTCATTAACCTGCGAATAAATCACAAGAAATTAAACAAAAAAACAAAAAAAACAGAAGCAAAGAGAGAAGGTCACCACCATGTCGATTTCGTTATTCCTTCACAATCGTAATAGAGTTCTTCACCTTTTCGATTTTGTGCGTCTTCTTATTCCTCCTTCCACTGCCGTTCTCTTTGCCTTCTATGTCTTTGTAAACTGCGACCAGGGGATTTGACCAGGGAAAATTAATTCTCTGCTGTTGCTTCTTCTTCTTCTTCTTCTTCCTCTTAGCCTTTTTTGTATTCATGAAAGTCCTCATATGTTGACCAAACTAAGACTTATCACAAACACCCAATCAAACTGAAAGGAAGTCGCCAAACTTGAACTACCTGGCTTTGCCTTCTTTCTACTCCGTTAACTTAATCATCCTTATTCTTTCCTCTGCAAACCCAACGCTCATTTTCCACTTTCTCCTGCCATCATCGAGTTCCCGTCGTCGTTCCTTCAATCTGAAAGAACGGGCAAAAATGATGAACCAAATCCATGTAGTATAGTAAGGGAAAATCATAACGTAGACCCAAAACTCAACACACTAAATAAGAAGTCAGAAAGTGAATATTAACGAAAGAAAGTCAGAAACCCACCGCCGCCGCTAACCCATCCCTCGCCTTTTCTCCTTATGCGAATACAAAGCTCGTTTTCTTCTTGTATGGTTCACTCTCAGTAATCATAATTTAGTTTCGTCGTCGTCTCTTTGATCAGAAAAGAATTGGAGAAGATGATGAACCAAATCTATCAAGTACGATGGGCTAAACCCAAATTTAGAACTAAATATCCGGAACAGAAAGGAGACTGAAATGGAATATCAATGAAAGAGGGCGAGAAACCTACCAGTTGCAGCTGGGATCTAAACCAGAGCTCAATTATTTATGCCTTCTTTGGAACTCGACTCCCCTGGTTTCCCTTGTTTTCCTTGGCTTCGAGGGGCTTGTAGTCGCCGAATTCGCCGAAGACGTGGTCTCCTTCTAAGCTGCGATAAGGACACAGGAGGTACAGGAAGGGTTGGCCTATCAATTTAGCTGGGTACACATGGAAACTCAATCAGATAAAACTAAAGATAAGCGAAGTAAATGATGGAAACAGTAATAGGTAATATGCAGATCAGACTACCAAATCCAATTGCGAATAGAGGAATTGCGGGCTTCCCCAAAACGCATATATATCAGACTAACAAATCTGACAGCGCGAAGCAACCTGGCAAAACAAACAGAAAAAATTACTGACTCCCCTTCAAATCGTCGGTTGGCTGGCAAGGGTTCAACGCAGAACTACCTAATCCGGATTGAGAGAAGCAGCAGGAGCAAACTAACCGAAACAATCTCGCCTCCCCTTCAAATCGGCGGTTGGCTGGAGAATCGTTCACCGCATAACTACCAAATCCGATTGTTCGAATCAGCGGGGGTAAACAAATACCACAAATCATGACTCACCTTCGATTCGCCGGTTGGCTGGGGAATTCACCGTCAATTAGCCGCAGGTCTTCCTCGCTCAATCAGGTGTTCGCCGCTCGTTCCAAACTGCAGAATCTCGGCACGGTAAACTCCACATCAGCGGGCCATCAATGCCTTCCTCTGCTGAGCACCAAGCGTCAGTCCCTGTTCCCAAAATTGTCCGCTGAGAAATGGATATCCTACCGTGCTGCGGGAAGGAGAAAGCAAAACGTAGATAACCCCGGAGAAAATGGAAGATGATTTCAGCCGCAAAAAAAGTAGTGGGAACCGACGGTTTCTTATCTCTCCTGTCAGGCGGGGATTTTTAATTTAATCCCGCGTAACCACCCTGCCACGTCAGACTCCTAAAATCACTCTACGCGCAGGAAAATTTGAATGGGGGTTGCAGTTTTACTTTTCAACTATAAATTATACTGTTGATCTAGATTAATGACATTATTAATAATAAAAAAAGAAAAACGGGAATCAATCACACAATTGATTAACGGGCTCCCTAAACTAATCAAGAAAAGACGGTTCTCCTCCCTAATCCTAAATCTTCTCATCGTCGGCATCCTCTCCGCGCGAAGCTTGATTCGAAAAGCTCCCTCGTCCGTTAACAACCATTTAGGGTTGGAGAGAAAAGAGCTTAGTTTGTTCTCATTCAGATAGCAGCTAATATAGCTGTGTGAGTTCAGTACAGACAGAAGGAGGAAGAAGACAAGCCTTGTGGCTGAAGAAAGTACATTGCTTAAAACGGAAACAAACAGATTTATAGACTTGGAGGACTAAAAGGAAACTTTCCCAATACGACATCACTCCAGCTCCTATGCGTCTTAGTGGGTACGGCGTCGTTGTGGACATCAGCCGAGTTCCCTGTGGAAACGTTGTCGTGTTGAGCAACGGTCGACTCCTTCGTCGTCTTCTCTGGTTCAAAAGCAGAGCTTTTCCCTGATACCCCCTCGCAAGCCGGAGAGCACAAATTGAGCACGCCGAGCTTGGAGAAGAGTGAATTGAAGGTGGCCGGCGGTAGAGGTTTGGTGAGAATGTCGGCCAGCTGATGAGTACTTGAAACATGGAGGATCTTGATTGTGCCTGCAAGGAGTTTTTCTCGAACAAAATGACAGTCAAGTTCAATGTGTTTTGTGCGTTCATGAAATGTCGGATTCTCGGCGATGTAAATGGCCGATTGGTTGTCGCAGTAGAGGGTAGCAGGCTGCGGATGTTGGATGTTGAAGTCGTTGAGGAGGTACAGAAGCCATTGTATCTCACAAGTGGTGAAGGCGAGTGCTCGATACTCCGCCTCACAGGAGGAGCGAGAGATGGTGGTTTGTTTCTTGCTCTTCCAGGAAATGAGAGAGTCCCCTAAGTAGACACAATAGCCAGTTACTGAACGGCGAGTGTCAATGCAGGCTGCCCAATCAGAATCAGTGAAGGCCTTGAGGTAAAGGGAGGAAGATGCTGAGAAGAAAATGCCACTTGATGGGGCAGTCTTGAGGTAACGGAGAATTCGAAGAACTGCTTTGAAGTGGTCATTGCTGGGATTGGTCATGAATTGGCTGACCTGTTGGGTGGCATAGCTTATGTCTGGGCGAGTGGTGGTGAGGTAAATGAGCTTGCCAACCAAGCGGCGGTATGTTTCTGGGTCTGGGAAAGGATCTGAATGTGAGGCAGAGAGGTGCTGCTTGTAATCAATTGGTGTTGAGGCAGGTTTGGCGGTGAGAAGGTTTGCTTCCTCCAAGATTTCGAGGGTGTATTTGCGCTGAGAGATGTGGATGCCAGTTTTGCTGCGAGCAACCTCAATGCCCAAGAAGAATTTGAGGTTGGCGAGGTCTTTGATACTGAATTCTTGGTGAAGATATGACTTGAGGTTTGTGATTTCAGCCAGATCATTGCCACCAACCACCAGGTCATCGACATAGACAAGGACACAAGTGTAGGAGGTGCCAGCTGTTTTGAAGAAGAGAGAGTGGTCAACCTTGCTGGATTGATAACCTTGGTGAGCAAGTTTGTCAGCCAATTTGGAGAACCATTGTCTGGAAGCCTGTTTCAAACCATAGAGGGACTTCCTGAGTTTGCAGACAGGATGTTTGAAGCCAGGAGGAGGGGAGTAACCAGGTGGCAGCCTCATGTAGACATCTTGATCCAAGTCACCATGCAAGAATGCATTGTTGACATCGAGATGGTGGATGAACCAAGATTGAGAGGCTGCGATGGCGAGGAAGAGCCTGATGGTGGACATTTTCACCACTGGAGCAAATGTATCTTGGTAGTCAACTCCCTCTTGTTGAGTAAATCCTTTTGCAACCAGTCGTGCTTTTCTTCTTTCAAGACTTCCATCTGATTTGAACTTGAACTTATATACCCACTTGTTGCCTATGATTCTTGTGTTTGCAGGACGTTCAACAATGTCCCATGTGTGGTTGGCTTTCAGTGCTTGTGTTTCAGATTTCATTGCTGCATTCCACTCATCAGATAGGAAGGCTTCCTGGTATGTTTCTGGCTCTTTGAGAGTAGAAATGCTTAGAGCAAAATGTTTGTGAGATGGTGAGAGATTAGAGTAATCAAGGACAGAAGAAAGTGGGTATGTCATACCTGGATGTTGCTGCTGTGGAGAATGATTGGTAGAAGAAATCTGCTGAAGAAGGTTACAATGGTAGGATTGGAGATGTTTGGGGGGTTGGATGTGTCTGGTTGACTTTCTGGTGGGCTGAACAGGAGGTGGTGGTGGGGAAGGTGGTGGAGTAGGAGAAATGCTGGGAGTGGAAGGAGGTGTGTCTGACTCGAAGTGCAGATCATTGATGGTGGGTTCTGGATCAGAGGGTGAAGATGAGGGGGGATGATAAGGAGGGCTGAAGTCATCATAAATGGCTGGGGTAGGAGTGGATAAATAGGGACTGGAATCTGGATCAGATGGATCAGCAGTAAGAACTTGTTTGAATGGAAAATGGTCCTCATAAAATTGGACATCTCGAGATGTAAAGATCTCATGGCTGGCTAAGTCATAGAGTTTATAGCCTTTAATACCAGTAGTGAATCCTAGAAACACACACTTTCGTGATCTAGGATCAAATTTGGTTCTATGACTAGACAAGGTAGAGGCATAGCACAAGCAGCCAAAGACTCTTAGTTCATTGAAGTCAGGAGGTTTGTGAAACAGTTTTTCATAGGGTGTGTGATTGTCTAGAATAGGAGTTGGGACACGGTTGATTAAATGAATTGCATGTCTAACACAGTCTGACCAAAAACCAGTAGGGAGATTTGCTTGGAACTTGAGAGCACGAGCAACAGCAAGGATGTGTTGGTGTTTCCTTTCCACCTTGCTGTTCTGCTGTGGAGTCTCAACACAAGATTGTTCATGCAGAATGCCAGTGGTATTGAAAAAATCATGCATTTGAAATTCCTTTCCTTGATCACTACGGATTCTTTTGACTGGTAATTGAAATTGTTTGAGGGCATGCTGACAGAAGTGTTGGAGTTTGGTTCTGGTTTCAGACTTGGCTTGCAACAAGATGATCCAAGTCATTCTAGTGAAGTCATCCATAATGGTTAGAAAATATCGAAAGCCATCATGGCTAGGAACAGCAAATGGACCCCATAAATCAACATGTATAAGTTCAAATGCTTGTTTGCAAACAGTGTTGCTACAAGGAAAAGGGAGTTTCTTCTGTCGAGCAAAATGACATGTATCACAAGGGGAAGAGGAATCAGTTTCTATGGTTTGACATAGCTTCCTCAAAAGAGGTATTTTGGAATGAGAGACATGGCCTAATCTATAGTGCCAAAGATCAAAAGTTGGAGCATTAGCTGCTGCAACATGTTTGGGAGTCCTAGAGATGAGGTTGCTATCAAAAAAATAGAGGCCATTGGTGAGCTTAGCAGAACCAATCATCCTCCTCAACTGCAAATCCTGTATGAGAAACACATCAGAAAAGAAGGTTAAGTGGAGGGAAGGGTTGGTGGTCAACCTGCTCACAGATATTAGGTTGAAATGAAATTTTGGGACAAAGAGCACATTTTCAAGGAGGAGATTTGCTACACATGTGACTGTGCCAACATGGGTAGCTTCAACTTGGGCACCAGTAGGGAGAGTGATGGGAATGTTTGGAACCTTCCTGGACTGAACCAGATAGTCTAAGGAGCAGACAATGTGGTATGAAGCTCCTGTATCAAGGATCCAAGTGTGTTGAGAAGAGAGATCATGGTGAGCAGTAAGGGTGAATTTACCTGAAGTGCCAGGAGCATGGTTGGCCCAGGTTGCAGCTGAGAAAGAGGAAGCAGAGCTGTGAGATGACTTCCCTGATTCCTGTGACTTCATGATGTTGAGAAATTTTTCATACTCAGCTTTGGTGAGCTTAACTTCATCATTGTCAGCAGCAGTGGTAGTGAGATTCACACTTGCTTTGCCTCGAGGGATGGTTTTTGGTGGATAACCATGCTTTTGGAAACACTTATCCTCAGTATGACCTTGTCTTTTGCAGTGTGTGCATTCAACAGTTCTTGAAGTGGGGTTTGGGTTCTTGGGATTGACCATACCAGGAGGCCATCCATGTTTGTGATAACAGGTATCTTCAGTGTGTCCTGTGAACTTGCAGAATGTGCAGTAAGGTCGTGGTCTTCTGCCTTGGTAATTTGGGTTAGTTTGAGCAGCAAAAGCCATGCCTTCTGAGGTGAGTGATTTTGCTGGTTGTGAACCAGATATCTGTCTTTCATGTTGGAGCATTCGTTGGAATACTCGATCAATGGAGGGTAGAGCATCTCCAAATAAGACTTGAGATCTCACAGTGGTAAAGTTGTCGTTGAGGCCCCGGAGGAACTGGATGACATAGTTGGTGTCCCTATAGCCTAGAACCAGCTGCATAGCTCTACAGGTATTGTGACTGGTGGTAGTGCAAACACAGGGTTCTAGGGGCTAATAGTTGTCTAACTCGTCTCTTAAGGCTATAAGATTGCCATAATACTCTGTGACAGAGGAGTTACCTTGCTTCAGTGTGCAGATGGACTCGATAAGCTCAGCAATTCTGACCATGTCACCTTGGCCATACCTGTCACGCAGGCTCCTCCAAGCTTCCATGGCAGTCTTGCAAGACATGATGGTTTTCCTGATTCCAGGGTCTACTGCCTGCTGAATCCAGGAAAGAACCATGATGTTGTTCCTTGTCCAAGCCCAGGCATTAGCATGACCTTGACCTGGGTCTGGAATAGAGCCATCCACAAACCCAAGTTTGTTCTTGGCACCAAGGGCATTGTGGAATGCTTTACTCCAGTCGATGTAGTTGATAGGGGTGAGCTTCTCGGCAACAAGCTGGATTCCAGGCTGTTCTGAACCGTGAAGGTAGAATGGATCTGACATTGGGTCGAGATTTTGGGAAGAAGTTTGTGCTTCATTGGAAGCATTGTCGGCTGTAGCCATTGTTGGTGGCGGCGGCTAGGGTTAGAGAGGCTCTGATACCATAACAACCATTTAGGATTGGAGAGAAAAGAGCTTAGTTTGTTCTCATTCAGATAGCAGCTTATATAGCTGTGTGAGTTCAGTACAGACAGAAGGAGGAAGAAGACAAGCCTTGTGGCTGAAGAAAGTACATTGCTTAAAACGGAAACAAACAGATTTATAGACTTGGAGGACTAAAAGGAAACTTTCCCAATACGACATCACTCCAGCTCCTATGCGTCTTAGTGGGTACGGCACCGTTGTGGACATCAGCCGAGTTCCCTATGGAAACGTTGTCGTGTTGAGCAACGGTCGACTCCTTCGTCGTCTTCTCTGGTTCAAAAGCAAAGCTTTTCCCTGATATCCGTAGTTGTCGATCGACGAATCCGCAACACCCGTTGTCCAGTTCTCCGACCACCCAAGCTTCGCCGCGACGCCGCAACACCCGCCCAAATCTCCGACGAGCCAAGCTTCACCTCGTCTCCTCCGACGACTCTAGCTGCATGCTTCGGTGGTCCGCCGACTACTCGTTTCCCGACTCTCGGCAACCACTCCACGTCTTCATGCAACGACTACAGGACGAGGAGAAAGACGATACAACTCTGCGTTTGACAATGGCTGTAAAACTAAACGAAAGAAACTAAGACAGCCAGTTTTTAAGCTTTTGCGTCGTTGATTTCATATGTATTGGTGATTACGCTATATGATTTTCATTAAAAAATGAAGAATTTTTTTTAATAATGATATAGTAAGACATTGAATATTCTTTTAAGAAAATAATAATGATATTTTTTATCATTAATAATACCATGCGTTAACTTGAATAATTATATAATAAATCGATAAAAACTCTATAAAAAAACTTGGATAATACCTCCAAGTAGCGCTACTAGTCATTTTGAGGACGAGAAATATGTTGTATATCGTTAATAATAGCTCAACAAAACGTTAGTAATAATGCGATAAATCGTTAACAATTGTTTTACACACATTAATAATGTAATTGCTAGTCATTAGAAAATCCTACTTTTCACGATGGAAACATGATGTGAAGTAGGATAACGTTGATATTGTCTTCGTGAATAAATGAAGCCAATAATAATAATTTTAAGTACGCTATCAATAAACTTTAATATTGAAGATTGTTGATAAATTTTGATAAAGACCGATAATATGCTTTTTGAATACTTTAATAAACCCAACGTACAAATGTGAAGATGCTAGTAATGGTTTTCTTTGACATTGGTAATTACTTCAGATCAATAATAATACATTTGCATAGCATACACAAAGTTCTTCCAACCGATTTGATAATGGTATGATCAATCATTGACAATCCTCTTCTAAAAGTTAACAACGGTATATTAAATATTTGATAATTAGTTTTAATATGTTAATAATGATAGTGCATAACAATGATAATTCCTTAATACACGTTGGAAGCAAAAACAAAATCGATACTATACTTTCTCAATACATTAATAAACTTGAGCTGCAAATGTGAAAACACTAATAATAATTATCAATATTATTGATAATCATCTTCAAATTTATAATAATAACAATTTTGCATATTGAGTTGATATTAATACTATTGATCGATAATTGTTAATGAACACTAAAATTGACTCAAAATCATAAATAAATATGCTTATATTGTTGCGAATAAGTAGATAATCGTTAATATTCATAATAATTCCTCTACTTATGACTGCTTCCTCTTGAGGGTCTATACCGCATCTGCACGGAGTGTGGACAATATGGTCACACTTCCCAAGGCTGCTCGACTTTGTTTAAACCCACCCCGGAGGCACAGTCGAATATGGATGCAGCGGAGGGTGCCTCGACCCCTCAACCGACGAAGCCATATGGGGAATGGATGGTAGCGAAGTCTCGGTCTCACAAACAGACAAACAAGGGGAAACGAGATAAGAATGTAGAGAACTCTCAGGCCACCAAGGGGTCGTTGTCCTCGCCAACTCTTGGGGAGACGGGCTCTCGATTTGACGTCCTAATGACGGAGGAGGAGTCTGATCCGGTGGTGAACATGGAACTGGGAGGGAACCAAGTTGCAACGATGACGGCCCCAACGAAGGGGAAGGACCAGGGTATGGGGCGGGTTCAACTAAACTCCCAAGCCGCCCAGCCTACTGCGGCGGCGAACCCAGTGGGGGACACACCTCCGCCAACCCGGTCAGCCCTACAGACCCCCCCGATGACTGATAAATTAGTAACCGTCCCTATTAGTCTTGGGGCAGCCTCCGGTACAGGGATGAAGCTGGTTTCGGTTCCGGTGGACCCCAAGTTTAGCAAGCCCAAGGTTGGCAAGGACCAATCCTCGGCTATCTCTCCACGGCAACCAGGGGGTGCTGGCACAAAAGCCAAGCCTCCCACTCCGAAGGTAAAACTGAAGAGCACCCTAACCCAGGCGGAGAGCAAGGAAAAACGCTCGGGCAATCAGAGGGCCCCAGGGACACCCTATTTAGCGGGCAATGACCTGCAGAGACTTTTGATATCGGAAGATTCAGGGGGGCAGGAGGCTCCGGAACTTGTTCTCTAGCTCCCAGGCTAGAGCTTGTCTCAGGGAAGTTCCTTAAGGGCTCTCTCTGTTGTTTGTGTGTCTCTCGCTTTCCTTTTTATCATGGTTAACGTATTTGCTTGGAACTGCCAAGGGGCAGGTCACGATAAGTTCATTGCTTACTTGCATTCTTTCTTTGTGCCGCATAGGCCGGACATCGTTGTTATTGTTGAGCCACGCATTAGCGGTAGCGTGGCCCAGCAGGTTATTTCCCGGATGGGTTATGACGGCCTCCTGATGGTGGACGCTGTTAGTTTTGCAGGAGGAATTTGTGTGCTTTGGAACAATCAGGATCTCGAAGTGACAAGGTTGGACGCTTGGGAGCAAATGATCCATTTCCGCTGTCGGAGGCGTAGTACGGCCAATGATGAGGTGGTGGTCTCGGCTATCTATGGTAGCCATAATGCAGCTAAAAGACAGGAGCTTTGGGACAAAATTACTGCCTTGGCTCCCTCCACTCTTGAACCGTGGCTGCTTGTTGGTGACTTTAACTCGATTCTGGGGCCTAACGACCGGAGGGGTGGGGTGGCTTTTCAGGAAGCGAGGACTCGGCCTTTTCGATCGTGCCTCAATGCGAGTGGATTACATGAGATGGGATTTTCAGGCCCTCATTTCACCTGGAAGCGAGGTAACCTCTCTCAGAGATTAGACTGGGCTTTATGCAATAAACAATGGCTGCAGAAATTCCCGGATTCGGTGAACTGTCATTTGGAGAGGGTTGGATCGGACCATAGGCCCCCTGTTGGTGCGTTCTTCCCCCGGATCGCAAGAGAGGATGGTGAGGCCGTTCAGGTTCCAAGCAGCGTGGCTAGCCCATGATGACTTTGCGCGGGTGTTGGAGGAGTCGTGGAGTTCGTCGACTGTTATCCCGGTCTCCCTTGCTCGCCTTACGGAAGCTCTGAAGTTGTGGAATAAACGAGTCTTCGGCAATATCTTCCGCAGGAAAAGAACCCTCATTTCGAAGCTTCGTAAACTGGAGGTTAAGAATGAGGGAAACAGCTCGGCCCGGTCTCGTGCGCTGGAGGAATCCATTCGGCGTGATCTGGAGAAGACTCTCTGGGAGGAGCAACTGCTTTGGTTGCAAAAATCCCGGACATGCTGGATTATTGAAGGTGATCGCAATACCAGATTCTTCCATCTATCTACTCTTAAGAGAAGGCGGTTTAACAAGATCGTGGCACTGAAGAACGAGGAGGGTGTCTGGGTTACGGATGAACGCACTCTGCGAAGCCTGGCAAGGGATTTCTATGTGGAGCTCTACCAAGCTGAAGCAGGCGCTGCCCCATCCCTCCCGGCCCTCTTTGAGAAGCTCGATGCTACGGCGAGTAGGGACTTGGATCGGGGGCTTACTAGCATGGAAGTGTGGCAGGCTGTTATGGATATGGGTAGCCTTAAAGCACCAGGCAAGGATGGGTATCAACCAGTGTTCTTTCAGAGATGTTGGAGTACTATTGGAGAGGCTTTCTCTCAATTTGTCGAGGGGTGCTTCCTCGATCCGGTGCAGATTCGTTGCATCAATGAGACACTCCTAGTTTTGATCCCGAAGCGTGAAAGCCCGGAGTCCATCAAGCAGTTCAGACCTATCGGACTGTGTAATGTTGTCTACAAGGCGCTTGCTAAATGTCTAGTGAACCGGATCAAGCCTTACATGCGACGTCTGGTCCACCCAACACAGACTAGCTTTGTTCCGGGAAGGCACATTACGGACAACATTATTATTGTCCAGGAGGTGGTCCATTCCATGAGTCTCCGCAAAGGGAAAAAGGGCCAGATGATCTTGAAGATAGATCTTGCCAAGGCGTACGACAGGCTGAGCTGACAATTCTTGCGGGAGACACTGTTGGCAGCGGGCTTCCCCCCTCGCCTAATGGAAACCATCATGGCTTGCGTATCCTCCTCCACTATGCAAGTGATGTGGAATGGTGGGGAAACAGAGAGTTTTACTCCTTCCCGGGGTTTACGGCAGGGGTGCCCACTTTCTCCATACCTGTTCACGTTGTGCATGGAGCGACTTAGCCATACCATTCAGGAAGCAGTGACGCGCGAAGCTTGGAAGCCGATAAGAACCTCCCCAGGTGGCCCTCTCCTATCCCATTTGTTTTTCGCTGACGACCTCATTTTGTTTGCAGAGGCGAGTGAAGAGCAGGGAGCGGTTATCATGGACTGTCTTGACCGCTTCTGTCAAGCCTCGGGGGAATTAGTCAGCAAAGACAAGTCTGTTATCTTCTTCTCAGGCAATACTAAACGGAACATCTGCGCGTCTATTGCGCGTAGCTTGGAGATGACCATGACTCAAGATCTGGGGCGTTATCTGGGCGTCCCGGTTTTGCATGGGCGCGTTACTCGTGAGACGTACAGGTATATTTTGGACCGCTTGGAGAAGAAGCTGACAGGCTGGAAGGCCAATTCCCTCTCTCTTGCGGGGCGGGTTACTCTTGCAGTCTCGGTTCTCTCAGCGCTTCCGACTTACGCCATGCAGACCTCGTTTCTTCCTATCTCAATTTGTGATGAGATCGATAGGAAGATTCGCAGCTTCGTCTGGGGTTCAACGGCCGATGCCAGGAAGATTCATTTGGTCCATTGGGAGGGTGTATGTCGGCCAAAAGAGGAGGGAGGCTTGGGGCTTCGGATGGCTCAAGAGCTTAATCTTGCTTTTCTGGCTAAACTTGCTTGGTGTTTTATCAAAAATCCGGATGAGTTGTGGGTGCAGGTGTTGCAGGCGAAATATTTCCGCACGGTGAACGGAACTGTGGTAGCCAAGTCCATGGCGCGCGCCTCGTCTCTTTGGCGTGGAATGCGTCGGGCCTGGCCGATCATGGCCTCTGGTATGGGGATGGTGATAAAAGATGGGCGCAGCACTAGCTTCTGGGTGGACAAATGGGTGGGCGACGGGGAGCCTTTGCTCGACCGAGCCTTGCCATCCGCCCCGGTGATGGACCCAGAACAGCCTGTAGCAGTGTTTGTTAACAACCAAGGTGAGTGGGATGTTGATTTTCTTTCAGAATACTTACCCCCGGATGCTATCTCGCAGATTATTGGTGTTCAACCTCCGATTGCGGGCTCTGGAGAGGACGTGGCTATCTGGTTCCCGGAGGAGGATGGCAGATTTAGAGTCCGCTCTGCTTACCGGATTGCGACCAATGAGGAGGATCTTCACTGGAGCTTTGACTGGCGATGCATCTGGCGTTGGGAGGGCCCTGCGCGCATCCGACACTTCCTCTGGCTGGCTGCACGTGAAAGACTCCTCACCAATGGAGAACGAGGACGACGCCACCTATCCACGAACACCAGTTGTCCCCATTGCTGCGTGGCTCATGAGTCGGTCCTGCATGTGTTGCGGGACTGCAGTTTTTCCAGGTTAATATGGATGCAATTAATCCCGCCTTCTGAATGCCAACATTTCTTCGGATCTAATTTACAGGATTGGCTGCTCGGCAACTTGAAAAGCCAGAATAACACCCTTGAGTTTGGGATTACCTGCTGGTCTCTTTGGAGGACCAGGAATGATCGAGTATTTGCAGGCAAGATCACCACACCTGAGACCTTCCTCCACCGGATCCGGGCTTGGTTACCTGTAGTGAGGAATGCCTTGGATAAGGACAGGCTCATTCATAAGCCGTGTCCGCCCGCCAGAATGGAGGAGTTGATCTCTTGGAAGCCGCCTCCTCCCGAGTGGGTTTGCCTCAACTCTGGCGGCTCTGTTCTCTCTGAGTCAGTTCTTGCCGCTGCGGGAGGCCTGATTCGTGATCATCTAGGGCGCTGTCTTTCAGCGTTCACTTTGAACCTGGGTGCTTGTACGATTACCCAGGCTGAGTTGAGGGGTGCTGTGGAAGGTCTCAATCTTGCTTGGGACAAGGGATACAGACGAGTTCGTGTCCAGCTTGATTCTCAGTGTGCGGTTCAGCTGATTAGACATGTGAATACAGGGAACCATCATTGTGCTGCTATCCTTGATCGGTTCCGAGAGCTGCTTTCTCGACACTGGGAAGTCATCATTGAGCATGTTTATAGAGAGGGTAATAGATGTGCTGATTTTCTGGCTAGTAGGGGTCATATTGTTCCTTTTGGCTTTCATGAGGTTGCGAGCACCGATCCGATGCTCCATTATTGGATTATGTATGACTGTCAGGGGATTTCCGAACCCCGGTTGGTTTTGAATGAAGGTTAGGGTGCTTTTGCATCCATTATAAAAAAAAAAATAATGTAATTGCTAGTCATTAGAAAATCCTACTTTTCACGATGGAAACATGATGTGAAGTAGGATAATGTTGATATTGTCTTCGTGAATAAATGAAGCCAATAATAATAATTTTAAGTACGCTATCAATAAACTTTAATATTGAAGATTGTTGATAAATTTTGATAAAGACCGATAATATGCTTTTTGAATACTTTAATAAACCCAACGTGCAAATGTGAAGATGCTAGTAATGGTTTTCTTTGACATTGGTAATTACCTTCAGATCAATAATAATACATTTGCATAGCATACACAAAGTTCTTCCAACCGATTTGATAATGGTATGATCAATCATTGACAATCCTCTTCTAAAAGTTAACAACGGTATATTAAATATTTGATAATTAGTTTTAATATGTTAATAATGATAGTGCATAACAATGATAATTCCTTAATACACGTTGGAAGCAAAAACAAAATCGATACTATACTTTCTCAATACATTAATAAACTTGAGCTGCAAATGTGAAAACACTAATAATAATTATCAATATTATTGATAATCATCTTCAAATTTATAATAATAACAATTTTGCATATTGAGTTGATATTAATACTATTGATCGATAATTGTTAATGAACACTAAAATTGACTCAAAATCATAAATAAGTATGCTTATATTGTTGCGAATAAGTAGATAATCGTTAATATTCATAATAATTCCTCTACTTATGACTGCTTCCTCTTGAGCAAGTTCATAGGCGTAACAGTCTTACGTGACGTATTCTTATTCGTGCCATGCCATCAACCTACACAAAGACAAGATCCCAACAAATATGTTATTATTACATAAGCTGTTCAAATATAAAGAAATGTATCATCAACAATAACAATTACCATTAATACTATTATTAATGGTTTTAGGTCACTTGTTAACAATCTAATGTAATGTATCAATGTTTATGCGATGCATCATTAACGACATACAAAATCATTATTAATATTTCCTAAATAATTTTAGGTTAGTTACGAAACCATTATTAACTATACCTCGTCAAATTTTTTTTTTTGGGTAGAAACATGGGACGCTAAAAGGGCGCCCCTGCCTGAAACTTTAGATTAAACGAGATTGGGCATTGCCCATAGAGTCATACAAAAGCCAGAAGTTGAGACCAGGATCATCTCTCTCAATAACATGATAACCAAGACTAAGAGAGTGCCCTTTGTTAGCAAGGTAATCTGCTGACTTGTTTCCTTCGCGGAAGGTGTGAGAGATCTCAATCTCACATTCTTGATGGATAAGATCCTGCAGTTGAGTCCAAAGATTATGGTACCGACCTCCGTAAGTCGTGTGAGAATTCATAATGCTGATCGCAGTCGTGGAATCTGTCCGCAGCTGAACTTTCCGGTGGCCTAGCAGCCATGCAAGTTTGAGCCCTTGTATCGCCCCCATCAGCTCAGCTCTCGTAATGGTACAGGCTCCCAGGTTGGATGCAAATGATCCCAGGCATCTACCGAAGCTATCCCGAAGAAGACCCCCTGCTGCTGCCAAGGATTCTGGTGGCTTGACTGAGCCATCCGTGTTTAGCGCGATCCAGTCTAAAGGGGGAGGGTTCCAAGCAATCTCAGTCGCCGTCCTTGTACGTTGTTGCATATGGATTTTGTCATTGTTTTCTTGAGCATTGCGGACAGTACTGGTCCAACTCCTAATTCTCTGGACGAGGGTAAAGGAGTCTTGTTGTTTGCGGTCAAAAACCCATTCATTCCTTCTTTTCCAGAGGTACCACGCGCCGACTCCAAAGAGCAGCCCAGTTTGAGTGTTCTTTAGGTGCTCCGCCATCCAATCTGCAAGGTTAAGGCCGATAGTTAAACTATTGTCGGATATCCCGAGTTCATGCCATACCTGGGTAGTATAGGTGCAGTGCCGGAGGATGTGTTTTGTCGATTCCGGGGCTGCTTTACAGAGATCACAGGTATCCTGTTGGCACATTTTCCTTCTCTTCCTCTCGCAATTCGTCATCAAACGGTCATGAAAGGCAAGCCACAGGAAATGCCGTATGCGATGAGGACCATTCCATCTCCAGATTTGTTTCCAATTGGGGCTAGCTTGGTTTTGATAAGCTTCGTTATCATCCTTCCGAAACCACTCTGCAGCGATGGTGTAGGCTGATTTTATTCGAAACTTCCCGTCAGCATCCATTCCCCACGTCGTCAGGTCTTCTCCAGCGTCCCATCTTGGCGGGTCGGTACCTTCAATGAGCAGAACGATAGAGTTAGGGATTAAGTTTTGGAATTTAGGCCAATTCCACTCACCTGAGATGTCCACCATATCGGCAACTGAGGCGCTCCAGTCCGTAATGGGGCATTGATCATTCACTTAATCCCTCAGGACCACGCCATCCGCCACCCAAGCATCTAGCCAAAACTTCACACTTTCTCCATCTCGGATGTCCCAAGTGGTTCCCTGCTTCACAAGAGGAAAGGCTTCCAGCATCCCTTTCCACAATCTCGAGACTCGCTGGTTCCTCATTGAGACAGTGCCATCATTATTAGTCCTGATATACTTGCCCTGCAAAATTCTAATCCAGAAAGCACTGCTATCATTAATAAAATTCCAGCAAAGCTTCATTATATAGGCCAGATTTAGGGCACGGGCAGAACGAAGGCCTAAACCCCCCTCCTCTTTCGATTTACAGATAGTCTCCCACGTCACTAGGTGGGTTTTAGTGCGTCCTTCCTCTGCACCCCAAACAAAGCTCCGGATCTTTTTATCAATCACATCACATATATGGCAGAGCAGGACCGCTGTTTGCATCACATAGTTCGGAAGCGCATTCAGGACTGACAAGGCTAGAGTAACCCGCCCTGCGGTCGAGAGACTCCGTCAATTTTGAATGCTAGCAATTAAATGATCAACGATTTATAAGCAATTAGTAACAATATAATGTTATATTATCATCTTTATATAGGTGATTGTGCTATTACTTTATGACATCATTGGTAACATTTATGATACTCTTATTAACGAGATCTCGTCATTATTTAACAAAACCCAAAAACGTGAATACATGTTTATATAAACAAGATAACAACTTTTCTTAGCTATATATCACAAACTCCCACTGGAGTATCCATCTTCATGAAAGGACGAATAAAGTTGGGAATAGAGAAAAACCTGGTAGTCGACTCCTGTCAAGCTTTGCGACCCGTATCCATGGATGGCAGTTGGGAATAGGGTGGAGGCTGGAAGACAGAGACAGCCGGGCCGCTTGGAGCTCTCGCCGATCCAAACCATTAGGCGTTGTGTGAAGACTTTGAGCGGGCTGTCGGAGAGCTGGGGGGTTAAGATTTGGTGGAAACGAGAACTTGGTGGACACAGAAGCTGGGAGTCGATGGCAGAGACAAGCTGGCGGAGCAGAAGGGACGGCCGGCGGCTGCAGCGGACAGGATCGCCGGAGAACGTCCTTTGACGAGAAGAGAAAAGGTTCGGCTGCGGGTGAGGAAAAAAAAATGCTGAGGGTTTATAGACAGTTAGGGTTACGTTTTTAATTATTTACAATTCCTTAAATACCCTTAACAACTAATTAACTAATAACTTCATACTAACTACCTAAAATTGAATCAGCCAATCACAACGCTTTAAGATCTTCCTTAAAAAATGGGATTAAGATCTACCTAAAAATTGTAAGGTGATAGAGAACGAAGAGTGCGAAGGCAAATCTCACAAAAGTATCAAGCCACCACTATGGAGTGATTTAAGTAGGGATGGCAATGGGGCGGGTTGGAGCGGGTTTTGTCAAACCCAAACCCATGGGTTTATCCGCCAAAAAACCCGGGGTTAAACCCGTTGGGTTTGAAAAACTCAAACTCAACCTAACCCGCTGAGTATCCGCGTGTTCATGGGTACCCGTGGGTTTTTATGGTAAAAAATTTACAATAACAAGTTTCTTTCAAAATAAAAGTTTAATATCAATTTTCTCATACAAATTAATCATACAAAAAACACTAATCTAGAGCATACAAGCAAATCGCAAATGATCAATACAAATTGTTCAAAATTAAAGATAAACATCTATAAACAATAAGATTAATTGAAAGCTTCTTCCTCGTCAACTAAGTTTCTTCACTCTCCACTTCATAATATCAACTTCATTCTAAACAATTAGAAAGAACAAATTATACATCTCTCCACAAACATAAAGAATATTAGTTGTTTAAGGAAGATATATTATTTAGAATATTAAATATACCGGGAAAGTAATTATATGTGTGTGGGCGGGTACCCATGGGGCAGGTTTACCTAAATCCAAACTCGGCCCGGTGAATAGTGTAGCGGGTTTAAACCCAAACCCGACCCAAAACCCGTCAACACTGATTTTACTCGCGTTGACCGGATTGGGTCCGGTGGATATCATAGATTCGGGTTTTGTTGTCATCTCTGGATTTAAGTGATCTTAAATAAGCATTCAAGTAAATGCAAAAAAGATGAAGAAGAATGAAGAGTGGGAAGTCCACCCACAACTATAAAGTGACAAGTCTAATATTAAAGAAGCTTTAGGTGGACTGTTTTTTGGTTGAACATGTCGAATGGTAGCCAAAATAAAAAATAGTTTTGACTCAAACACTTATTTTACACTAAGGTCGTTTGAACAAACACCAATATATCAATAATCATCGGTTATCCTGTGGTAGGCACATGCTAGTTTCCCCCCCCCCCCCCCCCCCCCCTACTCCTCCCATTGTTACTATTATGGTAAATCTCATAAACTTTCTCCTCCGTTATGAGTTTGTTATGAACAATTATCCGGCTCAAGTAAGGGCGCATAACCCATGGTTATGTACCCATCAATAACTAAATCTGGATTATTCATTTAAAAAATTCAGATTTAAGGATGGAGAATTAAAAGCCATTTTTATTTTCACTAGCTTTCTTAATTGGCTCATATCTTTTTCGTTTTAACTCGGATTTTAATTTTTTTTTGCACAGATGGAACGAGTTCGTCATGCTCTACACAATGGGATCAATTTTCAATATTTTTTGAGAAAAAAATTCTGCCCTCTCGGTACCAACTGCATACCATATGGTATCTTCTTCGTTTTTAATTCGTTTTTGAAAACGTTTGCACAGCAGGGACGAGTTCATCATGATCTATTGGATCTACAAATTTCTGGGTGAACAAATTACAAGAAAAAAAAAATACCACACAATACCATACAATACCACCCTGGTACGGGGTGGTATCTTATGGTATCTTATGGTATACAATGTTAAAAGTCGTAAATGACAATTAATATACTTCTACTATCATGTATTCAACAATCCTACAGTTTTGGTTTGTGTCATACCACCATGGTACGCTTTTCAAACCATAGGTATGCTCTTATTTCAATACCAGTCAATACCATATGGTATAGACTGGTAAAAAATGGCTCAATTTTTTTTGTTCGAAAAATATATCAAAGTGGATATCATTTTGAAGAGCACAATTAATCTGATCTAACTGTGCAAAAAAAAATTAAATTTCGACTTAAAACTAGTGAGAAATCGTCCGTCAAAAATTAATGAGGGGAAAATTAAAGACTTTTCAGGAGAGAGAGGATGCTGATGTCATGCTGATGTGGGCGGGTTACTCATAGTTACTCACCATAAGGTTACTAACCTGATCCGTTCCCTAATTATCCACCCACGATTCTTCAAAATGTTATGATTCCCCTAAAAGGGGTCTAGATCAGGTCAGTAACCAATAGGTGAGTAACTCTATGCATAACCCAATAAGAATTTGCCACATCAGCGCTTCTTTCTCTCTCATCGAAAATCCTTTAATTTTCCTTCCCTGAATCTTTAACGGACGATATCTCACTCGTTTTAACTCGGAATTTAATTTTTTTTGCACAGTTAGATCAGATTAATTGTGCTCTTCAAAATGATATCCACTTTGATATTTTTTGGAACAAAAAAAATTTGTCCGTTATTACCAGTCTATACCATATGGTATTGACTGGTATTAAATAACATCATACCATATGGTATGAAAAATACCACCCATACCAGGGTTGTATAGTATGGTATGGAGTTGGTAACGAGAGGTATGAAATTTTTTCAACCAGAAAATTTTGAAATCCAATAGATCATTGATCAAATCGTTCCTTCTATGCAAAAATTTCCTGTTATTACCAGTCTATACCATATGGTATTGAATGGTATTAAATAACAGCATACCATATGGTATGAAAAATACCACCCCATACCAGGGTGGTATAGTATGGTATGGAGTTGGTAACGAGAGGTATGAAATTTTTTCACCCATAAAATTTGGAAATCCAATAGATCATGATTAAATCGTTCCTTCTATGCAAAAATTTCCGAAAACGACTAAACAACGAAGGAGATACCATATAGTATGGAGTTGGTAACGAGAGGTATGAAAATTATTTTTCTCAAAAAATATTGAAAATGGATATCATTTTGTAGAGCACAACGAACTCGTTCCATCTGTGGAAAAAAAATTGAAATCCGAGTTAGAATGAAGAAGATATGATCCAATCAAGAAAACTAGGGAAAATAAATTCCTTTAATTCTCCACCCTTAGATCTGCAGCCACTTAAAAGAAGGGTCCACTCTAAGGTTACTCATAGTTACTCACCCTAAGGTTACTCACTCTATCTTGACCCCCCTAAAAGCTACGAAGTTGTAAATAGGAATGCGCGATAGATATACGTATTGTGAATATTAGCACAATTAGGAATTGCCTTGTGAATTTGGTGTTGTACAATGATTGTTTGAGAATAAATGTTTGGATTGTTTGACTGCCGTTGAAATTGCCTATTAGTGATTGGATCAGAAAAGTTAACTATTTGTAGTAGCCTAGTAGAAAATTGTGGTTCAACTGTGTCATATTGCTAAAAATTGTCAATCAATTTCAATTATGATTAGATATTTGGCAAAATACACTAGTATAGCCAAACCTTTGATGGTTTTGCCAAAGATAGCCACTTTTTGATGAAATACCAAAAATAGCCACTTCCGTCCAATTTTTTAACGGTGTGACTTAACATGTTGACTGTACTAACAGCAGAAATTGACGTGATATATTTTATTCAAAAATAATGTGAGGTGAAAATTCATTAAAGTTTTATTCATTTATTTTTGGCAAAATACACTTGTATAGCCAAAACTTTCGAGATTTTGCCAATAATAGCCAATTTTGGAGAAATATCACTTATAGCCACTTTCGTCCAATTCTTTAATGGTGTCAACTAATAGGCTGACTTGACAAACGAAAATGCTGACCTGGCAATATTTGTTCGGACACGTGGATTAACAAAACAAATATACATAACATAAATGCAAATTTTTATGATTTAATAAGAACGAAAAAAATAAAAAATAAATGCACTATTTCATGCCCCCACTTCCCAGCAACCCAACCCTAATCCTAAATTGAAGATGTCTTCGGGCTCTTTCCCCGCCGCCATCAACATCATCTTCATCCCTTCCTTTCCTCCAATCTACTTTTCAACGCTTTCTCTTCTTCAACACTTGCTCCAGGTTCCTCCTTTCTTCGATGGCCTGGACGGCGATGGAAACTCTGCATTGAGGCAATAGGAGCTGGCGGTGACTAGATGCAGAGGTGATACAACAGCGACGGCGGGATGAGGGCGCTCGGGGAGGTTGGGGTCGTCTACTTCCCCTGCTCGTCGATTCCAGCGACTTCCCGACTTCCACTTCCAGATCGGGGGTGCCGAGTCCAGGAACTCAGCGATTGACTCGCTCCTCCGTCTTCTCGGGGAGGACGACAAGAAAATTGAGGATGGCCCAAGCGAGGAGCCGCTGCTCGGCAACGATTAGGAAAGGAGACGTCGGTCCTCTTGTTAAGGATGTTGTGCGTTTCGAAGGGGGAAGGATATGGATGACGGAGGAGAGGGACTATGGAGGTGGGTGTGGTCGAGGAGGAAGTGGTTCTTCTTCGATGCCTCAAATCCAGGGCCTAGACAAACAACAATGAAGGAGAATCGAGCGCCACGCGACAGGGAAGGAGAATCGATCACCTCTTCTGCTTTCGACTCCGCCATGGGGTCGACGGATCCGGTTTCACTGGCGGATGCGGGAGAAGAGGTCGCTGGTGTGTTTGATGAGATTCATTTTGCTTTGATCTATGATGTTCTTACGGTTGATGGCTAGAGATTGATATTGTATTCTTGTTTTGATTTGGGAAGTTATGGAGGTGGTAGAGCTTGATTATTTTGGGAAGAACAAATCCGCGTAGAGAGACGAAAAGGAAAGGGAAGATCACATGGGGACGGGGAGAAAGTAATAATTATTTTATTTTTATAATTGAAATTAATTTTTTTTATGAAAACTCTTAAAATATTAATTAAAATGACACGTGTAATCTACATGTCACCAACTGCTGAGTTGTCGCTGACTTGGGTGCTGAGTTGTCATCTTAGTCAGCATTCCGTTTAGATAACTGACAGTGATATTAACACCGTCAAAGTTTGTAACGGAATTGGCTAGATTTGCATAAGAACATTGAAATTGTGGCTATTTTTGGCATTTCTTCAAAAGTGGCTATTATTGTCACAAAGGTGAAAGTTTTGGCTATACATATGTATTTTGCCTTTATTTTTATTGTTAAATAAAAAATCATTAAAAAACAAAAAAAAAAGACTCTTTTATTCTCCTTTCCTCTTCTATCTGCTTTACTCTTCTCCAACACTATTCCAAAAACTTTCTTTCCAACGTTGTCGCCGATTTCTCTTATGCACCAACACCACCGAAGCCCCCAGGAAGACGACAGAACAAAGAAGGTCGTTCAGTATCAAAATGTCGAGCGAGTCATCATCGCCGTCCCAATCGCTGTCTCACTCCATCACTCTGCCCCGTCCCAATCGCAGAAGGAGAAGCTCCGACGACAGCAGTGGCGGGTCGCAAATTCAGTCTCAAATCTGGTCACGACAGGGATGGATCTGACCTCCATCTTCCATCGTGCGCTCTCCCTCCCTCCAGAATTGTCGATTCGAGCTCCCTCGCCGCAACCACCTCTTCCATCGAAGAGGTATAATTTCGTTGGTGAATCCGACATTGATCCCGAGCATGATGTGGCGCCATCCAGAACAATAGGAGGGTTCTAATCCCTCACCACTGTTTGCTCGGCGGCGGCGGTCCATTCGTATCGTTCCCCTGATTTTTCCCACTAAAGCGATCTTTGATTCCACATTGTCGGCGGTCAGTCGAAGTCCAGATCCATTCTCGTGGTTTCCGCTTTCCAAGCTACTAGTCCATGGAAGAGGGAAGAAGGGTTCTGGATTCGGCGGTAGACAGGCTGCAATCTGAGGAAGAAGATTGGAAGCCTTCTATTATTATGCTGAGGAAAAGGGAAGAGGAATAAGTTGGGGCTGCAGGGGTAGGTAGGAAGCCTTTTACTTTTTTATTCTTATATTTTTTACCATAAATAATTAAATACTTTTAATCTAAAATATGACGTGTCCCATCGAGTCTGAGTTGTCGATTACGTGTACGATGAGTTGGCATCCCATTAATCACACCATTAAGATAATTGACGGTGTTTCTGACGCCGTTAAAGTTTATAACGGAAATGATAATATTTTGTATTTCTAGAAAAGTAACTATTATTGTCACAAGCTCAAAAGTTTTGGCTACACAAATGTACTAGCTTTTACCCGACCCGTTGGCCGGTAACTTTTTTATTTATTTTATATCCTGTTAAATTGTATTTTCGTTGCCTCGCTCTCAATTCTCAATTACTTAAAATTGTACGATGGCAAGTCGAGTAGTTTGCCCTGGGGAGTATATGGGCATTGGGCCGTGTTTGGGCCGGCACGCTTCGGGCCCGTTTATTTCGTGTCGTGCTTGGCACGGTCCGTCAGTTTTCGTGTCGTGTCAGCCCATTTGTTGATTTTTGCTAGGCCCGGGCACGGTTTTCATCGTGCCGTGCTTATTCGTGCTCGTGTCATGCTTATATTCGTGTTTAATGAAAATAAAGAAAATAAAAAAGAAAATAAAAAAGAAGTAATAAATTGGACGGAGAATGAAAGTATTAAATTATTTATGAATTAACTACGCAGGTCTAAGATGAACAATTTATTAATTTTGCCACTCTTTGTTAGCTAATGAAAGTTAGGGTCCAATACTAAAAATATGATATTTAATTCACCAACAACTTCCACATATCACAACAGTAAACCCGCAAAGAAAACAAAACCATGTTCTCTCCCGATAAATCAATGGTCTTGCCTACCTGTTAGAGATGAGCAATGGGTTTATCAACCGCTAAACCGACCCGAACCCACCGATTATGACCCGCCCATTACATGTTTGGGTTGATGTGGTGGATGGGTGTGAGTCAACTTTTTTGTCACTCACTAAATTGGGTGGGTGGCGGGTGGGTCATTACCCGCAAAATCACATGATATGTTAAGTCATTAATGCACATTCTATAATAATATACTATATTTTCTTATCTCAAAACTTTAATCATGACTGATTCAATTAAATTACAATTAACTTTATAATTTTTACTTGATGTATACTATAAGTTTGATTATTTTAAAATATGAAAGCTATCAATAAAATAATTTTTGTTCGCAAATGAGATAATAGGTGTTATATATGCAATAAACTATGTTTAATATTTCTAAATTTTCTTAATATGTAGTATTGATATTAAATTATTTTTATGCAAATTTTTATGACTCATCATTATCTAATATTTAAAAATCATTTGACCACCAAAATCGTCAAATTCACCCATCATTCGCTGTCACCCACCCACAACGAAAACAATGGGTGGGTGGATTTTAAGTAAAAAATTTAGTTTTTACCCCACCCATTGATCGATTGATTTGAGTTCATTTCTTATTATGTTAACTAACTATCTATATTTTAAATAATTTGGGACTTCTCGGAAACTTAAACATAATTTAAAAGTAATATTTGTCTGAATTGATTCCTCCGCCGATCAACAGCTTTCCTTGCTCCTTAGCTCGCTATAGCCACCAGCGGGAGAGGAAGAAGATGAACATGTTCCTTCTGTTCATCATGCTGCAAGGCGGTGTGAAAAATAAAAGAACTCCAAATATTTGAGTTGTTTGGGTCCCTTCGCCAAAAAATTGACAATTGCTGCATATTCCGCCCTCTCTTCAACCCCTCCATATATTATATCTACTCTTCTTCCTGATTACCCAATATATAGCTTGACTTTTTCACAAAACCTAACCCCGATTACTTAAATTGAAACCAAATAAAGATAACAACAGAAATTGAAGGGAGCAAATTTTGGTATGTAGTTACCGTTGCGGGATAAAAAGGAAGGCAGGAGCAAAGATAGCATACTTCTTGGTGCGTCGGATGAGTGTTAGGACCTACTAAAATCCAAAGAGAGTTTAACATCCGCGCTAACACATACCAGAAGCATTCCGGCTTTCCAAATTGCTCGTCCAAAAAACACTCTCCATCCAGAAAATATTAAATGGCGGTGACAATTTTCTAATTCTACTATAAATTATTATGTAGATTATTAACTAATTCCCACAACCATTAAGAAAATCCTAGTGCACAGCTTTTTGAATGGCACAATAAACATTTAAAGTATAAAAATATTACACCGGGTGAAAGGAAGTTGGCCAAAGATAAAATTCATAACATAAGCGTTCTACGTACACCAATCTCAAACATCTGTTACTTCTCATTAGTTCTTGTTTGTGACCCATATAAAATATTTGTATAAATACATTTTTTTGCAATACGTGTGTATTAATCAGTGTAGTACTATCCTATTTTAACAAAATTCACAATAACAATATGATTATAACTAATTTCCTGTGACAAATATCCTTCCAATTTTATCTCTGGATGTTGGAATTTTAAAATGGGACTTCCTCTTTTCCATTCCACATTAAAAGTAAGCTAGGTAAGTGCACCAGCTTGTTGGGTGGATTACTAAGAATTTGAACACAATGCACCTATAGTTTAAATGCTATGTTTCTATAATCAATTGAAATGATCGTATAAACTCATTCGTTGCAAGTAGGATAAAGAATACAGGTCAATGTTTGCATGATCTTGGGTTTCATGTTTATGGAGACACTCATTCGTATTTTGCTATCTGTTTCAATTGTCCACCATTGGTTAAGCACCTTATAAATTTGCATACTCAAATTGATATAATTAGTTATATTCTTTACAATGGAAGATAAAAATATGCCAGATGTTGAAAGATGATTCTACTGATATTCTTCGACTAAACTGCAGCTTAAGCTCTTTTGTTCAGCTTCAATTCATTTCTGTATAACCATTTACTTCTTCTATGTTTCCCTGTCCTTTTTACTTCTTCGTTCTTTAGCCCTTTTCACCTACCCCGATTTCATTCTCAATGAAAGTCCCAATAACAAAACATAACCTTTGTTTTTTTTTTTTTTTTTTTTATGACATTAAAAAAAATTAAATTACCTTAATACATTCATCTTAAAGAATGATGCGTTGGATACCTTCTCTAATAACAATAAAAGATTAGGTTTAGAAAAACTAATCAGCTCCAGTTGTACACAATGATACATCTTCGTCCTTGTTGGAGGAAGACAAATGGGAATTTTGAAACAAAACCCAACCTATGAAAGTAGAGATTCCAGTCGATCTATTCTGAAGAAACCATGCTGAAAACATAACCTTTGTACTTTATGACATTAAAAATTAAATTACCTTAATACATTCATCTTAAAGAATGATGCGTTGGATACCTTCTCTAATAACAATAAAAGATTAGGTTTAGAAAAACTAATCAGCTCCAGTTGTACACAATGATACATCTTCGTCCTTGTTGGAGGAAGACAAATGGGAATTTTGAAACAAAACCCAACCTATGAAAGTAGAGATTCCAGTCGATCTATTCTGAAGAAACCATGCTGAAAACAGGCAATCCAATAACCAGAAGTTCACATACCACAGTTAACATATCCCAAGGAAGCATGGGAAAAGATCCATTCTTGCTTTTTATGTTTCAAAGTGGTGCATAAGTATCAAATTATACACTCTGCCTTAGCAACAATATAAAAAACATATATCAAGGAAGACTTCAACTCAGACCACCTGTCAATTAGCAATTTTGAAGAACAAAACCTTGGACAAAATCACCAAACTTAAGGGAAAAGCTTTGCTCTATTATATCGACAAATCCCCTAAGATCATACTGAAATTAAAAAAACAATGAAGCCATGAAAAGAAATTACACCAGTTCTGAGAAGTGGGAAGTCCAAGCTTCTGTTCGGCATGAACACATAGATAAGCATCTTATCCTTTTCCGCGCAGAATCTCACCACCCTGACCAGACTCACATGCACTTCCATCCATCTCAATCAACTGAGATGAAAGTATAAGCAACATGCCAAATCCATTATGATTGCATAAGTTTTAATACGAAAGGAAGAAAAGGCAAGCATCAATGGTTACCTGCATGGGAGAGCTCAAAGGTCCTAGTTACTGGCATTCCCCAACTGGAATGCAATAAAAGTAGTGAGTCTCATCTCCATGGTGTAAGAAGCTTCCACTCTAATCGCGTCCACCCCTTCGAATTTGATCTGAGTCAAAACCAGAGTGAAGCAATTTTCACGTAAGTTGCATTATACTTCGCTAGACCTCCAAATCTGTAGTTCCACTACCCTTGCTGGTACATCATAGTAGATCGCCTACAAATTGTAGAAGCAACCCTAATGGGTAAACCATAAATCCCTAGCTACAAACAAAACCAAAGCATATAACCTATAATGCTCGCGACCATTATAAGCAGAATGTGTTTCTATATTGCTAGCGACCATTATTAACTATACTTCTAGCAAAACAAAAGAAAAGTGGAAATCACCAACATGAATCAAAATGGGCTTGCTTCAAATCTGAATCGCCACTACCCAGCCATGTTGACGTTGGCTTTTGCTTCCCTATCATGCTTGCTTCATCACCGACAGCAAATGCAGATCGAATGGCAAGCAGAAACTAAGTCATATGTGTTTATAGACCCCATAAGTTGACACTTGCAGCCAAATGCATGACATGCTTAAAATCAAGTCATATGTGTTTCTTTTCCTACTGAGTTCAAGAGTAAATGGTGTGAGATGGAGGATGGAAGTTGACCTTTTGATTCTGCAAGAAGTGGAGGCAATATGAAATAGTGCTTCTGTTAGATGATGAACCCGTTCCGGTTAATTTTGTAGCTGCCACCAAGAGGAAATAATGGAACTGTTAGTACAGAAACCAAAATCCTCGACCATCATAAACTAATCAAACTCGAACTCTACGTTCGCCAATGAGCAAGGATAAATGAAATTCTAGATTTTCAAAACACCAAACGTTTTATAAATCATCAACAGAATGTAACCTTAACTCCAAACAAATGAGTCTGTGGAAGACCTTCTAATTTGTGAATTACACTAAGGACAGGGTCCAGCAAAATGTTGTACTTCTCCACTCTGCCCTTCTTTGCCCTCTAATCACTTAGAACAGCAACTCTTACTTGCGAACTTAGCATTAAGCGTTTGACCGGAAAAGTAAGCTGAAACCACACATCCAAATCGATACAAATACCCCCCCCCTCCAATTTCACCAGAAACCAATACAGTCCAGACCCAGTTCTCCAAAACTTAAGGGATAATCACATACAACGGTAACAAAAGAAAGACCAATTATGAGTTTTAAGCTAATAAGAAAGAGGGGGAAAATCGATGGCTTGAGAATGATGGGGGCGCCCTCCACGGATGCGAGTAGCTGGAGCGATTTGGAGCCAAATTATGGACAGGCTGAAGTAGAGAAGAGAGAATAAGCAGGGTTCGTGACGTCGGCAGTAGTTACCATGAAAACCCTCTCAGTGGTTTTGTTTCTTCTGTGCGTACGTCGACATCGTTAATCTTGTCCGGCATTTGAACACTGTCTGCTGCAGCAATCGACAGAGAAGATAGCAGCGAATCTCTGGAGGTAATCTGGAACCTGCGGTGGAGGTGGGCTGGCTGCCGGAGATGAAAGTCGCACTCGTCAATAACCTCTCCGCCGCCGAGATCGTCCGCGGTACTCTCAATCGCGATCTCCCCACTCCCAAGGACTTCCGTCAGCGAGTGGGGTCGTCGACTTGCTTATAATTAGGAATTTCGATTTGTTTGAAATTGGGAATATGAGGAGATTTCTGATGCGAGTTATTGTGCTTCTCGCCGGAGGGGACAACCTCAATCAAATCTGTAAAACAGTTAAAGGGTAAGAAACCTCCTCTTCCATTCCTTCCGCAGATCGATTCTGTAAAAGGGTAAGCAGCCTCCTTCCTTCTCCTCCCTTTTCACCTTCCCCCTCTCTCTGTAATATGCCTGCAATTGCTCTTCCCCTTCCGTGACTTTCTTCTCTCTCTTAATAACCAGTAGAAAAGGTGGGCTTATTTCACCAAAAAAAATAAATGAATATTATATGACAACGTGGGAAACAGAGAAAAGGTGGGTAGTGGACAGTTTGTTTGTTAGTTCTGCAATCAGGCGGGGACTCTTATTTTTTTTCCCGCTTAACACTCTGCCACATAAGCTTCCTAAAATCACTCTATGGGCAGGAAAATTTGAATAGGGGTGCAGTTTTACTTTTCAGCTATAAATTATACTGTAGATTTTGCCTAGATATTTTTGTGGTTGAATTGAAGTATTGGTACCGCCGTACCGGTACGATACTATTTCAGAACAATGGGATGCCATTGGTAGCCGTGTGGGCTGTGGCTGAACTGTACATTGGCAATCGCGGACCAGATTGCTGTTCAGTTGGGCTTCAGATGAACTCTTACCCTTTTTCCCATTGGTTTTTTATGGGCCCATATGCTAGCAGCCCACTCGTTCCTGATCCACGACACAAGGCTGTAGCATTAACTATTAACCCAAATCAAACCAGAACTCTAGGAAGGACAAATTTTTTTTTTCTTTTGAGAGAAATAGGAAAGACAATTGAGACTTGAGAGGTGAGGAAAAATCAATTTCGTCCCCAGCTTCTGGTTTCTGGGTGTTCTTCTCAGTTCCTCATTACCATTCATCCCGTCCGCGGCCTCGGAGCAGCCATTTCCCGCCAGTGCATCCTTACAACAGTAGAAGAGAACTCAAAAACTGACCAGCCTATGCCATAGGCAGAGTTTCGTCAAAAACTTGACAGGGCGAAATGGCTGCCAGATTGAACCACTCAATTCAGAACACTCTCTCCCTCTTAAACCCTCTATGTTCAGTCACCACGAAGGCTACCCACTCTAGGAATCGCCTGCCTTTCCGACGGAGCTTCGTGCTTTCTTCTGCCTACTCGAAATCAAGAAGAGCCCTTTTCTGCTCCTGCGCAACGAGCGGCGGCACCGCGGATTTGCAAAGTGATGGAGGAGAAGCCGCAGCAAGGGAGGCATTTGTGCTCACAACCCCTCTTTACTACGTCAATGCCGCTCCCCACATGGGTAGCGCCTACACAACCATCGCTGCTGATGCTATCGCCCGGTTTCAGGTCTGAATTTTGATGCGGGGGCGCCTCTTGTTTGCTGTAGTTTGTGGGTTTGTCCAGGTTTCTGGATTTCATTGGGAAATAAACATGGCAGTAGGCTGTTTGCATTAAGATTAACTTTGTTGCTTCAGAAGAACTGAATTGGTTCTTCGTCAATCATTTGGCAGAGGCTTTTAGGAAAGAAGGTTATATTGGTCACTGGCACGGATGAGCATGGAGAGAAAATTGCTACTGCCGCTGCTGCCTGTGGTGAAAGCCCAAATGAGCATTGCGACATTGTATCTCAACAATACAAGAGCCTGTGGAAAGATGTATGTTTGTTATCCCTCCACTTGTTGCGTCATTATTTGTTTACTGTCAATGTATTGATGGCTATATAGACTGTTCATCTTGTTTGAGTGCAGTTAGACATCTCATACGGCAAGTTCATTCGAACTACTGATCCCAAGCATGAAGCCATTGTGAAAGAGTTCTATGCGAGGGTACTTGCCAATGGTGACATTTACCACGCTGACTACGAGGGATTGTACTGTGTCAACTGTGAGGAATATAAGGTCGTAGCTTCCTGCTTCCACCATTGTTATCTGTCACATAAATCTCTGTTTGAATGAGTCAAGAGTATCTCATCATCGTTCTTTCTTTACTATATATATCTGTATTAAGGTGTTGGTTTGTGCCATAATGTTGCTCGTCTGTATTTCTACAGGATGAGAAGGAGTTGCTTGAGAACAAGTGCTGCCCAGTCCACTTAAAACCATGTATACAGCGCAAAGAGGAAAATTACTTCTTTGCCTTGTCTAAGTACCAAAAAAAATTGGAAGAAACTTTGTCATCAAATCCGAATTTTGTTCAGCCTTCATATCGTTTGAATGAGGTAAGAGAATCAATGCTGCATTATCATGATATAGTTTCTGCCCAAATGGCCAAAATGATGATTAGTGGACGTATGGGTTCTGCTCTTGGTAACCTATGAAGTATGAAGTTTTCTACATCTGTTCATAGGATTATCTTTCAGACAAGCTTGTGTTTGTCCCTGCCCTTTGTGCTAAAGCCTTAGATTGTCATGTTAACTATTTTAGGTGCAAAGTTGGATTAAAAGTGGCTTGAAAGACTTCTCGATTTCTCGAGCATCTGTAGAGTGGGGCATTCCAGTTCCTAATGACAAACGGCAAACTATATATGTTTGGTTTGATGCTTTACTTGGGTATGGTGCTTTCCTTTAGATGTCTTGATCATCTGCTAACTTACTTATTTTAAGGCATTTGGTTACAGACACCGAGAATGCCAACTGAGCCTTTTCCTTTTCACTGGCAGTTATATATCAGCTCTTGCAGAGGAGAATGGACAAACTAGTTTACAGGAGGCTGTTTCCTCTGGTTGGCCTGCAGCACTGCACTTGATTGGCAAGGTACAACCGGTTTTATCTGTATCTGCATAAGACTTAATTAGCTTATTCTCCCCTTATAACCCTTTAATGCTTGTTATGCATACTATGACCATATTTCACTGTTTCTTCTTGCAGGATATTTTGCGTTTTCATGCAGTTTACTGGCCAGCTATGCTTATGTCTGCCGGACTTGACCTTCCCAAGATGGTATTTGGGCATGGGTTCTTAACTAAGGTATGTTTATTGTGAATGGAAATGTCATTGATAAACTGAAGGTTAGGACTAGGAGTGCTAGAAACCAAGATCTCATTTTTTCGGACCTTGATGATAGTAATGGCCCTTAATATTTGTAGATTTATAGGGGGCTCGTTGCTTTTTCTGCATGTATCATGTCCAAGACTCTAAATTGTGTTCTCTTGCATAAACCGGTAGTCTTTAGCTAAAAGAAAACTAGAAGAAAAACTTCATCCTTCAGAAATCAGCAAACTCAGGAAGGTGATTATGAACACTAGGTGAAGTGCATCGTTATTGTGCTAACTGATCAAGAATGTGGCAGCCTGTTGGTCTCTCAGAAAATGCAAACGAAAATATTTTATCTTTGGCACAAAGGATACCTAAATGGATACAAATCAACTTATGAAAGCTGCGTTTGCAATCATATTCCGTGAATGATGCCTAAGCTTGTCTTTCCTTTTTCTCTTACTGCTAATTTTATTTCATGCAGCAACTACTTTTTATTTTGAAACTTATTATAGGATGGCATGAAGATGGGGAAGTCATTGGGAAATACACTTGAACCAAATGAATTGGTCCAAAAATTTGGGTCTGATGCAGTTAGGTACTTCTTCCTTAGGGAAGTGGAATTCGGTAACGATGGTGATTATTCAGAAGACCGTTTCATTAACATTGTCAACGCACATCTTGCCAATACCATAGGTAATTTGAATTGTAAATATTGTCACAGAATTTGTACTACACGTTGAGGTGGGTTCTAAAAAAAAAACTGATCATATTGGGAACTGACATGGAAAAATTATGGTGTGCAGGAAATCTCCTTAATCGCACTCTTGGACTTCTCAGAAAGAACTGTGAATCGACTTTGGTGGTGGATTCAGCCATTGCTGCTGAAGGAAGTGCATTCAAGGACACTGTTGAAAAACTGGTAAAGCTCCCAGAAAGGATTATCTTTACGTCTTTAAATCCACTGTTGTCATAAAGGATTATCTTTAATCCACTCTGTTTTTAATAGGTTGGGAAAGCCCGCATCCAGTATGAAAGTCTCTCTCTCTCGGCTGCATGTGAGGCTGTACTCGAGATTGGGAATGCTGGCAACGCATACATGGATGAACAAGCGCCATGGTCTCTATTTAAGCAGGGTGGAGCTGCTTCAGAAGCTGCCGCCAGGGTATCATTCAATTGATTCTCTTGCACATTAAAAATCTGAAGTCAATGAAGCCGGGAAAAAGGTCCGGGGAATAGCTGAGAGCCATATTTTGGCCTCAAATTTCCCCGCTTTCCGACTTATAGGAATTAATCTTGAACTAAACATCTTTAGATGGGTAAGAATGGGCAGCTTGATCATTGAGTGGTCGTGTGCAACAGGATCTTGTGATTATTCTGGAAGGAATGAGGATCATAGCCATTGCTTTATCCCCTGTATCACCAGGCTTGTGCTGGAGAATATATGAACAACTCGGTTTTTCGGAGGATCAGTTTGCAACCATCAACTGGGTATTGCCTATCTCTCTGTTTCTATGCCAATCATTGTAACTCAATTATATGATGTGGTTTACTGTCTCAAGTGCAATGTTTCTTCATTTGCCCATACCCAATGCAGGATGAGACCAAATGGGGTGGGTTGAAAGGTGGTCAGGTGATGGCTCAACCTAATCCTGTCTTTGCAAGGATTGAGAACCCAGCAGAAGTGGCAACCGGTACCGAAGCAGCAGCAGCAGCTAAGCCGGCAGTGAAAACCAAGAAGAAGAAGAAACCTCAGCCGCAAGTAGCTGCTGAGGCTTAGGCTCAAATCGAGCCGCTTCTTAATAGCTCACTAGGTCTCATAGCCCGCGCTCCGCGGCGGGACTTGTTTTCATTTGTGAAATATATGGTGATTAAATAACTGACTGGAGTTTCAAAAGACACAACAACATAGTTAATTTCTGTGCGTTCTTCAAAATCATGTTAGGAGATCCCCCTTCATAGCTCAAGTCTATAAACACTTCCACTGTATTGGTGTAGGCCTTCCCTTGGAATTTACTTAGAATGCGAGACATTTAGACAGATTAGTATCAAAGAGAGCAGAGTTAGTGAGATTGAACAAGTAACCTCTGTTCCATATGAGATTAGCATAAACCTCCTGAAACAAAAGATTCAAAGAGAAATTGGTGTTAACTCCACATCACTGAGGATCTGACATGTATAGTAGAAGTAAAAGAGAACGGATCAATGACCAACACCAAGAGATAATAAGCCAACCACCTATTCTTGTGTCTATAATACCAATTGGAAAAGAGCAGACAACAAACAACAAAGTTAAAACCGGGACCGTCAAAATGAATCATAGCAGAGATTCAAGAAAGCAGGGCGAACCCATTAAAGCTAAGATTTGCCTCCTAACCACCTTGTTGCTTAGGTACAGGGGCGGAGCCAGGATTTCGAGACCGGATGGACCGAAAATAATTAAATATAAATAAAACTAAAATAATTATTTTAAAAGTACACAACATTCTTTGAGATAATTGTTCAAAATAGCATCTAAATTAAAAAATTTAGCTATCTTTCATTTAATATAAATAACTAAATCATTAACAAGAAACTCATCATTTTAATTCCTTTGACAATCATATCTGTTAATCCCTGGATCATATAGTTTCTATAAAGGAGAATGATAAGAATTTTAATTAGAAAAATCACCAAGTGAAAATTAAATAGAGGTTGACTTTTTCATATGAAGTTGGATTAAAGTAATAAAAGAACAAAAAAGGTGTGGCTAAAGCAAAATGTAAGGTAGTTGTGGATCGAACCTCTGTGCTAAGGGGTCGTTTGGTAAGCATGTAATCTACCCACGAATTTCAAGATTACATGATATCTGAGATTCCACTGTTTTTCTTGTTTTATTTTTGGACAGATATCATGATATTGGTGCACCATGTAATTCTAGAATTCATGTGACAATGATATCTCAAATGCTTTGGGTTTATCCAAAGTATTTGCGATTTCATGCCAAATCATGTGGGTTCTACCATGAACTCATGCAAGCCAAACAATCCATTCTAATAGAGATTTTTCCAATAATAGCACCTTTTTTAAAAAAAATACAATACTAGCACCCTTCCAAAAATATTTACAAAAGTAGCACCTATTTTTATGGAACGCACCTTAGAGGTGCGTTTTATAAATAAAACGCAGCCTAAGAATGTGTTTCCCACGTAAAACGCACCCCTAAGATGCGATTTATGCGAAGTCAGAATATGAAACGCATCCCCAAGATGCGTTCAACGTTTGGTGGCCAGCGGCCTTCCAGTCCGCACGATTGAGGTGCGATCAAACGGGCAGGAGCACAGCCACGTCAGCAATCCGCGCGGTGGATCGAAGAACGCACAGGCGAGGTGCGTTTTTCGGCCTTGAAAAATGGAGCGTCAGTTTCCAGAGCGTTCAACGCCTCGGGACGCGAAGATCGCATCGGGGAGATGCGTTTTTAGGCGGAGAACGCATCGGGGAGATGCGATTTTGATGGTGGCAAAATTACCGTACCGCCCCTGAGGGGTGCGGTCTGTTGGGTATAAATACCCCCCTTCCCCCTCTCATTTCTTCACTCCACAACCCATTCTTCCTTCACTCTCTAGATATAATCTCCCTAAACCCTCCCCTCCCAAAAGTCTAGGAAATAAAAGTCTGTTGGTTGCGGCTAAGTCCGATCTGCCATCAGAAAACATTTCTTAGGTTTTTTTCTCAAAAACCCGCCGAGCCGAAGCTCTGTCCGAATTACGCCGAAAAAATGGCCGATTGGTGGCAAGGAGAAGGAGTTTATGTTGATGAATTTCAAGCGGTATGTACTCATTATTCTGGTTTAATTTTTGTTGTTGTTATAAGTTTTTTAATTAATCTATGTACTAACTTCGTTGTTATTTTCTCGTAGGTTGGGGAGGACGTCGATATATACAACCAACGGTATTATCTCGAGCAAGGACCGGTGGATCCAACCGACTTGTACGACCAACCCAACCATCGGTCAAGGGATGTTTGGAACGATCACCCGGTACATACAATTCTTCACCATTTGTCCTTCTTTTATTTTGTTAATGTGCCTAGTGTAATATAAAATAAATTTATGTTTATTTTTTAATCGTGTTGGTGGTTTTCAATAATTTAATCGAATACATAGCGCCACTTACTTCGACTCTTTATAAAGAGATGCACGTCTAAGGAAATGGGGTTTTAAGCGATTATCATATCCTCCCATTACCTGGGAAAATCGGGTATTAAGAGATCCTCGGATCCCCCCTTTTTCTGTCAAAAAGACTGCGTGCCCGAGGTAACGCCATATGGGGGGTGAAGAGTGCCGCCCCCATTGGCTGTGACCCAAGGTGCCGGACCGAGTTCCACCCAAGGTGTCGGCCCGACCTCATCCCAAGATTTCCGCCCCTTCTTCCACAACAATCACCACCAAAGCTCATACTACGATCCCCGCTCGACCTACCATCAATCCTCTCAGAGTTTCCACCAAGCCCCATATTCTCCCACCCCGATCTCATACAACGATCCCCGCCAAACATACTACGATTCCCGCCCTATCTACCCCCAATCTCCCCGCCAAACATCATCTGGGACTTGGCATGATGGCTCCTCCACGACAGGCCAACTCGAGTTCGCCCCATGGAATCGACCTCATCAGCAGTGGTCTCCTACTCCTCACCGTATGAGCGCCGATGTCGCCCGCTCGACCCCGAAAGTGCCGCTTCCCCGCCGACATAGCACCGACGAGCGCCACACTACCTCGGCCGCTCGAAACTTGCCACCCCACCACCTATTGTTACTACCGTCGGCAAACGTACAAGGAGCAAGAAAACTGTGGGTTCCGGTGAAGCTCGTGAACTTCCTTGAGATGTATTTTGAGTTGATTTTTATCTCTATGTACTTGGAACTATTCCCTTTAAATTAATCTATCGTATTTCGTTGAGTGTTGATCAAATTGTTATTATGATGATTCCTCTTCACTTGATATAATCCAAATTCGTTCAATCAACAATACACAATTAAATGCAACGTAAGAGTTACAACTAGCTTGACGAATGATAATCGAAAATTATGTCGCATTAGCTGATTCCGGCACATCATCACCCGGATTTTGCGGACCAATCGGTCCGGGACACCTTCGTTTATCATGTCCTGGAACTTTGCATACTGAACATCGTCTTGGGCCTCGTGGTGGTCTTCCACTTTGATCCATTTCATTCTGAATTCTCTTTTTCCTCGGGCGCCCCGGTTCACGCCTCTGTCCGAATGGCGGGACGATCAATTTCCCTTCGTACAGCGGCCAATAAGCTTCATCAGGCAATGCACGGAAACTCCGTCCGTAGGTGCTTTTGAGTGAGTCGATATTGAAGAATGGACTAACGAAGTGACGGGGGTCTTTGCTCCTGTTTTTTATTACGGCCATTGCATGAGAACAAGGCCATCCTCTCCCCTGATACTTCTGGCATGAGCACTCACCAACTTTGGTCCTGAAATTGACCAAAACTTCGTGACGGACCCCCCCCCCCCCCCCCCCCCCGTCTACCATCCTCCCGATGTCCGGTCGTCACGCTATACTCACCAGTTGCCCGATTCATAACGGTTACACTATGTCGACTGCTCTTGCGATTGTCACTATCCATTATTTCAGTGACTTTATAGGCATGGACCTTTCCCTGTGCCTCGTTCGTCCTTGCCCAGTGGAGTCGGTTCACGAACCATGCATTCGTTTTCCAAAAAGTCATCTCCACAATGGCAGAGATTGGCAGTGCACGGACGGCCTTGTAAACAGAGTTGATACTCTCACTTGAGTTGGTTGTGGCAATACCCCATCTTTTCCCTCCATCTTTATGAAATGTCCACATGGATAGGTCGTGTCCATCCAGCCACTGTGCCCCTTCAGGGCATAACTCGCGCAGCTTCTGCAACTTCTCCTGAAATTTTTTCTCCTGGTATGCAACCGCTGAATAACACACAGAAAAGTAGTATGTTAGTTAATGATCCTCAATTTAGTACAATTTCAAACTGCACGGTCAGACTCTCGTTAGACTCTTAGGAGAGGTATACATCTCCTTAGAAACACAGCATGTTTGACAGAAAAAGGGGGGATCCGAAGATCGCTTAAAACCCGATTTTCCCAGGAAATGGGAGGACCATGATAATCGCTTAAAACCCCATTTCCTTAGGCATGCATCTCTTTAGAAAGAGTCTAACAAGTGCACCACTCCCCATATTACAAGATATTGTTAATTGAGAGCAATAGAGAGGTTACCAATCCACCACAAATTATCAGCTAGCTTCTTCCGCTTGAAATGATGGTTCCAGTTGCTCTTGAAGTGTCGTATGCACCACCTTTGGGACCAATTCCAGGCTGGATCCAGGCCTAAGATGGCAGCTCTAATGCCGGCGTGCCGATAAGAGATTATTGTCAGGTTCATCCTCCTGGTGACGTGGATTTGGATTTGTCGGAAAAACCATCCATAGCTATCAGCATTCTCTCCCTCAACAATGGCGAAGGCTAAAGGAAAGACTTGTCTGTTTGCATCCGCCCCACTGGCAATCAGGAGAGTGCCCTTGTACTTGCCGGTAAGGAATGTACCATCCACAGTAATCACAGGGATACAAAAGCCAAAACCATCAATAAAAGGCTTGAATGCCCAAAACAGTCTGCGAAAATGGCGTTCGTTACCTGCCTCTGGGGGTTGTATCTCTTCATCTTGGTATCGAGGGGAGAACACAGTCCCAGGGTTAGACGCCTCCAATGCCAGTATTAACCTGGGAAGGAATGCATATGATTCTTCCCAATCACCAAAGACGGCGGCCAGAGCTTTCTGCTTTCCATGCCACACCTTCTTATAGTTAATCATATAACCATAACGACTTGCAATGTCAGCGATTATGACTTTCACCTTCAGATCCTGTTCAGCCTTAATCAGATGCTTGATAGCCGCAGCAACCACCCTAGATTTCAACTGTCGATGGCCTTGGGAAGTTATGGATGACACACATGTGTGTGTGTTGACCGCACGGGATATGACCTAGTGGCCGTGTCTCTTGCTGTTAATGGCCCGAATCCTAACATTGCACCCCTCGTGATGATTACAGCATCTGACTATGAGCCTTTTGGTGTTGGAATGAGTTGTGTGCCATTCAAAATGCCGAGTCATTGCTTCAGTTTCAAGGGCGTGCCGCACCTCCTTCTTCGAGCCAAATTGTTGGCCCTTCGTAAACCCAGTGAGTGGGCCCTATATTGGGACCTCTGGCGGCTCCATGTCGCTGTCGGCCATCCAATTGTCATCTGGAATGTGATTGTAGTAGGGGACTGGTACACGGTCAGGAGCCACATCATGATCATTATCTGAATCTGAATCTGGTGCTGAATCATCGGCACCTTCAAGAGGGTCTGAGCTGTCTGCACTGACGTTGTTCTCTCCTTCTTCATCAGAGGGGTCGCTGACTGGTGCTGGTGTGGCAGCCTCCATCTGATCCAGCTCATGAAAGGCACCTTCATCAGCTCCATAATGGTAGTCGTGAAAACTACCGCTGCCTGATTGGAAGTTGTACTGGGCTTGGTTGGGGACGTCCGGTTGAACTTCTTCTTCATATGACGAGAAAGATTGATGATGGCCTGCACCTTGCCCTCCATCTTGGTACTGAAAATAGGAATAAGGATCATGGTAACTTTGGTAGGGATGATCTCCATATAATTCACCTCCACCATGGATACCAGATGTTTGACCGTGTCCAGAATGACCTCCAACACCAACGGCTGGCTCGGTGTAAACGAACATCTCGGCTTTGGCCAATTTGTTGGTCCTCAAGAATTCGAGCATGGAATCGACGTCATCTTGAGTGGTTATGGTATATTCCTCATGCCACAATGACCCACTTTCTCTGTTTGGATATCGGTACACCATACGATCTACTCTTCTCGTGCCATCCATGCAAGTAACGTCACTGCATATTTGATGGAGGTCTTCAAGCTTCGGTCTGGTACCGACCGTTATTTTCTGAAAATTGCCACCGACGTAGGTGGCCCCCTTTCCGGTCTCTTCCGTGTAACCATTCCACCGTAAGCCAAGCGTGAACTGACGGAATGCCATCTGCACACAAAAAAACCGTAGTTTAGTTAATATCATAAAAATCACAAATCACAAATAACAATAAAAAGCAACACAAAATAAACTTACGAGTTAATGTTAATGGCAAAAACACTAAATAAATATAGAGATACAACAGAAAAATAAAAAGAGAGAATGAGAGGTGTGAAGAGTATAGGTTTTCCGGGCAGTCTTATATAGGGAAAAAAATGAGGAAAACCGCACCTCTAGGGTGCGGTTTTAGTCTGCCATGCAGCCCTACGTCCATTATTCTCTGCATGGTTGTCGTGTGTCGGGAAATTATTGACACACAGACCGCACTTGGGGGGTGCGGTCTACATAGTTAAAACGCATCTTAGAGGTGCGATTTGGTTTTGGAGAAACAAAACGCATCTCTAAGGTGCGGTTTGCCTAGGTCAGGCCTAAACCGCACCTCGGCCATGCATTTTATGTAGGCCAGAAGTAAAAACGCATGGCCAAAATGCGTTTTAGCCCCACCAAAATTGAACGCACCCTCCAGGTGCGGTTTACATATAAAACGCACCTGGAGGATGCGGTTTATATATAAAACGGACCTCAAGGGTGCGATCCATAAAAAAGGGTGCTAGTTTTGTAAATATTTTTGGAAGGGTGCTAGTATTGTAATTTTTTTTAAAGGTGCTATTTCTGGAAAAATCTCATTCTAATATTACACAAGTTCTCACAACTCAACCTAAAATATACATGAATTCTTCAAATACATGAATTCTACATTACGTGCTTACCAAACGACAATAAATATCAAACTTATCTACCAATAGACTACATCAATATTACATGACACAATATACAGCCGAGTTTTACTTATTCAAATTTTATCTAAATATTCTTAGGATCCTAGGGGCCGAGACTAATCCCGGGTGGGCCGGGGCCCACCCTATACTCTATGTAGCTTCGCCCCTGTTCAGATATAATTCATGCGACATTGACGATGAATTGAAACCTACAACCAACCAAATAACCACTGAAAACAGAGAGCGACTCCCACGGGAAAGAGATTGACAACATGAGGAAGATTAGGAAACTAACGACTGAAAGGTTTAGTTCATAAGCAACAACTCGGCTCCTTGATTAATTTGCATCCTCAACGACGCTGGAAAATCCCCAATTGCTCCCACAAAAAGAAGAAAACTGAATCCATAAGATGAATGTGAGGAAGAGAATTGCCAAGCAGATAACTGTGAAAACAAACTCGGGAAAAGCAACGATTACTCAAATAAGCTCAAGTCCGTGGATCTGGCTCTTCTGTAACACTCTATGTACCTTTCAAATCAATTGAGCAACCCAGAGCTCTACTCTTTTCTGAGTGGACGATAGAAAAAAACAGGGCAAATCTCTGAACCTTCATATCCGATCTGGAGAGAGAGAAAGAAAGATGCATGGAGAGAATGAACACCCACCAGAAATCAGAACGAAATTTGTAGATTAGGATCTTCAATTGAATCCGCGTGGAGACTGGGAAAAGAGAATTTCCTTTGAAGTTTGCAGTAACGGTTCTCTTTCATGGCCTAGGTCGAGATGTAACGAACGGGTAAAGTACCGATGGTGTCACTTAAGTTTATTGATGGGCGAAGCGTGTCACTTAAGTTGAATAAGTGTACTGTCACTGTGTATCAGTATTACCGAACTCATCCTTTTGTACACCTGTACCACTTATAGGCAAGGTCGTTTGCTTCGTGGATTTGAAAAATGAAGGTTTTGGTAAAACTAAGGTTTTGTAAAACCATGGATATATGAGGGTTTTGGGTTCATCATGGACTTGAAAAATACCATTGTTTGTTTCATAAATTTCATGATGGAATTGGTAAATCAAATTTGTATGTGTGAAGTGAAATTTACCTTTATTGCCCTCATTGGTATGAGAAGATAAATGAAATATGAGGGGTAGTTTGGTCTTAAATGATGGACTTCAAAGTCCATGATCCCTTCCCACCTAAATAGGTGGAACTTTCAAGTCCATGGGGTCCACGGATTTGGACCCTTAAAGTTCGTGGGACCCACGAATTTGTTGCCCCTAAATGCATCAAGCAAACAATGGATTTTGGACAAAGTCCATGATGGATCCAAATCCCTCATCACATCCATCACCAAATCCATCAAGTAATCCAATCGGGAGGCAAAAAGTTACAATGTGCATTTCTAGAAACCCAATCGGCACTCTTGTTGTGTTGACGCTTAGTGAAGAGCATTTGGATCCAATCTAACGTAGAGAGAATGTGAACCACATCGGAGAGAATTGCATAGCAACGCCAAAGCCATGCTGACGGATCCCTATCCAAAGCTTCCACAATAGGTTGGCGGTCAGAAAAAATCACGGTCGCAGAATGGTCCAAAGAAGCAACCAAGCACGCCTCAAGAAGGGCTCGAGCCTCAGCCTCAATCAGGGACGGACAAATGACTTTCCCTGCCCGACCGTCACAAATCAATCCATGGGAATTAGTAACAACAACCCCAAAGGCCGCCTCCTTAGAATCATGATCAAATGATCCATTACAGTGAATCTTTTTAGAGAGATTGCTTGGCGGTGGATGAAGATGTGATGGTCGGATAGATGGCAGGTTTGAAAGGGGAGGGTGAGAAAGGGGTGGGATCGGTTCAATAGCTTCACGAAATGCTTGAACAGAGGTATACAAAGGGGAAAGCAACGCTCCAAGGAAATGAACTCATTGCGCGCCTTCCAAATGTTCCATAGGCAGAAAACTCTTAAGGCAAGCGAATCCGGAGAGGCATTGTCGCGGAGGGAAAAGAACCATTGGCTGAAGTTTGGGGAAGAAGTAACCGCAGGCAAAACCCGGTTCCACATCTCAGAAGCATGAGGACTCTCGAAAAGACAGTGGAGCAGGGTCTCACTCGGAGCATGACAAAGCTAGCACGATGGAGAAGGGGAACAACTACAATGGTGCAAATTTTCCCATGTCACAACGACATTCCGGAGGCATCTTTAGATGAAGAAGCACAACTTTGGAGGCAGCTGAAAGGACCAAAGCCATTTCCATCATTCATCATCAGATGGGATGTTAAGATGCTGGATGTGTGGAGCAAGAAGATGTCGCTGATGCAATCGAAGCCCACGGTAATCTGTCCGAATTGAAAACTCGCCGTTGGTAGTGAATTTCCATGCCCACTTATCATTTGAGTCCGTTGGGCCAATTGGAACCCTTGAGATAGCCCTGCTTTAGTTGTTGAACAGTGGCGTTGGACAAGATTCCAATTCCAATCGGTCAAGTTCTCATTCATCCAATCACGAACGCGAGAGTGTGGTGTCAGCGTTCTGATAACATGGCCATCCAAAGAGGGAAGCCATGGATCGCGATGAAACCATGAATTCTCGCCGGAACCAATAAATCGTACCATCCCCAACTCAAGAGTCTTTCAAGATTTCCAAATGCTTGTCCAAATGCATGATGGAGAACTTCCCTTGCGAGCACGCCAAAAATCCGAATCATGGGAGTAAATCCCACTCAGCAATCGCGCCCACAAAGCATCATGATCATTGAGAAGTCTGCATCCCTGTTTAGCCAGAAGAGAAAAATTAAACAAGTGAAAGTTTCGAAAATAAAGACCTCCTCAAATTTTGAATTGGTGAGAACTTCCTCGTTACGCCATGGGATGGATCGTTTCTTTATTGATCCTGACCAAAAGAAATTTCGAAGGAGAGAGTCCATCTTATTTGTCAATGACGCCGTTAGTAGAAAAGCACTCATAATGAACGTAGGAATTGCTTGGATAACATCTTTGAGGAGTGTTTCCTTCCCACCGTGAGACGAAGCGAGACTTTTCCAGGATTCACCTTTCTTCTCCATTCTCTAAATCAGGAAATGGAACGTATCTTTTTTGGATCGTCCCCATTCTGTGGGAATCCCCAAATACTTATTGTAACATCCCGTTTCGGCTAAACTCATATTACGGTCGCTAGAAAAATTACGCGATTCAAAATCGAGCATTTTGATAGTATTTCGGCGAAAATCGGAATATCGATCGATCGAATAGATATATGTATTAATTATATATATATATATATGGGTCACACTCGTATGCACCTGACTCATAGTATGCGACAAATTCTATGCACCGTCGATCTAATCTAACGGCATTGATTAATGCTAATTAAATTATTTATTATTTACAATATTAAAATAATTAGTTGGTCTCATTGCTTTTTCATACGTGCTTTTTAGTACCTATACATAATTTTTCATATCCTTCTATATTTTGTACCTAATTTTCTTCCAATCATAACTTAAACACCCATTATTTGTCGATCAAGTTGTATTTTCTATCTTCTTTCTATCTCTTCACATCCCTTGTGTAGTTTGAAATTCCAAATCCCCATTTACTTTTCCACTTCATACAGATCGACAAAATCACCTCCTTCCCCATTGACCTCGTGGATAGTGATTCCCTTCTCTTCCCCCTTCCTCTTGCAGATTCGCACGATTGTCGTCGTCTCCGCCAGAGACAGTGACCAGAGACATCGATGAAGGTATTCTCTCTCCTCGATGGTTCCATCCATCCATCTTCTGCCCTTCTCTCGACCCCCTGTTATCTATACCAGTTTTCTCTTTTCTTATGTCTTTGTCTTTTGTTCAATGCTTTAGAGGGCGATGTTGTATTCTGGAGTTAAAACACGGTTAGCACTTTGGATCAATCGAGGAGGTTAAGCAATCATCGATGATTTTCGCAATTACTACATCTCTTGCCTGGGCTTAACTCTTTTCTTTGAGAGCCGATTCCGAAAGCTCATTTTTTATGTTGTGATTTCTTAGGTCAATCAGAAATATGATGGTGGTAATGGTGTTACCGCCTTTATGGTGGCTTCGGGAATCCAGGACAGAGGGGTGGCGACAAGTTCTCCTGGGACGATGCGCCTTGGAATGAGATCAGTCTGTTTGTCTTTGGCGATGTTGTAAGTTTGGGTTTCCAACCCACTTACGATGAGAAGTACACTAACTAAAGGATAGGGTTGAGTTTGATTCTAGAAACCTGGGTATTAATCCTTCCCCTAATTTGAAATAATAGGTGTTATCTATCACTCCCAAACTGAATTTGTTTTGTTGACTCAATGATCTACAGGTGTTGATAGTAGAAAGAGTTGAGGGTTGCAAGTATTGTTTCTCGTTGGCCACTGATGGGATTAGTGGAGACGATTCTTTGATGAATGCGCCATCCCTTCATAATAACCAAGAATCAATTCATTCTGTACTCTCAATTGTTTCCTGACTGTAGTCATCACTATTATTTGATCAGTCTCTTCTTTCTCTCTTCTTTGCAGGTGCGAGTTGTCTTTTGGATCCGGGTGTCTTGACACATATTTCAGACTCTTTTCCTTTTATGATCTGCTCATGGTTCACAGCTACGAAGTTTAGATGTGGTGAACCACTGGAGTAATAAATTGGATTAGCTACTGTATTTCATGTGCTTAAAGCAATGATACAAGAAACTGTTGCAGTCTCTGTTCTGTTCTGTGGAGGATGTTTCGCCTTTGATTTTTTATGATGATTCAATCGTCTTGGGATTCCTTATCATTTGAGAGTTTCGACTTTCGATTACTGTAGTCAGTTTAACAACAGATGAGAACTGAGAATCGTATGTGGTGAGGATTGAATCAAACTGCAACTATGGTTCTGCTATTTCTCATAATCCTCTCCAGTCACGCACGTAATTTTCATAGGCCTTCACCGTCAACTGATTTCGATTCTTCGCGAAAGGGTAGCAGTCTGCTGCCATTTTAAAAGTAGATGATGAGCTGAAACAGGGGAAGATGCGGTGGAGTTGATGACCAGTCTACAGCCGAGGACGAGCTCGATTCTTGGGTTGGACGAGGGGAGCAAGCTCAACTCTGCATAATCAAAAGAATTAAACATCAATTTGACGAATTACATTTAGATCGCCTCTAGGGTTTAGGTTTTGATGATGATGGTCAAATTGAGGGCTAGCTATTGGGGAAGTTATGATGAACAGATGATTACGATGGGGTCGAATTGGACTGTGGGATGATGAAGATCCATTAATTAGAGCAAGTTATAATGACCTCTTTTTTTTATCAATTATAGAATTTTGGGTGTTCAATTAAGAAGCTTACGAAATACGGTATCGTATGAGAAAATATAACGATAATCTTTGTTGGAGGACTTTATACCACGTATAATTATTTAAGGGGTGCAAGTAGTAATTATAATTATTGATTTTAATATAATTTATAATGACCGTTAGATTAGATCAACGATGCAAAGATCTGTCGCATACTATGTGTGAGGCGCATACGAGTCGAATCCATATATATATATATATATATAATTATATGTTATATAAATAGTTAAGCGGTCGGGGACCACTCAAATATTATACCCCTCGTCCAAATCCTTCCCGTACCATTTCTCCCCATCATTTTCTCATTTATATGCCGAGAGAAACAGAGAGCGCAGAGGCAGTCCGATGAAATTTTTCAAAGCTCCGTTCTTAAATTCTATAAATCCAAAAATCCCATAAGTAACGCCTAATCCATCCATACGTCGTAGTTTATCAGTTTAGAGCTTTAAAACGAGTTTTTGGATCAGGAATTTCTTGAGTTTCCGATCGAAGGAATTAGGGTTTCGGGGTATCCGGAAGCCGGATTTAGCCCAAATTTCATATACGAGCTTCCTGCAGTGAGGTAATTAATCATCTGGTTCTAATCCTTGAATTTTGGCAATTATTTAGGTCGGGGTCCAAATCGCTGAATTTAGCTCCGACCAGGGTTTGATGTGTTTTTATCAAGAATTTGACCCGGAGCCTAGAACTAATATTGACGCGGATACTGCAGGGGATATTAGGAAGGTCTCGGATTTTAATTCAGGGTTCGTTCGTGAAATTGACGTTTTAGTACGGGAGGCTAGAACCGGTGTTTGAACGACCAGAACTGGTGAGGGATTAGCACAGCATACCGGGTTTGTCATATCACGATAATTATATTAATGCTTAGAATTGACCTAGGTGAATTAGAATGGCATGATTAGGGGTGTATGGAATTTTATGCTATATGATGAACCATGGATTGTTGTATGAGATTATTGACTTGCCCTAGCCGATATGGACCTTGTTTATGTTGATGATTGCATACATGTTGCCATTTTTTGCTTAACCGTTGATATGACTTCATGGTTGTTCGATCAGGTGTTTTGACAGGATGTGATATTATTGTTGTATTTGGATGCACATGTGGGAAAATATACATTCCCTGGTGATATTATGATGTTTAAGGAGGATGACTTGCACGAGGGTTTATCCCGAGGAAGTGCAATTATACGACTCCTGATTTACCTATGTTGAGCCAATTGTGGCCGGGTCAAGTACATGTGTAAGTAACGAATTATGATTAAGCAAGATGAGATATGAATCATGTATAAGGATATCAAGTAAGAGTGATTTGGTCTCATGGTCAATTACATAGTAATTAGGGCTCCCCATGCTATTACTCCGTTTTGATATGTTATGTCACACCACTGATGTGGTGTTGACCGTTGATTCATCATGATATATGACCACACCCAGAGTGGTGTCAGGTCCGATATGACTACACCAGCAGTGGTGGGTCCGATATGACCACATCCACGAGATGTTTGGTCCGTATTCCCGGGAGAGTAATTAGCATGGGAGTTGCCAGGCGCCTATAAGTAAAACGTGATAAGACACACATGCATAAGTCAAGGTGGTTGAGTCTTTTGCCCATTGGGACATGAGGATGGCTGAGGTCCGATCCTAGTGTTTTGGCTTGTTTGTTAGATGTATGATAGGGGTATGCTCTGTTATGAACTCACGATGCTATGATTATCTCACTCAGCTATGAGCTGACCCTCTTTTATTCTTCTTCTCTGCTTATGCTATGTGTAAGCAGATCATCAACAGCAGCAGTAGATAAGTGTTAGGTGGGAGAGGAGCTAGAGTTGAAGCCAGGATGAGGTATGGTCTTCAACTATTCTGTGTTTGGACTACTACTCGGGATTTTGGCCAGTGATCCACACCTTTTTGTAAAAATGTTTTGAGAACGTTTTTCATGTGCATACTAGCTTCTGATGTAGTGTGAGATATCCACAGGTGTGGAAAGTTGATGATATGTGTATATTGTGTAATTATGTAAGTTGTGATGATTATAGCATATATCAGTATAGTATGCAGTTGTGTAGTATGAAACTGTGACTATGGCTATGAAAAGCCAATGCATATGGTTGTGAGTATATATGTTTGTGATGAATTATTTTGCAGGATAAGTTGCAAGAACTGTTAGCCCATTACGCGAGTAATTCATGCCCAAATTTTATTTGGGTAAATTTTGATAATTAATGTAACACCCGAGATAAATTCCGCTGCAATTGTATGAACAATATGATTAGGTAATACGTACAGGGTAGGGTGTTACACTTATCTTTTTTGAGTGACACGTTCCGGATATGGAATCTTAGGGATGAGGGCAATATGAGTGTCATTCCAACCCGGTGGATGTACCATCGTGGAAAAGAAAGCATGAACTTCCCTACACAGCTCTTCTCCAACAACACCCCAGTACTTGCAGAAGAAGAAGCCATTAGGGCCATTGGGCCCTGGAGATTTGTGATCTTCCAAGGAGAAAACCGCCTTCTTGATTTCCTCCGTAGAAATTGGCTTGCTCAAATATGCATTTATATCATCAGTAACCAGCCGTGGGAAATCTCGAAGGAGATCAGACTCAAACCTTTTATCCTTTGCAGTAAAGAGTTCCTGAAAGAACTCTTTGATATGGGAAGAAAGTCGAGCAAGATGTTTAATCCATTCCCCTTGATTCCCTTTGAACCCAACAATACGATTTGAGTGCTTCCTGAAAATTGAAGAGGTGTGAAAAAACTTTGTATTTCGATCCCCTTCAGCAAGCCACTGGATCCTAGACCTTTGCCTCCACATCTTCTCCTCTTCTCTCTACAACCCATCCAGCTCCTCAAGCAGAGTTCTTTCCTCCCCGACAACATTCTCTGACTGAAACAATCACGATAGGGTCTCAAGTCGCAACTTGATTTCCCCTTCCCTCCGATGTTGTGCTTCAATCAATCCTTTGGCCCATTCTTGAAGATCTTATTGACATCTCCTTACTCGCTGATCATGTGAACCCTCTGATGCCCATGCTCTCATGACAATATGGTCACACTACTCTTTGTTCGCCCATCGATCATCAAACTGGAAAGGAGGACGATTCCTAGGACCGAGGGAGTGAAACTCCAGCCTCAGAGCGCAATGATCGGACCCAATATTGCTCTCATGGTAGATGGTTCCTTCTTCAAAGTATTCTCTCCAAGTAGGGGTACAAAGACCCCTATCAAGCCGAGATTTAATGTTGCGTGAGTTCCTTTGTTTGTTGTTCCATGTGAAATGCGGGCCCTTGAATCCCATGTCAATGAGGCCATTATCGAAAATGAACTTTTTGAAGTGTTCTGCAGATTCTCTTCTTGATGTAGCTCTTCAGAGCTTCTCGTAGTCAAACATAGTAGCATTAAGATCACCAATTACAATCCAAGGGACATTGTTATCACTTCTAATCCTAGACAAAGAGCCCCAAAACACTCTCTTCCCATAAGCTATTGAGGGAGCGTGGGTAAAAGATACAAAAAAACCACAACCATAGTTAATAAAAACATCAATAAAATTCTGATCGATATCCAAAACTTGAAGTGAGAAGCCTGTTGTCCACCATAAGGCCAACCCTCCGGCCGAACCCTCTGGATGTACATAGAACTTCGTTTGAAAATTGTTTTGGATTCTTTTCTCCTCTATGGTGTCATCATTGTTCTTGGTTTCCATTAAGAAAACAATGAAAGCGCGAAATTTGCGAATCATTCTCTTCAAATGATTTTTTGTTCGAAGGGACCCAATCCCTCGACAGTTCCAATCTATACAACTCATTTTCCACCCAGTGGCTTGTAGTTGGCCACCTGCGCTTCAGAAGTATCATCATCTTGCTGATCATGTTGTTGCTGTTGAATCTGTTGCTCTTTTTCCTCCCATTAAGTTGCATAAAACACCACTCCAATATTGGCTTGTTTCTTCTTTTCTTTAGTTCTGATTCTTGCATTCCTCGGTTTGGTGGACTTGTCCCCCATGGAAAAAAGAGGACCATCGAAATCAATTGTTGTTCTATGTTTCCTCTTCTTTGGATCAACCTGCCCTTCTCCTTCCTCATAGATCTGCTTGTACACTCCTCCAACGGGCTTTTCATTTAGATCCATTTTATGGCTCAGCTCCATCATCATTTTGGCCCAGTTAGGGTGGTTGTGTTGAGTTGGATAGTTTTGTGCTCCAAAGTGGGCCTGGTAGGAAGTCACTTGGGCTTGGGTTGGTGGCCATGCCGCCGTCTCCTTTTCGCTAGCCAAGTTACGTGCAAGATGGGTAGTAGGGTGGTCGCCGCCGAAAAGAGATGATGACAACACCTATGAGACCCCATAATAGATGAGGTTCTGAGAAGGTGAAGGAGTTTTGACCCTTTGGGAAGAGGGGGCCCCTAATTGAGGGTTTGCTAAGAAGATAGGGATGAGGTGTAAAGCCAGGAGGTCCTCGAATAGCGAGCCCAGTCGACCCGTCGGAAGGCGGAGTTATTAGCGAAGCAGAATTCGCCGGAGCCACACTTCCTAGTTGTCGACGACGTAGCCCCTGCAACCCAGACGTTGTTGAGGATATACCCTGACGAACCCGTGCTAGATCCAACATCTCCAGGTGATTGGTGAACGAGACGACCATGTGGAGGAGGAGGCGGGCGCTCAGCTCTTGTACCAGCTTTCATCCACGCTACAAATCTTCCTTCGGGAGGTACAACAACCTCGGCTTCCACATCCGCCTTCCTTCTGCTGCAAACTTTCTTACTATGACCCTACATACCACAGTAGTAGCACAGATTGTACAATCTCTCATACCAGAAGCCCAACCATTCTCTATTCCCATTTGTATTGAAATAAGAACAAGGGGGAAGAGGACGTGGCATATTTGTTTGAATGAACCCCCGGATGAATTCCATATACCTCTCTGAATTGAGTCCCCCCTTTTCGACAACATAAAATTTCTAGAACATGGCGACCGTCGATTCAACATTGGGTATTGTTCTTTGATGTTTTGGAATTCCATGAATTTGAACCCAGAAATCGACAAGGTCGAAGTTGATATCTTGTGGCCTGATGGAGTCATCCCATTGCTTCATTTGCATCATATTCCTTGAGATTGCCTAGGGTCTCCCCTCCCATGCTCTATCCATCTCCTCCTTCCTAGAAAAAGTGAAAATGAAAGTAGTTCTATCCCTGGGTACCTCTTGCACAGTAGGCTCAGAGAAGTCAGACCACACACTGTTGATCATCCCAGGAATCGCCTGTTTGTTAATTTCTCTGTCAGTGAAGATCTTCCCAACTAGACGTAGGCGAGGGCCTTCCTGGTTCTGGGGCAATTCATAAGCGAAAACAATCACATGTATTCCTCCTTCCATTCCTGTTTCGGATTGGTCAGGGCAAATCCTTTATTGTTTGCCATTTTGCAGAACTGGATTTGAAGGTTTGGAGGAGTCATAAGGGGAATTTGTTGGGTTTCAGTACATTCTGAGGAGTCAGAGTTGTAGTGGATATCAAATAGATGAGGATCGCTCTTAGTAGCTTTATTGCTGAAGAAAATCCCCTGTTTAGCAAGCATTGAATGGAAGCTCTCGGTTGGTAAGATGTGTATTGAGTGAGACAATGGCTTCATAACTCTTTTTACACGTTTAGGGTTGGGTTTGTGTGGCTGACACGCTAAAACACAACACCAAACTGCGACCAAGTGTAATCGCAGTCCGGAAATGCAGTAACAGGCAAACTCTATTTATCAACTCGGGGTCTAGATCTATTGTCTACTCCGTGAATATCTATTATCTAGCAAACTAAGTCGAGTGATTGTGTTTTTAAGCAAAAGCAATAAGAAAGCAGGAAATTATTCGGTTTTCTAAAGCAAGGGAAGAGTCACTCGGGAATGAGTCCCCCTAGCTCCTTAGTTAGGTCACTGTTGTAATTACCCTAGGTTGATTAACTGTGGATTAAACTGCGGAAGATCCGACAGTAGCTTGAAATCTCTTACGCTGACCAAGCCCTCTCAGTCCAACTACCCGACAGACGACTAGTCTTCACCGGGATAGAAAGCTGAGGCTATGAACGCAGAACTCCACTACTGGAATTGGGTTCCAGTACAAAGCAGTAAATCAATTAACTCTCATATAATCAATCTACCACTACCGATTGATGAAGCTCTAGCAACCTAATCAGATTCTATCTATCTCAGGTTGCAGCAGAAATCAAGAAAAGATGATCAGACTTCAATTGACTCAATAAATCATGCATCAATCGATTAAAATCAAAAAGTATAACAATCACAAGTCATTACAATCAAGATCCCTAATACATGGAACTAGGGTTCTTCATACCCAAGTGAGAGAAAGTTCTACTCCATAGATTGAGAGGAAAACAGAAATCAGAGTAGTCATACTCATAAAGGTGAGGATAATCTGCTTCGGGATGATGATCTTCACTCCTGGGGATGCAATCTGGGCTTCAATGGTGAGAAATCCATTCCAAATAGCTCCTAGGGTTTGTTCTTCGCACTTTCTCTCTCTAAAACTCTATTTTTGCTCCAAAAAGTCGACTCTCTCTCCTTTGGCTCGAATCTGCCTCAAAAACCCGATTCTGGGCGAAATACGGGCTGAATTATGGTCGTAAACAAGGTCTGCCCGTATTTCGCCCAAAATGCGCGTTTCACTTAACTCTTATGAGGGGAATTACGGTCGTAATTACCTAATTACTGCCAGTATTTGTGGAATTACGACCGTAGTTCATTTTGCTCTTGCCCGTAATTTGATCTTCGAAGGCATTCTCAGGGTTTTTGCTCGACATTGCATTTACGGGCAGGGCAGAGGCAATTACGCCCGTAATTGGGCAGGGGATGCCCGTATTTCTTCCTCCGCTCCTATTTAATGCTTCGTTTCTCCCTCGTCCGGACTCCGAATCAATCACCGTTTGATCCCATACGCTCATAGTCTCGTCCTCTTTCTTTTCATGACAAGATTCCATGATTATTTGTCCATAATATGAGGTAGAAATCCATTCTTCCTCAGGTCATGCTCGTGTTTCTTCTCCCGAATTGCCAAATGAATTCCGATTGACTTGAAACTTGCGCCTTTGCTTCAATTTACATGATAGGACCTGAAATACGACAAAACAACACAACCTAGCATAAAATAGGCCAAGAAACCACAAATTCGAGCTAAAATGGTAAGGAAATAGGAGTGAAAACTTGTGCAAATACGACGCTATCAGTGGCTCGATGATTTCACCTTTTGTGATAGATCTTCCTGGGTAGATAGGAGGTTTAAAGAGGCTAGATTTATTGCATTCAACTCTAGTTACTAACACAGAAAGGGATCTGGGCATTTTTAAGGTATATAGAGGACGGGATATGAATATTTTGTTTGAAAGAAGATGGTTGGGAGGTTTGTTTATGCTCTGTGGATTTTCCCAGCGATAAGAACACTTGTCAGGATAGTAGTATCTTTTGATGATATGTGGGAGTTTGTGTGGAGATGAAGAAGATAGAGATAAATCGGACAACTCCTTCCAACTAGTTTCATAACTCAAAAAAAGATTGGTCTCCAATAGCTCCAAGCAATTAATTAAGACATCAATCTTGTTCTTCTCCATTAGGGATCCTAAGGAGGATGAAACAACACCTTCAGGGAAGAATGCTTCCGACGAAAATCCAGATCTAGCATTTGGAAAAACAGAGAGAAAAGGAAGAGAGGGAAAAGTAAGAGAGAGAGAGAGAGAGAGAGAGAGAGAGAGAGAGAGAGTCATTTTCCAGTGTTGTCATATGTTGTCAACGTTCATAGATGTCAATTAGCTTGTCTTTCATTTACGTAAGCGGCTTCAGGGGGTTAATGGTTTGAATATGTCTTCGCATATCCAAATATCAACTCGATTCATTTTAACAATATTTGTAAATTTTATGGAATTAATGACAAATCGCATTACATATTGATTTATTTCTCAAGAAACAAATTGTCCCGGCTGAAATATATGATTAGAGAAATTGAATTGTACATTCGTTCTCACAAACTGCACCACAAAATTGGAATTGGGCCAAATGATTCATGCATCTATTCGAGATTTCTATCAGATTGATTGATTGATTGATAGGGGTTAAGTTCTTGATTTGAAATAGAAATTTGGTCTAACAAATATTGCCTTGCCATCACGAAGGATCTAGAATGATAACACTTTTTTTGTTAGCATGGAAAAAATCGGGTTCATCGAAATAGTTGAGGGGCAGAACGAGAATAAGGTGGGTCGTTTGGATGAATCAACCGAAAAAGAGATAATTTGGCCAATTGTCTCATTTTACAAAATGAGTAAATTAAAAGTCAATTCGAATTGTCTGCCCCCACCTTAGACGATTGTAATTGGCTCAAAACGAGTAAATTTGAAATTTTCCAGACACAATTGTTTCATATGAATTTCGTCCTGCCGAACGGATCAATTTGGTCAAATTGTCTCAAAACAAAATAGTTGAGTCAAATTAATCCGTTAGAATTCCTCATCCAAACGAACAAGGCTCTTTTGTGATCCAACTGTAATAGCCTGTCTCTTCTGAGCTTGACACAATCTGCCTTTTGATTTATAGGACATTGGTTTCTTAAGTCAAGAACTCTGCTTAAGTTGAGCCCAACTGAATAAATTGGGTTGGACTGTTCTAATTTTTAAAATTACTATTGAAGTCCTTATACTATTGAAAGATGACAATTGTGTTCCTGTATATCGATTTTTCATGAAAAAAGCCTATCTAACAGTTAATTAAATATAATGATAATGGTCTTCTTCGCCGAAGTCAATTGCTGGTGTAGGCTTCATTCTATAATTTAACAGTGCTACGTTTTTTTGGGTAAGAACCAGGGCGCTAAGGGCGCCCCAACCTTTAATTAAGAGTAACCATGCGGGAGGTCTGAACCCCAATCGTATAAAAAATACAACAAATAGCTCAACCGTGAAAAGGTAGCTCGATATCATGGTCACCTGGCGAAAACCCATGACCCAACGAAGCTAAGAAGTCCGCCACCACATTTCCCTCCCTATAGACGTGCTGGATATCAACTTCCCAATCTTGAGCTAAGAGGCCCCGAATTTCGTTAACAAGAACAAAATGCGGGTGGAAATCCTTCAGCTCTTTGATCAGTCGAATTGCAGCAATAGAATCGACTTGTACCACCACTTTCCAGTGCCCCAACCTCCAAACCGCATGCAAGCCATGCACCACACCCGCTAACTCTGCTCGTGTCACCGCCTCCTCCCAGGTTCCTGGAGTAGGCTGCAATAAGACGTCTGTCATGATTCCGCCGCACTCCTCCGGCTACTGCGTGGCCCCCTACAACCGATCCGTCAGAGTTGAGGCACATCCACCCCGGTGGAGGGGGCTTCCAGGCAACCATTTGTTCAGCGGGGATACCCGCAGCTAGTCCGATCGAGGACATTTTCTCTGGCGCCTCTTTAATGTTTTGTTCAAGATGGGTTACACTGTCGCAAATGCTTTGGGCTGGCTCCAATTTACTCTCAAACACTTTCCTGTTGCGATTTCTTCACAGTAGCCAGCACAAGACCACAAATTTTGTAGGGTTGACGGTGGCGCTGCGTCCTGTGATGTAGTGGAGCGCCCATCTTTCCAGGTCGGGTTGGAAGAAAGTTTGATCAGGCTCATCATTCAGCACCTCCACCCATACAGAGCAGGCAAAAGGGCAATCACGAAGAACGTGGAGGGTATCCTCCCCTTCTGCTCCACAGACCGAGCAAATGTCATACAAGGCAAGATGTCATCGCCGCCGTTCGCTATTTGTAAGTAACCTCTGGTGAGCCACCAACCAGAAAAAAATTCGTCTCTGCGTAGCTGGTATCTTCCATATTGCACGCCATATGGGATGGGAGCCACCCGCCCGTTCCACATCATCCGTTATCTCGTAGGCTGTCTTTAAGTTGAATTTACCCGAAGGAGAAAACCTCCACACCAGGACATCCTCTCCTGTCTCATGCGGGATTGGGTGGAGTAAAACCTGCATTACAGTATCATGTGGAAGAAAAGCTCGCAAGTACGATATGTTCCACTCACCATTGAGGACCATCTCTGCCACTGTAATGAGGTGCGCTTCTAGGGTGAGGTCAACGGCCAACTCTGCTAGCGTTGGTCCATCCTGCACCCACCGATCAGTCCAAAATCTAGTTTGTTGTCCGCCCTTAATATTCCACATGACAGCTTTTGGGAGAAGATGCATCACACGGAGAACACCGCGCCAAAGGTTAGATAACCTTCCCTTGACCCGCGGCTGCCATCCGCCCTCTACCTTCCTCATGTACTTCGCATGAATAACTCTTCCCCACATGCTATTAGGTTCGGTTAGGAGCCGCCAAGCAATCTTGATCATGAATGCTTCATTCATCCTTGTCGCGTTACGAAGGCCAAGCCCTCCTTCCTCCTTGGGGCAATAAATTGTGTCCCATTTCACCAGGTGAATTTTCCTCCCTGCTTCCGAGCTCCCCCAAATGAATGCCCGGATTTTCTTGTCAATATACTCACGCACACTGGCCGGCAGGAAAGTAGTTTGCATAGTGTAGGCCGATAAGGATGCTAGGACTGACTGTGCTAGGGTAATTCTCCCGGCTAGGGACAAGGTGTTCACCTTCCAGCCTAATAACTGAGAATCCACTTTATCAATCAGTTCAACAAAGGTGGCCTTCGATACCCTATCGTGAATGACGGGTACACCAAGGTACCACCCCAGATTTTTGGTCTCTGGGATACTTAGGGCTTCCGTTATTTCCTTTGCCAACATAGCCGAGACATTCTTTGAGAAAAATATCATGGATTTGGGCTTGCTGACCTGCTGACCAGAGGCAGCTCCAAATTGCTCCAGGCATCTCGTAATTGCATGAACCTGCTGCATCGAAGCTTCACCGAATAGAATTAAATCATCAGCAAAAAATGAATGGGATAGATCCATACCTGAGCTCGACAACTTGATGGGTCTCCAGGAATCCTCCGCTACTACAGCCTTGATGACATAACTCAGTCTCTCCATGCACAGGGTGAAGAGATATGGGGACAACGGGCATCCCTGGCGGAGATCTCGAGAGGAGACAATGCTCTCCGTCAAGCCCCCGTTCCACTGTATTCTCATACTCGCCGAAGTAATGCACTGCATTGCCAAATTAACAATGCTCGAGGGGACACCAGCGAACATGAGTGTCTCTTGTACGAAAGTCCAACGTATTCGATCATAAGCTTTGGCGAGGTCAATCTTAAGGACCATCAAGCCCCGCTTCCCCTGTTTAGCTCTCATGGAGTGAACAATTTCCTGCAAAATGCAAATATTGTCAGTAATATGCCTGCCCGGGACAAAGCTCGTCTGAGTCTCATCCATAAGTCTGGGCATGAGATTCTTCATCCTCTCCGCCAAGCACTTCGTTAGGATCTTGTAAGTAACGTTGAATAGGCTTATAAGCATGTACTGCTCGATCGGGGAGGGACGATTCACCTTGGGAATCAGACAAAGGATAGTGTCATTAACCTCCTCCACTTGTGATGGGCATTCCAACACTTTTGAGCAAAGTCGACAACACCTGGTCCCACTAAATCCCAAAAACATTGAAAGAATAAAGGACTTAGTCCGTCACTACCAGGAGCCTTTAAAGAACCCATTCCCATAACAGCTTGGTGAATCTCTTCCTCGTTGAAATTATGCGAAATGATAGCCCAATCTGCCCCTGCCAGGGAGGGGAAGGCATGGGTAAGTGGCTGCCCCGGCTCGTTCTCGTCTGTGTACAGGGTCTGGAAAAAAAGCTTTTGCAATTCCCTGAAGTTGGATTTCATCTTCCACTCAATTTTCTTCACTATCACGTAAAGCAGTGATTCTATTCCTCCTTCGTCGTTGAATAGTTCTAGCATGGAAGTACTTTGTATTTTTGTCACCGTGCGCAATCCATTCCAGACGAGCTTTTTGACACCACATAATCTCTTCTTGCAGTAGAACATCCTCGAGCTCTTGCCGATGTTGACCCATCGCAACTGAATCCGAGTCTCCATCCCCTTCTACTTCAAGCCTCGCAATTTTAGCTAGTAGAGCATCATTCCGCCGTAAAATGTTGCCGAAAGTATGATATTTCCAAGACCTTGCGTCAGCTATGAAGGCCTTGATAGATCTATGTAGATCCATTCCCTTCGACCAAGCATGCTCCGCCATCTCTTGAAAATTCTCGTGAAGCAGCCACGCAGCCATGAACCTGAAAGGTTTCGGTCCCGCTGGTTGGTGATTCGGGTTAGTGTGAATCAGCAGTGGCCTATGATCATATTTGATCTTCGAGAGATGCTGGACGGTGCTCTCAGGGAAAGCATTCTGCCAAAATTGATTACCCATCCCCGATCCAGCCTTTCTTTCAACCCTGCATGGAACCATATAAATGGTGGTCCATAGAAACCCAGGTCAATCAGCCCTGAATCCAAGACGCAGTCCTGGAAATCACGTACTCGGTTCGCAATGTAAGGTGCCCCACCTGACTTCTCCGAGGCATGGAGAATTGAGTTGAAGTGGCCTGCAACGAGCCACGGTTCAGTCATCTCTTCCGCAATTCCTCTCAGTGATCCCAGAGCTCCCAGTGTTGGATAAGTGTCGGGTTACCATAAACAGCTATAAGCCCCACTTCGTAGCACCACTCTGGGCTGAGACGTGAAACAGTTGGGATGATCTTGTAGTTTCCGAAATAGAGACTAGGTATTTGTCCCAGAGGACCCAGATACCCCCCGAGAATCCCACCGCATCAACAACCAGCTCACCATCCAAACCCATGCTATCGATAACTTCCCTGGTTCGCGCCCCACTAATTCGAGGCTCGGTAATGACCACAATGCCCGGCCTGTGCTTACGCCGGTATTCTTTGAAAACTCGCAGAAAATGCTTGCTTCCAGCTCCCCTACAATTCAATACAAATATACGTAGATCCATTAAAAAAAGTTGTAGGGTGGTGAGGCCATGGCCCACTTTAGATCGAACGTGCAGGAGCCTCATGATCAAGGCTCCCCATCGGTTGGCTCATATATGCCATTTCCTTCACGAGAGGTTGCTCCTCTCCCAACTTATCTTTCTCAAGCTGTACAGATGTTGATTTTTCTTCTGTTATTGGACAGCCTGTGAACTTTGTACTGCCAGATAAATCCGGGGGCTTGTCACTCGGCACTGCATCTTCAATATTACTAGTGGTAGTGGGGTCAACTTGAGCTGCCTCTCCTTCATTATTGGTAGGCTTATTTGCGTGCTTTATGCTCAGCTTAGTGCCCGCCTGTGATGGACTAGCTTCCCGCTCTCGGTTCACCTTTATAGTCTCAATTCCTTGTCTTCCCGTCGAACCTGTCCCATGCACATGTGCTAGTCCTCCCTCTGCATGCATACGTCCTTCCCCCTCCTTCTCTGGGCCTTGGTTACTTTGCCCTGTACCTTTCTCTGGAGTTGATTATTTTGCTTTATACCTTTCTCTACCCATACTTTCTTATGGGTTATAGTATTGCTAACTGAAGCGTGAGAATTTGTTGCACCATGGGCCTTTGTGTGGTCTGCTTGCTCCATTGCGGTCATGATCTCCCCATCCTCTTCGACAAGAACTACAAACCGAGAGCCCCCCGACTGGCTTCCCTCATGTGACTGCGGTATCGGAGCCTTCCCCTCGTCGGCCTGTTGTTGTTTGGAGTAGGGCTGTCTTCCTCGTCTTTTAGCCAACATCCATTCACCATATTATTCCGCATGGGTAGTTTGCCTCCTAGTATCTTCGTGCATGGGTGTCGGGGTACTATCCTCCATGTGGAGGTTCGGGCATTGTGCTTGTGCATGGCCATATCTCCCACAGTGAAAGCAAACATTAGTGAGATCTTCGTATTGATATTCATATGCTATTCCCGCGACTTTGAACTTTGACTGTAGGGGCTTCGTGAGATCTACTTCAACACATACCCGAGCGAATTTTTCCCTAGCACCCGACTCCGTTGCTCGATCCAAGCGGATCGGGTTAGCCGCATAGCTAGCTATTCGTAGTGCTGCTTCAGGATGATAGAGTTTGATAGGGACATCGGGGAGTTGTATCCAGACCATAGTTGACTGAATGGTATTGGTCCTAGGGTTGAAACCCTTGCGCCAAGGGCGCGTTGTCAGGTAGTGATCACCCAACATCCATTGACCTCCGGTTAGAGCATGCTCATAGTCCAAATTACTGGTGAATCGCACGAAATAGTATCCATAGCCCTGATTTGTCACTTGAATGATGCCCGATTTGCCCCAGAGCATATTCATCTGCTTCGCTACTACTGGATATGGAAACGATCGTTCTAACACTTTCACTACAGTGGCGGATCGCCATTCCCTCCTGTACTTCCTCCATTCAAAAGCGGAAAAGGGCACTGTAGCCTGTAGGGCATAGAGGGTCAGTCTCTTCAAACACGGTTTCATCACTATCTTCGTCTTGCATCGCCTCGGCAGTATCCTCTGAGTCAGAATCCACCACATACCATTCTACCTCTTTCACAACTTCGTTGAATAGCTTTTTTCCTCCTCCCCACGCCACCGGTTTCTGGGATTGCGCTTTTGGGAGCGGCGCCTCCGAAGGAACGGTACTGTTCGGGCTAGCGTGATGGGATTCTGGGGGCTGGACTTCTTCCTCTGTGATGTCTTCTACTATTACAGTATCCATGTCTCTTGCTTCTTCCATCAAGTTCAATGGTCAAACCCTCTTCTTTGAGTGTTGTGTTTTGCGTTCTTTCTTGCCGTCCGGGGACGACGAGATCGCAGGCGGTCTGCGTATACCCAAGGTAGGGTCAGGGGGTTTGGGTTCCCCTCCGTCAGAGGGCAGCGGCGGCGCCGAGTCCGCCATCGCGACGGTGAGAAGCAGAATCCAAAACCTAGGCCACGATTTCCTGGCTCCGAAGAAAATGGAGTTTTTTTTGTATGATTTCCTTTAGCCATTTACAGTGCTGCTAATGACTGCTTAATTTTTTCATAATGTGGTGAATAAAAATTAACTGGAAAAAAGAGTAAAATAAAATGGCGAGTGGAGTGGTCTTTTTTTGGACAAAAGATAATCATATATTGATCAAGCAAAAGATAGTTACATCCTGGAAAAGAGCCAGGCCCGGAAATCAAAAGAATGACTCATAAGCGGGTACAAAGAGAGGGCTTTCTTAGACACCAAATGGGTTACCCTATTGTTACGCCGACCAACAAATCTAATACTAAACCCAGGGGTGCTGGAAAAAATATGCACGAGCTCCTCCAGAACAACACCTAACCGGCTATCGCTAGCGTCCGCCTGATTGATTTTATCAATAACTACTTTAGCATCCCCCTCAAAATTCATGTCTGTGAAGTCGAGTGACTGACACCACAGAATAGCTTCACGAAGAGTCACCAACTCCACAACCAGGGGGTCATCAAACCATGGCAACTGCACACCCTTAACCATCAAAACATCCCAACCCGGGGTAAGAATAACCACGCCACCAGCAGAGTGCGAATCCCTCCTGACAGCCTCATCCCACATACAAACAGCCCCGTCCACCCTTACCGGATCCTGTTGGGTTTGCTCCGTCGGGGCACGTAAGGAGGCTTTATCCACCGGAAGCCGGGACCACTCATCATACTGCTGCTGAAACTGGCTCATCAAGGCAGGAAAACCAAACTGCTTGCCTTCAAAGACAACCCAGATCCGTCAGAGAACAGAAACTACCGCCATAAATAGAGTAGGTTGATGGATCAAAGCCATCAGACGCTTAAGGAACAAAAGGAATGTATGACGAGGAAGCCCCTCCCCCAAGTGAGCCAGACCAGAATAATCCCAAAGGTCCCTCGCTACCGGGCAATCAAGAAAAATATGCTCCATAGTTTCCGAACTAGCCCAGCACACCGGGCACCTGGGAAGCACATGGACCTGTTTCTCAATAAGAGCCTCAGTAGTAGGCAGGATCAGATTGAGAATCTGCCAGACACAGACTTTTAACTTGGGAGGAATATTGGCTTCCCATAAACGAATCCAGCTTGACCTGTCCATCCAGCTGACCATCGGCTTCCAACCCCCTCTCCGCTTATCAAGAGAGACCGCTAAATGATAGGCAGACTTAACCGAGAATACCCCATCCGGAGTATCATGCCAAATCAACTTATCTTCTACAGGCTGCCTCAGGAGAGGTATAGATTAGATGGCACGACAGGTCGGAGGATCAAACCATAAGCTAAGTTCTTGGTCATTCCAGTGCCCTTCTCCCTGACAGATAACCTCTGCAACAGTCGGATCGCCCCCTGCAGGCAAGATCCTAGGGTTAAACCTAGGAGGATCCAGTTAGAGAGGAGGAATCCAATTAGAATGGAGGAGAGAAGAAGATTGGCCATTCCCAATCTGCCACCTCAAACCCTTTTCCAATAAATCTCTCCCATAATGGATACTTTTCCAGCCCCACGAAGGGCGAGATCGTGCCGTCGCAGTAAGAAAAGAGATTGTTGGGAAATATTTGCCTTTGTAAACCTGGGCCAAAAGGGACTGGGGCTCCATCAGAATATGCCAACCTATTTTAGCTAACAACGCTTGGTTAAATTGCTCATAGCGGCGAAATCCCAACCCTCCCTCATGTTTACTACGACACATGTTATGCCAGGACATCCATCGAATCCGAAAATGGTCCTCAGTAACACCCCACCAGAATCGAGCTACATGCTTGTCCAGGAGGCGACACAAAGAGACTAGCAACTTGAAGCAGGACATTACATGGAGAGGTAATGCCAGAGCAATGGATTTTATCAAAGTTTCCTTTGCTGCCCAAGATAAGGTCTTCTGTTTCCATCCCCGAAGCCGCTCTAATAATTTCTCCTCTAGGTACCTGAAAGTGGCCAACTTAGAACGCGCAATTAGCGTGGGGAGCCCAAGGTACTTATCATGAACCCCCACCGCTCCCACACCCAATATAGCAGCCAAAAAATACTGATCCGCTTGAACTATATTCCTACTAAAACAAACAGCCGATTTATCCAGGTTCACCCGCTGGCCATTCAGTTCCTCATACTCATTAAGAACCTCTATCAAATTTTCACACTCCTGGAGAGAACCCCTCAAAAATAAATAAGAATCATCAGCGAAGAATAAATGAGAGATCTAGGGCGCCCGAGGAGCCACCTTAACACCTTCCAACCTGCCTTCCATGATAGCCTTCCGAAGGAGAGCCGCAAAGCCCTCCGTGCATAGCACAAATAAAAGAGGGGAGAGTGGGTCCCCTTGCCGTAACCCCCTGGAAGAAGTGAAGTATTCGAAGGGGGAACCATTCATGAGGACAGAGAAAGATGCAAACCGGAGGCACTCCTGAATCCATTCTTGCTAGATCGAGTTAAAACCCATCTTGTCCAAAACTGCTATAAGAAAGGACCATTCGACTCTATCATAGGCCTTTTCCATGTCAACCTTCAGAGCCATGTATCCTTTCTTACCCCGCGTTTTGATTTTCAAGTAGTGCATTAACTCATGACCCAGGAGAATATTTTCCACAATCTGCCGATCCCGGATAAACGCATTCTAACCCTCCGAGACAATTTGAGGCAAGAGGCAAGCAAGTCTTTCCGCCATGATTTTGGTAATAATTTTATAAACGAATTGGCATAAACTAATAGGCCGCAATTGCCGCATGGATTCCACTTTATCAACCTTCGGTATCAAAGTAAGCCAGGTGTGATTGAAACTACAGAGCATTCGACTTGTCATGAAGAACGAACACACCGCGCCCACCACCGAAGTGCCCACAATATCCCAGGAGGTTTTTGAAAAATTTCCCAGTGAAGCCATCTGATCCGGGCGCCTGCTTTGACCCCACTGCAAAAACCGTTTTACAAACTTCACTGGGTAGGACTACAGCCGCTAGGCTGGCATTCATCTCAGGAGTAACACTCCGAGCAATAGGCAAAGCAGTCACACGCTCAGCCATGTTGGCCACCTGATTTTCCATAGTGAAGAGCTGTTGATAAAACGAAGTCGCAATCCCAGCCTTCCCAGCCTCATCCGTGATCCACTCCCCATTCTCGTTTCGAAGGCCCTCCACAAAATTCTTTTTACGACGAACTCTGGTCACTGTGTGGAAATAGGTCATATTTTTATCTCCCTTTTTCAGCCAGTGGACCCTGGACTTTTGTTGCCAATAAGCCTCCTTTGCCTCCCACTGCCGATTTAATTCCATCTCCAGATTCCTGACCTCATCCCAGTCAATTGGGTGGACGAGTTTTACCCTATCAATTTCGCTTTGGAGGGTTCTGATATTACGCAGCGAGTTAGTGGTGCCCGCCCTACTCCAACCATATAACAAATGACGAAGTCTCTTAAGGCGTTCCCAAAGGCGGAACATGGGAGTCCCCTGGATATCCTCCTGCCAGACATAGCAAACCATAGCTCTGACTTCCAGATTTTCAGCCCACCGGGCATCAAACCGGAAAAGAGGCTGACTATTTATAGCGTAAGGCTTATCAGAAAGCAGAAGAGCTCGATGATCAGATCCTTGGTCCGTGAAATGCTTGACCTGGGTTTCCGGGAATCGATCTATCCAGGATTGCGAGCAAAGGGCCCTGTCTAATCTTTCACGAATGCAGGCCACTCCCATCCTCATATTCGTCCAAGTGAACGGACTACCAAGGTAACCGGGGTCATGGAGACCCAGGTCCTGGACAAAGTCCCGCAGACTTATCGACTGAGCAACATTCCAAGGGTTACCACCATCTTTTTCACCCATATGAAGGGTAGAGTTGAAATCTCCGATAACCACATAAGGCATCTAAAGGGAGGAGCAAAGTTCACGAAGATGAGCCAATTGACCAGCTCGAACAACAGTATTACAACTAATGCAGACACAAATCACAATATAAGGAAAATCCTCTTCATTAATTTGGGAACAAATACAGAAATTGGAATGTTAAAACACCGAAGCATCAACTCCGGGAGACCAAGCAACTACTAAACCACCGGATGCCTCAATCGTATCCACGAAAAAACACTGAGAAAGATCAAAACCTAAACCCCGCATACGACGGGAGACAACACGCCGGCTCGATCGTGTTTTCGAGAAAAACAAGAGATCCGGTTTATTCGAACGGACTAACCCAACTGTAGTTTTAAATGTGAGGGATGGCCCAATTCCTCTCACATTCCAGGTCAGAAGCTTCATTTATCGGACTGGGGCCACTTTAGGCTGGCTTCCTCCACCTTCTCATTATCATCAGCAAACTCCATAAAGTGTCTCTTTGGCGTGGGAGGGGTTCCCACCTCACCCTCAACGATTGCCAGAGGACGCTTACGGGTCTCAAAAGCTGGGTTGGTCATGTTCGACCCATATTCATCAAGGTCCCCAGCCCCCTCCTCGGGCAAACCATTATGCAACGACTCAGCATAGACTACAGAGCCTTTGGCTCCGCTCGTATCCTCCTTCTCCTGCGCAATAGCCAACTCAGCCACAAAAGTTGCCACGACCTGGGAGACTTTCCCCACAATGCCCTAGCGAGGCTTAGTCGTGGGGGGGACACCGGGACTCGTTTTTTTATCTCAAAATATTGGTGCTCATCCTCCATCATCGAGTCCTCCGAGTCACTCTTCTCATGAGTGATATTGCACATCATATTCACCACGACAGTGGATGGAGGTATGTCCGCACAAGCCTGCTTCCCACCGTGTAATTCGTCGGCCTCTACACTGGTCGAGGTGTCCATTATGATCGGAGATTGGAGGGAAGCAACAACCTTGCTACCACCTGCTTGGAGCTCCTCCCCATGCAGGGCCTGGGCCTTCCTTAATTTTTGAGTAGCCCGAGGAGCTTGCTTTGGGGGGGGGGGAGCAATCTCCACAACTCCACATGTACCCTTCACAATCTGGTCAGCTGGCAAGGCCGACGAGCTGGCCTTGGACGCGGCACGACGAGCTCACCGCTTCAAGGGCTTTGAACTCCCAGTCGAAGGATCCGTAGACGAAATCGCATGGCCCGAACAAGGCAGATCAACCGGGACCCGTGGTGGGCATTGCGAAGCCGCCCTTTCTTTAGACTGAGGAGGATCAGCCATGTCATCATCCGAATCCTGTTCTAGGATGAGCCGACGACGTCGGGACAGCTCCACCGTGTCAGCCACCTGAGCAACGACATTCTTGGGAGGTGATCCCAGGCCGGAGTGCTGTGATTTATGGAGGCGGCTTCACCCCTTCTTCTCACGAGGAGCAGGGATGCCGTTGTCATTTTTTGCAACAGGCTGTTTTGGTTTCCCACCCCCACCAATTCTAATTTTAGGAACTCGGTTGAGGACGAAGCCCCTAGGGCTAGGACGGCGAGTCGACGACCTTTCCAGCTCCCCCTCCCCCTGTATAACCTCTGACGCCCGAGCCTCCACTCCCTGGGCAGCTGGCAGGGGTACAATACTTGGCCTGCTCACCGTCGCCCTGGTGTGGTGCCGACCAGCCTTGTTGGCATCCTTCCGCCTAGATTCGGCCATCGGTCCTCGCGCTTGGCGGTTGATCTAGACCGAATTCCTCGATCCCCCAATCCCCATGGAGTGCTCATCATTATCATAGACTTGTCATCCCAACTTCTTGGTTTCCATATGAGGTCCGAACCGTTCTTTTCCTTGTGGAGGGCCAAAGACACAGTCGCGTTGAGCATGGCCCACACGACCACAGTGGAAACAGAAACTGGGCAAGAATTCATATTTGAGACTTACCCAAAAGCTATCCGTTTCCTCACTAACCGCCATCAGTTGTGATCGAAGAGGCTTAGCAAAGTCAACAACAGTGCGAACTTTAAGAAAATGCTCTCCCGTCTCATTACAAGCAAAGATGCCTGAGTCGAGAACTTGACCAACGACAGAGGCAATGATTTTATGACCAAAAAGTTTGGTTCGGCAGTCTTCCTTCACTCCCCAAAGCTGGATCCGAAATGGGGCTATGGACATCTCCTCAAAATTCTGCTTGGTGATCACCGGGGACCAGGAGTGCAGCGTAAGCAGCTTATCCTTGATGATCCAAGGGGTACGTGCTAACGCCCATTTCTTTGCTTCCTCATTCGGCATCGCTATCTCAAAAAGGCCATGTTTAGTTCTTGAGACCTTGAGCTGCCCGCGAAGCTGCCAAGCATTAAGCAGGCCATCTCACAGCTCCAAAGTCGTGATCTGATCGGTAGTGAATAATCTCCCCAGGAGCGTGCGGGACGCTCGAAACCTAGTTGACTGGACCTCCTCGAGGGAGAACTGAACAACTTGGTCTTCGGTCACGTGAGTCATCGTACGCAGACCCTGACAAAGAGAGAGAAATAACGAATTAGTCTTAAGCGTACTACGCCCTGACAGCTTATCCGTCGAAACGAGGACGCTCGTAACGAGGGAAGAGGGAGCTTGCGTAACAGGCATAGGCATAGGTGCTGTCAAGAAGGGAGAGCAGGACAAAGGCTTAAGAGGTGTCCCCGTACCTAAGCTAACACCGGCAGCAGACGCTTGAGACAAGGGCTCGACAACAGTAATTTCACATAGCTTAATTCGATCTGGAGGTAAGTTATTCCACCCAGGCAGCAGGGATTTAAATATACCTCCTGCACCCAGTTCAAAACAACTCCTCATAGGTAAGAGGCCTAGTCGAAACAGAGATATAGTGGAACTAGGACTTCCAACGCCACTAGGATACGATGGAGTCATTCTCTTCTGATGGATATGCTCGCCCCCATAACCACCCAACAATCCTGAAAAATCCGGGGATGATCCCGATCCATCCGTCACCACGGGGAAACCCAACATCCCACGGAACTGGAGAGAGACTCCCCGCTTCGTCAGCCAGAGGGTCTTGCCGGCGGGAGTGCAGGCTTTTGAAACCGGGGATTCAACCATCGGCCGGTCAATCGGGGAAACCTGCAACCCAGAGATTGTCGGCTCTACGTCCGTAGAAATCCAGCCAGACTGGTCATCAGTAGCCTTACTTGGGCTAACAATCGAAATAACAGAACTTTCAGACGTGGATAACAGCGATTCATCGCCTACCACATCCGATGACGGAGGGAGCCAAAATCTCCAACCTTTAAGTCGAACCAACCTGCACCTCTTGGCAGGTCTGAAACTGATCAAGGAAGAGCCATGTGAGGGTCTGACATCCTCTCGCATCTGTGATCTCTTTCGTTTATAGAGCCCCCCTTTGGGGTTGATAGTATTTCGAGTCTGTTAACGAATACCCAACCCTAAACAGGTCGCCGGCGGCACCAGCCGTGCTGTACGATTGTCTGAATTGCCTCGGCCTCGATCATGCGTGGCTATGATATTTTCCATGGATCGCAGCCATTCACACTTATGATTCTCCACACTGCGCAACAAAAGAGTAACGAAGATCTAACACAGCCAACCACCCAGCCGGAGCGGCCAAGCTAAGAGCGAGGAGAGAGCTCCTCGCATTTTTTTCTCCTCTTTGTATTATTATGCTCAAGTAGCTAATTGTCCGAAGTAAAAAAAAAAAAGGGAAAATAAGAGAGAAACCTCTATCATAAAACTGTGCTTATACTTCCAGCTCACCAATTAACAAAGCTAAACAACGGGAACAGATCAGGTCAGTAACCTTATGGTGAGTAACCATGAGTAACCTGTCAACATCACTCTCTCTCCTGGAAAGTCTTTAATTTTCCCCTCCTTAATCTTTGACGGACGATTTCTGACTCGTTTTAAGTCGAAATTTAATTTTTTACGCAGTTAGATCAGATTAATTGTGCTCTTCAAAATGATATCCAGTTTGATATATTTTCCGAACAAAAAAATTGAGCCATTTTTTACCAGTCTATACCATATGGTATTTGGTATTGAAATAAGAGCATACATATGGTTTGAAAAGCGTACCATGGTGGTTTGAACAAACAAAGACTGTAGGATGGTTGAATAAATGATAGTAGAAATATATTAACTGTCATTTACGACTTTTAACATTGTGTACCATAAGATACCACCCCGTACCAGGGTGGTATTGTATGGTATTGTGTGGTATTTTTTGGTCATGTAATTTGTTCACCCAGAAATTTGTAGATCCAATAGATAATGATGAACTCGTCCCTTCTGTGCAAACGTTTTCAAAAACGAATTAAAAACGAAGAAAATACCATATGATATGCAATTGGTACCGAGAGGCCAAAATTTTTTGTTCTAAAAAAATATTGAAAATTAATCTCATATTGAAAATTTTTTGTGAAAAAAATTATAATCCGAGTTAAAACGAAAAAAATATGAGTCAATTAAAAAAGTTAGAAAAAATAAAAATAATCTTTAATTCTTCATTCTTAAGTTTTCTAAATAAAGGGTTCAGGTTTGGTTATTGCACCTATCTATCTTGAAACCTAAACAACGCCCCGAAATTTCAGAAAAAAAGAGAGGCGATTCTGTTTTCATTAAATTAATTAATTTTCCAATCTGAAAAATTTCCTCCCCTTCTTCCCTTACATTCTCACACCACCCTGGACGAACAAGAAAAGGAGACGAAAGAGATTCAAGAAAGACCAGGAACGAGAGCGAAGGCAGAGTAGTAGAAGAAGAAGACACAGAAGAAAAAGAACAGAGAAGGAAGTAAGGAAGAAAACAACGGGGGCGTTGGTCACTTCTTCTATCTTCGCTCTGCTTTCATTTTCTGATCTCGAGAGAGATCGAGAGAGTCTCTCTTTTCGCTGGCGATTCAGCAAATGTAGGAGCTCCCACGGTGGAGAAGGGAAGGAGGAAAAACGGAAGGTTCCAGAAGTTTTGGCCCCGCACCGCAGCAGTGGAGGGAGGACTTTTTTCGGGATAGATGTCTAAAAAGTGTCCGGATACAACGGTAAAAAGTTGTTCTTCGATTCTGTCTGTTCTTCTAGTTTCCCGATTCATTATCCATTTTGCGGAGATTCTCTGCTCTCAATTACAAAAGTTGAATTATTGATTTATTGAGAGATGCAGAAAGGGAGCCACTGGACGAAGATAGAAGGATGAGAGGCGAGAGCAGATCTAGTTGATACTGTAGCTGGTGGGTTATCGGCGTTTCATGTTACCTGGAGCTCAATTACCTAATTCACTCTCAGGTAGTTCACCATCAGAGAGAGGAAGAAAGCTTTTCTAGTTTCTGCATAAACAGTTTGCTTTGTAGATTTTGAAGGTACTTCGGAATGGAATTTGTGACATTCCGCTAGTTTCGTCTGCGGTTTCTCTTTGTATTCCTGTTCTTTAATTCAGCAAACGTACATGGTTACAGTTAAAACATGATGGACGAAGATCTTGGAGTGGAAGCCAAGGAGGCTGCTGTACGCGAGGTTGCCAAGTTGTTACCTCTGCCTGAGCTGTTGCAATCGATTGCCTCTATCAAAGCTGATTATATTTCACGGCAACAGGTTCATTGTCTGCCTACCTGTTATCAATGTGATTAATTGTTGCATTGTTGTTGAATCATTATTATTTTCTGTTAGGCTTTCTTGCTTTGTGCATTTATTTGTGTTCTTCTTGGAAGAATTAATACCGTGTTTCTTACACTTGGTTGCATTTACATACATCTCCAGGCTAATGATGCTCAGCTTAGTACAATGGTAGCAGAGCAGGTATTGGTGGAAAACATACTATGATTCATTCTTCATTGTTATTCACTCATATTTGACATTTTGTGTCGTCAATGACTTGGAGCTACACAATGTAGGTTGAACAAGCACAATCTGGCTTGGCCTCACTTTCATCATCTCAGACGACGATAAACCAACTCCGTGAGAACTTTATCGGCATTGAGAGGTATGATTTGATGAGAATCTAATCTTCTATTTGAGTTCAATATGATAAATGGAACACTGTCTGTATACTCATAATATTATGTTTATTTTGCTTGTTAAGAATGCTTTAGAATTTTCCCCTATGTGCATCATGATGTTTTATTATTTTTTATAAGTCTTTACACATGTAGATTAGTCTCTTTTGGTTTGTTTCATCTGATCCTGTGCCAATTTATCAGGCTTTGTCAAGAGTGTCAAACCTTAATTGACAACCACGATCAGATAAAGCTCCTTAGCAATGCAAGGAATAACCTCAACATGACCTTGAAGGTGAGACGGTTTCAAACCAAATTAGAAATTTTCAGAAATGAAGGAATCAATTCCTCTTATGTATTGTGGTCTTTTTATGGACAGAAGTACTTCCGACGTCACTGCACTATTGAACTTTGTTTTCTCTTAGTTATTTGCTGTGTGTGTGATGCCAACATACATTTTGATATAAAGTAGATGTAAGATATGGATTTTGGAAACTGAAGTGCAATAGATCGTCTCCTGTTATTTGATTTACAAATAAATTTTGGTAATATATTTGTATTTAAACCAATAGTGATACTGCTTTAGTGGTTTTACATGATGCATTAACATTGAACTAACCTGCACTTGTGTAATGTTAGGCATTAGCCTTGAGACTGTACTTATATGCTGTATTGCTCATCTTAGACGGTTGTTTTATAGCTTCCTCATGGACTTAGATTTAAACTCTCTAGATGATATTATGTTCATTGTTGATCTTAGGGATGCATGTCGGAATAGGCTTAGTCAACTTACAATTGTTATTAAGAACACCCTAGAGGCTAGAAGAGCCACCCAGCTTCAAGTAAGATGCAGAATATCAGAATTGGAATTTTTCTCAACAATCCTCTCCCTACAGGGATTTTCAGAAGATGATTAATTTTTCCAATTATTGGTTTAGGATGTCTTTTAGTAATTTTCTCTTTATATTTTCCATTAGGAGTCAGTATTTGTTTCCTGGTCGTAGAAGACTCAGTTCCTAGTGGTAATAGTAGTAGCAGTTCATTCTTGTGATGTCAACCTCTATATAAGAAGGCTAATAAGTTAGACTCTAAATTAGTTGATTTTTAGTTCTTGCATTTCCATATCATTACTTTGTCTGTTGAGATCCAGACTAATAAGTTAGATTTCAGTGTGCTAGTTGGCGATCTACTGACTGTCAATTATTCAAGTTTTAAAAATTTAGAAGTATCTTTATGGTGAAATGATGGATGAGATATTCGTTCTGTAGTTTGTCAATGTATATACCCGTGTACGGTGAAGATGTTTTTACTGATGCACCTTCGACTGTTGGAAATTTAAACCCTGTTGAATACGTTGAGCCCTTGGAATATGATTCTTATTGTATCACTTGCACTTTGAATTCAGGATGTTGAGGGTATGATGTCAATATCTGTTGAAGCAACAGCGGCTCGAGATTCATTGAGTGATGATAGGGAACTTGTCAATACTTATGAGGTAGCCTGATATTTTCCTTGTTTCTAGCCTAGAAGTCTTACTTTCTTCCAGATAAAAAATCCGGGGCTCTTCTTGTTTTGTCATAGAGGTTAACAGCACTCGACGGGAAGCGAAGGTTTGCATTGGCAGCCGTAGAATCTCATACAGAAGAGGTTGGAAAATTAAGGTTTGTCTTCTTTTACCTTACCAAAAGTTTTCTTTTTTGGAGGGGGTGCTTGTGTCCTCCTTTTTCTAACTGGTATTTATTTCACACAATTATCTTAGCTCGAGTAGTATAGTGAAGGCATGTTCCTATTTGTAGATGACTGTTTACAGTGTCATTTTTTTTTGAGAGGGTTACTTCTCCTATCCAAGTTTACAGAAAAGGTGATTAGTATCGCAATTGAGCCGTTCACTGTAAATTGGCCGATAATATGTTCGGTTTCAATCGGAATTATCCAACCAATTTCTAGTTTTCCATGCTTACATTTTAATGTGGACTTGAAGTAGAAGCAGCTCTCCTCTGAATGCTATTTGGAGTTCATAACATTTGAATTCTGAAGAATTGGAAAATAATTCAATACCTTCTGAAAATCTTGAGCTATGTAACTTCTCATGATTTCTGCCCTTACTAGTCTCTCTTATGCCTTTGTTTTGATCTGAGCTCAGTATGGTAGCATTTCGTGGGTAGAGCTTGAATAGCTGATTCTTATGGGCTGAGGTAACACCTTCTTCTTGTTTCTGGGTCTAGGGAATATTTTGAAGATGTTGATCAGAGTTGGGAGACCTTTGAGAAGACATTATGGGCCCATGTTGCCAACTATTACAAGCTTGCTAAAGAAAGGTAAATCTTAAGGTTTCCTTGACTTTTTGCTTTTGTTTTCCAGTCTGTTCGTGTGGAAGTAGCATATGAGCTGTAAATATTCCATCTTCTACCGATATAGTTTAACCTTTAAAAGCATGCACAAGAAATCCTTAATAATATGTTTATTTTCTTTTGTTTGCATCTGTCAATCGAAATCTCATCATTAGGATATTTACGAGTTTTTTCAACTTGGATATGAGAGCACTATATCTAGATATGTGGTTCTCTTTTGAAGATATCAAATAGATTTGTGCTTGTGAGTACAAGTTTTATGCCTAGAAATTTTCTACCATAGATGTCGATGAATCTTGTTTTTTTTTTTTTTTTTTGCAGCCCACAAACGCTGGTTCGTGGTTTGAGGTATGTTGTGTGGCAAGATTTTCTGATCTCTAAATGCTTTAGTCATTTTGATAGACTTTCTAATTCTATTGTCAGTATCAAACAAATACTGAATGTGTTCATATATTACGATGAAAATCTTGGAGGATAGAGAGTTTAGTCCCTATTTTCCTCTAGTGAAGACACCCAAAGCATAAACAACCATAGGCCTCTTCTACAATCAGGAACAAGAAAGGAGAACAGTTTGCAGTTCATTTGTTTCTAGACTTTTTATAAATCTGCCCAGGTTTACCTGACGTGATGAAGGTTTGTTTGTACTTAGCACCTAGTGGTATCAGGTGAAGAAAGTTGAATTATTCCAGTCTCAAAATAGCCGATAATTTTTCTCAGTTCGAATTATGTTTTGTAAAAAGAAGAAGAGAAGATGTTAAATGCTAGTAAGAAGGTACTGCTGGAAGCAATTTTTGATTCTCTACGGCACTGTAGCCTGATCTTTCTTTTTGAAGCCACTATACAAGCGTAGATAACTTTCTTAACAGACAGTCATCCTTGCAACTCGCTTTCTAAACAACAAAGACATGACTAGCTGGTAGAAACGATCCTCTTCACAAAATATCTCGGTTCCCGCTGTATTATTTCATTAAATATATCTTTTTCATTGGAATTGAAATGATCTGAAATATGCTGAAGGTCAAGCTCAGGGTGGTTGAACTTATGTTCTAATGAAGGCTATTTTCTACCTTGTTATAGAGTCGTTGAAATGCAAGAAATTCTTGATCAGCAAATTGCAGAGGAGGCAGCTGAGGCTGAGGGAGCTGATGCAGTGACACCAGTTGCAAATCCTACTCGATCTGCAAAGTAATTACTTGAAGTCATTAAAATTCTTGTTTTTGATGTTTGTGAAATTCTATTACACTGACAGTTTGAAGCAGCATTTCTTCTTTATTCTTGAAATGGCTGAGGGGCTGATTAAGGATTAATTGCGATGAAGCAGAAAAACTACTGGTGCAGCAGCTGTGAAAAATGTCGTCCAACAGAAATTAAAATCTCAGGGAAAAGGTTATAAGGACAAATGCTATGAGGCAATACGAAAAGCGGCGGAGGCACGGTTCAATAAGCTGCTGACTGAGGTTTCTAAATTTTAGCTGTTTTCACGCGATGAATTTGGTTATATAAATTATTTCTCTAACCATTGTTTATCCTGCAGCTAGTATTCCAGGATCTGAAAGCTGCTTTAGAAGAAGCTCGAACGGTATGCATAATTGAGTCCTCTACATAGCTATCTTAACATATCATTCTTGTAAAAGTGTTGATCTAGTTAGTATAGTCTGAGTTTCTCAGCCCACAATACGTAGTTTGTTTCTGCATAACTAGTCCACTTGCCTGATGTAGGATTCCTCTGCCCATGTAAGTCTACCTTACAATAATTCTGTATAATTGCAGTTTTATTTCGAACTTTTGTTCTATGTTCTTCTTCATGAGCATTGCTCTTCTTCTGCATTGATACTCCACCCCCACCCCCCTTTAGTTTTCCGTACATGCAGGCTCCTACTTTCATGCTGTCATGCTGCATTCAGTGGGTATCATTAATGTGCTCATTCTTTTTTTGTACTTGGCTAGGTGATTGCATAGTGAACTTTTTGTGATTCTATCATTACTATTAGTTTTGACTATTGCCGAGTAATAATGAACTTCTGAACTTCCCTTTCTTCCCCTTAACATACAGATCGGAGAAGAGCTTGGAGACATTTATGACTTTGTGGCTCCTTGTTTTCCTCCAAGGTTTATCTCACACAGCTGTCTGTTGCTTTCGTTTCTGTCTTCTGCCCTTACTCCATAGTAGATATTTTTCTCCACGTTCCTTGATTTGATGTAATTAAGATGCTTTCTTACCTTTTAAGAAAAGATTATAAAAAATGTTCTTACTCTTACTTCGCTGGGATAGCTTTTCGGGCTAAATATCATCTACTGTTTTTATTTCCTGTGCTTGTCGGTTAAGTCATATGCTCACGTGTTACATATGCCATTTTTGCAGATATGAAATATTCCAACTCATGGTGAATCTGTATACTGAGAGATTTATTCAGATGCTCCGATTGCTCAGTGACAGAGCCAATGACCTCACAAATATAGAGATTTTGAAGGTATAGAAGCTTGTACTAAAGAACAATTAATGTGTGGTGATTAAGAGACGAGCTTGATCTCTTTAAATGTAGATTAGCATAAGAGTCCAATTGCAGTTCTTGGCTGTTCCTTTGTCTTCGCATTTAGTGTGAAGTGTTTTTTTCACTCGTGTCTTGGAATAGTTGTAACATTACCTAAATTTCAATGCAGCTCCTTGCTTTAAGAAATTATTGATTTTTTTAAGCACCTAAGTTTTATCGTTTCACTGGCACGATTGGTGGATTTTATGCTGTTTGTCATAGGATTTAGAGTTTCAAACTAGCTGTGAATGCCATCCTCGGAATGTTTCAAGAGACTGCTGATACTGTGTGAAAACAATGTCTGAACTAAATGTCATCATCTAACATAGATCACACATTATTTATTGGTCTCTGTTAAATAGCTGGTTGTCATTGATGTTGCTTAGTGTTCTCTAATAAGTTTTCTCATTCACTCAGAAACATAGGGGGTGCTGTTAGATGCTACTTATTTCTCTGCTCCCTGGTCTCTTAGTATTGGTATTTATATCACTTACGTATTTGCTTTTAAATAGATTGGAAATTCAGTATTACTGACATGCTGTCATTCCCACCCCTTCTGGTGAGGACTCATATGCGGAATAATAAAAACTCATCTCTGTCATAGGAAACTAAGAGCTGCCTGCCTCAGTGTATGTGGTTTGCTGGGAAAGCAAGTTATGACCTTTTCTGTATATTGTTGGTGTTTCTCTTCTTGTTGGCAAAAAGAAGTTTCATTGAGGGCTGCACTTGTCCTTTCGATTTCATTGGTAACAATTTTGATCTACTACCACTAGGTTACAGGTTGGGTGGTTGAATACCAAGATAATCTGATTGGACTTGGCGTTGATGAAACCTTGGCACAAGTATGTTCGGAGAGTGGTGCGATGGATCCCCTCATGAATTCTTATGTTGAGAGAATGCAAGCTACAACAAAGGTAATGACTGATAAGTTACACTCCTTATTACTAAAATTGTGAAGTGAAATTTATTTGTCTTATGGTTCTAATTAGTTGCATTACTTGTGTAGAAATGGTACTTGAATATACTAGAAGCTGATAAAGTACAGCCGCCAAAGAAAACAGAGGATGGGAAGTTGTACACTCCAGCTGCTGTCGACTTGTTCAGGATTCTTGGGGAGCAAGTTCAAATTGTTAGGGACAATAGCACTGATGTCATGCTTTATAGAATTTCTTTGGCTATTATTCAGGCAAGTAAAGTAAAATTTTATGGAGTTAGCTGTATTACATTACAAGTTCTCATATACATGTTCGGTTCATCATTGACCACTAGAGTAATAATTCTGTTTTAATCTTCTTCGCTAATTAACAAAAATAATTCTTCAACTGCTGGAAGGAGCCAGGAACGAGGGCTGAATTTATTATTATTGGAAATAGTTGTTTCACCGGATGTTTTTCGTTATTTTCCTCATATAAAGGTCTTATGTTGCTATTAGGAACCCAGCCTTCATCCTGTCGAAATCAAAGTGCAACTGTTGAAATTTAGGGCCAATGCTGATTTAGCTCAGTTATACAGTGCTTAGGGTTGCATCTTTGTGTTTATTGTAGTTCTTGTTTTTCCTATCTGATTTAAGTTCCTTTGTGTAAAAGTCTATGGAGTGCCATCTTCATTTGCATTATTTACTGGTGTTTCTTAGGTGATGATAGATTTTCAAGCAGCTGAAAAGAAAAGGCTCCAAGAACCAGCTTCTGAAATCGGTTTGGAGCCTCTGTGTGCAATGGTACACTACTACCTATATTATTTATTGATCTTGATGATGTTGGTAAGTTCTGTATGCAGTTGACTCACAACTACAATTATCTGCAGATAAATAATAATCTGCGTTGCTACGACCTTGCAATGGAGTTAAGTACAAGCATAATTGAAGCACTTCCACAGAATTATGCTGAGCAGGTCATTATATTGTTCCCAACCATGTATTCAGTCAAGCAACCTGGTCTCTGTCTTGATTACATCAACCCCAAATGTGTTTGTGAATACTGTTTTCATTTTGATATATCCCACCCTTTACTACTTAGCCCTATATGTATCAAATTCTTAATGCATTATGGATATAGAAACATTGGCGGGTAAAATCATATGCACACTTCAACAAGTTGTCCCTCTAAATTACACAGCCTGGCCTAAGTAAGTCCATGCCATCTTTAAACACGAATTGCCACCCTCTTCATTAGTCATAAGATTTCTTACAGTAGTAATATATTAATTGTGTCATGATCTGGATGCTATTTGTTTGATAGATTAATTTTTACCACCAGGTCTGAACCTAAGTTGCATTGGATGCTTTTCGCCACCCATGACTAATAGGTTAACCCTTTGAGGTTCATGAATGCAATATTACTAAGGCAATTAACGAAGCGCATAATAGAAACTGCACGTGCATGTGCTCTTCAGTTATTTTGGGTTCTTGAACTGAGTGTCCTCCCTTTGAACAGGTTAATTTTGAAGATACTTGTAAAGGCTTCTTGGAGGTCACAAAGGTACAAAGATCAAAATTGCTTTTGTTGCATCTTTTTTCTTCCAAATATTTTATTTTTGCTGAAACGCTACATGGTCCCTTGAGGTTTTCTTTTTAACCCTGCCTGTCTCCTTAACCTATTCCTAGACAGTCGGCCTAGAACCTATATTTCGGGTCAGCAGCCCCTCTTCTCCTCAATCAACACAATTAACACTACCTACACTTGCCACCTTGTTTTAAGCCACGCGGACCACAACAAGGGGGTTGGCTGTTCAGCAAAGCCAACAATTCATTCAGGGACTAGCGGATCAGCATGTCATTTTTCAGGGACTATTGGACCTGCAAGCCTTTGATGGAACCAAGAGTGGGGTATTTAATGGGTAGAGAAAACGGAGAGTTAGCAAAGTTATGCCATACTATGCTAGGATGTGTGTGTGTATTATTTTGCATGCCACATCAACTTTTAGAAATCGAATTTAATATCTAGCATTCTTCTGCAAATTATTGTATTTATAGGAAGCAGTGCATCAAACAGTTAAAGTTATCTTTGAAGATCCAGGGGTTGAAGAGTTGCTTGTCAAGCTTTATCAGAAAGGTAAACCAATATCCTCCTTATTCCCTTTTTGAACTGAATTGTTGGATTAGGTTGACCTTTCATCAGATACATGCATCTGGCAGTTATGTTGTGCTGTGGTCACTATGATATACGCTAGTACTGCTTCATTGGCAATGTTTCTAGAAGTCCAAAGTAACTGATTAAACTCTGTTATTGTAGAAAGTGTTATCGCAGTTGGCTTCATAATTTTCTTTTGAAGAACACACATTATTAAACAAGGTAGAGGAATTTGGTCAAATTTGATTCACCTGCCTCAAAATCCTAGTGGATTGCAATTTCACTGTAGTGACTAACCATGTTTGTAAATACATTCAGCTAGCACCTGGAAGCTAGGAGTGTAGCGATTTCTTGAAGCATCTTTTACATAATAAAAAAATTGCTGGCTGGGTACCAGCCATCTGTCATCTTGAAACCGACAATTCGATGTCTCAGTTGTTCATTGATGGTCCTTCTAGCATGTATACAACTAAGTTTTGGAAATGATCACTCGAAGTATTATCGAAGTTTTTCAACTGTCTGAACCTTCTTTTGATTAATGTTAATCTTTCAGAACTTGTAACCATGGTCTCTTGGGCTTATAGAAAAACCTCATTACCAACCTCATCGGTGTGGCTTGTATATCTGCAGAATTAAAAGTCAGATGTGTGCTTCAGTAGATGATGCAAATGTTTTTTGTTGGCTTAAAGTTTGTCAGGAATTTTATATGATTTCATCTTTCAATTGATATGTATTGAAGTTTCCTTAAGACATGAATAAGCAGTATCTCGGCAAGCCAGCTCTGATCTACTCTTATTGCAGCCCTATGTCTTAGGGAGTTTTGGATGTTCTAAAATAAGGCAATCATTTTACTGTTTCTAAGAATGAGCAAGGGAGGACTTAGCTTGATGGATTGTTGTTTGCTTTGGGTGTTCTTTGTATCTTGCTTCTGAATCTGGGGTTTCTATGTCTCAGACTGGTCGGAAGGACAAGTCACCGAATACCTTGTTGCAACGTTTGGTGATTACTTCGCAGACGTAAAAATGTAAGCTCCCTCATGGCCTTTCAGTGGTGTTTCTGCAACATTTGTTTCCATGCCTTGTAGTTTTCGGGGGAAAGCATAGTTCTGACTGTTCCTTACTTTTTGTAAAAATTCGGAGTTGGGTTGTAACTTTGCATCAAGCTTGATCCATGTTGAGCTCGGAATAATTGGGCCGTGTCTGGGTTTGGCTATCTAGCTACGAATTTTTATTGTCTCTGAGGCCACCCGATTCTTGTTCGTATTTAATTAGACCCTGCCGAGCCACACCAGATAACTCTTTGCTTGATGTCAGTTCCAATGCAGAAAGATTTCAATGTGGTAGATGCATTGAGCGATTACAGTTTCAAATAATTTACTCTAAACTTGTGTTTATATATATTGATTGCCTAAATAGTAAATATGAAAGCATGAGACATTTAAATCTACCCATTCAAATAATATATCAGAGGGTTTCAAATACAAAGTATGTCATATTATTTCTCCATTTTCTGAAAAAGTGAGGTTGGCATAATTAGTTATGATAAACTAAGGGTTCATTTTCTAGTTTTTTAGGGAATTCAACATACCCTGCATTGCGCTTAATGCTGATCACTCTAGATGATTCATTTGTTAACAAAATATTGATATTAACGTCTTGTCTATATTTTATTTGAAGAAGACCAATTAGATGATTTCGTGATTTTTTTTTATGGGTAGGTACATTGAGGAAAGATCGTTTAGGAGATTTGTGGAGGCTTGTGTGGAGGAGACAGTGGTGGTTTATGTTGATCATCTTATGACGCAGGTTTGGATCTATTCTCAAGAGCAGTAATATTGCACAACATTTTTCTGTCGTTGATAGAGAATGCCAATAGATCTCTTTTATCCTTCTGTTTAAGCCAGTTCCTAATGTCATGTGATGATGTTTGTAGAAAAACTACATAAAAGAAGAGACCATAGAGCGGATGAGGCTTGATGAGGAGGTGATCATGGACTTCTTCCGCGAGTATATTAGTGTCTCTGTAAGTGCTGCTGCCTTTTATCTTTGAGCAATCACTTCTGAGAGATATCCGCTTACATTGTTGGTTGTCCTTTTCCTGTACTTTATTACTAATTTTAATCTGGCTTTGCACCAGAAAGTGGAGAACAGAGTGAGGATAATGAGCGACTTGAGAGAACTTGCTTCAGCAGAAAGCTTGGATACGTTTACACTTGTGTACACTAACATTCTGGAACATCAACCAGACTGCCCGGTACATACCCCTCTTTCGCTCTATAATTCTCTATCGGTACTCTCATAGTTTGCTCAAAAGAGTCGGGCAAAGCCCAAAAAGAAAAGGAAAAAAACCTTTACGTGACAAGGTATGGATTTTGCTTTCATTTTGTTGGGCAGCCTGATGTGGTCGAGAAGATTGTTGCGTTGCGGGAGGGAATACCTCGAAAGGATGCCAAAGAGGTATGTCCATTGATCTCATAGATTCTCCAGCAAAACATCCTTTGTGCACGAGTATTATCCTCGACTTTACAGAGTGCATAGTGGAGTTTGATTGGATTGCAGCTGTGGAGTTTGTTCTCGTCTACGTTGTGTGACTGTGGTTTTGTTGTTGTCGTTGTTTTTGAGTACAGGTGGTGCAAGAGTGCAAAGAGATATACGAGAATTCGCTTGAGGACGGTAACCCACCGAGGACAGGTTTCGTGTTCCCGAGGGTGAAATCTTTAGCTGCTCAAAAAGGTTTTAACTGGCGAAAGCTCACCTAAACTGCCGAAACGGCTCCATGCCTCTCGAGAAGGGTGTCGTTCTTCACCCTGAAGATAGAATAGTACTATACTAGTGCATTTATTCATTTATGTCTAACATCCTTCTGTTCATACTGTCTCAAATGAAGTATTCTTCTGTTCACGTCTTGGGGTTGCGGAGATATAATTTATAGGCTGTTGTTTATTTGGTGTTTTGTAACCCTCTCTTCTCCCCCTTTCTTTTTTGTTTTGGATTAGATTTACTTCAAGTTCATTTTGGTAAAAGTATTGTAGTAAAATTTCGAGAACTGGCGAATACGCCAGGGGACTAGACATTTACCTGGAGATTTGATATGAAGCTAAGCCATCCTCTTGAGTTTACATTTCAGCAATTTGCGAACACGTCACTTCTTTTATCCAGGCTATCTTAGTGATCCCAAGTCTCGACGAGGTTGAATTTTCACCCAAACATAGTAGGATTCATTGGCGTATGTTGAGCGAAAATTCTGAAAAACATGATCGAGTCACGTCAATGTTAGTTTGATTTGCGTAGGAAGAAAGAAACTAGAAGTGCAAAGACGTGATAGAAAATCGTTAACATGAGCATTAGCTAGATCGGCCGAAGTTAGCTCAGCTTGTACCATTCATTTCGGCCTAGTCGATGATTGTAAACTAATGCATAGTTCCATTGCCATTAGCATCAACCGGCGGATGTGAAATTATGAAGCTGTGAAATTATGAATTTCTTGAAACGAATTCCGGTTATGAGCTGTGGAAGTGAGCACAAGGTTGCAGATAGAACAACAACTATGGACTTTGCAACCAAAACAAAACAAAACAAAACGGCCATTGCAATTCCGGACTCTTTGCGGATTCGATTTCTCCATGTTACTCACTCACTCACTCGTCCCCATCGATCAAACAAATGGCGGCATCCAAATTTCAAAATCAACCAAGCGAGAGCATTTCCATTCATCATATTTGTCCTGTGTCACAGTCGTGGTCTATAAATCAAAATCCAACCAGTTGCTTAATTCCTCACCACCAACACCATTACAGAGTAGAGTGATCAGAGTTAACCATTTACATTGATCTCTGTGGCGGATAAATTGTCTTCGAAACTAGGAAGGAGGCTTGCCATGGCGTATTCAGCGATGAAACTGGCCGTAGCAGTGATGGTCCTGCTGATCGCGGCGGCAAGAAGCGCCAACCTGGACGTTGTCAGCGGGCCGACCTGCAACAGCGACATAGCTACGGACAAGAAAACTGCCGGGTACATAGGCACAGCTCTAACAGAACTGGCCGGCATTACGTCCGTGAAGGGAGGTGGTCATAACAAGACGAGCAACATCCCCGACGACAAGTCAGGGTCGATCACCGGCAGCGCGAGCTGCAAAGACGGCTGCAATGTCATCGACTGCATCGCTTGTCTGGGGAAGGCGGAGGGGAAGCTGCTCGACGACTGCAGGAATCGGACCGAGGCTGCTGTTGAGCTCGGAGGTTGCAAGCTTCAGTATGCCAAAATCAAGTAGACAAAGACGAACTCTTTTCGTTACTGAAGCTGCTGTTATGTTTTAGCCTGTGTTCAGGCAATTTTCGAGTCTTTTAACTGCTGATCTTAAATGGCTCTTTAGCTGTTTTTAAGCTTTCCTTTTGATATTGTTAATGATATGGAGTTTGCAAATCTTGATTATGAAGTTTACAGACTCGTACTATTAATAGTGCGAGTTTTCTACAAGCACAAGAGGCAAACGGGAACTTGTAATTTTCGATTTATGATCAACTTATGATATGACCTTAAGGAGATCAAACAAGAGCAGTAAAAAGACATCTGCAGTCCGGTATGAACTACTATAGCTTTGAACAAATGATTGTGAATGTACTATACTGGAAAGAAAGAAGAAGAGGAACACGAAACTCAATCGATGGGGACTCCTCCACAGCAATCGCAGCAGCAGGTCTAAGCCTTGTTTTTGTTTGTTATTTCGATCAGTTGTTTCTGGGGACACCAAGTCTCAGCCTGAAATCTTCCTCCATTAGTGGAAGCCCGTCCTTCAGCTTGATCTTGGGTTCCCATTTCAGCAATTCCCTGGCCTTTGTGATGTTCGGCTTTCTCTGGCGAGGATCGTCTGGCGTGTTCTCCACCATTTTTATCTCCACCTTAGGATTGATGAGCTGCACGACAAGGGATATGAGTGAATTGATGAATACAAACCGGTTAAAACTGTTTGGAGAACAGGACTGGTAAAAGGACTTGATTGAACTAACCTCCTTGACATTCTCAGCAAGCTCAATCATGGTGAATTCGCCAGGATTTCCAATGTTAATTGGCCCAGTGTTTTCTCCGTTCATTAGCTTCATAAGACCATCAACCTTTACAGCAGGAAGAGTTAGCTTTGTGAATCACGAAAGAGGAGTATAATCCAACCATTGGTTAATCAAATTCAGAGAACAGAACTGTACCATGTCGGAGACATAACAAAAGCTTCGAGTTTGTGTTCCGGGTGCTTGAACAGTCAAAGGCTCGTTGCTGGACAGTAAATTTGGTGTCAGTTGCATTCTGGCAGGGCATATAAATAAGGGACGCAGATAGTATCAATAAAACTGAACCCACCGAAGAGCTTGAGCAATGAAGTTGCTGACAACACGACCATCATCAATGTTCATACGAGGTCCATAAGTGTTGAAAATTCTGGCAATTCTGATCTCTGGTAACATTATTATCAAATCTCAGTTAACAATGGGCTGACGATAAACTCCAGACAACAAAATGTTCAAACAAAGCTAGCCACGTACCAATGCCGTGCTGCCTGTGATAGTCGAACATCAAAGTTTCTGCCACTCGCTTTCCCTCATCGTAGCAACTCCTGACTCCTATAAGTTTACAGTAAAACTAGGCGATTAAACTTTGAAGGAATGCCCAAGGCTAAATGGATGCATTTCATACTAATTTTATGCTGGAAGCCAAGAATATAGAACATTATGAATTACCAATGGGGTTGACATTTCCCCAGTAGCTCTCCTCCTGAGGATGAATAAGGGGGTCGCCATAAACCTCAGAAGTTGAGGTCAACAGAATCCTATGAATAAACAACCACTTTCAATCAGTAATATAAAAATGTGAATGAACAAGAAGCAGTTATCAAAATGATTCACCAAAACACCACCATATACCTAGCTCCAACTCTCTTGGCAAGCCCCAACATGTTCAATGTACCAATCACATTTGTCTTAATGGTCTGTCAAAGAAGAGCACACATGCCTTGAACAACGATCTTTCATAGGAGATCAAAGACACAAGCTTTGTTAAGCAGACATATATGATTTATACCTTCACAGGGTTGTACTTGTAGAATATTGGAGAAGCTGGGCAGGCAAGGTGGTAAATTTGATCAACTTCAACCAGCAAAGGTTCAGTCACATCTGCACAAGACAAGAACAAGAATTGATATCAAACTTTTCCCATTACCATCAAACAGTCTGAAAGACTGTAAGTAGTTACCATGACGGATGAGCTCGAATCTCGGATGACCAATCCACTTCTTAAGGTTGTCCTTTGAGCCAGTGAAGTAATTGTCAGCAACAATCACCTGTGAGAAACAAGAATCAAGCACATTTTTCATGCCCATTAAGTTGCATTGCTCCATAGTTACAGAACACGAGACACAGTTCAAAGCCATTAATGAAAGCCTTGTTATTACCTCATTCTTTTCGTTCTCCATCAACTTGTCAACAAGGTGGGAGCCAATGAACCCGGCTCCTCCAGTGACCAAAATCCTCATGTTGGACTGCCACAAAATCAATTCACAGTTCTTTTTAATCTAAGATCCATCTCTGAAGAACCAATCACCCAATGCACACACAAAAAATTACCTGAAAGAACTTGGAGAATCTCAAGGGAGATGGAGTTGGTGGTGGCTTAGCTGCAGCGTTGTGATCTCCATTGGGCTGAGCCATTCTTGTGAATCAAAATTTCCGATACCCTAAAACAAACAAATTACCAAATGCAAAAGTCAGCCCCACAACATTCTCCACTGCAAATGCAATCACCCAAATGAAGAATCATGAAATGCCATTAACAAGGGGCAGACACCCTAAAAGAAAAACAAAAATGAAAGACGCAAACATCAAATGCAGAAAACCAACCTAAGAAATTCAGAACCCAGATCAGAATACTAGGTGAAAATATCTAAAACCGCTGGCTGTGAGATGTAATGACACAGAAAGACAGCAGCTTTATACAAACCGAAATTGAAATCTGCAATGAATTAGACTAGACTAAAATAATCACCAACAAAGCAAAAACTAATCAACCACACTAACAACTCCACCAAACTCGGTGTGATGGAACGGAGGAAAAACAGAGCAGCAGCCGCAACAAACATCATTGGGAACGAACCTTACAAAACAAGGAAAGCATCCTCAACCGAAGCGAAAGCTTCAAACCAACGACAACCCACATTGCACAACAAACAAAAAAATCTCGGATCTGAATCTAAATCCTAAAAGAACCCCAAATTTTACACACTCTTAGAAAATTGAGTGATCGTAATTACCAGTGGGATTGTATCTCTGCCAATACAGAGAATCTGCTATTCCGTCTTGTTCAGGAAAACGGAGATATATATCTCTCTCTCTTTCTCGATTCAAAGAGAACGAGTTCTGAAGGTGACAGACTATGAATTGACTGAATTTATACGAGGAATTCGACGTTCACCCAAGCTACGGAGCTTCGAGTCAGCTGCACCGTCACCGTTTCGGTTCGGGTCAAGACTCCGACTCCGCCAGCGAGCTGTTTTCCCGGGTTTTCTCTTTTTTCTTTGTTTGCGTGTTTGTCGGGTACTAGCCAATTGCGACAGGCCACGTCATCGTGAGTTGTTTACATGTTCTAACGTCATCTGTGGCTTAAATGTTTAAAGATTACGTCCCCGGAATTTACTCCGTCAAGAAGTGGTAATCCCCTGCGGCCCGGTTCACAGTACGTAGATTGAGCTTGTCATTGGGTATCAGCCACGTCATTTTGAGTTCATCTGTTGGATAGACCGCGTCTGATTTAACGCGGAAATTTTGTGCGGTGAGTCCGGGGAGCGGTAAACGGAAAAAGTGTACTAGGAAGAGGGGCACATGATTCTGGCCTTGTTTAGCTAGTTGCGTGTTGGGAAGTTTTAATCCGTCAGAGACCGTAACCGTTATCTGCCACGGTGGATACAGCTCACGTTTGTTTGATGCTTCTCCTTTTCTTTCTTTTAACCGGGAGTAAATTTTTGGATGATGCTTCGCAAAATACAAACCTTATAAAAAAAATTCTCAAAATATACATGTTTGGGAATCACCGCTGTCGTCGACCGCAGTGAATGCATTCACCGCGGGAGACGAAAGTGGTGAATGCATCACCGCGGTTGACGGTCGTGGTGAATGCCTGACGTAAGTGTAACACTGAAACTTCAAACAAGCGTAACTTTGCGTTGGATTATCAGATTGTAGCGAGTTTTTTTTTATTCCATATAATTTTTCAAGATATTTCAATCTGCAACAAGCTTTCATCTAAAAAAATGTCGTTTGTTATCACGAACGAGCAATTTTTCGATTTTTCCAAACTTTGAAAGGCCATAACTTTTAACTCCTCAATCCGAACGTCGTAAAGTTTTTTTTTATTGCGCATAACTTTTTAAGAACTATAGCTTTTACTAGGAAAGAAATATTTTTAGGTATACGGGATTTTGGGAATAACTTTGACTTCACGTTTCACAAATCCACATACTTTCCAAATTATGGTTATAATCAAAGTTGTAGTCCTTCAAAAGTTATGCAAATAAAAAAAAGTTTCATCACATTCGGATTGTGGAGCACAAAGTTATGGTCTTCTAAAGTTTGTCGAAATCGAAAAATTGCTCATTCGGGTAGCAAACGGTTTTTTTTTTTTGGATGAAGGCTTGTTTCAGATTGAAAGATCTTGAAAAGTTATGTGAAATAAAAAAAAATCACTACAATTGAATAATCGAGCGCAAAGTTACGTTTGTTTGAAGTTCCAATGTTACGTCAGGTATTCACTGCGGCCGTCAACCGCGATGATGTATTCACCGCTTTGGTCTGTTACGGTGAATGTATTCACTACGGTTGACGACAGCGGTGATGCCCAACCGCGATGATGTATTCACCGCTTTGGTCTGTTACGGTGAATGTATTCACTACGGTTGACGACAGCGGTGATGCCCAAACATGTATATTTTGTGAATTTTTTTTATAACATGTGTATTTTGAATTTTTTTTAAAAACATGTGTATTTTGTGATTTTTTCCTGAATTTTTACTATTTCCTTTAAAAAATTTGCTTCTTACTCTTGAGTTGTAACCGTTCAGAAAACATCTTACTTCATGGGCCAACTCCCCCAGTGGGCCCAACTACGGGCCTATGACTCGATGAACCCACGCTGCGGTTGTTCAAACTTAAAACTCATTTGGTGTCACTAAATCACTTTCCGTTCCCACTGACTGGACGGCTAAAGTAAACCCTGGAGAAGAAGAACAGATCGCGGCGGGAGCAACAAGAACGCCAAGGATCCAGAAAACTACCGTTTCCCCTCTCCATTCGCATTCCTTCTTCTCTGCCGGCTGTAGGCTACTTCCGCCATTTCTCTCCGATCAAACTAAGGCGGCGACGGTATGTCCGGCGATTATTTTGTTTCTCCTTCCAACTCTGATTATTTCTCAATTTTTGGCATCTGGACGGCCGATCTCCGATCCCCGTTCGGATCTCAAAGTTAGAGATCTGGCGTAATAGGTTTTGTTTTGTTCTCCCTTTTTTCCTACTTGCTGGTCCCCCGAATGAATTCTGTTCCCTTGTCTGTATTATGAACCCACAACTAGCAAACTAGTTAGAATGAGACAGAAGAGCACGGGAAGATCGCATAGCGAAGTGGATTATCGCGTTAGACTCCGAATCTAAAGGTCGTGGGTTCAAATCCCACTGTGATCATACTGTTGTTTCCCCTTTTTATTGGCAGTCTGGATGCTCCTTGATCTGAATTTTCGCTCCTTGTTTTGATTTTCACTCAATGCTACTTTTGTCAAGTTGCAAATGGGTGATTTTCGGGTTATGAAGGGATTGCCAGGATTCGCCTGTCCATAGTTTGTTTCCTTTTGCAGTTACTCCGCAATCTTATTGATTATCTAGTGTCCTGTGGATGTTAGATTAAACTCTGTGGAACCTTAAGCGTTACAGTCGGTTGATATATGTGTTTCTTATGTTTCATTGTGTTAAGTCGATTACGAATGATCTGTTTTTTGGAGTTATGAAACCCATTTAGTATGTAAAGATGGTTAGGATTCAATAGCAGCTGGCCTTACCAACCATCAAAATATAGTAGGAAATTGCTATTTTCTCTACCTAAACAGTGGCTGACCTGGAAAAGCATGAAGTTCTACTGGTCTGCCATTCTTAGTGGCAGATACCGCAGCAAAATTTTCAGATTATGTTGTCTTATTAGTGGAGATCTGATTTAGATATGATCGAATGCTGGTTTTTTTGTTGTTGGATTCTGCAGATGTTCGACGACCAAGATCTCGGGTTTTTTGCCAATTTTCTTGGCATCTTCATCTTTCTCCTGGTAATTGTTTACCACTATGTAGTGGCTGATCCAAAATATGAGTAACAAATGAGATTAGGTTGTACTTGTACTTGTACACTCTAAGAGGAGAAGATTTAGAGAAGAACACATGTTTCTGTAATCTAGCTACCTAGAATATATTTGAGGATCAAAGTTGAGAACTATACCGTAATTTTGCTTGAAATATCACACGAGGATATTGTCCCGATGAATTGATAGGGAGATCAGTATGCTGAAGGTACTGAGCTGAATGAATTGCTGTTGTAGTGATTATCCTTCTAAGATGTTTCTAGCGAAATTCGAGTGGTTATAACCTAAGGTATCGGCTTGAGATCTCAACAAAAAGTATGAATATGGAGGTGTTGGTATAAGGAGAGAAGTATAGCTGGATTTTCTCATCATTTCCCAGTAAATGGAATCTCGATGATGTATAACTTGGAGTTGAAGTGGTGACCAAAGGGAAGATGAGGGCAAACCTCAAAGTCGGCGTTCAATAAACTCGGTTTTGTACTAAGTTAGATTCATTTTTGTAGATGTTTTGGACCGATTGTGAAAGGCCAGATCATGATTCATAAGCAAGATAGGAAGCTCCAAATTCAGATGGAGTCTATTAAAAAAGGTCCTAAATGGAGGGATTCAAGATAATGATATTTGACTAGAGTAGCAAGAATTTGGTACTCATATTTTATAAGAGAATATAGTCAAACTATAATATGAGAATCTATCTAAGCAATAAATAAAAGACAAATGAGAAAACTTAAAGTCTTATTTCAAATTTCGTACATCTAGAGTGAAAATAGGAAGAGTAGATTCATCTTCACAGTCATTTATTATTTGTTAGTTACAGAAGAGTAGATTCATCTTCACAGTCATTAATTATTTTGTTAGTTACAGAAAAAATACCTCAGTAACGAGATTTGAACTATGAACTCTTCGAACAAAGATAAGAAACATAATCAGTTACAATATACAAATTTATGTGATCTTTTTCAATTAAAAACATACAGGATACTTAAATCTAAAAAATTATAGGACTTTTCCACCATGGTTAGAAACCTAAATGTCATTGATTCAAATATTGCATATCGAGTTGCACTCTTAAATGTGTAAAAGCGATGTAGAATTCTTAACGTAGACTTAATTGTTATAACTACCATAAAGGAAAGATATTTTTAAACACGAAACTTTTGAGTGAATATGTGGCACATGTGTCTTTAAGAGGGGTAAATATGGAAAAGTTTGAGTGATGTTGGTTTGTCGAACGCGGATGGAAAAGATACTACTCATGTAAACGGGCTCAAATAGTGTCTGAGCCAATGTAGTCAAAATCGCGCTTTAAAACTTAAAAACTTACGATTTTACGTTTCTAGGTCACTAAAACGCTTCTACACAAAATCACAATTTTTATAACTTATGTCGTTAAAAACTCCGCTTTAAAACTTAAAAACTTACGATTTTACGCTTCTAGATCACCAAAACGTTTCTACATAGAAACTCACTTTTGACTACATTGGTCTGAGCTACTAAACGCTCAACCAATCGAGTTACTTTCGCTACACCTAATATTATAGTGAAATGGGAAATGTGCTTCCCCCATTACAAAATTCCTGCATCCATAGCAAAAGTAAGAAGGGTAGATTCGTATTCACAATAGTTTATTATTTTCTTATTTACAGGAAAAATAAATAATTGATGGGATTTGCATTGTGATCTCTTTGAGAAAAGACTAGAAACATAACCAGTTATACTAAACAAATTTATTTAAACATTTTAAATTAAAAACATACAGAAAGCTTAAATATGAAAAATCATATGAATTTTTCATCACAGTTAGTTAAGCCACTAACTCTCCCCTAAATATTTTTTTGGCATTTGATACTTCTATTTTTCATACTTTTATTATTTTAATTCGAGTTTAATAATTAATTCTATTCCTATTTATCTTATAAAAGGGGAATAATTTTAAAATCGCAAGCATAATGTCATTGGTGCAAATATTGCACATTGAATTGCAGTATTGAATGTGTAGAAGCGTTGCAGAATTCTTCACATAACTTAAATAATATAACTACCATAAAGCAACAATATATTTTAACATAGAAGTTTTGAGTGAATATGAGACACATGTGTCTTTAAGAGAATGGTAAATATGGAAATGTTAAGTGATGTTGGTTTGTCGAATGCGGATTGAAAATGCGCAACTAATGTAAACGCGTCTAAATGGTGTTCCGACCTACTAAACGCTCAATTATCGCCGTCTCTCCAAACCTTCCCACCGGACTCGATAATCGCCTAACCTCCTCTACCTATATTGTTACGCAAAGTAATTTTCGGAGGGGTAAATATGGAAAGGTTGAGTGTTCTTGCTTGGAGAGCTGACTTCTGGGTTATTTAGCTTCTTTGACAGTTATGTGTGATCCCTTAACATAAATTCAATTGGTTGATCTTCTAGGATGAATTTTGATTTGATTAAAGATAAACAGTGTCTTGGGCTCCCGGCCTCCTAAACGCTCAATCATCGTCGTCTCTCCAAATCTTCCCATCGGACTCGACAACCGCCTAACCTCCTCCACCTATATTGTTACGCAAAGCAATTTTCGGAGGGTTAAACATGGAAAGGTTGAGTGTTCTTGCTTGGAGAGCTGATTGATGGGTTATTTAGTTTCTTTGACAGTAATGTGTGATCTATGAACATCCGTTCATTTGGTTGATCTTCTAGGTTTACATTTTAGCTTATTAAAGATAAATAGCTACAGTTTTTGTTGCTATTGTTATGATACTCCTTTTAAGTATCATCACTTTTCTGATTTGAAATATTTTTGTGGTTAGTTTGAAGTAAACAAAGACTATTTTGATTAGTGTTAACACAAGGAATAGCTTCAATCATACAAGTTTTACACAAAATTTATATGTAAAAGCTGAGATCATTGCCAAATTGAATTATTCAAGCTATAATGCTGATCTTCACCATATAAAATATGGTTTCTTTTGAGTGAAATAATCTCATGATTGCAAATAAGTTTTTAAAAGTGGGGTTATAATTACTACAATATAAAAAGAACGAGTGATAGTCATAATTGGAGCAGATACAAGATGGTTTGATATCCTTCTCTCTGCAAGGAATAAATACATGGTGAGCATATATTGTCATGGGAAGGACTAACCGTACTCTTTGTGTTTGTAATATAGCATTTTGATATATACGCATGTCTATACCCGATCGATTGGACATCTCCACCTGGAATTCATTGTCGGATTTTTGCTCATCAAAACCGCGTGCCAAGTAAGCTCCCTCCTTAATCCTTATATTTTTCTTAATCTACACATCTACATAATTGTAATTTGGGTGTTTAATTAGTGTTGTTTCCATAAAATTGTATTATCTGAGATGGTTGTTCTAGAATTGTGAATCGTGATTGTATCTCCTCTAAGAAATTGTCAAGTTAAGCTATAAAAGAGGCTAACCTGAGCTTCCTCTTTAATTTAGATGGTAAGAGAGTTTTTATAAACGCGTAGCTACGGATCGGGAAATCACCAGAATCGAGAAAGCAAGAATACGAAAGAGAGTTTTTAAACAGCGAGACCCTCGACTAATCCAGTTGTAGCGGCTGATAGTCCGATTCAAGTCACATTAACAAATCTCCACCTTGACTTGAATCCTCTTCCTTTTAAATCTCTGATGTACTCTACTCCTTCTCTCTCTCTCCCACCATCAATGCCTCGTAGGGCGGAGTCACCCACTCAAGACATTCAGCAAGTCCAAGCAGTGTTGGAACTTGCCATGTGGAACCGGCTTCGTGAACATATCAGCAGGATTATCCGTTGTGCCAACCTTCATCACCTTAATCCTCTTCTCTGTCCTCAAGAAATGATACCTCACGTCAATGTGCTTAGTCCTCTCATGGTGGACTTGATCCTTGGCCAAGCATATTGCATTCAAACTGTCGCAATACACCACTGCCTGATCATGATGTAGACCCAGATCACCAACCAGTCCCTTCAACCATATTCCCTACTTAGTAGCTTCTGTCAACTTTATATACTCTACCTCAGTAGTAGACAATGTCACTGTTGACTGCAAAGTTGCCTTCCAGCTCACTACAGAACTCCCAAGACTGAATACATAACCGATCATCGATCTCTTCGTGTCAACATCTCTAGCATAGTCCGAGTCAGCACCAAGCACTCTGTATCACTTCCGAAGCTAATCCCCACATCAGGTGTACCCTTAAGGTACCAAAAGATCCTCTTCACAGCCTGCCAATGCTCCTTCCCAGTTTGTATCATGAACCTGCTGACAACACTAACATGTGCAACATCAGGTCTAGTGCATACTATAGCGTACATCAAGCTACCTACTGCACTAGCATATGGGACTCTCGACATGTACGCTTTTTCAGCCTCTGACTGCGGTGCATAAGGTGAGGATAGATGTGTTGAATCAAAGGATGGGGCTTTTGAAGACTTTTGATTGGAAAGAACATAGGATGAAAATGAAACTAAAAATATTATTAGAATTGGAAGAGAAGAAATCTGCTTTAAACAAGAGAGTAAAGAAGAAGATGAAGAGCAGAAAATGAAGAACAGAAAAAGAGCTCAGAACCCTCACAACACTTGGTTACCCAGATATAGATCACTATAACCCACCCGGCTATCCAGATCATAATCACTATAACCCAAGCTATTGTAGGGAACTAGAAAACTCAACACTCTTAGATTACCCAGCCATTGCTCCTGTAATCTACAGAGTAAACTAGCAAACCTGGACCCATCAACAACCCAAAAGAATCCCTCTTTCCCGTTGCCGAACTATCAAATCTAAGAAGATGGATTCGTAGCTCTTCAATAGAGCTTCGGGAAGATGACCGCTGAGGAACTAGAAGATGGTGATGATGAAGCTTCCATCAAGGGGTGCAAAAGGGCTCTTGGAGGGCGAGAGGTGACCGACTTCGTGCTCTGAAATGGCAGTATGCCTATTTCTCTGTTTTTGGAGCTGGCTTTGTGAAAAAGGAGCACTTTTGGGACTTCTGCTTTTGGAGATTGACGAGCCAAGGTGAAGGATGATAATGACTTGGGAGGCTGCAGTGGGCTGTCATTAAAAGGCCTTTGATAGGCTTAACGATGGTGGGCTTCAGGCTATGTGGGCCAAGTCCAACAATTTCCCCCTTCGTCCGAGCCTTGGCAAGATGAGAAGTTTGGTGAAATGAATTTGATGCCGTTGGTGCGAAGTTCAACTTCGTTCGAGCTTGAGTTTCGCGGACTGCAAAAGAAAACACACAATGTTCAAGAAGTGATAATCATACCCCCATTACCAATGAAACTTAAAAGGAAACCAAATGATTTGCTTTGTTCATTAGCAAATGAGCATGAGGTATTCCCCCTGAGATGAGAGACTTATGGATAAAAGATTTATAAAGATGATCAAAGATTCCAGTTCTCATTTATTGGACAATGAGGATACTTTAACTTTCATTCACACATTAAAATGGTACTCACAACAAGTGTCCATATTTAAAGCCATCAAGTACACTGGTTGGTTAAAATAATAAAGTAAGCATTATTGAACCAGTTCTCTTTATATATTCACCCTAAGTTGGAAATCATATAAATCAAATATTGGATGAGGCATTAGCGAAAACATTGACATTACGACACATGAAACATCTCAACAAATCTTCATAGCTGATTAATAGAGGACTGAAATTGAACCAACAGATTTAAAACAATGTATGATAATGAGCAACAAGTCACATTCACGACTCATTAAAAGAGACATAATCAAGACAGAGCAAAGAGTAGTGTGCAGTAATGGGTATGCAACATGTGTTTTAAATTAAATACGGATTGGGCACTTGCAGGATTCCCCCCTAGGATTATGCTCTCCCCCTAAACATTTCAATCTGTGTGACACACAAGGGCAATTCAAATTATTCAACAATGAAGTCTCTTCCAAACCCAGGAGGCAGTACTGCATTTTCCCAATTCCCAGAGGGTAAGATTTTTAAGGTAAGAGATAAGGTAGAAGGATACTTCCGTTGTTGGGGAACACAGGTGTATTGGAATGATAAAAGGATGCTGCATTACTCAGTAAAGCAGGTTTGGGCAGATTTGCAGCCGGGTAGGCCTCAAGTGGCTTGGTATCAGTTGGTTTGGGGAAAGTACTCGATTCCAAAACATAGTTTTCTATGTTGGGTTATAACAAGAAATAGGATTACAACTCTTATGCAATTGCAGAGCTGGGGGAAGATAGCGAGTGCAAACTGCTTGTTTTGTTTGACTCATACAGAGGACAGGGATCACTTATATTTTCACTGTCAATATACTTCACAGGTGCTGAAAGGCTGCCTGCAAATGTTGAACTTGAGTTGTCCTCAGTTAACTGGTTATGATAATTACTTGGCTTGGGCAGTCAGAAAATTCAAAGGGAAGAAGGCAATGGCCATGGTAGGTCGATTGGTTTGGAACTTAGTGGTGAGTTTGATTTGGAGGGAACGTTGTGGAAGATTGTATGGAAGTACAGCTGTGCACTCTGGGGAGTTGATAAGGGAAGTGCGCAGGACAGTAGAGCTGGCTAGACATGGCAATGCAGCTCTGGATGCTGATTGTAGGGTGATTTTTAGTCAGTAACAGAAGTGGTTAGGGTAGTTTCTGGTTTTGTTGTTAGCTGTGTATATGTAGTAGTATAGTAGCAGAAGTCCCAGTGTTGATGTAAAGATCCAGATGTGTTTCTTCCTCTGTTCTAAAGAGGAGGCACATAGAGCTTAATAAAATTTTTTGATATTGCCCATAAAAAAAAAAAAAGCAAAGCCAATAGCTAGTCATATTAATCAAGCAAGCGGCAGAAACCCAACATAATGCTTCAATAATTATCTGTACACTTTGGCGTAACATGATGGTTAATTGGTTTATAACACCTTTTGGTGGCTCATTCACAAATAAGTGCAAGTATTTTAGAAATCAGGACACAGACGGATTGCTTAATAAGTCACAAAGAAAGAGACCTGATATACTAATCTAAACATGCACATCTAACGCCAATCAAGCAGATATCACCAATACATATATGGTATGAAGCTTAGTTGATGATCCTGCTTTTCTAGAGATATGGTCGACATTTTTCACAAAAATTGAAAAAAGCAATTCATTCACCAAATAAGTACCCAAGCAAACATTGCCAACTCAGTTATAGAATGCTTTTACTTGATAAACCATTTGACTGCATACGCAGAACTATCAGCCCACCATCACCAAAACACAGCAGACACGACAAATAGCCAATAACTATCAACCATGGTTCTTAAACACATTAGAAACAAATGACTGAGTGATAACAACAAGGTTCAGAATCTAACAGAAAATTCAAACACCAAGTCTTAAAATTGCAGTAGTACACAACTTACTGCCTTAGGAGGCAGCTGTAACCTTGCGGATGAGAGACATAGATCACAAGTATAATATGCAGCTTGACCTCGCAAGATCAAGCATACATTTCAGGATTTATATCTAGTCAGACCATGAAATTGGTTTATAACTAGTATGATACTTGAAGATAATTCCAAACATGTGTTTACATGCCCACTTAATCCTTGTTCAAGCATCAATTAAGACAAATAAAAGCACATTGTAGTGGCATCACAAAGAATTTAATAAATAATGAAGGGTAGAACATGCTGCCCTAGAAGTTATGTTTAAATTATAATGATTCTCCTTAAAAGATTCCAAAACCAATTGCAGCATTTAGTTCTTCTAAAGCCTCTGTAGTTTCTATTTAGCAGATTATACAGTAATCATTAACGAAATATCCTTTCTTTCCGAAGAGCATGGTTTCCACAGTTTATGTGACGAGAGCATTTAGACAAGAGAATCAGGATTTATGTTATGCTCTCAAATTTCACCTCTTATTAAGCATGATTAGCACATTTGAGTACCCAAAATGTTTTGGATTGCCCTTATTTCCATTTCTTTTTATAACAAAATTCTTTTAAGTGTCCTAATTTTCTGCAGTAAGAACATTCATATATTTGTCGATATTGACTTCTACTTGTTCTCTGGTTAGAGTGATACATTGACCTAGGATTATTCATTGCAGTAGTCTTTCCAAAATGTGCAGTATTTCCAGAGTAATTATGCTTAATAAGTGGATTATTATGTCTCTGAACCGTAGGAACATTGGAAGAGTATTTCCAAACAATTGAGTCTAGTTTTCTTTTCAATGACTCATTTTCATTTAAGAGATCAAGCAGCCTCTTGTTAAGATCAATACTCTCTCTATGTTGAATTTGAATTATCATATTTAATTCTTTCACTTCCTTCAATTTTGATTGCAATTCACTTATGATCATACAGCTTTACTTTGGGTAAATACAATTTAATATCCAAACCTTTCATTTTAAACAATATAATAGCCAAACCTTTTCGAAAACAATCTAATATCCAAATCGTCAACTTTCCGTTCGTTTGACCGTTAGTTGACACTTCAAAAAAGCTTTGTTTAGGAGAAATTGTCACAATACAACTTTGTTTTCTTGTTTTGGCATTGCAGATGACTGAATATTTAGATATTCTATACCATCATGGTGGAGTCATGGACTTCTCGGGTTTGGAACTACGATATGTTGGTGGTTTTTCAGAGAAGATGTCGATGGATATTGATGAAGTGTCGTACTTCAAACTTTTTTGAAGTGTCAACTAACGGTCAAACAGACAGAAAGTTGACGATTTGGATATTAGATTGTTTTCGAAAAGGTTTGGCTATTATATTATTTAAAATGAGAGGTTTGGATATTAAATTGTATTTACCCTTTTACTTTTCAATAAATTTCATTCATTCTTCACATTAGATAAAGTGTTATTAATATCTATATTAGTTCTAGGCACATATTCGATTTCAGAATCATAATCATAATCATAAAGTACCTGGTGACCATAGCTGCTGTTGCTACTCCCATTGCTTGAGATTCTCTCTGAATTTGTTGCAAAGGCCATGTATGCAGTATTTTCCCTTGGTGAATCATCCTCAGAGCTATAATTGCTCTGAGATGCATCTATTGCCTTTTCTTTAGCTTTTGCAGTTGTGGGAAAATTGTATCTTATATGACTAGCATTGATACATTTGAAACAACTTACTTCTTTTTCAGAAGAAGATTTTTCGGGCTTGAAAAACTCACTTTCAAATCTTTCCAACCGAGTTGGATTTTTGTCAAATCTCTGCTGACTTGTGCTTTTTGCCCTTTCAAAATTTTCTCTATAATTGTAAGAGTTATTTCCAAATGATCGAAATCCTTTGGAACCTGAAATTCTTTGTTTATTTTCCTTTAGAAATTTCAGCATACTACGATACTTTTTACCTACGAAAGCTAGTTCTCTGGAAAAGTCATCGTCTAATTCATCATAAGATTCAGTATCATAGTTCTGTGTTTTGAAAGCAATATTTGTCCTTCTCTTTTTATCATCACGGTTCATTTGATTGATGACATCTTCATGGGTTAGGAGAGAACCAATCAGATTTTCAACATGTAGCACACTCAAATCTTTAGCCTCTTCATAGCCGTACGCTTTGGAAACCATACTCTTGTAAGAGACCTTAAAATCTTTCTAACTAGTTCTTTGCTTGAAAAACTTTTGCCAAGTCCTTTCAACCGATTAATCAGATCATTGAACCTTTTGTACATGTCAGATATAGATTCATCTGAAAACATTTGGAAAGATTCATATTCATTTAGAAGAACATCAATCCGAGTTTCTCTTACCTCAGACGTCCCTTCGTGGGTTATTTGGAGAGATTCCCATATTTCCTTGGCGGATTCAGATTGTGCAACTTGGCTTCTTTCGTCGGGCAGAGAGCGGAGAAGAGTATGTGCATTGCTCTCGAGTCAAGCTGTGCATTGATCTTCTGTTCTTTACTCCCGGATTCTTCATTTTCTACATCCATGGTGATTACTCTTTTGCGGATAATTCCCCATAAGTCATTGTTGATTCCCCTTAGATACAAACGCATGTGTTTCTTCCAGGATGCATAATCGGTTCCATCAAACCAAGGAGGGGATGATATTGGTGAGAAGGTACTGGAGGATGAAGATGGACCAGCCATGGAGCTTTTCTTCTTGGCGACAGTTAGTCCAACAAGAAGGCGGCTCTGATAGCAATTGTTGAATCAAAGGATGGGGCTTTTGAAGACTTTTGATTGGAAAGAACAGAGGATGAAAATGAAACTAAAAATATTATTAGAATTGGAAGAGAAGAAATCTGCAGAATCAATCTGCTTTAAACAAGAGAGTAAAGAAGAAGATGAAGAGCAGAAAATGAAGAACAGAAAAAGAGCTCAGAACCCTCACAACACTTGGTTACCCAGATATAGATCACTATAACCCACTCGGCTATCCAGATCTTAATCACTATAACCCAAGCTATTGTAGGAAACTAGAAAACTCAACACTCTTAGATTACCCAACCATTGCTTCTGTAATCTACTAAGTAAACTAGCAAATCTGGACCCATCAACAACCCAAAAGAATCCCTCCTTCCCGTTGTCGAACCATCAAATATGAGAAGATGGATTCGTAGCTCTTAAATAGAGCTTTAGGAAGATGACCGTTGAGGAACTAGAAGATGGTGATGATGAAGCTTCCATCAATGGGTGAAAAAGGGCTCTTGGAGGGCGAGAGGTGACCGACTTCGTGCTCTGAAAAGGTAGTATGCCTATTTCTCTGTTTTTGGAGCTGTCTTTGTGAAAAAGGAGCACTTTTGGGACTTCTGCTTTTGGAGATTGACGAGCCAAGGTGAAGGATGATAATGACTTGGGAGGCTGCAGTGGGCTGTCATTAAAAGGCCTTTGATAGGCTTAACGATGGTGGGCTTCAGGCTGTGTGGGCCAAGTCCAACAAGATGAACATTTGAAGCACTAGGAGTATTTAAGGGCTTTGCTGAAGACATGCCAAACCTCGACAGTATCTTCTGGATGTAGCTCTTATGTGACAAGAAAAGCTTCTTCTTTGACCTTTCCTTGTAAATCTCCATACCCAAGATCTTCTGAGCAGCTTCCAAAAACGTTCATCTCAAACTCAGCACTGAGAAGCCCCTTTAACTTCTGGATATCAAACTTCGATCTCGCGGCTATGAGCATATCATCCACATACAGTACTAGATATATCATCAAACCATCCTCTGCCTTGTTGTGATATACACAACAATCATATGGACTTCTGTTGTAGCCCAGCTCAAGCATGTAACTGTCAAATCTATTGTACCGCTGCCTTGGAGATTGCTTAAGTCCATACAAGGAATTCTTCAGCTTACAAACATAGTCTTCCTTTCCTGGAACCTAGAATCCTTCTGGCCGAGTCATATAAATTTCTTCCTCCAACTCTCCATGTAGGAAAGTTGTCTTCACGTCTAGCTGCTCGAGCTCCAAGTCATAATGCGCCACTATTGCTAGTAGCACCCTGATCGAGGTATGTCTGACCACTGGTGAGAAAATCTCATTGTAGTCAACTCCTTCCCTCTGGGAGAAGCCTCGTGCAACCACCCGAGCTTTAAATTTAATGCCCTCTTCAGAACTGATTCCTTCCTTCTTCTTGTAGATCCACTTGTTTGTCACAATCTTCCTTCCTTGTGGTCGTTTGACTAGGTCCCAAGTCTGATTCCTGTCATGGGATTCCATCTCATCTCCCATTGCGGCAAGCCACTAATCAGCTTCACCACCCGAAACTGCTTCTCTATAGGACTGTGGCTCTCATGCATCCACTTCTTTAGCAACATGAAATGAATACGCCACCATGTCCTCGAAGCCATACCTCTGTGGAGGTACTCCTGCAATCGCTTTCTTCGGTCTACTGGAAGCCATAGACTGTTGAGCTCGTGCACTGGACTCTGAAGTTTCTGACTCTGCAGAGACATCTTCATAATGTTGATCTTCTCCACCTTGGTGCTCAAACTCACTCTCTTTGAGAGTTTGCAGCTCCACTTGTTTATCAACATTCCTGCTACCTTCAACAAAAATAACCTTCAACATGGGGTTAAACATAGACTTCTCATCAAATATCACATTTCTACTGAGTATAACTCGATGCTCAAAAGGTGACCAGACTCGAAATCCCTTAACTCCATCTCCGTAACCCACAAATACACCCTTCTTTGCCCTTGGGTTCAGCTTACCCTCATCCACATGATAATAAACAGGACACCCAAAAACTTTTAGTGAAGAGCAATCATCAGGCTTATCATACCACACTTCATAAGGAGTCTTACACTCGATACCTGTGTGAGGGCCACGGTTGATCAGGAAGCACGCCATGTTCACTGCTTCTTCCAATAATCTTCTCTCTAGTCCAACATTAGAGAGCATGCAACGGCTCTCTCCAACAATGTTTGGTTTATCCTTTCTGCAACGCCATTCTTCTGGGGTGTATCTCTAACGGTCCGATGACGGGCAATCCCTTCATTCTTGCAGAATTCGTTGAACTCGGAACTGCAGAACTCCAGACCATTGTCCGTTCGCAACTTCTTGATCTTCTTACCGGTCTGATTCTCCACCAATGTCTTCCACTGCTTAAACTTCGTGAAAGCCTCACTTTTTTGCTTCATCATGAAAATCCAAGTAAATCTTGAATAAGCATCAATAATAGACAGAAAATATATGCTGCCTCCAATGGATTCAACTCGTGAAGGACCCTAACAGTCGGAGTGGAGGTAATCCAGTATCCCCTTCGTCTGGTGGATACCCTTCTTGGGAAACTTATTGCGATGTAGCTTCCCAAACACACAATGCTCACAGAACTCCAAATTCTTCACCTTGTGCCCGCAAAGAAGATCCCTCTTCGATAGAACTTGCATCCCCCGTTCACTCATATTCCCCAGTCTCATGTGCCAGAGAGTGGTCATATCTTCCCGATGAGCCTGAGACGATGCAAATGCAGCAGAATCTGACAACATATTTCCTTGTAATGCATACAAGGTACCACGTTTCACGCCTTTCAGTACCTTCCTCGAACCCTTGCAAACATACACAACTCCACCTTTTCCTTTGAAACTGAAGCCCTTGCTGTTGAGTAGACTCAAGGAGATCAGGTTCTTTGTCATTCGTGGAACATGTCCGACATCATTCACGGTACAGAACGAACCATCATGTGTCCAAACCTTTATAGACCCGATTCCAACAACCTTGCAGACATCTCCATTTGCCATTATCACGTTACCACCATCTATCTGCTCGTAGGTTGTGAAGCAATCCCTGTTCGGAGACATATGGTATGAGGCTGCAGTATCCAGAACCCACACATCACCACGATGTGCCTTATAATCTACAGCCAAGGCGAGATCGTCTTCAGAACTCTTGTCCACTTCTGCCACGGCAACTGAAACTTGGTTCTTCTATTGCCCTCTTCTCCTGGGACAGTTGTACTTTCAATGCACCACTTCCTTACAATTGTAACAAGCATCACCTGGCTGTGGATCGGGACCATTGGAATTCTTGTTCGAATTTCCTTTACCCGATTTCTTCTTTCCCTTGCCACCTATGACAGCCAAACCCGATGCCTCACCACCTATACCAGATTCGGACTCCTTATGCATGATCTCTCTCGTATTAAGAGCAGATCTGACATCCTCCAACGACAAGCTATCTTTACCAACAATAAAAGAATCCACAAAATTCTCATATGAACTCGGCAAATACACAAGCAGGATTAGGGCAGCATCTTCATCATCAACTTTCACATCTATATTGCATAAATCTAACAAAATAGAGTTAAGTTGCTCCACATGTTCCCCTCAAAGGCGTACATTCTTGCATCCTCAAGCTGAACAACCGTTGCTTGAGATGCAGCTTGTTGGTTAGAGACTTAGTCATGTACAAACTCTCTAGTTTCAACCACAAGCCCGCGACAGTCTTCTCAGCAGCGACTTCAATGATGACGTCATCAGAAAATGATAGCATGATGGTCGAGTGGGCCTTCTCCTCCAGGGTATTCCACTCATCGTCAGTGGCGTAACCAGGATTTCATCTAAGGTGGGTCCACTTAGAAGAAAAATACTCTTGGTAAAATAATTTATGTTAACTTTACGAATCATTCATGACATAACCTTATATTGGAAATTTTTGGTTAATTAAAATAGATTAGTAGTCGAAAGTATCAAGAATATTACTCTATATACCAAACAATTATTCATGATTTAGTTAGTCGTTCTGTTTCGTATGATGTTCTTTGTCAAAAACCATGAGTATCTATAACTCGAATTGTCAAGAGATATTTAATAATAAATCTTACACCAACAATAATTCATGTTTAGTTAGTCATTCGCTTATAAATTATGCTATTTGTCAAGAATCTTTTTGAATCAATAAATTGAGTTGTTGGAAGAGGTTCAATAATATATCTTATACTATTTACTAGCACGCTCCCTCATATAAGAAAGTCAACTTATAGAAAAAGGAAGTTTGCACAAATCTGTATACCGTGTACTTAACAAATGAGGTCGCCAAGATTCGAACACAAAATCTTTCGATCAACTATTCTCAATTAAATACGCCATAATTTTCGATATAAATTAACTATTGTACCTAATTGAACAATTTTCCTTCCGAATCAGGGTGGGTCCCGAGACCCACCCTGTTATACTCTCCCTCCGCCACTGCTCATCGTCATCAACCGCTGCCTTCTTCTGTTTCGCAGACAGCGGCCCCCCACAGCCCTTGTTGTTTCAATAAAGCCTGCATAGCGAAGCTGTTCTTCCCCATGAACTTCTCTATCTTCATGTTCACCGACTTCATTCTTCTTAATAAAAAATCCTAGCTTGATTTCCAGCCGCGACTCTGATAACACTTGTTATAAACGCGCTGCTACGGATCGGAAAATCGTCAGAATCGAGAAAGCAAGAATACGAAAGCGAGAATCGAAAACACGACACACCATTTATGTGGTTCACTAACACGATGTGTGTTAGCTAGTCCACGGGCGAGAGAGAGCCAGTTTCACTATATCGAGGAGATTACAGATTACAGAGGAGTATGAGAAGTACTTCTCCATGTAGGTCTAAACTTAATCCAATCTAGCAAATAAAACGATTACAGACCAGGCCCAGAACCCGAACCCAAATAACATTGGGCTCATACACCGCGAGAGCCCCGACTAATCTAGTCGTAGCGGCTGATAGTCTGATTCAAGTCACATCAACAAGAGTAATGATCCACTTCAAATTGATTGGGGTTGGCAATACATGAGAAACGGTTTAGCCTTCTTCAGAGCATCACAAGATCCTGATAGTATCTCAACCAAAGCAATTTTTGTTTTCATGCCTGATGTTGATACAAGTTGTTTACCTAGAGGCTAGAGGAGAGAACCCCAACAAGTTAGCTCTTGGAGTTGCGATGTGAAAATGTGTAAGGCAGAAATAGTTTATACAAAAGGCAATACTATGATCATATAAAATGCGTTGGTAGAGATAGTCATCAATCTCATTTTATTGACGAAGCCACCGAGGAGAATAGAGGAATCGCCATTGGTACTCTAAATTTTACAAGGCTATAATTATAATGATAATTTCTTTCATTTCATGTAAATTTGAATTATGACTGAAGTGATATTATCCCAAGCCATAAATTGCAGCAAGGAATTGTCATTTGAATGAATATGCACTGATGCAAAATGCCATATAGCTGCCACGAAGGAGTAAGAGTGAACCAATTAGTGTGTTTGCTGTCGAGAAGGATAAGAATCGTGATAATGGGGATGGTTCATGACGATTGACTTATACAAATTGAAGAGAGAGAAAATACAGAGATGTAAGTCCTTTGTATGTTTAGTGTAGCAGAGTGGTTAGGAGTGATTTGGTAAGATTTCACAGTGTTAGGGATATTGACAAAAGTTATTATTTTTTTATGCTTCCAGGCATATATAGCTTGCCTATTTCTTTTGTTTGTATATGAGATTTCTACAGCAAATTGCATGATTTGTATTTATTTTTTTTCAGTCATTTTAATTACCGAAACTATTTATCAAAAGAAACTGGCCGACGCATTCCATCGATTTGATTTGGACATTGTTGGTTTTTGTTTTCTCGACCAGGGATTCATCGCCTTTGGTGTCACTGTGGTTTTTGGTCTAAAGGCAATCCAGATTGGGGTTTTCTTATGAAATCTTTTGGTGGCTTCCATTTTTACCATCAATAATTGGAGTCAAGTAAGAATTCCTTTGGTTTTTGCATGTTCACTCTAGGGGCATCATGGTGCATGGCAATAGTGGCTATATTTAAGGGTAATGGCTTGGTTTGGATTGTCCATTATAGTGTTTATGTTTTACTGTTTCTTTTGTAATGTGATAATGACTTTCCATCATATTATTATAGTGTTGTTGACCTACCTCCGGCCATCGTCGCATACATGTTAATGGGAATTGACTTTCCATCATATTATGTTGTTGTTGAATGACCTACCTACGGCCATCGCTGCATGCATGTTAACGAATAATATCAGTTAGAAAGACTCAATTTCTAAGACTACGTCCGGCCAAGGGGCCGGATAATAAGCTAGTATAGTAATATTAGAAGTTCTAAGATAATCGGACCCAAAATATAAATTCATATATGTTCTAAAAGTGTGAAGATTTTGTGAATGTAGAACTAGAATCTATAGCTAGATTAATTGATAATTAAAAATGCAACATACTTGTCAACATATAAGTCCGCATTATTAAGACATTGATGTCACGAATGTAAAAATATGGGAGCAGATAGTATAACAACAGCTCATTTGTTGTTACTGTAACAACAGGATTCATTAAGGGTAATAAGGTAATTTAATATAAAAAATTAAATAAAAATAAAATCTAATTAATCAATCTCCGCCACCGCAGCACCTTCCTCCTGCATCTCAGTCGGCGGAGGCAGCATGGGACCATCGGAAGTGAAGGTCAGCGTCGCCGTAGCCATTGCCGTTTACGTTAACGGCGTGGATCGAGCCGAAGGAGCCCTCGGAGTAGCCAGGGTTCGGATCCAGTCCAGCTGAAGAAGATTTGAATCCGAAACCCTCGGGGGAGGAGTCGGCGAGCTGATCCTGCCTTCCGACCACTGCCGTATCAGTGACGCTTCTCCACTGCCCTGCTTCTTCCACGCCACTCCTGCTTCTCCACAACCCTGCTTCTTCCACGCCGCTCTTGCTTCTTCTATCACATAGCAATTTATACTGCGATGATGGAACTCGAGTCTTCTCTTGTTGGGTACATTTCCAGTTTGTGATTAGGACAAGAATTGTTGAAAATTGGAGATGCAAAGCTAAGTCCAACAAGAAAAGGACCTCGATCTCTCAGGTATGTTAATTAATTAATTAATTAAATAATTATCATGTATGTAGGTTAATAGAGCAGGAGGAAGTCTTCGATCGGTTAGGTAAATAACTAATAAGTCTTGGATGAATTAATCAATGAAGACTTCCCATTTGAATGATATAGTCATAGAACACCAGGTCAAATTGCATGTTAAATTGATTGTTTGTATTTTAGTGTATTATTGTGTTTATCATATGCATTTAGGAGATATCGGTATGCAGATCACTAGTCTTTAATAAACACACCAGAAACCTCCTAATGCAGACCACAAACGTGATAAAAAAACTATAAAAAAAGCAAACAAAAAACCTTCTAATGCATACCACAAATTCCCTAAAACAAACCACAAGCCTTACAAAGCAAACCACAACATTTGCGAAAACACACCAGAAACCTCCTAATACAGACCACACACGTGATAAAAAACCACAAAAAAGCAAACCAGAAACCTCCTAATGGAGACCATAAATCTCCTAAAACAAACCACAAACCCCACAAAGCAAACCACAACATTTGCGAAAGCACACTAGAAACCTCCTAATGCAAACCACAAACACAGTAAATCAAACCACAAAAAAGCAAACCAGAAACGTCCTAATGCAGACCACAAACATACTAAAACAAGCCAGAAATCTCACAATGCAAACCACAAAATTTTTGAAAGCAAACCAGAAACTTCTCAATGCAAACCACAAACACGATAAAGCAAACCACAAACTTCTCAATGCAAACCACAAACGTGATAAAGCGAACCATAAAAGGCATACAAAAATGTGAGAAACCAAACCATAAATCTCACAATGCTAACCATAACATCCGGTGATCGTTGACCGGTCAGCGAAGACCGTTGACCGGTCAACGAAAATCGTTGACCAAACTCCGATGACCGTCAGTTACCAGATTCCGGCGCCGATAGGCATATTCCGGCCCCGATGACTAGATTTCGATGCCGGTAAGCATATTCCAACGCCGGTAAGCATATTCCGGCGACAGTGAGCATATTCCGATGACAAAATAGCATATTCCGGCGACGAAAAGCATATTCCGGTGACCGGCGACCATTTTTCGGCGACCGGTGACAGAATTCCGGCGACCAAAATTTTGGGTCGAAAAAATTTAAAAATATTTTTTTTTATTTTATTTTTATTTTTTTTATTTTTTTATTTAAACATATTTTTCATAATGACAATTATACCCCTGCTTTGATTTTACACTAGGTCAACTCATCTAATAAAAAGTCATCACAACCCTAGCTTCTTATTGGTTGGAGACTAGTGGTGTTACAATAACAACACAAGGAGTGTTGTTATAGTAACCGGTCCCTAAAAATATCGAAGGAAGTTAGAGAGAGGGTATGCTATTCATTGTTTGTGTTTTTATAATCAAAGTATGATTTACAAAATACTTTGCTGCAGAAGTGACAATAACCTGTGGCTGTAGTTTAGTGGTAAGAATTCCACGTTGTGGCCGTGGAGACCTGGGCTCGAATCCCAGCAGCCACATAAAATTTTATTTTTTTGTCCTTTTTATTTTAGGAAAACCCCTCTACACTTTTTTTTTTTGGGATCAAAGCGAAGTCTTTTTTAGTTTTTTTTTTCACGGTGCTTGCGTAGCGGCGGGAGTGGTCACCGCGGGGAAGATGAACAGGAAATTTGGAGCAGGGAAGCCGCCAACCGGCACACCTTCACTAGCCTGGTCATGCGTCGTTGTCATCGCTTCCCTTCTCTCCGGCGCCTCCATCGTGCACAATATCTACAAACCTGATCTCGTAAGTCCCCACTCACCTTGCGTTCCTCCTCTGCTTCGGGAAATACTTGCTCACCACCTGTTCGATAAAATGCTCGTCTGACTGAAGTATCTTCCCTGGCGCAGACGTTACCTGCGGTGGAGAATGTTGATACCGCTGCTGAGAAAGACGAAGTCCAGGACCAGAAGCATTGAACCCTCTACTTTGCAGCACCAATTGAATCCAACTCTGACTCTCTTCGCTGTTGCGCAACTCTTGATCTGGGTAGTCGAACTCTGAAGTTAAATGATATTCTGTGATTGAATGTTCTTTCATTTCTGTTTGGGAAGAATCATAATCAATGGATCGTGACAGTCTTTGTCTTCTTAGTATGCCAAGAAGCCAAGGCATTTTGTTGCTATGGCAAATGGCACCATACTGCTTCTGGTTTTAATTAACTGAGTTCTCATCAAACATTGCTGTGTTTCCATGAGCCTTTAATAAACTAATCTATTTGTTGGCCTTTCTTGATCGCTTGGAGGGTTAATTCGTAAAAGCTAAACGGGGCTTCCATTCGATACGCTTTATTTAAATCATTGAGCCAACCTCTGGCTATGCTTTGCTTTGAGTGTCTTAGTCTTGCATTCTTGTCATTCTATGCCTCGTCTGGCTGGAATCAGATGTTCATTTGACATGACAATTCGTTTTGGCTAGCTAGTTAATCAGCCAATACTGTTACTTTCTGTTGACATGCAACATGTTTGATCTGGGAACCAGAGTTTTGTCTGAGAATAGTCGCCCCCTCGCTGGAGGAGGGTGGGGGGTCGGCTACCATATGTGGTTGAGTTCTTGCAACTTGCAAAGGCAAGTTCATTGGAGATCCGCTAACGGTCAAGTTAGAAAATAGTTTTCACTACAGAAACTTATGAAAAGGATCTGTGTTTGTACTTTTACCTCTATGAGTAGTGGAATTGTGGCTCTCGGCCTGAGAAGTATGCAAACAGGTCAAACCTATGTGTTGGAATTGGAAGCATGAGCTAGCGTGTGACAAGTAGTCGGGCGGGCCGCATCGCTTGCAGAAGAGGCGCTAATCGAGGTTAGAGACTGTTGCTACTTGCAAAAGATGGGCCAGAGTGACCAGTGCTACAGGCATTGTACGTACAGTCTTAGAGAGGTATGGTTATCATGGCACTTCCATATATGATAGAATGACTCAACTTGATACATGGGCGTTCCGGAGGAAGATGGATGTACTTGGGGCAACTTGGAGGAAGAGAGGTTGACTCCATGAGTTATGACTTGTGAATGTGTGTAGCCTGTTGGCTCATTTATCGTCAATGCCTCCATGGGTACATGGGGCTAAGGGTCGTTTAGATGGATCATTCTCAAAAAGAGGCAATTTGATTCAAAATACTCATTTTCGAAAATAAGCCAATCTGGTGAGGAAATCTGCCTAGAATATTCTGTTTGGAATGGGTTGTGAGATGGAGAAATGTGATTGAGTCATTTTGGGAAAATACCAATTTACCCTTGTATTTAGCAAGTTTCTCGTTCTGTTTTGCTACAAGTTTCCCGTCCCTGTTTCTGGGTTTCTTTCTGGCGAGTTCATCATCTATAAATCATACTAAGATCCTTTAGAGTTCATCATACCCACTCAGATGCAACTGTTTTCTGCGTTCATAATCCCCACAAACAAAATAGACAATTTTAAAAGGATATCGTGCTCCAAGACAAACAAAATCAAAACAGAAAAAAGAGGGGTTTTGGCTTTGGTGGTCTTTATAACAGTCCCCATTCCACCGCTGTTTTTGAAGTTTTGGCAGAGACAAATATAGTTTAGAACGGAGAGCGGGAAGACGTCCTGGTAAGAACGGAGAGATCAGAGAAATCAACTTGTCGTCGGAAACTTTTGCATCGATCCAAAATACAAATTGAGAAATTGGAAGAAGCAAGATCCGTTGATGAAGAAGCAATCTGCTGATATAAAAGAGTAAGAATTGATGCCCAAAATATCAACCTACCTAGATCGATTTGGATCTCGTCGTCGAAGCTAGATTGGAAAGTCTACAAAAAAGGGAAGAGACAAGACCAGCGATTTTGTTCTCGCCGTTGCATGTCATCTATCAGAGAAGTTGAAGTGTTGAACCCCCTGTTTAGGAAGGAAGGAAGGAATGAATGAAATTGAGGGGAGGGGGAAGGGAGAGGAGCACACTTTTTTCTCTCGTTGAATCAGTTGCTTTTATTGGCAAGAAAGAACCCGATACAACGAAGAAGGATCACAAAGGATCCCACATGTAACAATTCTCAAATCCACATGCAACAACTCAGCTACCCTCACATGATCACGACAAGGCGAGCCATGAACCACCCCACATCTTTCCTTCCACACAAACGTCAATATCATGCACCATACCAAAGCATGCTAATTTCGAGAGTTCCTGCAGACTGCATTGCTAGCAGCTTGTAACATTGTCTCCCAGTCTCTGTGCATCAACAGCTGACAATGCATAATAGAGGCAAGTCTGCGAGAAAAGGAGCAGTGGAGAAAAAGATGATCTCTAGTCTCTACAGCCATACCACATAGAGGGCAGGATGCATACCTGAGTTTACCCCATTTCAGCAACTTGTCCCGCGTGACAATGGCATTCTTAAGTCTTAACTAGGATCCACGCAATCACACTATACCGCCGAGGACATGTTCTGCTACACACAAGCTTGCGTCATGGAACCTCTGGAGCTTTAACCTTCTACGTGTCCCATACTGTGCGAACCGAATAAACCATCATCTCCCTTGAGTCCCAGTATATTTTATCATGCTGCTTATGCATCCATGGATGAACAATAAACCTCATTTTAAGCAGCGTGTGCCATGTCCATGAGCTACTATACTGCACATTCAATGACCATAAATTGCCCTGTCTACAATTGTATTCATACATTCAGGTCACCCACAATGTCCCTGAATTCAATAAAAACAGCCAAAGCATTTGGATAGTACATACTTGATTCCAAGCTTGCAAATCCTTCACCCCCAGGCCACCCTCCTTGTTCGGAAGCGCTAAAGAGTCTCATGCCACGTTAGCTTTGCCTTAATCAGTGTCTTGCCATAAGAATTGAGAGCAAACATTATGTACCCGCTTAAGAACCTTCTTGGGAAGAACAAAGAGTTGCATCCAGTATTGAACAACTCCTAGGAGCACTGAGTTTAGTAACTGCAATCTCCCTGCATAAGTCAACTTCTTCGCTCACCATGATTTAATCCGCTTGGTGATCTTTTCAACCAGAATATCAATTTCATTCGATGATAACTTGCCGGTTATCAAGGGCAAACCCAGGTATCTTACTGCAAGTTACCTTCTTGGAAACCAAAGAGATCCAGAGCATTGTTCTTGTATTTAATTGACTCTCCTCCAAAATAAACTTCACACTCAGCAAAATTACTTTTAAGCCCAGACAACTGATAAATTTTTTGCAGAACCGCTTTGACCTGAAGAATAGATTGAGCATATCCAGTAGTAAACACAAGAATAACATCCGCAAAACACATGTGATTTAATGCAATTCTTTGGCATTGTGGATGAGAATCAAACCCTGAATGACTAGCTTGCAAAATCATGGTAGAAAATCCCTCCATGGCTATGGTAAATAGATATGGTGACAATGGATCACCCTGTCATACCCCTTTCCTATTCCTAAAGAAACCACATAAGCTGCCATTGACGTTTATACTACAGTGTGCAGTCTGTGTGCAACTCTTAATCCACTTCATAAACATTTCAGGGAAACCCATTGCATTCATTCATCATAAGGAAAAAATACGTCCAATTAACAGAATCGAACACCTTCATTATATTGATCTTAATAGCACAACAAGAAGACAATCAAATTCTATGATATCCACTAACCAGTTCTTGTGCTAGTAGAATATTATTCATAATGCTTCTATCCTTGATGAAACCAGACTGTGTTTTACTAATGACTAGGGGCAAAACTTCTCTAATTCTTCTAGCAAGAATCTTAGCCACTATTTTGTATAAGAGATTTACACAAGAAATAGGCCTAAAGTTCTTGAAGGTATCAGCATTAGAGGTTTTGGGAATCAGAGACAGAGCTATGGAGTTAACCCCACAAGGAAGAGTACCTGAATTGAAGAAATAAAGGATCCCTCTGGTTACATCAACGCCAATGATGGACCACGTTCTCTTATAGAAGCAAGTAGAAAATCCATCCGGCTTTAGAGCCTTTTGGGAATTCATGCCAAAAACTACACTGCGTACCTCCTGTGCTGTGACATCTTGAATAAGAGTCTCACATTCAGCTGATGGAATTTGCTTTCGAACCAATTGCACCACCTCTTCTTACCGAGGGTTGATATCCAAGTTAGCTTCCCCTAGTAATTTCTTATAGTATCCAATCACTTCCTCCGATCTCTATTCAGACTAAAAAATCTCCTTACCAAACTCCTTTACCAGCTTCCTGATAGCTCTTTTTGAGTTCCAAATTTCCACAGCTTGATGAAAGAAGCCTGAATTTTTATCTCCAACCGTTAACCAAGATACCCTGGATTTCTGCCAACAAAAGCTCTTATAAGCAGAAGGAAGCTTATCAAAGTGATCTTTAGTTTGTGTGACTGCCTCAAAATGTTCTGCTGTAGCATCTGAGTACGCCCTGGTTTGAGCTCTTAGCAGCTCAGCTTCAGCCGCTTTAACTTGATCTTGAAGGTTTCCATAAACCTCTATATTAAATTTTTTAGAGATTTTTAATCTCGCGCAACTTGCACTAAGCAATCTGTAAGGGTGTCCCAGAGATTTCAACTTTCCAACCTTCTTCAACTATTTCCATAAAAGCGTATGCTCTGCCCAAAACTCAAAGTACACTTTCCTATACTTTTTCGGCTTTCCCCCTGTTTTTCTAGCTCCAAAACAGTAACGAGTAGAGAGAATGAGGCAGAAAAAGAATTGTAGAAAGCTACCCTTCAAATTGGAGGGAAATCTTGTTATTTTTATCTCTCGTTCATTCTCTTTTTCTTTTCTTTTCCAATTTCTTCTTTTTGTTTTATGTGACTTTTATATAGCTCTAATTCATTTTTATAGCTTCATTTTTTTTAGTAAGTGGCTTATGCAGAATTTTAAGTTTTAATGTTGATAGTTAACTAATGAGACAATTAGATATTAGTTATTCTATTAGTCTAAACTCTAAACATCATAAACTGAGTTTATACTCTTTAGACGAATATTCCGTTGCAATTTGATTTGTTGTATGTTTATGTTTTTAGTTACTATGTTCATGAATGAATTAAATAGCGAACGATTTTAATAATAGGTTTATATTTTTTTAAGGGCTAATACCACTACAATATCTGAACTATCCGGAAAATGTCACTTGTGTCCTATTGTTTCCAATATTCCATTCCTATCCCATCGTATGATACTTTGTGTCATTTGTATCCGGATACTTTCGTTGACCGTTAAAAATAACGGTTGACCAGACGGTGGTCAAAGTATTTTTGACTTTCGATGACGTGGCAAAAAACTCGACATCCACGTAGATGCCACATCATTTTGTAATAGAAAAGTAAATAAAAAATAAAAAAAAATTGGGAACGATGGAATCTTTGGAGATTTACCCAGATTTTCGTGGGATTTGGATGGAGGGATTTTTTAATTGGGGTTCTTTCTCGATCTGGAAATCAGATAAGCTTGCCCATTACTTCAACCCAGGAAAACCCCAAATCCCATCACAAACCTTCATCCCTGGTGTCTCCCGTTTTTTCTTCTCCCATCGACGATGACCACCTTCGACCCTCTATGCCAAAAGAAGCTACGACGGATCCGAAGAAAAATAAAACAGATCCGGACCCATAGTTGTTGTCGCCACTTCACCTTGCCGACATCATGTCTCTGTATCCTCCTCTGGGGGGGGCTCTGCTATCGTCGCGTTCACCATAGGCCACTGATTCCTCAAGCTTCCCCTAGTTCGAAACATTTGACGAATCGAGATTTCAACTCCATATCTACCTTTCTCTGCAAGCGAGTTCATCTCCAGCTTTCTGCCACCGCTTGGCTCCAATTGCAACGAAGGAGACGAGTGTGATGGCGGCGAAGGCGGTGACGATGGCAGCTGCTTTAGGGTTTCATCACTAACTAAATCGGAGGCCCAAAGGTAGATCTGGACTTCTTTTCCTTCTGCGTTTCGGTCCAAAGGTAGATATGGATTCTCTTTCCATTTTTTCGTCATTCTCTTCTTCGTTTTGCTTCCCGACAGCCAAGCCTTTGTTACCACAGTTAATCAGATCTCCATTTGGGGTGCGTCAAAGGCTTCCGATCTAAAGGGGCTCTTCGAAAGCAACATGGATGGATTGATTTCGATTTTTTTTCTCTGTTGTTCGCCAGATATGGAGCTCGGGTTCGAGTTCTAGCTCCCAGGTTCTGGTCCAGTCGGTGGTAGCTGCGGGGAATAGAAATGGATTGGTAGCTCCGTAGATGCAGGGAATAGAAATGGAATCCATAAGTGAAAAGAAGGGATTGGAATGCAGGGAATGTATTGGAGATTATTTTGAAATATTAATTACAAATTTTATTCCTTGTTTTAATTATTTTAGATGGAAAAATAAATGAAAATTGATAATGAAAATTTCACATCAGATGCCACGTCAACTGGATTTTATGTTAAATACTACCGGTCAACGCCGGTCAACACTAACGGAATAATAGTTCAGGACACAGATGGAATATTGGAAACAATAGCACACAAGTGGCATTTTCCGGATAGTTCGGGTGTTGTAGTGGTATTAACCCTTTTTTAAAAATCATCTACTTTTGATTTTTAATAGTGAACAAAATTAGCTAGAAATTACAAATTTAGTTTACAAGTCATAAGCAATGAAGATAATATCAACATATAATCAAAGTTTTTTACTATTATATACCCAATAAAATAACATATCCATCACAATTCTGAATACACATTTTCCTTCCCACTTTCCTCAATAAAACACCTTGTTATAAGAACCGAACCGGATCAACGGCCGGGCCAGTAGAACCGTCAAACCAGTTACAATAGCGGTTCGGTTCATTGTTTGAACGGTTGTTGATGGACCAAATGGTTTTTCACGGTTCAACATAAAATCAGATGAACCGACACGGTTTAACTGGTCCATTGGTTCACTATTTTAACGAAAAAAAATATTTTAACATAAACTAAGACCATCAAATCATAATTATTTATTTTATATATGCTTCCTCAACCTTATTGTCGATTTTACATTGCCTACTACCAACTAGAACCGTAATTTTTAATTTGAATTAAAAAATATGGTTTCTTTTGTGAGATGGTTGGAATGATTTATTAGATATTTTCGTGATGATATGAATTTGAACTTGTTTATGGTCAATGATAATTTCATTCTTAAATTAGTGTAATATACAAGCCTTATATGTTATATATCATTAACGGTTCTACCAACGGTTCACCAATGGTTTTGTAACGGTTAACCAGTGAACCCTTAAACCACTAACTTTTCCGTTTCAGCCTCCGGTCCGGTTCTGAAAACATAGATAAAACACCATTTTCTTTCCAATTTCCTTAACCTCAAAATTGTCCTCCCCTCTATTTTCCTCCTTCCTTCAAGAACAGAGGGGAAGGGTTCGGTCCCCATGAAAGCTAAACAGAGAGGAAGGAAAAAAGCAGCAAATGTCACTATTGGAAAAAGTGGGCTAAAAACGCTTCAATCTACATTTCCTCCCCCATCCAGGTTTTCTGAATTGAACCCTAACGAGGCAAATGCCATTTCCCCGCCTAAATTGTTTCATTTATTTTTTGACTGTCAAACGAGCCAATTTGGCCCACTTGTCCCATATTGAGGCAATTGGAACAGACTGATCCATTCAAACGATAATGGATCAATTGCAAAATGAGGCAATTTAGTCAATTGTCTTGTTTTACAAAATGAGTAATTTAGAACGAGTCAATTTGAATTACTTGTCCCCACCCTAGATAATTGTAATTGCCTCAAAATGATTCAATTCAGAATTCCCCAGGCCAAATTGCGTCATCCAAATTTTCTGCTGACAAACGAGCCAATCTGGCCCAATTATGTCGGATTGATCCATAAGAATTTCTCATCCAAACCACCCCGATTTGGCCACACACCCTACTCTATTGACCAACAAATCAAATTACTAAGGGGGCGTTTGGAAGTTGTGATTTCAAATGGTGTATTGAGCTAATTCATGTATTTATGAAATTAAGTCATTTTTTTTGTTATATTGAACTAAAATACATGCATTCACTTTTTGAAGGCCCCACCACAATTAGGGGTGGGAATCGGTCGGTAAACGGTAAATTGTTTACCGAATTTACCGGTTTCGGTATACCAACACTGGCAAAACCGTTTACCGATATCGGTTTGCAACCGGTTTACCGATTACCGAATTACCGGTAAACGGTTACAAACCGGTTTACCGAATTACCGCAAGGGCGACGTAGGGGCGGGTTTTCGGTTCGGTTTACCGAAAATTTACCGAAACCGAATTTCTGTTAGTGGGGAAGATGTTGTAATATTTTGATTTTTCTTAGTTTTTTTTTCCTTCATTTTTGTAATTAATAATTTATAACATTTTTTAGGCATATACTTACTTACATTCATGTATCATTTGTAACTCTTATTTATAATATTTTTCTTCATGATGTATGTAATATTTGTGAATAATGAAGTATATGTTATATGTTAATGCCATAAGTTATAACTTAATATTTGAGTTCAAACACTAAGTTGCTATCTATTATTTATTAATCTATTTAATTTAACATAAGTTCAAAGGGTCAACAATCATGATTCATGAATCAACATCAACTCTCATCAAGTATCATCATTCATCAAATATTCAAATTCATCAAACGACAATTCGACAAACATCGTCAAATCAAATTCAAAGGGACAATCATAATATCTAAATTCAACACAAGTTCAAAGTCCAAACTTAAAAAATTAAAATAGACAACCAAATAAGTTAATAACCAATAGCTCATGCTCCTCCTTCTCCGGTAGAACTTGTAGCACCTGCACCACCAACATTTGCACAACCTTTCTTCTTCAAAGTCCTAAGAAGAGTATCATCGGGATCATCATCGGCATCTTGGTTCATGTCTTCGTCGGACTCGGTGGATTCTTCATCATCACCCTCCTCCTCCTCCTCCTCCTCCTCCTCCTCCTCCTCCTCCTCTTCCTCCTCCTCCTCCTCCTCATCATCATCATCAACCCCAACAACAGATCCATGTGCTGAGCTTGGGATGTCACTTGAAGCTTCCACTCGAGATTGGAAAGTATTAGTAACTAGTGCAAATAAAATACACAAATGTTAGTATGTTACTAATGGAATGGTTTAAAATTTAAATAGTAAAGAGTATAGACAAATTAGAATAATAAATGGAATTCTTACCACTTTCATAATCGATTGTCTCTTGATCTTCTTCCTTATCATTCAGTTCATCTGCAGTCTTTCCATTTTCATATCTTATCCAATCTTCAGCACATATCAATGCCTCCACAATGTTTGGGCTTAAAGAGGACCTGAAAGGACTAAGAACTCGACCTCCACAACTGAAAGCGGACTCCAATGCAACAGAGGAGACTGGCACTGCTAATATATCCCTAACCATCTCTGAAAGAATGGGATATCTAACACTGTTCCGAGCCCACCACTTCAGAATATCAAACTTCCGATCATCAATCTCCTCATTAATAGCATCACCAATATCTCTCAAATACTGCTCCAACTCACCAGAACCTCGACCACCCCTCTCAATTTGCTCCTTTCTCTTCTGCTGGAACCGAGCTTCAAATGCGGACTCCACAGAAAAAGATCCATCACTAGTCTCAGTCGGAGTAGTAGTCTGGGTAGTAGGCACAGAAACAGAGGATGAAGTTGCATACTTCATCTTGTAGACATCGTACAATGCAATCATCTCCTTCTTTACTTCATATGCCAAAGCTTCCCCTTTTGAGATCCCATACATTTCCTCCAACATCATAGTCAAATAGTCTAGCTTACGCCTGGGATCCAGCACACAGGCCATGTAAACTATCCTATTTATCCTAAAGTTGTCCTCGTCAGCAACATCATTCTCAAACCAATACTTTCTCACCTTTGCCTCTATTCTCAATGCCATTCTTTGTATCTGACTATCTGTATCTTTCTTCAATTTTGCTATCACTTCATGAATATCCACAATGGCTTTGCAGAAAGTATGTGCAGTGACATATGATGTTCCTAATACAAAGAAAAATTTACCGACATTAGTATAAATAATATAACTAGACATCATTCAATTTAATTTTAAAATTTGAAAGTTATTAGTTCATATACCTGATACACGAAGAGTAAGCTCATAGAAGAACTTCAGGTACTTCATGAGCCGCCTAATACTGCTCCAATCATCTTCTTTTGGAAGACCCTTCTTTGAATCCACATACTCTCGAAAGGAAGAATCAGTAGGACTAGCATACATGAACGTAAAAACCTGCTCAAACCTCTCCGCGGAATCCAACATCAGATAGGTGGAATTCCACCTAGTCGGAACATCCAAAGACAGCAGTCTTTTCCCATCCATCTCCAGATACTCAATGCCTTTCTTGAACTTTGTCATCCGAGCTGGGGATGACTTCACTCATTTCACGCAATCCCTTACCCTCTCCACAGCATCTCCAACCTCCTTCAATCCATCAGAAACAACCAGATTGATGATATGTGCCACACATCTATACTGCAAATACTTCCCTTCTAGCAAATCTGTTCCCCACCCCTTCATTCTCATGCACTGAACAAGAACATCATTCGAACTGGCATTATCCATTGTCATGCAAAACAAACTCTTCACTTTCCATTCATGTAAACACTTCTCCAAAGTATCTGCAATATCCTTCCCCGTGTGACTAGTAATGGGAACAAAGCTAATAATCCTCTTCTGCAACTTCCAATCATCTCCAATAAAATGTGCAATCACACACATAAAATTCTGGTTATTATCACTAGTCCATGTATCTGTAGTGATAGATATTCTTCCTTTGCACTTTGAGTTAAAAAACTCAATCAATATTTCTTTCTTCTCCAGAAAAATGACATAACAATCAGATCTTATTGTTTGTCTTCCTGGTATCACAAACAAAGGCTGAGTTGTTGCCATAAATCTCCTAAACCCCTCCCGCTCAACAAATCTAAACGGAAGCTCATCCAAGATTATCATCATAGCTAATGCATTTCTAGATTTGTTCTGATCAAACTTCCATGGAGTAAGAGTAGAGGTGTCAATCGGGCGGGTTCGGGCGGGTTCGGGCTGGGTTCATTCGGGTTGCGGGTCGATCGGGTTGCGGGTTCTTCGGGATCGGGTTGATCGGGTTGCGGGTTACTCGGGTTACGGGTCAATCGGGCTGCGGGTCAATCGGGTTGCGGGCCAATCGGGTTACGGGTCAATCGGGTGCGGGTCAATCGGGTTGCGGGTCGGGCGATTCGGGTTGCGGGTTTTACGGACCAGAACATCGCGTTACTTTTTAGTGATTACTAGTAAGTAATCATCGTAACTATATGAAGCTAGCACAATACTTGTAAAAAACAAGGAATCACTACTCAAAGTCAAAGACTCAAAGGTGGGGGGAAACAAAATTTTGGGAAAACATTACAGGGGGAATTATTGGCGGGTCTCGGCGTGTGGGGGGAATCAAATTTTGGGGCAGTAGTATTGGGGAACCCAAAATTTAGAGAGAAAAGTTTAAAAATAGTTTTTTAATTTTTTAAAAACAAGTGATATTGTTCATATAAATGTATAGAGAAGTTGTTGGTTTAGCTAGTTAATTGTTTATATGATTTTTGTATTAAACTAAATTATAAAATTTAGAAAAATTGTTGTGAGTTCAATTGTAACTTTACTCGATAACATATAATCTAAACTCTAAATAGTCTATACCCTGGACCCCAAATGATTTTATTCATGAACATGTGTTAATAAATAACTTGATCCTTATTATTTATGATTTTGATTAATCTTGGCTAAACCATTAATAGTTTAATACCTTAATCCTAACCCATTACCTTATACGTCGACTCTATATCATATACCCTAAGCCCCTAATAGTTTGATTGATGAACATATGTTAATAAAAAAAAACTTGATCCGTATTAGTTATGATTTTGACTAATCATGGCTAAACCATTAATACCTTATACCCTATTAGTCGACTTTATAATCTATACCCTAAACCCCTAATGGTTTGATTCATGAACATATATTAATAAGAAAACTTGATCTTATTAGTTATGATTTTGACTAATCGTGGTCAAACCATTAATACCTTATACTCTAACACTACAAGAAAACTGTTTTCTAGTCACAGGATCTTATTCACCGGAAATTTTCCCGTAATAAAACGTATGCTAATAGTCATGGGAAAAAGTCCCGTAATTAGTTGTATAATTCTAGTCACGGGAATTTAACCAGCTACTTTTTAGTATTCATTTCCCGTGATCAATGGTTAGTCACCATATTTACTGTGAAGAAAAGCGAAACAAAATATTTCCACTAATTTGTAAGAATTTCATTGATTTTCAAAATTTCCTTTGGCTCCAAAAACGTTCCCACCAAGAAAAGTACAACAAAAACTTTTCATTAGCGAAAAAGAACAAATTTGGCCGCCCAAACAAAAAAAAATTCCACCAACTTAACGAAAATTTTCCCACCCACGATATTTCCCCCCAAAACGAACTGTTTTGCTTCTCTCTTCCTTTCACAGAGACAAAAAGAAACACACCCATCTTCTTTCCCTTCTCTCATATCTCTTCCTTTCCCGAGGCAAAGAAAGCTCTCATCTTCTTTTCCTTCTCCCATTCTCTCTTTGTTTTCCAGAGACAAACACATTCCTCTTTCTCTTCCTTCTCTCTTCGTTCATAGACAAACTTACCAGAGAAAATATCTCTCTTTTCAATGATGTCTTACTGCTCTGATTGTAGAATTGCAGTAATTAGTGATGTCTCACTGCCTCATTTTAACATTTTAAATGATGCCTCACTGTTCAATTCATGCCTTTGTATTTGTCTTGTTTCTTGTGTTTGGTTGTTAGACATTAAGTATTTTGTCAAGATTTTGTAGATAATGTAAGGTGGAGTTTAGATTTGGTCATTTTATACTGTTGGTAAGCTCTGTTTAACTTTTAGTTTGCTTAATTAGTAATTTATGGATGATTTGTATTTTCTGATGTATTGATTTCAAAGGAAATTTTGGAAATATCATTTCCCTGGCTTTACCATGATGTATGTATGCTGAGCTATGGATGAATTGACCAAGCTTAGCTATGGATGAATCAAAGAGTGTCATAATTTAATGGCTTCTTTTTCTACATTACATGCATTAATGATCTTTACTAGTTCGATCCATGACGTCAAAGGTTCTGGTTAATGTTGGTAAATTAGACTTCGGATTCCATTTGGCGAATTACTAGACACATTTGGTTGATGTTGTTTCTTGTACATATTTTATTAGGTTGCTGAGAAGGGGCATGTGAAGGCTCCTAATTACTTGTACATCTAAATAATAGTTAAGTTAGCAATTTAATTCATTAAATAAGGATATTAAATGTGTTATACTGGTTTTATACGTGTATATTACGGGAAGTCAGAAACCATCAAATGAACGAGAAAAAATAAAATAACTTGACAATAATACACATATGAAAATTTTAAACAAATAAAATAAATACGAGTACATATACGATACAAGTATTTACTAAATATCAATGGTACTCATTTAAAATTGCTTTCTTAAAAGTTTCGCCAAGCAATTCAGCACATTTTATTTATTTATTTATTTATTTTATTATTTTTTTTATAAGCACATTTTCATTTTGTTGCCGCCTCTACAATCCAAATTTTTGCTCCAAAAATTTGCCTCTACAATCATAAATTTTTCCCTCTTTCAAATCCTGAAATTTTGCATCCGTGAATCTGCCCGCCATCTCCCTGAAAATTTTAACTCCTAAAGTTTCAAACTGCCGCCATCCTACCTTTTGCTTTATCTCTTTTATTTCATTCATGAATAAAATATCTCTTTGAAAATTGCAAGCCCTCTTTCAAATGTCAACTTTTGGTTTATCTTCATCGAATTCCTTCTATTATAGTCGGTCTGCGGGTTGGTCGGGTTACAAGTTCGGGTTAGTCGAGTTGCGGGTTGGTCGGGTTGCGGATTAATCGGGTTGCGGGTTGATCGGGTTGCGGGTTAGTCGGGTTGCGGGTCGATCAGGTTGCGGGTTGGTCGGGTTGCAGGTCGATCGGGTTGCGGGTCGGGCGGGTTACGGGTCATTGACTTTTAGTCAAATCGGGTTGCGGGCGGGTTGCGGGTCGGGTTGATCGGGCGGGTTACTCGGGTCGGGTTACATTTTGACAGCTCTAAGTAAGAGAGCCTACCTCACCATCTCCACTTCCAGGTTGATAATTCAATACCGACTGACCACTAGCTTCATTCGCCTTCCTCTCGCACATTAGGTGATGACTCTTCAAACCACTTGTCCCATTGAAGGTTGAATGAGCTTTGATCATCCCTCCACACCGTTTGCATTTGCCGTATGGGTAGTCATCAACTAGCACACGGGTGTAAGGAATCCACCACTTAGATTTTGACTTCTTCCCCTTCCCTTTCTCAATTTTCTTCTGTACACCAGGTACCTCAACAGATGGTGGAGGATTTGCTGTAGATGGAGGAGGATTTGCCTCAGGAGATGGATTTGCTGCAGCTGCAGGTGGATTTGCAGTAATGGAAGGTGTGCTACTAGCCGAAGACTTCCCTTTTTTTGAAGAGCTTCGAGGAGGTAGAGAACTAGCTTTCTTCTTCTTACTACCTCCTCCACGGCTGCCAGCAGAAGCTTTCGTCCTACAAAAAACAACAAAATGAACACATAGTCATAAACCTCCTAAACAACAATTTCTCATCAATTTTAGGTCAATCAAACTCAATGATCAATTCTCATCAATTCAATACAAACTTGAAACTGCAATTCAATTAACTTATTAACATACATATATAGATTTTGGCTAATTGTTATTGCTAAATTCACTAACATACATATTCAGAATTCAGTGAATGTTGACTGTTGTTGCCTGTTGGCTTGTTGTATGCTGTCTCCTTCGTCCCTTTGCTCTCAAAAATGCACAATCCAAGTTCTCTGCCCCAAACCAACTCTGAATATCAAAATGCACAACAATTACATTCAATTCTGATTTCTGAATATCAAAATTCAAACACAAAATGAACTCAGAATGCACAACAAGTCAACAAGGTTTTGTTCAAAAATGGCTTCGTTGGTTCAAAAATGGCTTCGTTGTCTTTGTTCAAACTTCAAAGCTATTGTACGCCACTACATTCACCTCAAAACCTGAATGCTACATCGCTGGTCATTTGATCATAGACAAGCACAGCAGAGTAACTCTGTCCTTTCCTAACAAGATTACTCAATAAGCTTTCCTAACAATATTATCAAACACCTAGAGACAGAGTGCATTCTGCCATTCTCCACCTTTCCTTTCTCAATTTGTCAATTTGTCAGCCTCGTCTGCAGGAAAGCCGACTCGGCAGAGCTCAGAGACTTACCAAAACCAGTTCTCTGCATAGGTGGGATTCTGCAAGTAGAGCTACTCGGTAGAGTCAACACAGTAGGTGAGAATCCGAAATGCAAAATGCACAACTCAACAAGTCAACAACTTACCTATTAATCGCCGAGGGAAGGGAGACTGGGGTCTGGGAGGTGAGGGATTCGGGCCAGGTGGCGGAGCTGTGAGCTGGAAGCTCGTCGGTGGAAGCTCGTCGCCGTCGTCGGTGGGGAAGTGGGAAGGTGGCGGAGCTGGGAAGGTGGCGGAGCGGGAAGGTGGCGTTGCGGCCAGTCGGCGAGGGAAGCGGGAAGGTGGCGTTGCGGCCAGTCCGTCGTCGCCGTCGTGGCCCGTGGGAATCGATGCGCTGCTCGTCGCCTTCGTCAGCAGAAGGAGCGGCCGGCGAATATGAGAAGAAGAAAAGAGGTGGCTCTCGCCTCTCTGCGATTTTCGAACGAAGAAGAGAAGAGAAGGGCTGGCGGCTAGGTTTCGTTGTTTAGGAATTAGGGTATAGATTTGGGGGCCAATCAAAACGACGTCGTTTTGGGTTCGGTAAACAGTTTACCGATTTACCATCGGTAAATACCGATACCGGATTCGGTAAACCGATACACCCCAGCCCACGCTCGGTCGCCTAAACGGTTCGGTAAAACGGTAAACCGTTTACCGAAAAACCGAATCCCACCCCTAACCACAATCACTCAAAATTGAGGGATTGTCAGTCTCTACTTTTTGTTGAGATTGTTCACAATCACTCAAAATTAACTTTTATGTCTTTACAACAAAAACACAATCTAAACATCTAAACAAAGTATTTGTCTAATACATCAAATAATAATACACTAATTAACCCAATACATTCAATTTGAAGAATCACAACTTCCAAACGACCCCAACACACATGACCAACTCTCCCGAATGCAACTCCTAGACTAGTGATGGCAATGGGGCGGGGCGGGGCGGGTACCTCAATTCCCATGCGCCGTCCCACGCTACTACGGGTCGGGGCGGGTAAAACCCGCGCGGGTACGGGGCGGGGCGGGTCGACCCACTCTTACATGTTGTTCAAAAAAAATACAAGTAAATTTTACTTTTTACAATGAAACGTAGGGAAAAACACTTTAAGAATGAAAAATATTGATAATTGAATGGATAATTGAGCCTAACAAGTTGAAAGATCGACTCTAACTAGTTGAAGAAAAGTCAAAATAGGAGAAATATGTATAGATATTGTAAGAAATTGATATAAAATGAGTCTAGAACGTGGCGGCGCGGGGCAGGGCGGGTCGGAAGTAGATACTCATGCCCCGCCCCACGCTACTGCGGATCGGGTAATACCCGTCCCATCACGGGTCAGGTCAGGTAATACCCGCGGGACGGGTTGAAATTGCCATCACTTTTCAAGATCTACAACTTTTAATATAATCATAATTTCAAAATGTACATGGATTTGTGAAAAGTAAAGATAAAGTTATTCTCAAGGTCCCGTATATCCACAAATAATTCCTGTTTTGAAAATTTCATCCTAGTAAAAGTTGTAGATCTTGAAAAGTTATGCAAAATGAAAAAAAATCGCTACGATCGGATACCCGAGTACAAAGTTACGTTTGTTTGAAGTTTCTGCCGAAGTTAGGAGTTGATCGGAAAAAAAAAATGGACCAAACCGCTGGGTGGGGTGGCGGTTTTGGGCCAAACCGCTACCCCACCCAGCGGTTTGGTCCAATTTTTTTTTTTTATAACCGCCCCTTAGCCCCGCGGTTTGCATAGAAAACTGCGCCCCCGATAAGCGGTTTTCGTGTAAACCGCAGGGTGGGGTGGCGGTTTTTGAAAAAGGTAGTATTTTTGGAATTTTTTGGGATTGAGTAGTTTTTTTGGAATTATTTTTTTAAACTGTGGTACTTTTGGATTTTTTCCCTATTTTTTCGGGCGTTGGCCCATAAGTACGAGAAGATAGACCAAGTAATAATGGGCCGTTGACTCCTCCGTAAAACTGTAGACGGGCCTTCCATTTTTCATTTCTATCTCATCTAGCTACTGAGTTTCAGAGGGAAGCAGATCGAGCAAGAGAACGCGCGTGCTTCAGAGTTCAGACCCCATCCCATCCCTTCTCGCCGGCGGCCATAGTTTTTCTCGTCTACCACGCGTAGCTCCCGCATTATCAAAGGTATATGTCCCCCAAGACCCCAATCCTTCCTTTCCCTCGTCTGTTCAGTTCTCGATTTTCTCGTTTCTATTCTACACGGACGGCAGATCGCAGATCGCCGTCTGGGTCTAAGATCTGGTGTTGGAATCGATTTCTTGGTTTATTCTTCTTCTAATATACACGACTGAAATCCGGCAGCCCCTTTGTGTCTATCTTGTGTGAGCCATTAAGATAATAATGCTAAAACCGGTAGAACCCCTGAGAGATCGCATAGTGAATTCCCCTTGTTTCGTAATCATGCCCTTAATTTTGTTGGGCGGTACTGTGGTACATAGGGGGAACTTTTTCTGGCAGTGAATTTCATCTCGGCGCAGAGTAATTGGAGTAGCTAACGAGGCATTCCAATGGTGCGAATCAAATTTGAAATGAATTCTGGAGAAATGATCCCCCTTGAACAAGGGCATATCGTTCTGTTTATGAATTCTCATTCTTGCCCGCCCTTAGCCTTCTTGGGAAGTATAATAATTTAGGTTAATTGCTTGGTCTGCTTTGCTAGTTCCTTTGTCAGACTGCCTACAAGCTAAGTGTAGCATGCAGGTTGAAAGCGAAGTCGTTCTTCCGTAGAGTGTTTGCAATCTTATAGCTTTTGGGGTATGAAGACAATTGCCCTGTTTTTGGCAACCACAGTTTGTTTCTTGGGAGATGAACTAGTATGATTTCATGGGTTGCAATATGCAAATCAAGCTCTTAATTCTGTCGAACCTTGACAGTCGATAACAAGGTGGCACATTTAACCTAGATCTATGTCTAACAAATGGTGGCTGAACTGGAGCTACATTCTTTTCCACGCTAGTCTGCCACTCTTCTTAATGGGGGGAAACTGCAGTGTTACGTTGCAGATTTTGTTGTTTGATGGATGATTAAACTACTATGATGTATATAGTTCTGATAAATGCCATGTTTCATTGTTGGATTCTGCAGATGTTTGACGACCAAGACCTCGGATTTTTCGCCAATTTCCTCGGCATCTTCATCTTCCTCCTGGTGATTGCCTATCACTACGTCGTTGCCGACCCGAAATACGAAGGCAACAACTGAGAATGGAGTGGTCTGGTTTTACTTGTATCCTGTTTAGATAAGAAGCTTTATTAGAGAACACTATACAGCAGTTTCCAAAACTTGTTCTTTGCTACCTAGAATACATCTGAACTTGTGAACTGTCCTGTATCACTCGATCACCATTATCCCAATTAATGCAGGAACACCAATAGTTTCAAAACTTTCCATTGCATCATGTGAATTCTTTTTGAAGATATCACACTTTCACCATGCACTACTACTTTTTGGGCAGGAGATATCGTTTTAGAACAATGTCTTTGTTTCTGTACGTGCATACATTCTCTGTGATGTTAAGTGACATGGTCTGTTGCAGTCTTCGAAACTTTGGTTTAGAAGTCTTTCCAGGTTGGCCATGGTCACTGCAGGTCTGTTACTGTCTTGGAAAAGTCTTGCCCTTGGGGAAGAGTTAGAAAGTGATCTTCTCATAATTCTTTCTTATCAAGTGGCGACCTGGCCAGTCTCCCTTTAACCCTAGTTTGATGGATTGATTACAGATTGTGTCGTTATGATTGATGACAAGTCAAACAGCACAATTCAGATTAGAAAATTCGATTGCTACCCCTTTCTTATGCTGACATGAGTCTACATAGAAGCGTTTTGGTGTGATATAAAAGCGTAAAGTTTTAAAGTGCGATTTTGATTACATTAGTCATTAGGAAGGGAAAAGTGTAATTCTATGTAAAAACGTTTTGATGACCTAAAAACGTGGATGCATAAGTTCTTAAGTTTTAAAACGTGATTTTGATTACGCTACTTATTAACACTTAAAAGGGTTGGTTCTTCTTTGAATGAAGCAACATGTTGAAATAAAAATTGGAAAGTCAATGTCTGGAAAAAAATCGTCGTAAAAAAATGACTCAAATTTAAATGGATGGAACATATAGGACCAGTTTTTTTCTTTGATTTTGAAAGAATATGATGTGTGGTGTTTTGGATGATGAGTTTTAGAAATGAGACAGTTTGACTCAATCGTTTTGAAATTAGCTCATCGTACAATTTATGCATCATTTCAAAATACTTGTCCCTCCCTCTGTTAATTCAAGCCGATGTAAAACGGAGTAACTCATATTGTCTGTAGTCAATTGTTGCATTCTCGTTCTGTTTTTCCTAATGAGACAATTTGATATAATTTTTTCCATTTTGAGACATTTGGTCCATATTCCATCATCGAGGCCAAACGACCTCTTAAATTTTGATGAGAGAATTAAGGTTGAAAATTGTACATATTGATTGGATTGCTTTAAAATTTTTATCAAACTCAATTTCATTGCTAAAATCATATATCAAACGAACTACCACGATCTCCTCTCAATCAATAATAGCAAAACAATCGTTATCTCTTGAATCATATTGTACCAACTGAGGGTTAAAGACACATTTGGTCACTGAGATTACAAAATCGGGACATGTTTAGTCACTAGAAAAAGTTAATATCAAATTTGGTCACTACAATTACTAAAACTGGACACATTTAGTCACTTGCCGTTAGTCTCCGTCCAACTCCGTTAATGAAGTCCGTTAAGTGCTGATGTGGCAAACAGAATTGCCTAATCAGCCGGATATAACCCAACAAAAATAAAACCCGACCCGCCACGTCATTATAACCCGCCACGTCATTAAAACCAACCCAACCCAACCCAACCCATGACCCAACCCCACCCAACCCTTCTTCCTCCTTCCTCCCACTTCACACAGATCCATCCATTTCTCAAACAATCTCCATTGATGCCTCGCCCACCTCCTCCATTCCCCTTCCTCTTTCTCATTCTATCTACCGCCGCCGCGGCAGCAGCATCTCACTCCTGCAACTCCCAACATTCCACTCCCTGCCCGCCATTCCCGTCGCCGCCGCCCTACCCATTCTCCTCCTCCCCTGGCTGCGGCCACCCCGCCTTCACTCTCAAATGCGCTTCCCCTCACTCCATCCTCCTCCTCCTCTCCCCTCCCACCCAATCTCCACAAGCATTTTCGCCAACTCAATCTAGGATCCGGCAACCACTATTTCCACAGCATTAAACCACAAATATCGTGGTGAATTGGTGGAAGAGAAAATCAAATCGCATTTTCGATCGATAGAAATGAGAGCAAGAACCAGCCAACGCAGTAAAGAAACAGAGTCTGCCGAAGATTCTCACCTGGTCAGGTGACAGAAGCGAGAGGTTCTTGTGCAGATTAGGGACGGAGGACGCGAAATCGCCATTGATGCCGAGCTTGGAAATGCCTTCCGTCGCGGATTCCATATCTGGATGAATATTTCTGCGGCGGCGGTAGATAGAATGAGAAAGAGGAAGGGGAATGGAGGAGGTGGGCGAGGCATCAATGGAGATTGTTTGAGAAATGGATGGATCTGTGTGAAGTGGGAGGAAGGAGGAAGAAGGGTTGGGTGGGGTTGGTTCATGGGTTGGGTTAGGTTGGGTTGGTTTTAATGACGTGGCGGGTTATAATGACGTGGTGGGTCGGATTTTATTTTTGTTGGGTTATATCCGGTTGATTAGGCAATTCTGTTTGCCACCTCAGCACTTAACGGACTTCATTAACGGAGTTGGACGGAGACTAACGGCGAGTGACTAAATGCGTCCAGTTTTAGTAATTGTAGTGACCAAATTTGATATTAACTTTTTCTAGTGACTAAACATGTCCCGATTTTGTAATCTCAGTGACCAAATGTGTCTTTAACCCTACCAAGTGAGGAATGCCATCATAACACACAAAATCAAAATCAAAATCCTATTTAACTCGAGAACCTTTTTATAATTATGAAATTCTCAGAGATGGAAACGAGAGCCGTTGATTACAAAACAGACGACCCGATAGCCCGAGAGCAAGCTGGTGAACCCTAGGAACAGGAACCCGAGGAAGCCCAGGGCAATGGCGATGTCCGACTGGAGGCAGAAAGCGCCGTAAGATTCACAGGTGTCTCCTCCTCCCTCCCTGAGCGTCTGGGCGAGCGCCGTCGCCGCCGAGCCCGCCGACAGCAGCAGGTAAGCGAAAATCTGGTCGTGCCCGAAATCGAACCACACTTGCAGCACCTCTGGAAAAATCGTCGCGCTCTTGAGAACTTCCCACGCCGACGCCGCCACTTCCAGGAGCGAGTACACCGCCACGATCGCATTCGCCGCGAAAACGTATCTGCGGAAAGGGAGATAAGTTTTTAATTTATTGTTTTTGTTTGGTTGTGGCTCGAGGAAGGAGCGGGAATCAGGCGAAACAAATTTGAAATTGAAATTGAAATCGAAATGTTGTTTTTTTTCCCGGCAGCCAAACAAGAAATTGGAACTGACCTAAAGGCGTCGAAGTCGCGCCAGGAGGGGGAGCCGGGGCCGCCGGAGTTGGTGAGGGTGAAGATGGAGGAAGAGAGGGAGAAGCAGAAGGCGAGGAGGCGGAGGAGGAGGATGAGCGAGTTGAATCGGCGGAGCTTCTGCGCGGACAGAGTGGAGTGGAAGTGAGGGGCGGAGATCCGGGGGTGTGGCGACGGCGTCTCGCCGTTGCGCAGCGGCTGCGGTGAGAACATGATGTGTGACGGCCGGGGGGGATCAGTGGTCGGCGGCGGCGGCGGCGGAGGAGGAGGAGGAGGAGAAGAGAGGCTGGGGAGCCATTTGAGAAGGGGAAGCGGGAAAGATATGGGGGAAGGGGAATGGAAAAGGGGCGTTGAGGGTCACGGAGGAATTAGGGGAGGAGAGTTTGATTTTTCATGGGGAAAAGATGAGATGGAAACTGGAAAGTTGGGAAATGGGTGTGGGGGTTAGAAAGTAAAATAGTTGGGGTGAATGGTAAGTGAGGAAGAGATGGGTGATTGCACTGGTAATTTGATTTCTTTGTTCTTTGATTTCAAGGTTGTCAATCCGCAGCATCGAACTCTTGGTTGACCTGGATTGACCCAGATCCGGTAAAGAAATAAGGAGCCACACACTCATCGAGTCGATTCGCAGCAACTAGCAAGGTTGTCGAGTTGGAGGTTATATGGCGGCATTCTCTCTTTGATATGCGAATTGTCATTCTTTTATGGTTTTCCTCTTCCACTTATGCTTTTTTTTTTTAATTCTAAGTTGAACATTTGAATATTAATGTTATATATTAGTATGTTTGAATTTTCATTATATGTTGGATTTAAGTACGAATTATTTTTTTGGTGTAGTATTATATGTTATTATATTCTATATAGATGAGATTTGATATAATTTATAAATGTATGAACAATATAATGACTTTTTCATATATTCTTGCTAAATCAATTTAAAGAGATTGGATAATACTCGATCAGATCAACGGACTAAACCGGATTGACAACCTCGTTGATTTGCTACAATGAGCTTCTGGGCTGGGGCTTGGAATTGGAAATGAGAAGGAAGTGGGGAAATCGAAAAGGAAAGGGAGAAGAAAGAAACAGAGAGATTGTGATCTGATGTGTTTCATTTCAACTTCCAGTGGAAAGAAACAAAGGGACCAGCTGGTGAGCTTTTTTTTTTTTTTTTATCTCTGTCACTCTTGCGGCTGTGCTTGCATTTGCATTCTTTCCTATTTGTTTTGTAGAAATTGGACAGTTTTTGGCTTTTGTTGAACAACAATTTTGTATGGACTGGAAGGTTACAGCAAAGTGATTATACAATATATGAACTAACTAGATAGTTGTGATATGGACGAAATGGAAACATAATGCAATGTCATTGATGGTTTACATGTTTAGATCTTTCCAAAGTTAGGTGTTTGTTTGACATTTTTGTGATAAGAATTCAAGTTTTCTCGTATTTTGTGTCTGGTAATGTTGGTTGATTATATTTCAAGGTCTAGTTGTATTGTGGATCGAAAGGTTTGATTAAAAGCATTGGGAAGCTGGATGGAACTTCGATAACAATTATGGGTAGAATTTATTGTCTAAAACGAAATAAATATGATCGGATCGTTAAAAAATATGCTCGTGTATTCAGAAAAAAATGGTTGTTTATTTTGCTTGTTGGTTCGAGAAAAGACCGACAATAATAAAGAAAGAGGGTTACTATTTGCCGCCCTGGTAATTACTATTTGCCGCCCGTAAAAAACACTAAAAAGATAATTTTGCCCTCCAAATTTTTTTTATATTCTATTCTCTAAAATGATTTTTTAAAACAAATTATATACCAATTATATACTAATTATTCAACTATCAATACTAAACTAATTAAGATACTAACAATTGTATTTAAAATAAATGTAATAAATATTAATTTAAATCGAACCAGAAACTCAATCAGATCGGTCCGACCGGACCGGGCGGACGGGGTCCGCTCCGGCGTGTCGGACGGCGGCGAGAAATTGCAAGCTGATGGGCTCGTCCAATTCCAAACCTTTACACCTTGAGCCGAACCATTCTAACTGTATCTGTCCATTCTTCTTTACTTTCACAACTTTCACATCAACCTCCTCATTCTTCTTCTTAATCCTTGGTTCTGCACCATTAAAGTTCGCTTCTATATTCACCTTCTTGTCTCCTCTCTGCTCTCCCACTCCCTTTCGCACTTTTCCATACAGGGGAAGAAAGGATTAAGAAGAAGAATGAGCTCGGCGGCGGCGGCTTCTGCTCGGCAGCTGCGGGAGGTGGATGGCCAGAGGCTTCTCGGCGGCGGCGGCGGGCTTCTCGATGGCGGCGGAGGTGGCTGGCCGGCGGCCTTGTCTTGGCAGCAGCAGGTGAAGGGTTAGGTTGGAATAGGTTTAGGGTTTTAAAATGAGGCGGGGCAATATCGTCATATTTTTCCTAATTACGGGCGGCAAATAATAAAACTATGGGCGGCAAATAGCGATTCAGTAAAGAAGAGGAAACATGCCTCTAATTTCAAGACTTTGAGTTGTTTTTTTCTTTTTCTTTTACAGTTAAAAAGAAGATATGCTAATTTTGACGAGGAGGTATCGTATAGTAAGATTAATAGAGTTTGAGCATACCATACACCATAGTGAGAGGGTGGGATTTTGAAGAGTTTTCTACTTTTCTTGGGAGGAATTTCCAAAAACAAGATTTTGGGTTCGTCCAATAGCAACGTTGAGTAGGCAAATCAAGAAGAGGAGGATGTCTCAACCTTGAAAATGTAGTCCTCATCTATTTTGTGTAATATTTCCCTAGTTGCTTTTGTTAGTTGAACCCTAGTTGTCTGAGTTAGTATTTTAATTTAATGCAAAAATGTGGTTGTGATGACTTATCCTTTTGAACTATCCGTGATTATTGATGTCTTATACAAAATTTTATTTTCAGAGGGAGAAATTATCCTTGGTTTGATAAAGCTCTCATGGTTGGGACTTGGGAGAGTGGTTGGTTTGGTTGTACCAGAACGAATCACAAACTCTCATTTGCTAATGATGAAACCTAATAGCGGGATTTATGACTCACTTAAGGTTTTGGTTAGGAAGTTTAGGTGGAAAGACGACTCCATACTTTGTCTCGACGAAAATATATTGATTGCATGAATAGCGAGTTAATACTAGTTATAGGAATCCCCACAATCTAAAGGATATGATGCCAAATGTATTGTTGCATCAATTGGATGTTAGTTCATTTATTGTGAAGATTTCACTCTATGCAACAAGTCTCCCCAAATGTTTTATCGTTTAGTTTTTATTATGGATTAGTTTAGCTTAGATAGAAATTGAACTCTGATTGCACTGACAAGATAGAGATTCAAAAATTTGCCCTAATACTTTTCGTTCTTGTGGAATTACAATATTTATTGAAATTGTACTACTACCTCAATCATTACACTTGCCATAGTAACCAAGTAGTCAAATGCTATCACATTGCATAGAACTTGACTTTGATCATTGTTAACACTAATGCTCTATTTACATCTCTACAAAATTGACGATATGAGATTTGAGAGATGATGACCAATTTATTAAGGTGTTCAATATTAGTTCTTGAGGTGTTACCATCACTGACACCAAGTTGATGAGGATATTACGTGGTCTTAAATTGGTATGGAAGATGGATATCGTAGGTGAAAATAATTCATAATAACTTTGTAGTTGCATCCTAAATGACACATCAAGTCGATAGACACACATCCTACCTTCACGTTATGGTTTTCAACATGGAATCGTGTTGCATGACCCTTTTGACACCATCCCTTTGTCGTATTTTAAAATGTAGTATGGTGGTGTTGTACATTTCCTTAACAAATTATATGGTTTGCAACAAACACCTCCTGAAAAGTCTGTTTTATCTAGCAAATCAACATTTTGTTCTTTTTGTATGTTATTTTTCTATGAAACACATAGCTTAAAATAACCTTATAACTTTCACGCATGAACTAACTTTGGACTTTTAATTTCGATACCATCAAAGTAAAACCAATACTCAATGCAGCTAAAAAGTGAGTGAAAAGTTTGTCTTTCCAAAGACAAAAGAATGATCTGCGAGGCTAAGTGGTCAGTCATAACATTGACCTTGCCATAGGCATATTCAAGATTGACATGCTAAGGTAATGCCATAACCTGTCATATCTACTGTGATCATCGTGTAACGCAACATGAAAGTGTAAATATTTCGATAAAATGTTCGACTGGATTTTAGCACGTCCGTAAAAGAACTTTCGTAATCCCCCATTTTTAGTGATATTCACTCCATACTAATCCACCTCTCTAAGAGAAATGACTCTTTGAATTTTTTTTTATATAGGAATCTGGGATACTTTTATTGCTTAAGCTTCAACGTGGTTACAATCCGCATCAAGCAGCGGTAGTAAAAATATGGGTGGCCTCTCCTTCGAAATTTCCTGGGTATCCCAGTTACAAAAGTATGAGCCATTGTGAGATTTGAGAGATGATGACCAATTCATTAAGGTGTTCGATATTAGTTCTTGAGGGGTTACTATCACTAACACCGAGTTGATGAGGATATTGCTTGGTCTTAAATTGGTATGGAAGATGGATATTGTACGTATAAATACTTCATACTAACTTTGTAGTTGCATCCTAAATGACACATCAAGTCGAGAAAAACTCATCCTACCTTCATATTCTGGTTTTCAACATGGAATCACTTTGCATGACTCTTTTGAGACTATCTTTTATCGTAATTTCAAAATGTAGTATGGTGGTGTTGTACATTTCGTTAACAAATTATATGGTTTGAAACAAAAACCTCCGGAAAAGTCTGCCTTATATAGCAAATTGACATTTATTCTTTTTGTATGTTATTTTTTTATGAAACACATAGCCTAAAATAACCTTATAACTTCTATGCATTAGCTAGCTTAGGAGTTTTAATTTTGATGCGATCAAAGTAAAACCAATACTCAGTGTAGCTAAAAAGTGAGTGAAAAGTGTGCCTTTCCAAAGACAAAGAATGACATACGAGGCTAAGTGATCGGTCATAACATTGACCTCTCCATAGGTATGTTCGAGATTGACATGCTAAGGCAATGTCACAACTTGTCAGATCTTCTTCGATCATCGTGTAATGCAAACTAACAGCAGGTATGCTTTGGAAACCCTAACTTGATTTCTCATTGATTCACATTGAGCTTATATACATGGTTCGTGCATTACAGGACAAGCAACTCTAGTTGTAAATTGACAGAGGATAAGGACATAAACATAGAAAAGAGGGAACATAAACTGGACAAGTGAAAGAGACGTTGTGGCTTCAGGGCACAACGGCGACGTTTCAACCATCTTTAGTCTCACTGCCTGCTACGACGACATCTTGATCATTTTCGGACACTCTTCTCGGGACAACACCGTTCCAGCTATATCAGTCTTCGATTTACCTAAGACGACGTCGCAACAGGTGATTGCCTTGGTAGTCGTTGGAGTCGCGGAAGATAATTTTGAATTTTTCTCTGATACACCGCCGCACGCTGGTGGACAGAGATTATGCACACCAAACTTGGAGAGGAGGTTAGAGAAGATGGCAGGAGGTAGAGCCTTGGTGAAGTTATCTGCCAGCTGGTGCAAGGAGGAGACATGAAGTAGCTTGATGATTCCGCTATGCAATTTTTCCCTTACCAGGTGACAGTCGAGTTCTATGTGCTTAGTTCTCTCGTGAAATGTGTGATTCTATGCAATGTGAACGGCTGATTGATTGTCGCGATACAGGATCGCCGGTTGAGAATGTTGCACCTGGAAATCTTTGAGAAGGTAGAGAAGGGACTGAAGTTCGCAAGTTGTGTCTGCCATCGCCCTGTATTTAGCTTCGCAGGAAGACCTAGAAATTGTTTTCTTCTTCTTGTTGCGCCATGAGATCAAGGAGTTGCCAAGATAAACGCAGTAGCCAGTAACAGATCTTCTCGTGTCCATACAAGCTAAGATGCCAGTCAGAGTCACTGAAGAACTTGAGGTGAAGAGTTGATGTGGTGGGGAAGAAAAGGCATGTTGATGGAGCAGATTTAAGGTACCTGAGAATCTTTGTCACAACTTGATAATGTTGATTGCTTAGATTGGACCTGTACTGGGCTACTTGCTGAGTGGCAAAGCTTATATCAGGGGGTGTAGTGGTCAAATAGATTAGTTTCCCAATGTGTATATGGATAGGAATCAGAATGATTGGATGATAAATGAAGCTTGTAATCCATGGGGGTAGAGACAGGCTTTATTGAAGAACCAACTCCATTTCTCTGGAGTCTTCTATCAACAACAAATAAAATAAAAGATGAAAATGGAAGAGAAGCCGAGAAGGACCTGGAGATCATATTGGAGGCACAAATCCTACCTACCACACTAACTGTTCTTGATATTTTGAAGTGGAATGGCGGTGGATTGTAGGTATAAATAGAGGCTGCTATTGGGTGTAAAGTAAGTTGAGTGAGTAGAAGAAAGAATAGAAAGAAAGAGAGACGTGAGGTAGTGTGGTGAGAGTAGATTGATTGTGGTGAGAGTAGTGAGCATGAGAGAGATAGTTGTGTGTGATGTGTCTCATAATAGTGAGTGTGAGCTTGAGTTGTCAAATTACAAACAAGTGTATAAAGTTTGTAAGAGTTGTAATTTAGTCACTATATTTGTAAAGCACTATTTCAGAACATACCCGATCCGGTAAAACTCAACAAGTGGTATCAGAGCCAAGGTTATGCTTAGTATGCTCTGTGGTTGCAGCGAGGTCTGATCTTCCACATCAGAAAAGTATTTCCTAAACTCGTGATACGTTGAGACAGAGTAGGCGATCTGGGATCGACATACGAGTCGCTTGGTTAAGAAACCAAGTTAAGTGGAGGTGCCGCTAGTGTGTAGTCCGGGACTACGGAGCTTATTGGTCTGGGACCAAGCTTACTTTGTTGATAAATAAAAATCAACAAGTCACTAATGGCGGACATGGCTACATCAGTGAGTAGCATCGAGAGGCTTAACAACAACAACTACAATACATGGAGCACTCGTATGGAGTTCTACTTGTGCGGACAAGATCTGTGGGAGATCGTGGACAAGAGTCAAACAACACCACCTACTGAAGCCGAGAGTCTCTAGAAGTGGAATGTCAAGGCTGGAAGAGCATTCTACGCGCTAGCTGTTGTCGTAGATGATACCCTGCTGTCACATATCAAGAAGGCTAAGATGTCAGCGGAGGCCTGGAAGTCATTAGCTAAAGTTTTTGCTCGCACAAATGATGCAAAGCTACAGATGCTCAAGAATGAGCTATTGTCAATCTCACAACGAGATATGACAGTGAGCGAGTACTTCACTAAGGTAAAATCCTTGTGTGAAGATATCTCGAAGTTGGATCCTGAAAATCCCATCAGTGAGACCAGGATTAAGAGAATTATAGTCCACAGATTACGTCCCGAGTTTAATGGACTCGTTACGGCAATCCGCAGATGGGCTAAAGAGCCAACATTGGAGGAGCTAGAGAATACTCTAGCAAATCAAGAAGCTTTAGACAAGCAGTTGTCTAAAGATACCATCAAAGATGAGGAAGCACTCTTTAGCAGGAAGAATGGTGCTGGGCGCTAGAAGCCTCCGAGAGCGGGAGGCAATGCAAGGCAAGAGCACGAAAGAAGACCAGGATGGAGTAGGCAGTGAGGGGGAGCTCACCAAAAGAAAGGAGAAGACAATGAGAAGTCTCAACAAAGGTGTGGCAAGGAGTGTTACAACTTTGGCAAGAGAGGTCACTTTGCTCGAGATTGTTAGCACAAGAAGAGACTAGAAGGAAATATTGCAACATCAAGCAACCAGAATTAGGGGTGTTTAAACGGTTTGGTTACCGTGGTAACCATTTTAACCGATACTATTTGGATAATTTGGTTTGGTTAATTTGGATAATTGGTTTGGTTTGGTTAAAGTTTTTAGCTTGTTTGGTTTAGGTGGTTTGGTTTGGTTTCAGACACTCCTAATCAGTCAAACCAAATTAACCAGTTAAGTAATTAGTCATATATCTAACATATATTATATACACATAATACTTTGCATAACCACCCAAGAGTTAACATTCACCCCTTTAGACTCATAAAATATAAAGCTCAATATTGCTCATATAGTGTATATTTGTATATGTAAAGTGTAGACCACAACATATGGACGCCTAATCCTGATAAATTTCATACATTATGATGGATGAAAACTTGAAAGGAAGGTCATTTCCAGCCTATGAAAATTGCTAAGAGACTAAGTCAATTTACACAACACAACAATTCATTAACCCATACCATTGTCATAAATTTTTGTTAGGTGAATACTTCTATACTAATCGTAAGATAATTGTCTTAGTTGCATGTATTTTTGTTAAGGGTCAACTATAACTACGTGTTGATTGTTATGTTTTATTCATTATATAAATTGCGAATTGCTGCATTAACCGGAAAATTTTCATCGTCAATGATAATGTGATTTTATATTGGTTAATCAGGTTAACCAATTAACCAAACCGATTAAACTTTAGTTTGGTTAATTTGGTTGTTGTATTAGTTTGGATGGTTTGGTTATGATATTGTATTCCATGGTTAATGGAATTTAGCTTTATTTGGTTTGGTTATAACCATGGTTACCATTTGAACACTCCTAACCAGAATGGAGAACCCAAAAATGAAGATGACTGGGATATGGAAAGCTCATTTGACACAATAGAGCTATGTGGAGAACATTGCTTTAGTGCAGAACTCCATGATGGTGAGGAGGCCAACATACAAGAAAAAGAAGAGATCACTCTTGCAGTATCTCATTCCCGCAATATCGACTACAAGAAGAACTGGATCTTTGATTCAGGATGTTCCAACCATATGAAAGGAGATAAGGAGAAGCTAATGGAGAGTTCTAAGTACAAGGTCGACGAGTTGTGATAACCGCAAACAATGCGAGGTTGCCGATTGCACATGTGGGCAAGACAAAGATAGCTTCTGACTTCAATCCAGAAGAAGTTCAGCTAGAAGAAGTCGATCACGTGCCTGAAATAAAGAAGAATCTAATTTCTATTACACAGCTGACAGCTCCAGGAAATTATGTCCTGTTTGGCCCCAATGACATACGGGTCTACAAGGAGTTAAAAATCATAGGCACGCCATTCATGGAAGGAGTGAAGTGGGAAGTTGTTTATGTGATGTCAGTAGAGTCAGCCTTCGTGGATCGTGCAAGGAGGAATGAGACGACAGACTTGTGGCATGCACGCCTAGGGGACGTGAGCTATCACAAATTGAAAGTAATGATGAAGAAGTCGACGTTGAGAGGCCTACCTCAACTAGAAGTTCGAGAAGATACAGTTTGCCCGGGATGTCAGTATGGGAAAGCACACCAGTTACCATACAATGATTCAAAATTCAGAGCCAAGGATCCACTAAAGTTGATACACTCTGACGTGTTCGGCCCAATTACGCAACCATCGATAAGTGGGTTCCGGTACATAATAACGTTTATTGATGACTATTCAAGATATGTTTGGCTTGACTTTATGAAGGAAAAGTCTGAGGCCTTGGAGAAGTTTCAGCGATTCAAAGAAAGGCTGAAACTGAAGTTGGAAAAAGAGGTCAGGTTCTCCGTACGGATAATGGAGGCGAGTACACTTCGAGAGAATTTTGGCGATACGCGAGACAACAAAGGATTCGACGTCAGTTGACCTGTCCTCGTACTCCACAATAAAACGGAGTTGCAGAACGAAAGAATCGATACCTTGCGGAGACGTGTCGTAGCATGCTACATGCTAAGAATGTACCGCCAAAATATTGGGTAGAGTGTATGAAGACAGTCGTGCATATAACCAATCGCCTGCCGAAACCAAAGCTGGGATTCATCTCGCCGTTTGAGAAGCTCTTGAAGATCAAACCCACGGTTAGTCACTTTCGAGTATTTGGATGTGTTAGCTATGTTTTGTGCCTGACCAGCTAAGAACCAAACTTGATAAGAAAGCTATAAGATGCATATTTGTGGGTTATGATGAACAAAGAAAAGGATAGAGGTGTTGTGATCCAGAGATAGGAAAATGCCACGTGTCAAGGAATGTGGTATTTGATGAGATGACATCTTATTGGTCACCGCAAGCAAGGATAATGCCTGACTCAAATGAAATCAAAGAACAAGTACAAAAGAGGCTGGAGAAGAAGTCCAAAGTGGAAAAGGAAGAAGAAAACGAGGCAGAACAGAAGGTTGGTGAAGAAGACAAGGAAGCTCAAGTTCAACAAGAATTAAATGGAAAGTCACCATGGAGATCTGGCGTATATCAAGAAGTAAAGGAAGATGAACGCCCAAGCCAGTTTGAAGATACAATAGAGCAAGACCAGCCAGAGTTGAGAAGGTCAAAACAACAACGAAGAGAAAATCCCAAGTATGTCAATGCAGCCATTGTAGAAGAAATAATGCTTAGAGAACCAAATTCATTTGATGAGGCAACATCTAAGGAAGAATGGCAAAAAGCTATGAAGGAAGAAATGGATTCCCTAGATCAAAATGAAACATGGGACTTGGTGCCAAAGCCTGAAGGTGTGAAACCCATCTCTTGTCAATGGGTCTATAGGATCAAGACTCGTCCTGATGGATCGGTTGAAAGGTACAAAGCTCGTTTAGTAGCTCGAGGGTTCTCACAACAATATGGGATTGACTATGATGAAACATTCAGTCCAGTAGCAAAGATCACAACCGTACGTGTTGTACTTGCACTAGCAGCAAGCAGAGGATGGAAGCTTTGGCAAATGGATGTCAAGAATGCATTTCTACACGGAAAGCTAGATCGTCAGATTTATATGGAACAACCTCAGGGATTCAAGATCCAATTGCATCCAGAGTATGTCTGCAAGTTGAAGAAAGAGCTTTACGGTCTCAAACAAGCATCGAGGGTATGGTATGGTAAAATTGCCGAGTTTCTAATCCAAAGTGGCTATAAGCTAGCTCCATCAGATTCTAGCTTATTCGTAAAGCAACAAGAAGATAAAGTAGCAATAGTGCTCGTCTACGTGGATGATCTCATCATTACTGGGAATGACGAGCCAGAAGTGTTTCAAGTAAAGGCAAATCTCTCTATGCGCTTCAAGAAGAAGGAGCTTGGAGAATTACGACATTTCTTGGGTCTGGAAGTTGAAAGGAACAAGGAGGGATTATTCCTTTGCCAGCATAAATATGCCAAAGATCTTTTGGAGAAGTACGGAATGACGGAATGTACACCGACGACTACTCCTGTAGAAGTCAACACAAAGCTGTGCTCACATGAAGGAAAGAATTTGGAGGACACAATGATATATCGACAACTAGTGGGGAGCTTAATCTATCTTACACTGACTAGACCTGATATATCATACGCAGTAGGCTTGGTAAGCAGATTCATGCAAAATCCAAAGAAGGCTCACTTGGAAGCAGCAAAGCGGATTCTACGCTATGTAAAAGGAACACTTGATCATGGAATCTTCTACAAGAAAGGAGGAGACACAAAGTTAATAGGATACTATGATGCTGATTATGCTGGAGATAGTGACACAAGGAGGTCAACAACTGGGTATGTGTTCAACCTTGGATCAAGACCAATCTCGTGGTGTAGTAAGAGACAATCTACAATAGCATTATCAACTACTGAGGCAGAATATAAAGCATCAGTAGTAGTAGAAGCTCATGATTGTGTATGGTAATACAACTCTTGAAAGACTTGGGGCAAGAAGTCAACTACTCAGTACCACTACATTGCAATAAACAATTAGCTTTACGATTGGTGGACAATCCTGTGTTCCATGCAAGAACAAAGCATGCGGAGGTACCAATTCATTAGAGAGAAGGTGCTACATGGAAGTATTGAGATGAAGTATGTCAACACTGAGGACCAAGTAGCACATATGTTTACAAAAGGGCTTGGAGGACCAAGACTACAAGAAATGCAATGACGATTGGAAATTATCAAAAGACATCAGAGAATTGTCGTTGAGGGGGAGTATTGAAGAATCAACTCCATTTCTCTGGAGTCTTCTATCAACAACAAATAAAATAAAAGATGGAAATGGAAGAGAAGCCGAGAAGGACCTGGAGATCATATTGGAGCCACAAATCCTACCTACCACACTAACTGTTCTTGATATTTTGAATTGGAATGGCGGTGGATTGTATGTATAAATAGAGGCTTGCTATTGGGTGTAAGATAAGTTGAGTGAGCAGAAGAAAGAATAGAAAGACAGACATACGTGAGGTAGTGTGGTGAGAGTAGTTTGAGTGTGGTGAGAGTAGTGAGCTTGAGAGAGATAGTTGTGTGTGATGTGTCTCATAATAGTGAGTGTGAGCTTAAGTTGTTAAATTACAAACAAGTGTATAAAGTTTGTAAGAGTTGTAATTTAGTCGCTATATTTTATAAAGCACTATTTCAGAGCATACCCGATCCGGTAAAACTCAACAGGCTTGGATAACAAGATCTCTGCTTCTTCTAAGATTTCCAATGTGTATTTCCTCTGTGATAAATGAATGCCTTATGAGTTTCTGGCAACTTCAATGCCAAGAAAATTTTTGAGTTGTCCCATGTCTTTGATACCGAATGTCTGGTGTAGAACTTGCTTTAATTTTGTGATTTTTGCCAAATCATTTTCCCCAACCCAAAGGTCATCAACATAGACTAGGACACAAGTGTATGAATCCTCAAGGGATTTGGAAAATAGTGAATGGTCAACTTGACTGGGAACAAAACCTTGTTGAATGAGGCAATCTGTCAGTTTTGCAAACCAATGTCTGGAGGCCTGTTTGAGTCCATATAGTGACTTTTTCAGCCTGCAAACATGGTTCTTGATGTGTGGTGGTGGCTTGTAGTCCTTAGGTAGTTTCATGTAGACCTCCTCTGTGAGGTCTCCATGTAGGAAAGCATTGTTCACATCAAGTTGGTGAACATGCCAGGATCTGGAGGCAGGAATTGCAAGGAACAGTCTGACTGTTGTCATCTTGACAACAGGAGCAAATGTGTCTTGATAATCTATCCCTTATTGTTTATTGTATCCTTTGGCAACCAACCTGGCCTTCTCTCTTTCAAGTGTGTCATTTGACAAAAACTTGTACTTGAATATCCATTTGTTCCCTAGTGGTTTCCTCTGTGGAGGTAGGGAGACCACATCCCATGTTTGGTTCCTTTCAAGGGCATCAATCTCATGGTTGATGACCTGATTCCACTCAGGTCTGAGGGCTGCTTCCTCATAGGTTTCTGGTTCTTTGTGACAAGAGATGTTGAGAATGTACTTTAAGTGGTGAGAGGAAAGACAATTGTAGTTTAAAATGTCTGAGATGGGATAGGTGATACCTTGGACCTTTTGTTGCAAAGAGTGACTAGTGGAAGAAATCTGCTGAAGCATGTTGCAATGGTAGTTTTGTAGTTTAGAGGGAGGTTTGATGGTTCTGGTTTGTTTTCTGAGGGCTATGGGAAGGTCAGGTTGGATGGTAGAGGGTGGGGAAGGAGTATTAGATGGGTTGGAAACTGCAGGAGGACAGGTAGGAGATGGTGGGATGAGGGAAGGTGGAGAATAAGGAGGGGGATCATCAGGAGCAGGGCATGGTGGAATAGGATAGGGGGATGGTGGGATGCAGGAATGATATGGAGAAGTAGAGGGGTCTGAATGGAATTGAATTCAGTTTCATAAAACTGGACATCTTTGTAGATGAATGTTTCATTGGAATTGAGGTCATAAAGTTTGTATTCTTTGATCCCTGAAGGATATCCTAGGAATACACATTTTTCTGTATCTCTCTTGGAATTTGGTTCTGTGATTTTTTAGAGTGGGGGCATAGCACAGACATCCAAAAACATTCAAGTCTTGAAGGTCAGATGGTTTGTTGTATAATTTTTGATAGGGAGTAAGGTTGGCTAGGATTGGAGTTGGGACACGAATAATGAGGAACACTGAATGTTTAACACAGTCTCCCCAAAAACCTATAGGAAGATTAGCTTGAAACTTTAAAGCCCTGGCAATGGCTAATATGTGTTGATGTTTTCGTTCAACTTTGCTATTCTGTTGGGGGGTCTCCACACAAGACATTTCATGTGTGATGCTAGTGTCTGCAAAGAAGTCAGACATCTGGAATTCCTGTCCTTGATCACTGCGAATGGTTTGAATAGAAGTATGGAATTTAGTAGTGATCATTGTGCAGAATTGTTTGAGTTTAGGTCTGGTATCAGCCTTGCATGAGAGAAGAATTATCCAAGTCATTCTTGAATGATCATCTACTATAGTTAAGAAATACTTGAAGCCATCATAAGTAGGATAAGAATAGGGACCCCAAATATCAACATAGATTAACTGAAAGCAATGTGTAGTTACAGATGAACTTGAAGGAAAAGGAAGTCGTTTTTGTTTGGCAAAATGACAAACATCACAAGGTAAGTTGTTGTTGGTTTCTATGGATTTACAAAGCTGATTCAATGGAGGAATTCGACTGTGGGAAACATGTCCAAGTCTGAAATGCCAAATGTCTAAAGAAGGTGAGCTAACAGCAGTTGTGATGTGGTTAGGTATACTAGCTAAGTTTAGGTTGATGTGGTAAAGGCCATGGGAAAGCTTAGCAGAACCAGTCACTCTCTTCAGCTCCAGGTCCTGTATTGTGCAAGAGTCAGAAGAAAAGGTTAAACACAAAGGTCTGGTGGTGGTCAACTTGCTTACTGAGATCAGGTTGAAGGTAAACTTTGGAACAAATAAGGCATCCTCAAGGATCAGACCATTACGACAATGCACTTGGCCTATGTGAGTGGCCTGAACTCTGTCCCCAGTAGGTAAGTTGATATAAATACGGTTGACATTTTTGAATGTATGAAGAAATGTGAGGGAGCTGACTATGTGGTCAGTAGCTCCTGTATCTAGTATCCATTGAGTAGCAGAAGTACTGCGGTTTAGAAGATAACAAGAGTGATTACTTGATGGTGCAGACTCATAATGAGTAGTGAGGGCTGCTGAATGAGAGGGGTAAGACTGCTTGTCCTTGAGATTGTCATTCATGAGATTCATCAGCTTGTCATAATTAGACTTTGTAAGTTTGAATTCCTGTTGTGAATCTGAGGAAGTACCACTTTCAGCGGCATTGATGAATGATCTTATGCGAGGTGGTGGTGGCCTGGCGCGGGAGGATGGAGGAATACCATGCTTCTTGAAGCATTTTTCTTTAGTGTGTCCAATCCTCTTACAGAAGGTGCATTCTGGTGGCTTAGCAGAGGGGTTAAAGGTCATAGTGGAACCTCGCGAGGACAAGCCTGGTGGCCAACCATGTTTATGGTAACATGTGTCTTCAGTGTGGCCTGGAGAGTTGCAGAATGTGCAATGTGGGTGCTTGCCAGAGACAAAAGGGTGTTTAGAGCCCTGGGCAGTGAAGGTTGTACTCTCAACAGTAATTGTTTTACCTTGTTGAGTGCCATAGAGTTGGCGTTCATGTTGCAATGCCCTATGGAAAACCCTATCAATGGGTGGGAGAGTATCTCCAAAGAGTACTCGGGAACGAACATATGCATAATTATCATTTAGACCACGAAGGAACTGAATAACAGAGTTGACATCACGATATCCAACAACAACATTCATCGCAGCACAATCGACATGGCTAGTTGTTGTGCAACGACAAATATTGATGGGCTGATAGTTGTCTAGTTCATCTTGTAATGCAATAAGATTGCCGTAATACTCCATCACTATTTGATTACCTTGTTTCAAGGTGCCGATGGACTCAATCAACTCAGCAACGCGAATCATGTCATCCTGACCGTAGCGAGCTTTGAGGCTAACCCAGGCCTCGGATGCAAGTTTGGAAGACATGATTGTCTTCTTGATGCCATGATCAACAACTTGTTGGATCCAGCTAAGGACCATGATGTTGTTCCTGCTCCAAGATGAAAACTGAGCATCAATGGGTGTAGGGGAAGTGATGGTGTCATTGATGAAGCCAAGCTTGTTCTTGGCGGCCAGAGCATTGAGCATCCCCTTGCTCTAGTAATTGTAATTGGTGGTGGTCAGCTTCTCACCTACCAGAAGAAGTGCAGGTTGTTCAGAACCATGGAGATAGTAAGGATCCGCGGTGGGATCTAGTGTGGTTGTTGTTGCCATTGTAGAAGTGGCGGCTAGGGTTGCTATGATACCATACCAACGGGTATGTTTTGGAAACCCTAACTTGATTTCTCATTGATTAACATTGAGACTTATATACATGGTTCGTGCATTACAGGACAAACAACTCTAGCTGTAAATTGACAGAGGAGAAGGACAGAAAAACAGAACAAGAGGGAACATAAAACTGGACAAGTGAAAGAGACGTTGTGGCTTCAGGGCACAACGGTGACGTTTCAACCATCTTTAGTCTCACCGCCTGCTACGACGACGTCTTGATCATTTTCGGACTCTCTGCTCGGGACGGCACCCATTCCAGCTATATCAGTCTTCGATTTACATGAGACGATGTCGCACCACCTAATTGTCTTGGTAGCCGTTGGAGTGCGAAATTTTTTTTTGAATTTTTCTATGATACAAATATGAAAGCGTGAATATTTCAATAAAATATTTGACTAACTTTCATAAGCCCCCAATTTTAGTGATATTAACTCCATAGTTCATACTAATCCACCTCTCCGAGATAAATGATACTTTGAATTGGCGTGAAACCTAATAGCGTTGTTCTTTACGGGCAATCATTTCCTCCTCAATATAGGATTTTGGTTGATATTTACATGGGCCTAAGCATATTGGGCCATCAGCCTTAAACCCGATACAGTTTTGAAAAAGGAGAATTTTCTCAAACGCGTTATTAACTTGCTACCTCGCCGAAATCGTAAACGAAGTCGTTGCCGTCCATATCTTCATCGGACGGCTCCTATGCTCTCGAACCTTCTCGAATTTCGCACCCTCCTCCTCCTTTGCCCTACGCTCCCAATCCCCAAAGCTTATAAAACCATCCTCAAGCTCCACTCCGTATTCCTCCACTGAGATCTGGAAGAGAAGCTCGATAAACCCTAATCGAGCTCTTCAGATCTATAAATTTTCTTTCCCTCGTTTTTTTCTTTAAAGCTTTCGTTACCTTCGTTTGTTCTTTCTCCGCCGGCGATATGGCGAAAGGTGAAGGTCCCGCCATCGGTATCGATCTCGGAACTACATACTCCTGCGTCGGAGTATGGCAGCACGACAGGGTCGAGATCATCGCCAATGATCAGGGTAACAGGACGACTCCGTCCTATGTTGCCTTCACTGATACCGAGCGTTTGATCGGTGATGCCGCGAAGAATCAGGTCGCCATGAACCCTATCAACACCGTCTTCGGTAAGTAGCTCCGCCCAGATCTGTTTTATCTTTTTAGGGGTTCGAATTGCTTGAATGCTTATAGTATAGCTTTACTTGTCTAGGGTTTTGCCTATCTGTAGATACCTTCGTTTAATTGTTGTGACTGCTCTGGTCTATGTAGTCAAAGTGTAGTAAACGATGAATCAATGTTAAAGTTATAATCTTTGCTAGTTTTAGATTTTGACGTTTCGATCTATGCATCTGAGTACATGTTTAGCTGTAGTGTGAATTGAATATCCGTTGTCATAGCTTGTTTAAGTTTGGGTTTTACCTTTAGGATAAATAGAAAGGTGGGATGTGGTCGGATCTTATGACTGTGTGGACAGGTAGCCTAGTTCTGTGGATTCTGGTGGCGATTGCTTATTGTTTGTGATGTTGGTCTATTTTTATAGATGCGAAGCGGTTGATTGGGAGAAGATTCACCGACGCTTCCGTCCAGGGTGACATGAAGCTATGGCCTTTTAAGTTGGTCTCTGGTGTCGGAGACAAACCAATGATTGTTGTCACCTACAAGGGCGAGGAGAAGACATTTGCAGCTGAGGAGATCTCCTCCATGGTGCTCATAAAGATGCGTGAGATTGCTGAGGCTTATCTTGGTACCACCATCAAGAACGCAGTTGTGACTGTTCCAGCTTATTTCAACGATTCCCAGAGGCAGGCCACCAAGGATGCCGGTGTTATTGCTGGTCTCAATGTGATGAGAATCATCAATGAGCCTACCGCTGCTGCCATTGCCTATGGTCTTGACAAGAAGGCCACAAGTGTTGGGGAGAAGAACGTGTTGATCTTTGACCTTGGTGGCGGTACTTTTGATGTTTCCCTGTTGACTATTGAAGAGGGTATCTTTGAAGTGAAGGCAACTGCTGGAGACACTCACCTTGGTGGTGAGGATTTTGACAACAGATTGGTGAACCATTTCGTTCAGGAGTTCAAGAGGAAGAACAAGAAGGATATCAGTGGAAACCCCAGGTCTCTGAGGAGGTTGAGGACTGCTTGTGAAAGAGCGAAGAGGACCCTCTCGTCCACTGCCCAGACCACCATTGAGATTGATTCTCTCTATGAGGGCATTGATTTCTACTCTACCATCACCCGTGCCAGATTTGAGGAGCTCAACATGGATCTCTTCAGAAAGTGCATGGAGCCAGTGGAGAAGTGTTTGAGGGATGCCAAGATGGACAAGAGCACTGTCCACGATGTTGTTCTTGTCGGTGGATCCACCAGGATTCCCAAGGTCCAGCAGCTCCTTCAGGACTTCTTCAACGGCAAGGAGCTTTGCAAGAGCATCAACCCAGATGAGGCTGTTGCTTATGGTGCTGCAGTCCAAGCTGCCATCTTGAGCGGTGAAGGCAACGAGAAGGTTCAGGATCTTCTTCTGTTGGATGTCACTCCTCTGTCCCTTGGTCTTGAGACTGCCGGAGGTGTCATGACTGTTTTGATCCAAAGGAACACCACCATTCCCACCAAGAAGGAGCAGGTCTTCTCAACCTACTCGGACAACCAGCCTGGTGTGCTTATCCAAGTCTATGAAGGTGAGAGGGCTAGGACCAAGGACAACAACTTGCTCGGCAAGTTCGAGTTGTCCGGGATCCCACCAGCACCACGTGGAGTACCACAGATCAACGTGTGCTTCGACATTGATGCCAATGGTATCCTGAATGTCTCTGCCGAGGACAAGACCACGGGACAGAAGAACAAGATCACCATCACCAACGATAAGGGTAGGTTGTCCAAGGACGAGATCGAGAAGATGGTCCAGGAGGCCGAGAAGTACAAGTCAGAGGATGAGGAGCACAAGAAGAAGGTCGAGGCCAAGAATGCCGTGGAGAACTATGCTTACAACATGAGGAACACCATCAAGGACGAGAAGATTGCTGCCAAGCTCGATGCTGCTGACAAGAACAAGATCGAGGATGCCATCGAGAAGGCCATCCAGTGGCTCGACAACAACCAGCTTGGTGAGGCTGATGAGTTCGAGGACAAGCTGAAGGAGCTTGAAGGCATCTGCAACCCCATCATCGCCAAGATGTACTCTGCTGGTGGCGGCCCTGGCATGCCCGGTGGTGGCATGGATGAAGATGATGTTCCTCCTTCAGGTAGCAGCGGTGCTGGTCCCAAGATCGAAGAGGTCGACTAAGTTGTCTGTCAGGGTTTCTCATCCCTGAGGGTTTTTACTTTTATGGATTGTTTTTGAAGAAGGATATTTTGTTTTATTTTCTCATTTGGATTTTGTCGGGGGAGGGTTAAGTGATTGCAAGCTGGTAGATTGCTTATTTTGAACTGGTGGATTTTGCCTGATGAATGATACTACCTCCCTTTGACAATTGCAATCTGTGTTCGTTAATGATTTTTATCATGTTGCTTTGTTCATGTTTATGCTTTGACATCGTACTGTGTGGAGCGCCTGCTACTCGAGTGGATGGCAGAAACTGGTTGTTAGAGTCTGATTTCCTCATGCCTCACTTGCGCACGTGGGGCGGCTTGAGGTCCGACGACTTTCCACATTACAAAATTAGCCTTTGTATTGAAGAACCAATTAGCCTTTGTATTGAAGAACCAAAAAAAAATTATTGTCAAAAAAAAATATTGAAGAACCAAAAATAGATAAGGACACCTCATAGTTGACCCATATCAGCAAAGCTACTTGGGCCAACAAGTTCTCTTTGCCTCAAGTTTTCTGGTGAAGTCGCAAAGTTCTTCACTTTAGTTTCTCTCCAAACATCTCCAAAACTCTACAAATATGATATGACCGTTTGTGATTCGTATTCATTACTATTCCCGACTTTGAGGACTAAGAGATGTAAAAAAAAAAAAAAAAACAAAGATTGAAATACCATACTAGAGGTTGTAGCGGAAAAAAGTAACGATAGGTATTTTATGCGGAGTAGACCTTGGTTTAGTTGCTGGAGCCGAAACTATGGAATCATAAAGTCTCCTTTCTGTACTTCTTGGTTACAATAAGTTCTCTTCTTGCTAGCCACACATTCTACCTACATAAACATGTTTGTTATAATATGCTTGTTGTTGCCACATCTAAATATCCACGTTTTAGGATTATAGAGACAACAGTGACCATTATGAAGGACAGCTTTAGAGAACCATTGGCTATGGATATCCACAAACTTGATCTCGCTGCTGCAAACCCTACCAACATGCTGCAAGTAGCATAATAAACACTGCACCATAAATCGATCACTGATCTAGTCGCCTTTTCACTCTTCCCTTGGGGAACTGAATAGGCCCTCTATAAATATGACAATGAAACCAGAGCTAAAATTGCCCACCAAGAATAAAAACATGGAAGTTTCAGGTATATCAACCTACAGACTGGAACCCAAAAACCAGAAGGAATAGAAAACAGGAAAAAAATGGTAATACAGAAGAATATGCTAAAACAAAAGTGCACCAAATGCCATGGGACGGATTTTCCATAAGAGGTAAGTAAACAGACCGTATCCCAACCTACAAATTCTATGCCTCCTTCAAGTCGATGAATGATCGCTCGCTCAAAGGAGAAGGGCGAAGACACACACGGACTTCATGTTCCTCTGGTCCCCGATGTTTCGGCACAATAATCTCCAGAATGGTTCCAGTCTCGTCCCGATAGGCTTCCAGCTTAGCATCTTCAGGAATGCAGTTGGGGAGGGGAATCTCCCTGACGAACTCCCCTGGCGGGCAGTGCTCCGGAGTTGCATCTGTTAGTTTAAATGTCCTATCATGCCTTTTAATAAAGGGCATGCGAGCAGTACTTACACAAGATATTTTCACTATTCCATGACTGTTGGTGTTCCTCCACGTGACCTTCACCCTTTCTAAATCTGCAAATGGCAAGCTGATGATGATCAAGAATGCTTCTTCATCTTCGTATATGGTCTTCGCTGCTGTAACAGGTCCGTAGACATTTTTCATCACCCCGCCAAAGTCATTGAGCCATGCTGGCTCAGTTGGATGGATGTTCATGTCTACCCTCTCAACATGGGAATTGTTATTGTGGAGACAATCATCCTCATTTACTTGAGGAGAATATGCCTTCTTCCTTTTATTATTGCAAAACGGAGAGTAATCCATCACTTCACCACTACTACTACTACTATGGTCCGTAGACTGAGTAGAAAGATTCAAACCAGTACCATTAAGCAATTTCCTTGGATGGAAATTCCCATTAATCTTCAATGGCAGAGGGGGACGCTCGAGCTCAAATTCTGTGGCTGGCAAGGTCCTCCAACAGCTAAAATCACTTGCTTCAGGAGGGATGCAGAAATTTACATCACGGCCTGTGAGTTCTACCCACCTCTTCCTTTCTTCCTCATCAAGATTCACGAGATTTGGCGTGTGAACAACTTCAATACCGTGAAGGCACTGTGGGTTAGAAAGACCCCTGTAATGCTTCCTCTGCATCCTGTGAGACCGGACAAAGCCCTTGTCAACACTGAATGGGAATGGGCGCTCCCCTTGACGCGAGTGCCCATTCATGTAACTCCTCAACTGCATCTTACCCAAAGCATTTTCAGGCCTCTCCTTGAAAACCCACATGTACATATTCTCCATATCGTGTTGCACCAAGAATGCGTCAAGGTGCAGATCCGTTTTCTCATACCCAGAGACACCATTGCTATCCTTCACTATCTTGGACTTCGACTTCTCACTCAAAACCGGTTTGAAATAGAAGGTAAAGAAGAACCAAGCACCCCAAATGCTGTCGAGCCTCTTGGCACATTTCTTTGAAGCTTTAGGCACACTGACAGTTGTCTCAACTTCATAAATTGGAGGAGCATGACCCAAATCTAAAATGTCACATGAGTCGTTCCAATTCAGAAGAGAAGGTGAAGGAGGCTCAGATGACACCGGAAGGTTGATGTCAGGTGGCCTGGAGAGAATCAAAGGCCGGTTCATCTCCCTCTCCAAGTCATCGTGCATTAAGGAACCAGAATCCATTGACAAAAGCGTGGAAGGGTGATAATTCTCCATTGACAATGTCGTTATGAGAGCTTCCGCCATATATTCTTTTCCTCTTGTTTCTACTTTCCAAATGAGATTTCTTATTTTCACAATCACTAGCAAAGCCCTCGATCAGTCAACAAAACCAAACAAGCAACTTATCAACCTCTTCATGATTTCAACTGCCCACTATTTTCCCAGTAGGTAGGCTACAGAAGTTCATGAGGAATTCAAAAACCAGAAGAAAGCGGCTTCTTCAAGTACATCACTAACCTGGCCAGGACAAAACCCGAATAGAAATCGAGATCAGAAAAACAATCCACGGAATCACTTACTCAACAGCTAAAGATTGAAGCTTCATAATCATTATGGCATGAAACCAGCACTACCAATCAGCTCTACTCATACCGTCAAAAGAATTTCCAGCAGACTATCAGAATCAGCTCAGGCAACAATGAAAAGATCATGACTCTCCCAGCATAACCTAAAACTTCAAATGAAGCTACTTAATGTCGATCGGTTAACTAATATCTTTCTGGGTAATCCATCACGGAACATGTAATTCCAAAATCATGGAGGGAAGAACATAAACAGTAATCCTAAACAAGCCCTAGAATCTCTTCAGGGGAACGCTTCCAGAAAACAGCAAATAAAGTGACAAGAGATTCCGAAACACATATAATCAAAAGTAAGCCAAACCCTGAAAACCTGAACAGGGTAATCGTCAGAGATTCGAGAATTACCTAAAAGAGGGAGCTGAAATCCACCGAGAACGAGAACTTCAATATTCGATCCCCAAATTTTGAGAGAGAGAGAAATATCGGAGGTTGTTTAAAGAGACGGATAGATGAGACTGGGGACAGCCACTAGCGAGACCTGCACCAGATGAAGCCGGTTGGGAGCGGTGATAGAGATTAGAGCCATAGAGGACGTTAATTTCAACTTCTAACTTCTAAGTTCTAACTAGACTCTTGCCACTAATTTGAGGATTACTAAAATAGAGAATATACCATAGATTTTTTCCCCCAATAGCTCACTTGTATTATCAAGACGAAAAGATAACAATAGTTTACACCATAGGAACAAATCAAAATCGAAAATCAAAAGTATTAACACTCGCAGATAACAAAGAAAGGGCATTCTTAGCCACCAGATGGGACACCCCGATTGTTTCTCCTGCCAATGAACCGTACTCCAAATAGTCTGAATTGTTGTGCCTAATTTCCTCCAATAACAATATTAAACAAATTTGGATAATATAAAGCCATCTAGTGTTATGTATTGTCATCCTAATTGATTATCTACAGATTTAATCAATCGTGTTTTCATACTAAATTAATCGAGTGTTTATAAATCTTTCATGACTCAAAGAAGAGAAGAATAAGTTGAGTACAAGTTTTTGCTTCCGTCTCAATTGTGACTACCACGATAAGAATGAAAGAGGCAATTTTTTTCGTTTACTAAATTTCACGACCTTTTGACTTCATAGTTTTCACTTCCTACTCTTAAAGGAGAAGCGTCGCAGTTGAAAAGTAACTTTCATCATTAGTTGTCTCTTTCCCCATTCCCTAGAGCGGCTGGCATGTCAAGATTGTCCATTGTTGCCTCCTCATATGGTTGGTCTCGTCGTTGCATTGGATTCTCGTACTTCGCTTCGACTACCTTGTTTTTTTTTTACAGTAATCAGATCTTCATTCATCAATGAAACTCGGATACAAAGGGACATCAATCAGACATGGGCGGAAATCAAATCAAGAATAGTAAGCCAATCGCTTGGGAGAGAACGACTAGCTTGTGACCGAGCAACCCAGTCAGCTCTGAAGTTCAAACGACGGGGGAGATCTCAATCAAAGGCGTTGAGATAAGGATAATCCGCATAGCTTCCATCATCGAGGCACATCTCCATGGCCAAGAATCTAACCCCTGAGAAACAGCCTTCACTAAAACTTCACAGTCGGACGAGAGCACACATGGCACGTTATACTTTTGAGCAATTTTCTGTCCTTCTAACATAGCCTTTGCTTCAACTTCAATCGGAGATGAACAAAGAAAAGAGTCAGCTCGTCCATCACAAATCTGTCCTTGGTCGTTACTTATGACGATACCGTAAGCCGCCTCCTGGGAATCATGTAGGAATGATCCGTCGCAGTGTATCTCCATCATGGGGGTACATGGCGGTGGGCAAGAATGTAGATGGGGCCCTCTGGGTTGACTCTGAGCGATCGGAAAAGGAGGGGAACGTCTCGGGCAATTGCTCCACTCCAGGAATTCCCTAACTGCTGAGATGCAAGTTCCATAGTCTGATGGAGTGCAATTCCTGAACAGCCAGGCATTCCTTGTTTTCCAAATATTCCAACAAAGGAAGATGACTTGAAGAAGGCTCGAGGGCGAGAGACTTTCCTTCAAACCACAGAACCAGTCGAAGAAGCAAGTTGAGGTGGAAGGGAGCGGAAGGGTGGGGAAAAGTCTATTCCAAGCATTCGCAGCATGCGTGCAGAAGAAGAGGCAATGACCAATGGTTTCCTCGGGACAGTTGCAGCATGGACACAATGCATTAGGGGAGCAATTTCTTTTCTGAAGGTTTCTCCTTATGGCAAGTAATCCCTTTGAACTCCTCCAAATGAAAAAAATGGAGCTTCGGCGGTAGGGATAAACTCCAAATCCACTTCCATCGATCCCTGTCAAAGTTGGACACATAATCACCATGGTTAGCACTACCAAAGATAGAATTATGGAACGCATGATAGGCAGTTTTAACTGTGAACTTCCCTGTCTTTGTAAATTTCCATGCCCACATGTCTTTCCTCTTATTTGAACCAATTGGGATCCTTTGGATTGCCTCCACCTCTTCCTCGGATAGAGAGCTGGGCATTGCATTTAGGTTCCATTCATTATCATTTCTGTTGATCCATTCTTACACTCTTGTATCATCAAGCTCCTCCGCAGACAATCGATGGTCAATGGCCGATGAAACCCAAGGATCCCTAAAAGCAAATGTGTCCTCTCCATTACCTATGACTCGAACAGTACCTAGGTTTAAGATTTTCTTTGCTTCCCATAAGCTAGCCCATATCCAAGAAGGACGGCTACCTTTACGAGAGGACAAGAAATCTCCTCGATGGTAGTACATGCCTTTAAGAAGTCGAGCCCAAAGAGTATCCGGGGAAGTGAAGAGTCTCCAAGCTTGTTTTGCAACCAAAGCAAGGTTAAAGTCCTTGAAATTCCTAAAACCCAGTCCACCTTCACTTTTGGGTAAGCATAGGATCTTTCCTTTGCACCAATGAATTGTCTTCTTCACCATAGAACCAGACCAGAAGAATCGCCTGAATACTGAGTCCATACGTTTTGTGAGGCCGTCTGGGAGGAGGAAAAGGCTCATGATAAAAGTCGGTAAAGTCTGAATAACCGCTTTGAGTAAGACCTCTTTTCCCCCAAAAGAGAGAGTGAGACTTTTCCATGCTTCACCTTGTTTCTCCATTCTCTCAATAAGAACCTCCTGTTGGGTAGCCTTCCCGAAAATCACTGTATCATCCACGAATAAACAATGAGATAGAGTGGGGCGCCTAGGATTCAATATGATTCCTTGTATTTGGCGGGTAGCAACTAGGGGTGGGCAACCGGTTCGGTAAACCCGAACCGAACCAAAACCAAATTAAACCGAACCGAAACCGAGTTAATGCTATTCGGTTCGGAATTCAGAAGGAAAATATGGATAGTTTGGAAACCAGGGTTCTCTCAACCGAACCGAATTTCCGACCGAAAAACCGAAATACTATAATTGCAAGCTCCAAATGGTGGATTTTTATGTTTGTAGTTGTTTTTAGACTTAAATATTTGAATTGTTTTATGACTTATGTGTTCAAAAGACTGATTTTATCATTGATGATGCATATAATTACATATTTATTGTTTATATTAGGGGTAAAAATAATTTAAAAGTGAGAAGATACAAGTATTTTAACAAATTCGGTTTTGTGTGAAAAACCGAATCGAACCGAATTATAATTCGGTTTAAACCGACCAAACCGAATTATAATTCGGTTTGAGGTTTGGGAGAATTCGGGGACCCTGTATTCATAATTTCGGTTCGGTCGAAACCGAACCGACGAATGCCCACCCCTAGTAGCAACTGCTTTCTCAATCAGGAATGTCATAGCATTTGACATGAGAATGAATAAGAAAGGGGACATTGGGTCGCCTTGTCTGATACCCCTAGATGGGGAGAAGAAATCGGTTGCTTCCCCATTGATCAGGATAGAGAACCTGACCGTACGAATAGAAGCACTAATCCACTTAAGCCATTGGGTAGCAAAACCGTACCTTGACAACAGAGTTTCAAGGAAGTCCCAATCAACAAGATCGTAAGCCTTCCTCGTGTCAAGTTTCAACATCATGTCCTTCTTATTGCCCTGAGGATGGTTCTTGAAATAATGAAGCACTTCGTGAACAATGATTATATTATCCTGAATAAGACGAACTTTGGTGAAGGCTGTTTGCAGTTCTGATATCAGTGCAGGAGTGGGTTTAGTAGCGGCACCACATTCTTCATTATATTGGCTTCTCATAACTCATTCTTGGTAGTGGCATGGTTTGTAGCATTTGTGACTTCTAGGACGACACCCCTTACATGTTGAATTGATGATGACTCCGAAGGCCTCACACCTCGTACAAGATTATATTACTAATTTGCGAAGGTCATCCTCGGAATCACAATAACCACCTATGCCACCTCCTAATCTTACACCGCACCCTTGACTATGTCACGATCTCTCATTATGTTTCAACATAGACTTTGGCAATACTCTTCTATTGTTTGACCTATATACCTCCAATAATAACCCCACACTTCTAGCCTCTAGGGTCGACACCACAGTAGACTTGATACCTGCTATAGCACGGATGTTACAGTATGCATGACGCTAGCAAGACTTGCTATCCTAAGCGTAGATCCAAATAACAATGCACAATTCTCGACGAGACTTCCATGGTAGGGGAAAAGTTAATCTGCTAACTTGAAGATTCATTAGCAGATACTAACTGATATCCAAAATACATGAACTAATATCCAAGTACTAAAGTATCTAGAGAGCACAGACTAGTATTCAAACTTTACTAACTGATATCCACCATGAATCAACTATTATCCCAAATTCACAAACTAATATTTAGACAACACAGAATAGTATACAAACAGCACATAATTAGTATCCAGATAACACATAAGAGTATCCAGATAACCCATAAGAGTATCCATATTGAATACTAGTTGGTATATGCTATATGGAAACTAGTTTGTGATATTTTGAATACTAGTCTGTGCAATCTAGAATTCTAGATACTTAGCAGACTTGGATATTAGTTCATACATTTTAGATATTAGTTAGTATATGCTAACGAAATTTCAAGTTAGCAGAATAACTAAGCTGCCATGGTAGAGGCAGGAGAACCAACTCTGTTATGTAAGGACCAACTCAAACTAATTGAACTATAATAGTTGAAATTTCCAATCGAAACTACCCGTAAGACTGGGATTACGATCTTGTTAAGGCGTGCGAGGGTTACAGATTGGTCAATGCTCAATACACTGAAGTGACCATATTGATAACTTATCAACTTTAAGTGATATTTCACCTAAATTCTATTGAATTTCGTTTTTCTTATGAGTTATGACAAATGTGAATGCTACTTTGAAACGTTTGACCACTTACAATAACAAACTTTGGCCCCCAAACAAAGAATAAAGAAATGTGGATTATATCATCTTGTTCCAATTATCGGATAAGCTTTCAGTCTTCATTCACGCAATGATACGATACGAAGGGATGGATTTTATACCAACTTTACCATACCCAACAGAAATACGTATACGACGTCTCTGTAAACTGTATATTGTACAGACTACAGAGCTAGAGTAGCAGAGACGAGAATCGAGAGACGCCTCTTTTGACCTCAGCCAAAAAGCTCTTCTCCGCCGTTAAACTTAACGGCGCCCCGTCACCGAACCCGACCGGCCTCATCTGGTGTAGGTCTCACTGTTGTTTGTCCGTCTCTTTAAACACCTTCCGTTTTCCTCTTCCCTTCCTTCTTCCCTTTCTCTTTCTCTCTCTCTCACAAATTGGGGATCGAATGTTCAGGTCTCTGTGCTCGGCGGATTTCAAGCTCCCTCCTTTAGGTAATTCTCGAATCTCTGGCGATTACCCTTTTCAGGCTTTTAGGGTTTGGGTTGATTAGATTGGTTTCCGAATCTCTTTGCCACTCCTTTTTTTTTTTTTTGCCGTATTCTTGGAGCGTTTCCCTGATTGGACTCTAGGTGATATGTTAATATGCTGTTGGTTGTCCCTCCACCGCTTGATTTTGGTGTGCTTGCTCTCTGATTGTTTACTCAGTTAATCGAATGGCCTTCTGGGTTTTCTATCTCTCCAAAGTTTGTAGCTTTGGACATAATGTATTATTTTTCCCTGTGAACAAGAATGAGACTGGTAGCTTGGGTTTATGTTTTTGGGTTATCTTGGAATTCATAATCTACTGTGGTCTGAGCCAGCTGATTGCCTGCTGGAGAGTTTTTCATATTGTCTGAGCAGAGCTGATGTTCTGTTGCTTCACAAGAATGTGCCATGGCTACAATTTTAGCTGTTCAGTTAATGTTTTCGTGGATTCTTTATCTGATCTTTGTTTCTCTTTGGCTTGTTCCTGGCTAGGTTCTTGATGTACTTGATGTTGTTTTCTTCTGGTTTTTGAATTCCCATATGAGCTGGGGAAGTTGTGGGTATTTGAAACCATGAAGAGGTTGATAAGCTGCTTGTTTGGGTTCGTTGACTGATTGAGGGCTTTGTTTTTGTGGGTCGCATCTGATTTTGTAAAGATGTCAGTGACCTTCTGACGTGGTCCTGGGATTTTAAGAATCAAGGCCCTCAAAAAGGAAAAATTGGAAACAAAGAGAAGAGAGAAATGGGGGAAGCTCTCATAACGACATTGTCTATGGAGAATTATCACCCTTCTACACTTTTGTCAATGGATTCTGGTTCCTTAACCCACGATGAATTGGAGAGAGAGCTGAATCGGCCTTTGATTCTATCAAGGCCACCTGATATCAATCTTCCAGTATCATCTGAGCCACCTTCCCCTTCTCTCCTGAATTGGAATGATTCATGTGACATCTTGGATCTGGGTCATCCTCCTCCAGTTTATGAGGTTGAGACTACCGTCACTGTGCCCAAAGCTTCGAAGAAATGTACAAAGAGGCTCGACAGTATTTGGGGCGCTTGGTTCTTCTTTACCTTCTATTTCAAGCCAGTTTTGAATGAGAAGTCAAAGTCCAAGATAATAAAGGATAGCAATGGCGTCTCTGGGTATGAGAAGTCAGATCTCTACCTCGATGCATTCTTGGTGCAGCACGATATGGAAAATATGTACATGTGGGTTTTCAAGGATAGGCCTGACAATGCTTTGGGTAAGATGCAGTTGCGGAGTTACATGAATGGGCACTCGCGTCAAGGGGAGCGCCCATTTCCATTCAGTGTTGACAAGGGCTTTGTCCGGTCTCACAGGATGCAGAGGAAGCATTACAGGGGTCTGTCTAACCCGCAGTGCCTTCATGGTATCGAAGTTGTGCGCACACCAAATCTCACGAATCTTGAAGAGGAAGAAAGGAAAAGGTGGGTAGAGCTCACGGGGCGTGACATAAATTTCTCCATCCCTCCTGAAGCAAGTGACTTTGGGTCTTGGAGGACACTACCCAATACAGAGTTTGAGCTCGAGCGTCCCCCTCTGCCATTGAAGATTAATGGGCATTTCCATCCAAGAAAATTGCTTAATGGTACTGGCTTGAATCTTTCTTCTCAGACTTCTGACCATAGTGGTGAAGTGATGGACCTCTCTCCGATTTGCAATAATAAAAGGAAGAAAGACTATTCACCTCATGCAAATGAGGATGACTGTTTGCATAACAGTAATGCTCATCTCGAGAGGGTAGACATGAACATCCATCCGACTGAACCAGCATGGCTCAACGACTTCAGCGGGGTGATGAAAAATGTCTATGGTCCTGTTACGGCCGCAAAAACCATATACGAAGACGAAGAAGCATTCTTGATCGTTGTCAGCTTGCCCTTTGCAGACCTGGAAAGGGTGAAAGTCACCTGGAGGAACACCAACAGTCACGGAATAGTGAAGATATCTTGTGTAAGTACTGCACGCATGCCATTTATTAAACGGCATGATAGGACGTTTAAACTGACAGATCCAACTCCGGAGCACTGCCCACCTGGGGAGTTCGTAAGGGAGATTCCCCTCCCGAACCGCATTCCTGAAGATGCTAAACTAGAAGCCTATCGCGATGAGACGGGGACGATGCTGGAGATCATTGTGCCTAAACATCGCGTGGGGCCAGAGGAACATGAGGTCCGTGTGTGTCTTCGCCCTTCTCCTTTGAGCGAGCGATCCTTCATCGACTTGAAGGAAACATCAGGTTGAAGCTCTCTGGACTGGTGGGGGGAATGCTAGAATTTGTCGGTGGGTTCTTCTGTTTACTGTAAGGGGAGAATTCATACAAATAGTATTTGGCACTTTTGTTCTAGCGTATTATCGTTGCTCTTTTCCGTTTTCCTTTCGTCCTTTTTTCCTGGGTTCCAGTCTGTAGATTGATACATGAATCCTCTATGTTTCTATAATTGGTGGGTAATTTAGCTGGTGTTTCATTGTCGCAATACACAGGGAGCATCTTCCATTTCCCAAAGGGAAGGAATGAATAGAAAACTGCAATAACTGTCGGTGTTAGCTCTTGCATCATTCAACTTTCCTGTTGCTATATAGCTGTGTAAATTTGTTTCAGGGATAGACTATATAGCATATCCGACTGCGTCAGTTGTATAACCAGTTCCTTCTCGTACTCTAGAGTCTAGCCAATCCAGTGAGTTGCTGAGTTTTCATTCTTCTGACGACAATCAAAGCATGTCTCCAGCTCTGCTTTCAGCTTGGGCGCATCCCCAATGGAGTGCTCTTGTTCGAAAACCAGTCCTCAATGGAGTGCCCTTGGCCGCATACTCCATGACATCCGAAGTATTTTCATCTACAACCACATTTGTGTTATGGCCGTTGGTTTGCGACAGTTCCGTTTCAAAGCTGCGCGCTTCAACACTGAGACATGGTTGTCTCTATCTGCGGCTTAAACGTGGTCCAGGAATTACAGGCTATTCAACTTCACCATTTGACGACTTCATGACTTAACGTTGTTCTTCCTCGGGCAACGGCTACCGTTGTTTTTCTAAAAACAAGTTTGTACTACTGTTCGCATCAGTTTGCGCTACTGTGTTTTTGCTCTGATTTAAGCGGTCTGATTTTAGCCGGAATGACTTTGCTGGTTCGATGGATTCCATTTCTCCATTTCCCAGCCGATTGCAAGGGTTTTGCATATATTATCGAAATTAGAGAGAAAAGTTAATCTTGAAGTGGCCAGATCAAGAATGCCGAAATGAGAATGACAAATGTACTACTTAAATTGCATAAAAAACAAAACAAGCAAGCCATAAGCTTGCATCCCGACCAACAGACAATAGAGCAAATTAAACCAGAAAAAAAAAGGCACAGTCCAAACATCCACTACCATCGTCTCCAACAACTATAAAACCGAATCAACTTAGTCCACTTCTTCAATCTTAGGGCCAGCTCCACTGCCACCGGAAGCCGGAACATCATCATCCTCGTCCATGCCACCACCAGGCATGCCAGGGCCGCCACCTGCAGAGTACATCTTGGCAATGATCGGGTTGCAGATGCCTTCGAGCTCCTTCATCTTGTCCTCAAACTCGTCAGTCTCCGCCAGCTGGTTGTTGTCCAGCCACTGGATGGCCTTGTCGATGGCATCCTCGATCTTGCTCTTGTCGGCAGCGTCGAGCTTGGCAGCGATCTTCTCGTCCTTGACGGTGTTCCTCATGTTGTAAGCGTAGTTCTCCAAGGCGTTCTTGGCCTCCACCTTCTTCTTGTGCTCTTCGTCTTCGGACTTGTACTTCTCCGCCTCCTGAACCATCTTCTCAATCTCGTCCTTGGACAACCTCCCCTTGTCGTTGGTGATGGTGATCTTGTTCTTCTGCCCCGTGGTCTTGTCCTCGGCCGAGACGTTCAGGATACCGTTGGCGTCGATGTCGAAGCAGACGGTGATTTGGGGTACTCCTCTTGGGGCAGGGGGGATGCCAGACAGCTCGAACTTGCCGAGCAAGTTGTTGTCCTTGGTTCTGGCCCTCTCACCCTCAAAGACCTGGATCAACACACCGGGTTGGTTGTCGGAGTAAGTAGAGAAGACTTGTTCCTTCTTTGTTGGGATGGTGGTGTTCCTCGGGATCAAAACAGTCATGACACCACCAGCAGTCTCGAGCCCGAGAGAAAGAGGAGTGACATCCAACAGAAGAAGATCCTGCACCTTCTCGTTGCCTTCACCGCTCAAGATGGCAGCTTGCACTGCTGCACCATAAGCAACAGCCTCGTCAGGGTTGATGCTTTTGCAGAGCTCCTTCCCGTTGAAGAAGTCCTGAAGCAACTGCTGCACCTTGGGAATCCTGGTGGATCCACCGACGAGAACGACATCATGAATGGCGCTCTTGTCCATCTTGGCGTCCCTCAAACACTTCTCCACTGGCTCCATGCACTTCCTGAAGAGATCCATGTTGAGCTCCTCGAATCTGGCACGGGTGATGGTGGAGTAGAAATCAATACCCTCATATAGAGAGTCAATCTCGATGGTGGTCTGGGCAGTGGATGAAAGGGTTCTCTTCGCCCTCTCGCAAGCAGTCCTCAACCTCCTGAGGGCCCTTGGGTTCCCGCTGATATCCTTCTTGTTCTTCCTCTTAAACTCCTGAACAAAATGATTCACCAATCTGTTGTCAAAATCCTCACCACCAAGGTGAGTGTCTCCCGCAGTCGCCTTCACTTCAAAGATACCCTCCTCGATGGTCAGCAAGGAAACATCAAAAGTACCACCACCAAGGTCAAAGATCAGAACATTCTTCTCCCCAACACTCGTAGCCTTCTTGTCAAGACCATAGGCAATAGCAGCAGCAGTAGGCTCATTGATGATTCGCATAACATTGAGGCCAGCAATGACTCCTGCATCCTTGGTAGCCTGCCTCTGGGAATCATTGAAGTAAGCAGGAACTGTCACGACAGCATTCTTAATGGTGGTACCTAGATACGCCTCAGCAATCTCCCGCATCTTAATAAGCACCATGGAAGAGATCTCTTCTGCAGCGAAGGTCTTCTCTTCACCTTTGTAATTGACCACAATCATGGGCTTCTCCGCAGGACCAGGGATCACCTTGAAAGGCCATAGCTTCATGTCGCTCTGGACAGAGGGGTCGCTGATCCTCCTCCCAATCAACCTCTTCGCATCTGTCGCCCAAAATTACCACAAAACAGTAAGCAATCCGCGAAGTTTCACCATTTACCACACTAAACCCTAACCAAATCACCAACATCATGCCAAATTGAGAAGAGAGCTAAACAGCGACACATAACCCCTAAACCAAAACACCTACCATGCAATTGCCCATTTATAGTTCTGCACCTACAGGTAACTAAATTTTCAGATGCAAAATTCGATCTACAGACTACGGCAGCAGGAGTAACAACAACTTGACGCAGGAGATCATATTTACTTCCCTAGAGCAGTTGAACGAAACTAACTAGCAGATCGACGAACCCTAGACGTCCGAAAAACACAAAAAAATCAAACAATTGAATAGAGAAACAGCAGGAGAATTCGGCTCAGAAGGAAGAGCTTACCGAAGACGGTGTTGGTGGGGTTCATGGCGACCTGGTTCTTAGCGGCGTCGCCGATCAACCGCTCGGTGTCGGTGAAAGCAACATAGGACGGAGTCGTCCTGTTGCCCTGATCGTTGGCGATGATCTCCACTCTGTCGTGCTGCCATACTCCGACGCAGGAGTACGTGGTACCGAGGTCGATACCGATAGCAGGACCTTCACCTTTCGCCATATCTTCGCCGGAGGAAAAAAGAATCGAACAAAACGTAGAGAGATCGTAGGGTTTTCGACGGATTTTTTTTTGGCTTCTGTTAGATTCAGGTACTAACAATATTGAGGAACTGCGGCGAAGAGGAGAGGAGGTTTTATATGCCGGGGAAGCGTAGTGGGGAAGGCGGAATAGCGCGGGAGTTCGAGAACGTTCTGGAGAAATTGTGGCCGTTGGATGGGAGATGGACGGTGGGGGATGAGTGTCAGTTTCCAAGTCGGACAGGGGGTAAAATAGGAATATTGATGGTTGTTTGGGGTTCTAGTTTCTTCGGGAGAGTTCCCTTACTGGGCCGACGCGGTGAAGGTGTAACGGAAACATATTCCGGCCAGCCAGCCAGCACCGCCCACGTCGCCATAATTTTCGCACTTAAATCATTCGTCGCGCGTGAACTGTGAATAAAAAGACAATGTGGCGCGTGTGTGGATAAAGGGTTTAAACATTTTGGGTTGAAGCCCAATGGAGGGAAACAAAGGGACTACAAGATTAATGCAGTTCAGGCCCACATAAATGAGATCCAAAACTAACCTATAACAATGCAAGCGAATCAAGCCCAACTGTAAGAATAACACAGTCGCCAAGTACCAGGATTATCACAAGGGTTTGAAATCTCTTGAGCTTCAAATCTTCACATGGATGGATTTGAAATCCATGAGACTTTGGGGTCTCCCACACCATTAATGGATATTATTGAAAATTCTCGTTTTTAAATAATTCCGTATAGATGTTTTTACCAGATAATAACATTTTCCGTCATTTATTCTTAATGACTCGCACATTTTAAATCCCCTCATTTTAACCATTACATAATGATTTTATGTAGCACCCTAATAAGGGACAAGTGGTGAAGTCAAAAACCTTAATGAGGCGGCCAAGAAATTTATATTTGTGGGTTCTTAAGCATGGACACTAGAGAGGACAGAGGAGGGCTGGAGCCTTACCAAATACAGTATGTTTTGCAATTCTGATACAAGTTTTACAAGTAAATTCATCAAAGTTGAGTGGGCCTATAGCCCCTCGTGGATACAATGTGGCTCTGCCACTGACGGGGACACATAAGTAGATCAGCACATGGGAGTGACTAGTAAATCAGTGAGTGCATCCTTGGTGACGGTGTCCGACAAAGTATAGCTATCATAATCCTGGTATATCACATCCGTCGTCCGTCCTAGACCAAGGATCATGGAAAGCACTTCGCCAGACACAAATTCAGGCAGATTGAGACTCTCCTGGTTTATATCCTTCCTGTCGGTGTCCATCATTTCCGTCAATGCATCAACTGCTTCATTTTTCGACACGTCGTACTGGTTCATGTAACATTCAACTGATGACGCGACATGTCCTCTTTCTTGCTCGAACTGCATGCACACCAACATTATATCTCAAGGTATGGTTCAAACCACCGACAATTGTTGGAGTAATCACGCACGTACCTCATGTGAAACGACGTCGTTGCCTAGGCGTCCGAGATCGGATACATCAACTAAAATTTTGGGGTCCTGGAATAACCAATCGAACACTTCCACGGGTGCCTTTTCACCCATCCCACACAGGGACGCACATATAAGCAAGTGGTAGGTAGATGAATATACACCGTTGCGCCTATAATCCTCCACACTCGGCACCTCCCTGTTGGCATACCACCTTGCTTCTGCAAGGTATGCCCTCGTCAGATTCTTTTCCTGCGACGATTATGCAAATACGAGTAAGAATTGTTGAATTGTGCCATCTTTTATCTTAATATTGTTTTCTAATATGATTGTGTACATGAATTTTGTCTAGAAAGTTTATAATATAAAACAAAACTACTAGATCATTACCGCTTGTTTCAAATACTCGTAACAGTATGACCTGCCTTCCGCAGTAGTAATTGTGCCTATTTCGTCAACGACACCCATAACCGCTTCAAAAAACACTTTCATGTAACACGGGAGATCCTTCATGCTCGTGTCCCATCTATAATCATGCATGATGCCATGAGGATCAGTTTGGTTCATAGTCTCTAACAATGTGTTTGTTTTTTATATCCCGAAGATAATAAAATTTAATTAAGAACGAATGTGAATGAACAAGTTGGTCAGTATGCACTCTGTCAATAAAATGTCAATAAAAAGAAGATGAATATACTTGTAAAGACTATAAATGTTAAAGGAAACCTCAAGAAGATGATTTAGCAATAGTACGAGGATGATAATGTTCACCACATTCTAAATTCAAATCTAAAAGACCAACAAATCATCGCTTATCAAAAGAAAGAGATGTTGAAGCATAAAAACTAGATGATTAAGCAGCAAATAACCAGCAAGATAAATAAATTTCACCTCTTAATAGTAGTTGTGAATAACTCCAGCTCGTCAATATTGCCTTGCACATCATATATGTCATCAGTTACTGACGCAAGAACCAAAATTTTGGTGATAAACAATCTAGCTTGGGAAAATTTCGGTTCCCATATGGCTCCGAAAGCCCAATAGTAAATCTCCACCAATCTGTCTCGAGCAAAGCTTAGCTTTGCCGCAAAGTTCAGTCCAATCCACCACCTAAACATAGAGTTCAAATGATTGCTACTTACTTAGTTAGTTCATAGTTTCTTGCACAACTCAATACTCCATAGCAATAACAATAACAATAACAAATAGATCATATATAGAAATTTAGGAGGGGACGAGGAAGTACTTGGTAAGATGTCTAAGCTCTTGGTGGTACAAGTGCTGCACCACGTTCCAACTCAACTTGGCCAGGCTGAGCAGCACCGTTGGATCGTCGCGGCCGCCGCCAACTTCTCGCTCGTAGCAGGAGATGTAGAGCAGCTGTTCGTGCCTCGGCATGCACTTGGGCCCGTTCAGGGCCCGACCCACCCGCTCCCACCGGGCCCCGGCCCAATCATCATCCCCGTCTTTAGCGGCCTCCTCCATCTTGGACTTCAGCCCAGCCGCCGTGAATTCAATACCTTCTTCCAACATCTCCTCCCCTGCCCCTCGCAGTTGTGCAGCTTCGTGAAAACAGAGCATCCCTTCGACATCATCTCCCAGCTCTTTCTTAAAAATTTGCTTCCCGCCAACACCCGCCGTGAGGAATTTTCCGAACGTGTCGCTCGACACGTTGTAACCGCGACGACGGAGCAGCTTGAAATGGAGCGCAACGGTGGAGAGCTCGTGATCCTCTGCAGAAGAACGGTTTGACAGGTTTGGGTGAAGGTTGAAGACTTGACGGAGTTGGTCGTCGATTTGTGTTTCGAAATGGTATCCGATTCCGAGCCGCTGGATCGTATCAATTAGTTTCAATTTCTGGGACAGTTTGCCGTCTGACGTCGCGGATAGCATCATCGTCACATCTTGCTTTAGCGATTCAATCTGCTGGTTCCAGCTGCTGACTGACTGTGCGATATTTAGACAGAGAGAGGAAATTAAGCAGTGAAAATATGTATATCTTCTGGGTCTAGCTAACGAAATGTGTAGTAGTTGGTTTGGTTACCTCTTCAGAATGGAAGACATGGGTGATGAAGAAGTCTCCCCACACAGTTGGGTGGAATTCCGCCGTCCGGGGCTGATGCGCGGCTGGGCTAGTCGACCCGTTAGCTGCCATGGTAGTAGCAAAATCGCTGTCTTGTTTGCAGATTTCGAAGAGGGAGGATGGATGGATGAAGGAAGAAGCAATTGCCATCCCCTGTTTATATAGGCACTACTGCACATATGTCTTCACAGTTAGAGCTTCCACGGAATTGATATGTGCTCTTTCTTGCTAATTCGATTTTTTAGCAATTCACCTCATGTCACTTTCATTCACATACATACATCAATGGAATGGATTTGTACTTGCATATATAATTAAATATCATTTTTAAATTATAGATAAATAAACTAAAAAATAATATACATTCAAAAAATTTAGGCCTTTTTTACTTTCATATGCAATTGGTTTTACAATTACAAACACCCATGTCATTTCATTTTGCAATTGATAATGCAATACCATTGTAGATGCTTATAAGGATGTCTATAGAACCTGAATTCACCCTGCCCAACCAGCCTCATCCAGTGAAAATAGGTAAAAATTCAGTATTGACTGGTTCTGGTTTGAGTGTGAGTTCTAGTTTTTTTTTTTTAATTAACGGATTGGGTCGGGATTGACTTTCGTCAAAACCTAACCAGCATCCAAAAAGCAAAACGACTTTGTTTTGTATCTAATCCAAACAATATGGATTAATTAATTAATTAATTGATATTATTAATCTCTATGAAAAATATTAAACCTATTATTAGTCTTTATAGAGACATAAGTTTTTAAAATATTATCATGTATATGTTCGAAAAAATAACGTATAATTATTTATATTGAATCCACGAGTACTCATACACCCATCAAGTTGGGTTGAATTTTATTTTCGAAAATTCAATGACTGTTTTACCCAAAAAAAAATTTAATAAAAAGTTTGAATTTAAGAAACGGCCAACCAACCGTAACAGTTAGCAATTGCCAATTTGGCATCCCTGTCCGCAGCCCTCCAATTATTTTTTTTTTTTTGTTTTTTTATAACGCAGCCCTCCAATTATTTTTTTGTTTTTGTTTTTATAACGCAGCCCTCCAAATTGGACCATGATGAGATTTCATAAATGATAATTTGGCATTAACAGCCCGTCCTTTCATGATTTAATCTTTGAATTTGAGTGAGTTCAAAAAATTCAGTTATAAGAGGTGTGATTTAAAGGTTTTATTATCTTCTCTAGTTTTTAATCGGTTTTTATTTTCTTCGTTTTAATTTGGATTTCAATTTTTTTTTACAATGGAATGAGTTCGTGGTGAATGTGATTTACAAAATGAGATCCATTTTCAATATATTTTGACAAAAAAAAAATCATACCACTCGTTACCACCCAGTAACACATTCGTTTTAACTCGAATTCTGATTTTTTTTTTCACAGACGGAACAAAATCTTCTTTATCTATTGGACCCACAAATTTATGGGGAAAAACTACAGGACTATTAGTGATGGCATTGGGGCGGGACGGGGCAGGTACCTCAATACCCATGCCCCGCCCCACGCTACTACAGGTTAGGGCGGGTAAAACCCGCACAGGTACGGGGTGGAGCGGCTCGACCAACTCTTACATGTTATTTGAGAAAAACATACACAACTTTTATTTTTATGATAAAACGATGGGGAAAATTCTTTATAAATGAAAAATAATGATAATAGAATAGGTAATTGAATCTAACCAGTTGAAAGATCGACTCTAACTAGTTGAAGAAAAGTCAAAATAGTAGAAATATGTATAGATATTGTAAAAATTGAGGTATAATGGGCCAAGAACGGGCGGGGCGGCGCAGGGCGGTTCGGAAATAGATACACATACCCCGCCCCACGCTACTGCGGGTCGGGTAATACACCCCCATCGCGGGTCAAGTCGGGTAATACTTGCAGGGGGTTCAAATTACCATCACTAAGGACTATAACGTACCACTTCATATACCACCCTGATATATTGGTGGTAACTACTAACTAGTGGTACACAATGATTAATGTGGTAAATGAGAGTTCGTATATTTCTACTATCATGTACTTCAACGAATTTACAATATGTTACATTTATATCATGATGGGACACTTCCGTACCATGTGGTATGATCTCATGTAGTGCCAAGTACCACCAATCCACCATGGTATATATTAGGGGTGGCTATACGGTCCGGTCCGGTTAAATTGGCCCAAATTGATCCGGTCCAGTCCGGTCTTTTTGAAAATATAAGGACCGAAGATTGGATTGGATACAGTCCGGTCTTGATCCGGTCCGGTTTTGATCCGGTCCGGTCCCGATTCGGTCTTGATTTTACATTGAGATTGTGGGATTTGAGTGGCCTAAAGCCTTAAAGGGTGAGCAGTTGGTTAAGTTTTGTACTAAGTGCAAAGGTTTGTGACCGTTTATGCAAATTACCCTTAAGTTTTGGGTGTTGAGCTCTCTTATCCGGTCTTTATCCGGTTTTTTACCTCAAATCTAAGCCCAAAGATTGGATTGGATTGTTTACTATCCGGTCCCGGTCCGGTCTCGGTCCGGGTTATACGGTCCGGTTTCCGGTTTTTAATCCGGTCCCGGTCCAAATAGCCACCCCTAGTATATATTGGGAATGGATCATGTCAGTAAACTTATGGTGAGTAACCCGTTTACATCAGCATGACATCAACATCCTTCTCTGTCCTGGAAAGCCTTGAATTTTCCCCTCCTTAATCTTTGACGGACGATTTCTCACTCGTTTTAAGTCAAAAAAAAAAATTACACAGTTAGATAAGATTAATTGTGCTTTTCAAAATGATATCCACTTTGATATATTTTTCGAACAAAAAAAATTGACATATTTTTTATCAGTCTATACCATATGGTATTGACTGGTATTGAAATTAGAGCATACTTATGGTTTGAAAAGCGTACCATGGTGGTATGAACAAACTAAGACTGTAGGATGGTTGAATACATGATAGTAGAAATATATTAATTGTCATTTACGACTTTTAACATTGTGTACCATAAGATACCACCCCGTACCAGGGTGGTATTGTATGGTATTGTGTGGTATTTTTTGGTCCTGTAATTTGTTCACCCAGAAATTTGTAGATCCAATAGATGATGATGAACTCGTCCCTTCTATGCAAACATTTTAAAAAACGAAGAAAATACCATATGGTATGCAGTTGGTACCAAGAGGCCATAATTTGTTGTTCTAAAAAAATATTGAAAATTGATCTCATTTTGTAAAGCACGATGAACTCGTTCCACCTGTGCAAAAAAAATTAAAATCCGAGTTAAAACGAAAAAGATATGAGCCGATTAAAAAAGTTAGAGAAAATAAAAATGGTCTTTAATTCCCCATCCTTATATCTGAATTTTCTAAATAAATGGTACATATTTGATTATTGATGGATGCATAATCCATGGTTATGCACCCTATCTTGAGTCGTATATACTAGTACTAATTGTCTCAATTTTTTTTAAAAAAAATATATCAAAGTGGATATAATTTAGAAGAACACAATTTATCTTATTTATCTGTGCAAAAAAATTAAATTCTAACTTAAAACGAAAGAGATGTAGTACTTTAAAATTAAAGGGAAATGATTAGGAGTCTTCCGTATATAGTGATGTGGCGCTGATATGCTAGGTTATGGAAGAGTTATTGACTATGGGATTAAACGTATGATCAGTTCCCGCTCTTATGACGTTAGGTAACAAGACCATCTGAACAAAAATATTAATTTTTTATCGTGAAAAAATAGCTCAAGTTTCTCTTTCTGTTAGAAACGAAAAACTATACATATATTATTTCAAATGTTCCAATCTATGCTTTGTAACATTTTTTAACTACCATATTGTTCATTTTGTACCTTGTAAGCATGGTTTTGCTTTCAGACGCATCATTGTGACTTTTCAGAAGCTTATATTCATTGATGCACTGGTTTACAATGAACACATTTAACTTTAAAATTATTACGGTAACTTATCCATTTCACTCCAAAATTTGTTGTTAGTTGACATTGGATGTTTCTTATGAGTCTCAGATCTTTCCCATACTTTGTTTGTCGACGTGAGATTTGTCTTAAGGTGTTACCTACTACATCCCTTTTGAGATTCAACGTCCTCGTTGAGGTTGTACGACCATCACCCAACAACAACATTTTTTTTATTCTTAAAGACTCGCACATTTCAAATTCATCCATTCCAACAATCTCACGCTGGTTTGACGTACCAACCTACTAATGGGGGGAGGGGGCACGTAAGTAGATCAACGCATGGGAGTGACTAGCAAATCAGTGAGTGTATCCTTGGTGACGGTGTCCGACAGAGTATAGCTATCAAAATCCTGATACATGACATCGGTATCCCTTGCGAGACCAAGGAACATGGAGAGCACTTCGTTAGACACAAAGCCATGCAGGTTGTGACTCTCCTGGTTAATATCCTTCCTGTCAGTCTCCATCATTTTCTCCAATGCATCAACTGCTTCATCTTTTGACACGTTGTACTGATTCACGAAACATTCAACTGATGACGCGACATGTCCCCTTTTCTGGTCGAACTGCATGCATAACGTAAATATATTTAAAAGCACGGTTCATCCCAATATATATAATAGTTGCTGTAATCGCTATCCAGTAATCGCGAACATACATACGTACCTCATGTGAAACGACGTCGTCGCTTAAGCGTCCGAGATCGGATACAGCAACTAAAATTTTGGGATCTTGAAACAACCAATCGAACACTTCTAATGGTGCCTTTTCACCCATCCCGCAAAGGGAAGCACATATAATCAAAGGGTAGGTAGCAGTATATACACCATTGCGCCTATAATCCTCCACACTCGGCACCTCTCCGTTGGCGTACCACCTTGCTTCCGCAAGGTATGCCCTCATCTGATTCTTTTCCTGTGAAGGTTATGCAAATACCATATGAATTATTCAATTTATGACGTATGTGATTATTTTGTTAGTTAGTTAGTTCCTATTTTTCAAATTGCCGAGAGAAAGTCAATAACAACGTTTATATATTTTTTTTTATTAATATGGGTTGTGTGAAATGAATTTTATCTAGAAAATTTATAATATAAGACGACAAGATCTTTACCGCTTCCTTCAGATACTCAGAACAATATGATCTGCCTTCCGTGGTAGTAATTGTGCATATTTCGTTAACGACACCAACAATTGCCTCAAAAAACACTTTCATGTAATCTGGGAGATCCTTCATACTCGTGTCCCATCTGTATTCACGCATAATACCGTTTGAGATCAGTTTGGCGGCTTGACTTAGTGATAATAAGATGATGATAATATTCACGCCAGATTCTTAGTTCAAATCTCGAAGATAACCATCATCACTTATGGAAGAAGAAAAAAAGAGAGATGTTTGAGGACTAGACTTGTAATTGAATAGCCAACAACCATCGAGATAATTAAATTTCACCTCTCAACCGTGGTCGTGAAAAGCTCGAGCTCATCAATTTCGCCACGCACATCATATATGTCGTCAGCCACTGACGTAAGAACCAAAATTTTGGTGACAAAGCATCTGGCCCTCGAAAATTTCGGTTCCCATATGGCTCCGAAAGCCCAGTAGTAAATTTCCACCAATCTGTCTCGAGCAAAGCTTAGCTTTGCCGCAAAGTCCAATCCAATCCACCACCTAAACATGAATTCAAAACGATTAGTAATTAGTTCTTAGTTCCTTGCACAGCTCAAATATTCCATAGCAATAGCGAGAACAAAATGGATCATATAAAAATTTAGGGAGGGACGACGAAAAGTACTCGGTAAGATGTCTTAGCTCTTGGTGGTACAAATGTTGCACCACGTTCCAACTCAACTTGGCCAGGCTGAGCAGCACCGCTGAATCGCGGCCGCCGCCGCCAACTTCTCGTTCGTAGCAGGAGATGTAGAGCAGCTGTTCATGCCTCGTCACGCACTTGGGCCCGTTCAGAGCCCGGCCCACCCGCTCCCAAAGAGGCAGGGTCTGGGCCTGGGCCCAATTATCACCCCCGTCGCTAGCGGCCTGCATCTTGGACTTCAGCCCAGCCGTTGTGAATCCAATAGCTTCTTCCAACATCTCCTCCCCTGCCCCTCGCAGTTGTGCAGCTTCGTGAAAACAGAGCATCCCTTCGACATCATCTCCCAGCTCTTTCTTAAAAATTTGCTTCCCGCCAACACCCGCCGTGAGGAATTTGCTGAACGTGTCGCTTGACACGTTGTAACCGCGACGACGGAGCAGCTTGAAATGGAGCGCTGCGGCGGAGAGCTCTGCAGAACTGTTTGACAGGTTTGGATAAAGGTCAAAGACTTGACGGAGCTGGTCGTCGATTTCTGCTTCGAAATGGTAGCCGATTCCGAGCCGCTCGATCGTATCGATTAGGTTCAACTTTTGGGACAGTTTGCCGTCGGTTGCGGATAGCATCACCGTCACCTCTTCCTTCAGCGATTCAATCTGCTGGTTCCAGCCGCTAACCGACTGCCCAGAGGCGAAAGAAAACCGGTTTATACTTAATCTAACCAGAAAAGAAAAGGTTACATTATGTATCTGATGGATCTAGGTAGCGAATGTGTAACTTGATTACCTCTTCGGAATGGAAGACATGGGTGATGAAGAAGTCTCCCCATACGGTCGGGTGGAATTCTGCCGTCCGGGGCTCATGCGCAGTTGGGTAAGTCGACCGGCCGTCAGCTGCCATGCTTAGCTAGTCGCTATCTTGTTTGCAGATTTTGAAGAGAATTGATTGATTGACGGATGAAGGAAGAACCAATAGACATCCCCTGTTTATAGGGCTGGACAATCGGTTACCGGTTAGCAGTTAACCGATCGGTTATCCCCTAACTGAAAACCGAGATAACTAAAAACCAGTCGGTATTTGGAGGGATGGGCGAGGTGATTTTGGTCTTGGGAGCAGCTCGGTTAACCGAAAACCGAGAAAACCGAAGTATTAAGGCCTCGTTCGGTGGGTGGTCGGTAGGTGTGGTTGGTGGTTTGGTTTAACCAAGGTTGTCAAACCGGTTTATGCCAGTGTGCCGGTTTAGCAAGTGGAATGGTTCAACCGGTGGTACATACCGGTTTGTGTCGGTTCATGCCGGTCAATATTACAAATAAAATTATAAATACTCATATTTAAACATGACATTTAACGTCAATACCTAAACATTTGGAAAAAATCCCAGAATACTCTAATTATTAAAAAAAATTCCCTAAATACAGTACTTATAAACTTATTTCCCAAAGTACAGCAGTTTCAACATCACTGTCGTAGACAAAGACAGTGATTATGATCACCGCTTAAGTCTAAAACAGGGAAGCAACGGGGAAGGTATCACCGCTCTTAACGACAGTGGGGAACTGATCACCGCTTTTCAAAACAACGGGGAAGGTATCACCGCTGCCGTCAAAAACGGTGATTGCCTCACCGCTGTTGTGCAAAACGGTGATATTTTTCCACGTTTTAGAGCCCTGGTAGGTGGAAAATTAGGTCACAGCGACCTAGCTATCACCGTTTTGGACAAAAGCGGTGATATGTTCACCGCAATTGTCCACAGCGGTGATTAGCTGACATTTTTCCTTATAAATTCCGACCCCGACTTCCCTCCTTCTGCCTTACAGCAAAGTAGTACAAAAATTAGTGTTTTTGTGGTCGTTTTCTCAGCTGGTTTAGTCATTAACGGTGAAGTGCCCGCGCGCGTCCACGTCAGCGATCCGCGCCACTTCACCGCTTTTGATACCAACGGGGAAGATCTCTTCACCGCGTCCCTTATCAACGGTCATAGTATCCCCGTTGTTCTTGAAAGCGGGGATTCTTTCCCTGTTTTTCTCCTCAGCGGTGATAGCATCACTGCTTTTGTCAAAGGCGGTGATGGTATCATCGTTTAGACCAAAACGGTGATTATAATCACTATCTTTGTCTACAACAGTGATGTTGAAACTGCTGTACTTTGGGAAATAATTTTATAAGTACTGTATTTAGGGAATTTTTTTTAATAATTAGAGTATTCTGGAATTTTTTCCTAAACATTTATACTTGAATCCAACAAATAACATCAATATTTAACTTTTATACTCATAAAATAAATAATAAAATAATTTTTATCAATTAAATTATCTAAAATAAGGTCATTTTACTTAGAGATTCGTATATCGATCATGTCGGTCATACTGGTGGTGTCACGCCGGTTTTATGACCGGTACCGGTTGAACTCGGTACAACCGTTGGCACGCCAGCCGGCATGACAACCATGGATTTAACCAATAACCAATCGCTTGTTTTCGGTTATAACCGACCCGACCGACCCCATCCCTACCTGTTTATATAAGCATTGGGCATGTATGCTGCAGACGAAGTTAATTAACTAACTTTCATTAATAATTTGAATCTAATTAACTAGAATGTGAATGAACCCAAACCCACTGGTCCCCAATCCGGCCCAACCCGATCAAAACTGAGTATTGATCGGTTTCGAGTAAGGTGCAGGTTTTACCAGTTTTTTAAATTGGTGGGATCGGTTGGATTTGAACACTCATAAAGCAAAACAACGTCATTTTGTATCTAACCTGAACAATATGAATAAGTTACGGGTGATATTAGTCTTTATAAAAATATAAATAAAATAATATGGATACTATTATTAGTCTTTACAAATATATATGTTTAGAAAAAAATTCATAATATTACCATGCGAGTATTAGGAAAATTATTGTACGGTTATATTTGTGAACTCATGAATACCTATACACTTATAGTACCTATTGAATCTGAATCGCTATTCGTCGCCCTAAAATTCAAATTTTATCGCCCTAAAATACACCAAATTGACACTCTTATCCTTTAGCCCCAATTTATAACTAAAATCTAAATAAATAATCCCTTATCTGACCAGCCGCCGCCGAGCTCTGTCCTCCGGCCGCTCTTGTCGCTGTCAGATTCTTCTCTCTGACAGGTGCCCACCTCAACCCGACTGTCGCCGGTGTTCTGCTTCTACTGCCGGAGTCGATGAAGAAAATCTCCGGCTTGGTTGGATGTTGAGCAGGCACAGACACAATTTCCAGATCCTTAACTTCAGAAAGCTGTTACCCTTTAACGTCATCATCACCTACGTTTCGTAGCAGATCGTCAAGTCATGCTGCCTTTTTCCCACTTCCAAATTCTGAAACCATCACCGTCGGTCGGCGGAACCCGATGATTAGGCTCACTATTAATATTGGGTTGAAGTTGAATTGTGTATAGCTATAGAGCATCATCGGAGGCCCAAAAATGGGAGAGTTGAAGTGATGATATGGAAGAGAACACCATGGATTTCATATCATCGACTTGCAATTTAATGGATTTGACCTGCAAATTTTCTGGTCATACTTCCAGAACATACTTAGCTTCCCACCTCATCTTAGCTTCCCACCTCAACCTGGCCACCATCACTTCCCTATTGCTGCTGCCGGATTCCTCTGTTGGTACCGAGCAAGAGGAAGGACACGATTTTGTTTCTGATTCCAGGCACCATACGGGTTGAAAGACGAAAATTAAACTGAGGATATTTAAGTCATTTTAATAAATATTAGGGCGACAAATAAGGTGTTTTAGGGCGACGAATAGTAATGCCCTATTGAATTGGGTTGAATTTTTTCGTCGACAACTCAATAAGTATTTTACCAAAAATTTTATGAATGTACGCACTAAATTAGGTTTGAATTTAAGGAAACCGACCTAACCATAGTCATTACTATCCCTATTCGGCAGCCCTCCAAATTGGACTATGATGCGAGATCATAAATGATAATTTAGCATTGATAACCTAACATACAAATATGAAATATTCCATCTGCCAACGCAGTTTTGATGCCATGCATACATTGCTGAATTAGCTGACTGCATTGTCAGCAGTAGCGTCACCTTTTCGAGTTTTAATGGGGTTGTGTATCAGGGAAAGAACTCTTATTCTGAATTCCTGATGGATATTCTCAGTCTAGGGACATTCTTTCACGATCTTCTCCATCGCCAAATAATCCACAAGAAACAATTCACTGTGATGGCTCGTTTGGCAACAGAACTCTGAAAGCAACTTTCAAAATATTGTTTTTTTGGTAGAAGGAAGCAACATTCGGAATAGTTATTACTTATTACTAATTTTAGTGGACAAATCTGTGAAGGAAAAACTGACATGGTAATTTGTTCTTATCCCGGTTGAAGTCGAGACACGCAAAAAAAAAAAAAAAATGAGGACCAAAACAAAACCATAAAATATATTTAGTTTATTTCAATTCGGTCAAATCCAAATTCAGTTCCGGTCAATTTTCTTCATACTTAAAAATAATTTATAGGATCAAAACTGAATAAAAAATATATACGATCCTATCCGACTCGGTCCAAATATCAATTCGATACAATTTGTCCCCCATGTGAACCTGATCGTTGTCTATCCTTACTCAAAGGTCAATCTATTGACCGTTTATAAGTAACGATCAAAATTGATAAAGTTAATATAATAGATGAAAGTTTGGGATAAAATCGTACTATTTAATAATTTACTACGGAAATGAGTCAATGACACATTTTAACATTGGGTACACGCTACAGATAGTGCTACACTCGTCAATCCAGGACTCAAATTGTGACGATCCTAGCCCAATCTTACGGGCCGCCTTGTCAGCGTAGTAACCTACTAACCCAACCCAATATCTTCATTCCTAAGCCCAGTTCCATAAACCGCGTAACAAAATTTGTCCGGCCCAAAAAAAAATATTCTTTTCCCCCCCGAATGGCCGGACGGCGAAAGCACCACCGCAGGCGCACAAGAATAGTTCAAAGACAGAGAAGAAGACAGAGAAGAGTGACGATCGCCGTCGACCCAAAGAGTTCCATCCAATTGTGGATGTCAACTTCGTGATCTCAGCCGAATTGGGGGAAACCCTCTCGCCAGCGACGACAAAACTCCTCCCGAATCTCGAATTCACCGCCGAAACAATTTTTAATCCCTAATTGATCTTGTAACCTAAAATGGCTTCTTCCTCTTCTTCCAGGCAGAATCCGCTCCCCACCACCAGCCTCTCCTCCTCAATCTTTCCAACCACAATATGTCGTCTCCCGGCGTACCAACCGGCAGCGACCCCAACGGCGACTTCAGCACCAAGATCGCGATCCTCCTCGTCGGCGTCGGATCCGCCGCCCTCGTCGTCACGATCTACCACTAGGGATGGCAATGGGTCGGGTCGGGCGCGGATAGTTCATATCCGTTACCCTACCCATAGTAGTTCGGGTTTTACCCATACCCATACCCACATGTGAAACGGGTAGAAAATCATAACCATGCCCATACCCGTTCGGGTTTCGGGTATCCACGGTTATCCATGGGTAATAATTTCTCTTCATAACTCCAACAAATATGTTAACATTCACACGTATTCTCACATTACGTAAGAGGAAAAGTACGACAATTATTCACTAGAATGAAGAAAATTAATTAAAACTACACAATTTCATGAAAATATTATATTTATATGCTAAATATAAAAATGTTAGAGAAAAATAATGATTATTTCTAGAAAAAATACATAAGCATGTGTATAATCGGGCGGGTTCGGGTTGGATAGTGAGAAACCCATGCCCACCCATTACCCGCAATATCCGGGTTCGGATTTTACCCGTACCCACTAAATATCCCTCGGGTTCGGGTTTTATCCTACCCGATTAGGCCGGATTCGGGCGGATATCCACGGTAATGGATATTTTTGCCATCCCTATCTACCACTGCGTCGCCGTCGGGTGGTGCAACCGCAACCACTGGAGCGGGTTCGGGAACCAGCAGGGCGCGGGGCAGCAGCGGCAGCGGAGCCGCCGGTTCATGGCGGAGGTGCTGGAAGGGCAGAGCATGGAGAGCTCGACGGCGGAGCTGATCCCGGCGTACAAATTCTACAAAGGGATGGGGCTGATGAAGGAGGACGGCGGGACCTGCGCCATCTGCTTGTGCGAGTTCGAGGAAGGGGAGGAATTGAAGACGCTGCCGGAGTGTGTGCACTCGTTCCACGTTGGGTGTATCGATATGTGGCTGTATTCCCACTCCAATTGCCCGATGTGCCGGACCGACGCCGCGCCCTCGCCTCAGGTGTCGTTCCAGGAGGAGGAGGGCGACGGCGGCGCGGTGGAGGTCGGAGATCGGAACTCGGGGGTTACGTTGGAGGGTATTATTGTACATTCCCGGCCCGACGTGGTTATTCAGGTCCGATGATGAAGTTTTTGAAAATCCACATCGGTAATTACACGGATTGTGAATGTAATTAGCGATACAGCCTACTTGAATTGGATGCAGAATAAACATGGTCTCGATAGAGTATATCATTCTGAAAAACAATAGACACATGCGAGCAAAATAGGTACAACCGTACGAGAATTGAGCATCTATATTGTAAACTTTGACGATCCTGTCTAATCTATTATCTTGATTTACAATTTATCGGAATTAACAATATGGAACGACTTTTTCCCCCATCAACTTGTACTAAATTCAATTAAGTTTCTTAATGATTTACAATCAGTGTTGATATGCCGAAAGATAGAGGACATGTGCTAACAAGTGAAAATATCACACTCTCAAAAAGATTTTTCTCTCGTTTAGCGAGAGTCTAAGGGCGGCGGAAAAACCCTAGGGTTTTCCGGGTAGGATTAAGGTTTTCTCTCTCGATCTCTGTGCGGATTACTGATCTTTTGTGGAAAAGAAGTCTTTTTTGACATTGATTGTGAAAGCGGAGTTTGTGTCTGGCTATTTAAAGGGGAGGACATAAAGCGTTTTGCATCGAGGTAGTTTGGTTAGCAAGTCTTTACGAGTGAAAGTTGAGATTTTTTGCATAATGGAAGTAATGGAGGAAGCGATAAAGGACACGACTACAAGTAAGGAACCCCAGGCCACTGTGGATCTGGAGACACAACTGCACCAGATTACTCTGGAAGGTGAGGATGATGAACCGCTGGAGGTTGAAAACTTCGACGTCGATGTGCTCCGCATGGAGGGAGTACGCCGTCTGGGGTTGATTGGACGCCTCCTATCTGAAAAAAGAGCCAAACATCAAGTCAATGAAAGTTGCGTTAGCAAAGGCGTGGAAGCTACGCAAAGGTTTTCAGATCACAGAACTAGGTGACATGCTATTTGCTTTTCAATTCCTTGATATGGACGATAGGAATAAAGTCTGTTCTGGAGGACCTTGGCACTATGAGAATTCTCTTATCGTGTTCAAGGCAAGCACAACTATACAAAAGCCAAAGCCAGAGGACCTACATATGATTGATTTATGGATAAGAGTTGAAGGCTTACCGGCAGAATTAATAACACAGAAGATGGCGGAGAAGATTGCTACAAGATTTGGGGGGCTTGATTGGTTTGATAATGGAGTTGGAATGATGTGGGATGATTATATGCGATTGAGGGTGTATTTGTCGATAAATAACCCAGTATTAAACTGAACATATCAGGGAATTTAGTGGAGTACCCAGTAAAGTACGAGAAGCTGCCCATGTTTTGCTACTCATGTGGGCGAATTGGGCATCCCAAATGGAAATGCAAGATGGAGTCGAAGCCTGAAGTGGATCCTTTTGGATATGATTTAAGGGTGGCAGCACCTGGACCCAAAAATTGGCTCTCTTACACGACCAAAAAGGAAGATGCTGAAGTTTGGGCTGCCTTGAGGCAGAAGTTTGAAATGGAGAGCATTGCCTCTAATTCAGATCATGATATGGCTATGGAATATGAGGAAACTAAAGAAAGAGAGGAGGAGATACCAGCTCAGCAGCAGGGTAAAGGGGAGATACGAACAGGGGGGGATTGGAGTGAAACAGCAGGAGATACCTACTGAGGTTATACATACCCCTGCTCAGGTCATGAAACCATCTGTCAACATGGGGGAGAAGTGTGCTGGTGCTTTAAAAAAATTTGTGATGGCCAGTATAGAAGAAAGAAAGAATGGGAGGAGTACTGCCAGAGTTTGGCGAAGACAGGAACAGGGACATGTGAGGATGAAAACCGGGGTCCCTTTAACACCGCAAAACGACAAGCAACATCTCAAGATGATGGAGAAGAAGGGAAGGACACAAACTAGGACTGGCAAAGAAGTCAAAAACTTTACAGTTCACTAATACCCAACTCAATACATTGGATGTCGGAGTGGAGGAGTCTGCTGAAGAGCAGACCCGCCCAGCTCAATCAGTTATCTAAGCTACAATTGTCGGGGTTTGGGGAGCTCCCTGCAATTAAGAAGCTTGACCGTCTTATAAGACAAGAAAACCCCATAGTAGTTTTCTTAATGGAGACTAAGAAGCAAGACAAGGAATGGGAGGAGGTGGTAAAACAATTCCATGGGTACAAGGGTTATGGTATGGTCTCTAATAGAAGAGCATGAGGTTTAATCGTGCTATGGCAGGAGGATGTTCGTCTAGAACTGAAAGGAAGTGCCAAGAACTACATTGACATGAAAATAGAAGAAGATGGGTACTCATGGCGGCTGACTGGAGTTTATGGGTGGCCTGAGCAAGGGAAGAAGCATTTGACCTGGGATCTCCTTAGATATTTGAAATCCCTTACGGACCAGCCGTGGCTGTGTTGTGGGGATTTCAACCTAATCCAACACTATGCAGAGAAGAGAAGGAAACAACCAGCAAAGGGAGAGGAGATGGATGGTTTTAACAAAGCTCTAGAGGAATGCCAATTGGAGGATCTAGGTTTCTATGGAAAGCCCTATACTTGGGACAATAATCACAAGGATGAGACTTTCCTCGAGGAAAGACTGGACAAAATGATGGCAACCGAAGCATGGCGCAGCTATTACCCTGAAGCGGGGGTATATCATTTAAGATGATGTGGCTCGGACCACAATCCAATCCTATTGAAAACTAATGTCTTGGTGGAGGACGTGAAATGGGGCCACTATTGCAAGTTTGAAGCTTATTGGCAGGACCATGTAGAATGCAAGCAAGTGATAAAGGACAGTTGGGAAGCGAATGGATCTGATTCAATAATGGGAAGAATCAGGTTATGTGAAGAGAAGCTAAGGTATTGGAGCAAGCAGACTTTTGGAAGCCTAAAGGCCAGAAGAGTTAAAATAGAGAAGGCTCTCGAAAAGATTGATAAAATGCACAAAACTGAGGCTATCCTGGAGCAAAGAGTACTGGAGAGCGAGCTAGAAGAGATACTGCTTCAGGAGGAGTTGATCTGGAAGCAACGTTCCAGAAATGACTGGTTACGACAAGGAGATAAGAACACAAAGTTCTTTCACAGAAGAGCTTCAGAGAGAAGAGCTAAAAATATGATACGTAAGCTTAAGGATGTGGATGGAAGGATTTGTACAGGTCAGATAGAAGTGGCGAGGTGTATAGTGAGCTTCTATAAGCAACTATACACGTCTGATGTAGGAGCCGGATCCAGCACAATGATAGATGTTGTTCCACAAAAGGTTACATCAACGATGAATGCATAGCTATTAAAACCTTTCTAGAAGGAGGAAATTTGGGATGCTCTTAAAGTGATGGGACCACTAAAAGCTCCAAGAGCTTATGGTATGCCCAATCTATTTTTCCAAAAAATTGGGACATTTTGGGAGAAACAGTCACTACTGAGCTTCAAGGGTATCTGGAAGAGGGTCGTTTCCCACAAGAGCTAAATCACACCCTAATAGCTCTAATACCAAAGAAGAAGAGCCCTCAGACCCCAGTTGACTTTTTCCCCATCAGTCTGTGTAAGGTACTTTACAAAATACTATCTAAGGTGCTGGCTAATAGACTAAAACGGGTGTTGGATGAAGTAATAGTACCAAATCAGAGCGCTTTTGTGCTAGGCAGACTAATCACTGACAATGTGATGATAGCTTTTGAGTGTTTTCACTCGAGGAAAGCGAGAAAATCAGGAAGCAAGGGTTATGTGGCAGCTAAACTAGATATCACGAAAGCTTATGACAGGGTGGAGTGGCCTTTTTTGGAGGCCATTATGCTGAAACTAGGATTTGAGCCTAGATGGTTCAACTAATTATGACGTGCGTCACTACGGTCTCCTTTTCCACACTGGTTAATGGCCATCAAAAGGAGAGGTTCTACCCTAGAAGAGGGCTAAGGGAGGGGGATCCTATATCTTCCTACCTATTCTGGTTTGTAGTGGAAGGTCTTTCAGCCCTAATAACAAAGGCTGGGAGGAAGAAGCAGATTGAAGGACTGAAAGTAAAGAAGAATGCACCACAGATTTCTCATTTACTATTTGTTGATGATAACATTCTTTTTATGAGGGCAACTAAGGCTGAATGTGAAAAAGTGAAGGGAATCCTAAGTATATACGAAGCTGAATCAGGCTAGCAGGTTAATCTCACCAAGTCAGAACTATCTTTCAGTCCCAATGTGAGACAAGAAAGACGAAAGGAGCTGGCTGACATTCTGAATATGAAGATAGTGGACCATCATCAAAAGTACTTGGGGTTACCTACCATTATTGGAAGATCTAAAAAACAAGTTTTTGGCTATCTGGTAGATAGAGTGCGAGCTAAAGTGAAGGCCTGGAAGGGGAAGTTACTTTCTGTGGTGGGAAAGGAGGTTCTCATTAAATCTATAGCTCAGGCACAATTAACTTATGCCATGTCTGTGTTCCAGATTCCTACCAGTACCCTCAAGGAAGTAAAAAGAGTTGTAGCTCTGTTCTGGTGGGGGCAGCAGCAGGAGGAAGGGAAGACTCACTGGCTCAATTGGAGGGAAATTTGTAAACCAAAGAAGTTGGGGGAATGGGGTTCAAAAACCTACAGAGCTTCAACTTAGCTCTACTTGGAAAGCAACTATGGAGGATCATCCAGACTCCTAACACCCTGGTGGCTAAAGTGCTTAAAGCTAAGTATTTTGAGGATAGAAATCCTCTAGAGGCTGAAATTGGGAGAAACCCAAGTTGGATGTGGCGTGGCTTACTGGCAGCAAAGGACCTAGTGAAAAGAGGTATGAGGTGGCAACTGGGAAATGGTAACAAAATCAATATATGGCTAGACAAATGGGTGCCCCATAGCAGTTCCCTGCGAGTTACATCGCCAACATCACCATGGGAAAATTCTACCTCAGTGGCGGAGATAATTAACATGAATCGAGAAGTTGGCGAACAGATTTGCTCCAGAGACACTTTAACCCCACTGATACGGTGAACTTACAGAAAATTCCCATCCCACGGCAACCTATGGAAGATAAGTTGATATGGGACAAGGAAAAGACAGGGATATATACTGTAAAGTCAGCCTACAAGCTCTGGGAGGAAAGGAACATTGAAGAAGAAGGGGAATTCTACTCCCCTGTCAACTGGAAGAGGTTATGGAATCTACGAATCCCCCCAAAGGTTAAATTTTTTTGACTGGAGATGGCTAAAGAACAGTATTCCCACAGGAGTACACATTTTTGATCGAATGCAAAAAGGCAGTGAAGGGTGCCCCTTCTGCGACATCAGGAAGATGCAACAACACATTTTTTTAATGTGATTTCACGGGTATGGAGATTTAGCCCGATGAATTCCTACGTGGAGAGAGGGGAAGCACTTACCTCGGAAGAATGGTTCTGCGAGCTCCAGGAGACTGAATCTGATGAAATGCTTGGGGAGTTTCTGGTTGCTCTCTGGTTCGTTTGGGATCAACGGAATTGCCAGCTGTGAAACAAAAAGAAGTTAGAAGAATGGGAAGTCATACCGCGAGCGGGAGAATGGCTTCAAGATTACCTGGACAAGCAAGAACAACACCGATCGGCGGATCTTTCTAAACATTGGCGGCAGTCAACGACAAGGGCACCCGTGCAAATCAATGTCGACGCTGCGTGTTTTACCGATCGGGGAACGGGATGGGGAGTTGTGGCTCGGGATGAAGAAGGGGTTTTTAGGTTTGCGGCAGTGAAGAGATCGAGGGTCCAATGGAACCAGAAGAAGCGGAAGCCATGGCTATTGAATTTGGTCTGGAGCTGGATAGAAGGTTTGGGGTAAGGGAAATGGAGATTGTTTCGGATTGTTTGAGCGTGCTTCAGCAATTGCGAAGAGCAGAGGAGAGGGAGACAGAGATTGGGCTTATCTGCCAGGAGATCAAAGATAAGGCCCAAACAATGGAGTGGGTGGACTGGAGTTTTGCAGGCCGGGACAAGAACAAGCCAGCTCATTTTATGGCCCATTTAGAGTGTGAGTGAGATAATGAAGAGGTTTGGGCTGGCAGCCCACCTTATTCACTTGTACCTCTTCTCCAAGAGGATTCTATGGAACACCATGTGATTTCTATTTAAATAAATGAATGAAGGTGTCTATAATAAAAAAAGTAAAAATATCACGTTCTTGATCTTATTTATGAGTTTTAACGATATGATTTTGTCTTAATTTTTTTTATTATCACACTAGATCGTAATGTCATACCCATGAGACACTTGTGGATGCCATGTAGAAAAGTGACCCTATGTTCGAGAGGACTGAGGAAGGAGTGCCCTCCACTACAATTGTAATCTTTGTTAATACATTCGGTGCATGCATTTTTTTATATCTAGGTATGTTACACATATTCTCCTTGTTAATACAATCCAATGCTCGATCATTGAGGTGGCCGTTAAAGAATATTGGTACTTGTCATTCACAACAACGATCTCAATAAGACCCAAAAATATCAATTCAAATTTTGAATTTTTTCCCCATTTCGAATAATCCCAAACACATTATTTTGGCAAAAGGACATGACCTCTACCAAAATAAAGGGATAGAACTTCACAATCATAGGAAAAAAGAGGTAAAAGAAAGTGACTCACTCTAGTGTCAATAAAACCAACAACTCCACCTTGGCATTCAATGACGCATCACTATCCCTTCATTTGTGATCCCATGTGAGCTACCTCTTGCCAATGGTAAGCCCCAACAATTACCTATTCCTGAGACTCACATTCATATATGTTTTGATTCCTTCGACTCTTCCATTGCCAAATTTCTAAGTATTTATATGTGCAACCACCAATATTTATTTCCCGTTCTGTCTATCCCTTGAATTAACTAACCATATCCCATCCTTGTTTTCTGTGTGCAATTCAGCAAAACCCATGAAGACTGATATCTCCTCTGTTAAACAATTTGCTCGCCGCTGAATTCCTTGGCTTTGTCCACAACCTGTTCGATAATATGCCAAACTAAAGGTGAAAGACCACTTGTAATTGTCCTGCACCAATGTGGCTTGCTAGGTAGGGTTTACAGTCCTCGTGGAAAGGGCACATAGGAAAAAAAAAAAAAAAGAAGTGCTTCATAATCATGGCTGGGTCTTTGATTTTCACTTTTCAGGGTAAAAGAAAAGGGGTCCATTTTTCTGGATTGGGCTTTTAGGGATACAAAGTTTGAGTTTGGCAAATGGCAATTGTGTTGTGGTATCAGCTATGCTATGTGCCATGTTCATCAATTCATGCTGCCTTAGACCGAGCCAAGGCTTATGATTGCCGTCTGATCAGTATTCACTGAACATTACCACTTCATCTCTGTGGCCTTACTGTCATCAGGAAGCCTTTTTCTTTTCTAGTTTTCTTTTCCTTCTCATTCTCTTTCTTTAGTTTGTAGTTTGTACTGTTTAACTCCTTCCAAACTGGTCCTCTTCACTTCCCAAAGCTATTTTATGGTAAAACTTGCTGTTGGTTCTTGGGGTTCAGGTGAAAGCATCTCTTATGTAATAGCTTGGGAGAAAGATGAAGTCTTTGAGTAGTATAGGACTTGGGTTGAGCATAGTTTTTGGGTGCCTGTTACTAGCTCTAGTGGGTGAGCTTTACTACCTGCTTTGGTGGAAAAGGAGGTTCACAAACAGAAGAATGACTACTGGGAGGGATGGTTTAAGCAGCCCGGCCAAGGAATTGTTCTACATGTTCTGTCTCAAAAAGCCATCATCATCAAACCAGGAGCTGTGCTCGTCAGTGAGAATCACAGATGCTCTAGTGGTGAACAATGAGGTTCACCAAGCGAAGGAGTTTGTGTTCAAGCCATTTGGCGGGGATCATGAGAGCAGTAGTGATGATGTGGTTGAAGGTGAGCTCATGATGCTGAGCAATAACAGCCTTTCAGGCCCACCAAGGTTTCTGTTCACGATTGTTGAGGAGACCAGAGAAGATTTGGAATCTGAGGAAGCCAAGTCGAGAGCTGGTGGTGGTAAAGGGTCAAGAGGGAGAAGCTTGAGTGATTTGATGTTGACTGTGGAGACACCATATCTCACCCCTCTTGCTTCTCCACCATTCTTCACCCCTCCTCTCACTCCAATGGTGGATCCCATTTCCAGTGGTGGTAGCAATGGCAATAGCAACAGCAATAGTGACAACCAGATTGGTGGGTCATTCAGCCATGGCCAGTTGGAGACATCAGCTGAGGCCGAGTTCAACAAGTTAAGGTCTTCCCCACCTCCAAAGTTCAAGTTCTTGCAGGATGCAGAGGAAAAACTGCACAGGAGGAGAAGACTGGAAGAAGTTGACGATAAGGGGAAGTTGCAGATAATGAAAAGGGTTAATAGGAACCAGAAGATGGCTGAAAATTCAAAGCTTGTCCAAGGTGAAGAAGTAGATGGTCCTTTTATCACCATTATAGTGGACAAGTACAGAGACAGAGAGGTCAGTAGTGGTTCAATGTCACAGGTACTTCCTCTGCCTTCTTCACCATCATCCAGCAAAGGCAAAGCTCCATTTATGTCATGACTAGATTAGAGTGTTTCTTTTCTTTGTTAGTTCCTTGTTAATCTATCTTTTCTCTTTCCTTAACATGAGTGAAATTAGATCAGATTTGTTTTCTTCCCTATTCTTCCTGTTCCCATTGATGTATCAGTTTTAGGCCATCATCCTGGGATTTTAGTCTCTTAAACCTACTTCACATTTCTGGGATGCTTGAGAGTAGACTGTTCTGGGAAGGCAGACAAGAACAAGTGGGAGGGACCAGTTAACATTGGTATTATTTCACATAAATAAAAAAATATCTTGGCATCTGTCCTCCATTTGTCCCTTTGAGCTGTCTCTGATTCACTATGTGTAATCATTCTGGTGAGTGTGTGTGAATGAGTGGTGCAAATACAACTCCCTCACTATTGGGCTATAGGACCAAAAGGAAGGAGTAAAAAAGAAGAAAGTAACATTGAAAAAAGGTAAGTGTAGTGACAAGTACTACAAGCACAGTAATTTATTAGTGTTCTGTCAGCTTACTGTATGTTTCATATGTATGATGAACAAGGCGGTTTAGCATGGACTAATACCATCAGGTCGCTTTACATAATTTGCGTCGTTGAATGTGTGTGCTAACACCACACACATCCAACGACCCAACTGACCTCGCGAAATCGAAAAGCACTGGCAACATGGCCACATTTGATATTTGTGTTTGTATAGGAAGTGCTGATACTAATCTGTATCCAAAAAGGAAAGGAAAGAAGGGGGGAAAAGGTATTTCTCAAAGCAGGGAAGAGGGCCATCCATTCACTTTCTAGTCACTCTCCTACTGACCACAGAAATCATGATCATGATCATGATCAAAGACCACAACAGCATTTTATTAACTCTCACTTCACTTATTTCCCATTCTCATGTCCTAATCTTGCTGCACTATCTGCTGATATGCATGCTTAGTCATTGCAGCCTGGGCCACAACCATCCAAAGCAGCTCCACTAAGCTGCTGAAGCAAACTCAATCCAAACTGTTTGATGCAGTCGTCTGATCGACATCAAAGGGTATATTTGGAGCCGTGTGATCAACATCAGAGGGCCATCTTTCAGTCGGAGTCTCACCTCACGAAGATAATTATGCATCAGCAAGGAAGAAAGCGAGGTTCTTAGCGACATTCTGTGTCTGGGTTGTTTTGATTTTGGACATTTTCCTAAAGAACAAATTCCTCGTGAAGGTGTGTCCCCTTCCTGCCTCCGTGGTGGGTGGGGAATTCCTGTTGTGGCCGAAAGGCTTTTAGTTTTGCGCCATTTCTGCCTTTGTACATTGATTAACTAATTAAGTACCAAATGTAACCACTACATAAATCATTAACCAAAAGCCTTACTGTTTCTCTTCCAATTAATCAACCATTCACATTGTATTATACAACTGTTAATTTCAGGCATATACTGTATGCAGATTGGTAAATGTTCGTCATTTCGGTTCGCCAATGCCTAAGCATGGATCTTCCGAATTGTCAATGTACGTGCGATCTTGTGTTCTCCGGTAAAGCGATCTCAATTGAAAACAAAAACAAATCCAGCTAAAATTTAGTATGCTACACACATAATACAGTACAATTCTCCAGAATGGCCTATCATTGTTTCCCACATGCATGGTGGAAGGACGACCGAACTGTACTTCATGGTCTGGTATATTTTCTGGTTTATGTCTGCTGTCATTGAATTGGCAATGTTGGAACCTGACTGACACCTCTCTCTCCCTGCTTCTTCAGGGCATTTGGAGGGCAGAAGTAGCCAGGAGTGCTCTATTCTGTGGGTTTCTTTATGTGGCCAGTACAAAGCTGGAGTCACTTTCTCAAAGCAGAAGCAGCAGCCTCGGTTATCCCGAGCTCAACGCAGATCGAATTGAGGCCCGGTTCTTCCAAGAGGCTGAAGGCAATGAACCCGTAGTAGGAATGGTAGAGATCCGGTAGCTCATCTGGGAACTTAGAGAACCCGCCATACTGGTAAAAGAAGAAGAAAAAAAAAAATACAGGTAAGTAAAGCCAACACTTAACATGACCAAGTTGAGAGTAAAGAAAGTAGATCACACCAATCTCAAGCACAGCCAAACTTTAAAAAGCTGCAAAAAGAAAGAATAGTAAGCACCTCAGATTGGCAGGTGAGCAAAAATCCACGTAGAGCTTTCTCATCAATTAGTTTGCCGGCCCCCAAGATCTTCAAAACCGCCCCAACCCTGTACACAAGCAACAATCAGCGTTGCCAAGTCCAGGATATGGAACTCTTGTAGAGCATAGGCCATAGTGTGGAGTGGAACTTCCCAAAGGTACTTACCAGAATGCATAACAAGTGTCGCTCGGCTTATTTGATCTACCTTGAAATCCACCATCGGATGCTTGCCTCTGAAGCAAACAAGAATAACATTTACAACCTTATTACAGCATCAATAAACTTTGTCTCAGCTGATTATCTAATGTCTAGTATCTAAGTCCTAAACTGTCTGAGAGGTTATATACTAGTATACAAACCTGTAAGCACCACTCCAATAATAGTGGAATGTCCAGTATGGAAGAACTTGCACGGCTGGACAAGGGATCAACTCCAATGGATCCCATTAGTTGAAGGGATGCAACAGCACAATAAGTTCCACCACCTGTCCACTAAAATAGATTATTTGTAATTAAGTTGGGAAGAACCAAGCTCATGAGACCTCAGAGTCTGTATATGCAACTTAAGATATTATTCGTATCATGTAGATAACTATTGACAATATTGCTGAGGTCAACTACAAAATGACGAATAAGCAGGAAAATAAATGCAAGACTGTTTTTACAAGGTAGCTCTGAACGAAATTCGCCAACTAGAACTATTTACACTCACCATGAGATTCGGCACCTGGAGTCATCCCAAAGCCACCATCGTAAGCCTAAATGAAAAGTATACCAAGTGCATAAGCGCATGAAGCAGCGAATTTTCATTCAAACCATAAACATGCAGTCATCACTCAATGTTGATCAAGCCGCACCAAGTTGCAAAGGGAGTCATGCTTAGGTTCATAGGTGCACGCATGAAACACAGGATAGCCTCAGAGAAGGCAGGTACTAACAAGTAATAAGATAATCCATTTAATATAAGTATACTACAATACTATAGATTTCAGGTTATAACTAACCCAAATTCAATTCTTGCTCTATATGCTGCAGTACTTTAGCATAAAACTTTGTCTGTTTACTGTAAGTAACAAAACCTATTGGAAGTTTACATGCTCTACTCATACAAGATCATAAAATTTTATGTTTATCAACTTTTAGAATGATCTCTCGTTTTTTGTATCACTGTTGACCCATCTAGCTAAAATGTAAGCAATTAACAGATATATCACAAGAAAGGAAAGAAACAAGAAAGTCCAAAACGTGAACACTCGGCCCATCTGTACAGGGGAGAACCTTCTCCCTTAGGAACATTTCTGGATGCCAGGCCTGGAATGCCTTGGGCTGACCACTTTAACATTTCAGAAATCAGAGACTACTGAGGTAAGAATAAAAAGGAAAGGTTAGTAGAGAATAATGGCACAACCTTGCATTTTAAGATGTATTCAGTGGCTTTATCCCTGTCCATTCCACTCCAATCATCCAACATAAAGCAGATGGCGGCTGAAACATTACTCATTTGTAAGAATTACATATTTAAAGAGGTCCAAGAACTTATACAGCATTTGATTCCATTACCAGCACAGTAAATAAACCGAAGATCTGTCTCTGCCCCAATATGAATTGGAAGAAAACTGAAAAAAAAGAAAAAGAAATTTAGATTAGCACATTCCCCTTGCCTCATGCAAGCAAACAAATGTGCTTAAAGTCACATTTCTCTTAATAACAACTATGTTCGTATGCACAAACAGCTAGAGGGGAGAGCTAGAAGTCACAGCAAAGCATTAGTTAGCAATTGAGCAACCGCTTAATGTAATTCATACCAGAGAAATGGAGTAGCTAATAGTATAGTTTCCCAACAAAGCTTTACACAACGAATTTCAGGTACCTGCCATCAGGTTGTTGTAAGTTTCTCATCGTCATTAACAATGGTCTCCAATCAATACTGGTCAAATGGTAACCAACAATCTTCAGTATGGCTAAAGCACAGTATGTACTTGCCAAATGACTATGATTGTTACTGAAACCCTGCAAGCAAATCAAACATAAGCAAAAAGTTGCCAAAAACAGGAGAAAAATGCCAGCAGCTGAATGCTTTTATTGACAACTAAGTGGGATGCCTAAACCTAGGCATCACTAGAAGGACAAAGGTCAGTTTTCATGGTACCCCAGCATCGTCTGAATGATATTGAGAAGATCGGGAGCCATTAAACCCATAGAATTCTCCTGAGACAGGGAAAAAGTTCATTATCAGCATTTGGTGTGTTCATACAGGTACCTAAACTTGGACCAGTCTTGCATGTTGAAAAAGAGAAAAGATAGAGACCACGGGGAAGAGACTCTTTAAAGTCATCTAACAACTCCTTTTACCTTTTCCCAAATCGAAAAATAGAGCTATACTATCAGTTTAAGCCCATTCTCACAAATAAAAAACGATCAAGACATACCATCGTTAATTTCAGCAATATCTTCAGGGTAAGCTCGGAACGATAAAACCCAACTCGCAACTTCATCTTTGTCGACCTAAAAATTCCAAAAAAAAGGCAAGTGTTCAGGGCACAAATCAGTGGTAGTGGGATTAAACGGTACAAGCATTTTCTTGAATTTTTCCGAGCTTACGAAAGGAACTAAATGTTCATGTCAGCAATATATTCATACATTAGCAAACATATGCTTTTATTTGCATATCCAGACTCCAGTTAAAGTTACTGAGAATGTTAAGAAATATAGTTCCTTTGACCAATGCAGCATTGCTTAACAACTACAACTTAACTTTACCTTCATATCCAATACGTCACTCATCAAAGAAAGTGAAAGACTTGCTATTTCTCACCGGTTAAGGTAATGACTTCTCCTCTCTTCGATTAGCTACGTCTAACTACTAATTTTTCATTGGGTTAACAAATTTGAAGTCTCTGATCTCAACTAGTTAACTTCATAATTCAGACACCCTGATTTAGAGAGGCAGAAAAGTCACTCTAGAATGAAGGGAATTCTGAGCTAACCACGAGAACAATCCAACTATTCATGTATTTAGAAGCTTCAACAAACAATTGAGAAGAAGCAGCAGAGCTTACTGTATCTAGCGAACCAACTATGTCGAGGCCGGAGATGGCGAAATAGGCCAGAGTAAGGCGATTGATCTCTTGAGACTGGTAATGATGTGGTAGCATCTGGTACATCATCTGCAAGAACATCAAATGCCGCTCCCTTTCAAAAGAGGAGTCCGCTAGCAATTTACCAATACACTCTTCTTGTTCTCCTTCTTCCTGTTCTCCTGGTGTCGAGGGCGATGAATCGAGATCCAGCGGTTGTTCCGCCATGGTTGCGGAGAGAGAAGAGATCTGAGTTGCCACCGTTTGCAGCTCCGATTCGTTTCCGACTTCTCAAGCTAAACGGCAGTTAAACTGTTGGAAGAACGAAGAAGTTCCAAATTCCAATCCAACTAGGGGTGTGCAATGGTCCGGTCCGTACCGGACCACACCGGACCAAACCGTTGTTAAGACCGGACCAGACCAGACCGAGTAAAATACGGTCCGGTCCTTGGTCCTCATGAATTTTATAATTACTGAAGAAATGGTGGACCGAGCTCATATTTGGACCGGACCGAACCGGACCAAATGGACCAAATGCAAGAATGGTCCGGTCCTTGGTCCTAACATGTCTTTCACTAATGGACCGCGGTTCTTGTGAGTTTGGTCCGGTCCGGACCGAACCGAACCGTTGCACACTCCTAAATCCAACTGAAGAAAAAAAAAAAGGTGAAAGGCGAAAAGTAATGGTCTCAGTGGGCTGGACCGATGGGCCGAAGACCCACAAGCGTCCAAAAAATGGGCCTCGAGACAAAATCCAAACCGCTTACGATTGTGTTTTCTCTCTGCCAGCCCGAGGCCCAGAAGCACTCATTTCGCTACTCGCAGCCAAGTTTACTAGTACGTCGCACAAATCGCCGAAGATTCCGACATAGGAATTCCGTCGAGCAGCTGGTGTGCATGAGAAAAGACGCAGACCAGTGTGGACCCGAAGGAGAGACATGATCAGGGCCAAGAAATCCACCGTCTTGACGCTTGCTGAGAAGTGCAAGGTGTTGGGCCTGGCCTGATGACATCATTGAAAGTCCACGTGAGCCCACTCAACCGCATGAACCAAACGATGTCGTCAAAGCCAAAGAGAGAGCGTACTCACCTTCATCCCTCCAGCATCTTCGAAGAAAACACAAAAGAGGGGAGCTCCCTCGACTTTCCAGGTCTCGGTGTTCGACAACAACTCAAGACTCCCAACGGTAACATCATTGATGAAGGAAGAGGCGAATTGAAGGATGGAGTTCTATTTAAGGAGCATTGCATGAAGAAGATCGATGACGGTTTCCTCTGGCTCAGTTAGAACAGGTCTGTTCTCTGGGAGCCTTTGGTCTGGGTTCAATCGTGTAGTGTCTGGATAGCCGAGTTGGAGCTGTGGCTAGGAACTCAGACTATCTGGGCATGGCTGCTTCTCTTCCTTGTCTTCTCAATTAATTAGTTTCAGTATCGACTCTTGTATTGGATTCATCCAATTGATTGAGTCCGATCCATTCTTGTTTGGAATTCGAATAATTAAATAAACCCTAGGTGTCTTCCCTCCTTTCTCTAAGTGTTCTATGAAAATGAATTGGGGTGCATAGTGATTTAACAATTGGTATCAGAGCCTCCTTCTCAAAAGAACTCAAAGTTGCTGAGAAGGAGATCCTCTGCTCACTATGTCTTCAACTTCATTTCCTAACAGCTCAAATCCTCCTTGGTTTTCTGGGTCTAATTACTCTGTTTGGAAAAAGAGAATGAGACTGTTCCTCCGAGGAATCGATTGTGAGTTATGGGCAATTGTCCGAAATGGACCAATTGACATGAAAGAAGATGATGAGGAGGAATGGTCAAATGCACAGAAGAAAAGTGCTCAATTAGATTCTAGGGCCATGCATATTTTACTTTCTGCCATCTCTGATGATGAAGGGGAAAGAGTTAACAAATGTGAATCTGCTAAAGAAATATGGTCAATCCTAGAAACTACTCATGAAGGTACATCAGAGGTAAAAGAAACTAGAATTGATTTATTAATAAAGGAATATGAAACCTTTGACATGCTGCCTGGAGAATCAATTTCAGAAATGGATAAAAGATTCTCCACTTTAATAAATAGACTCAAAGGTTTAGGCAAGGAATTCTCGAGCAAAGAACTTGTTAGAAAAGTACTCAGGTCACTTCCTCTTGAATGGATGGCTAAAAGAACTGCCATAGAGGAAGCTAAGGACCTTAATGTATAGTCTCTTGAGAACCTTATTGGATCTCTTCTAAGTCATGAAGAAGTTCTGAAGCAAATGAACTCTCTTCATGACAAGAAGAATAAGTCAATTGCTTTCAATACTGTTTGCTCAGAACAAGAAGAAAGATTAGATGATGAATTTGAAAATGAACTAGCATTAACTAGCAAAAAACTGCAGAGAATGATGAAATTTAAGCACGACCAAAACTCTAGAAAGAGCAACTATAATAATAGATTCTACCCTGGATCCTCTGGGAATAGAAGTAACCATCAAACTAGACTCTCTGGACCTAACTCTGGTGGATCAAATGACAATAATTCCTTTGGATCCACCAGGTCAGAATCAAGTCCTAAAGATCACAAGAATCCTAGTAATAAAACTGATTCAACCATCTGTTTTAAATGTGGGAAAACAGGACATGTGAGAGCCAATTGCCCTCTCAACAAGAAGAAAGAAAAGGCAATGACTGCCTCCTGGAGCGACTACAGCTCCGAGGAAGAATCAGAAGTGGTTGCATACATGGGGTTAGGATCAAACATGGAAAATGAACCTGAAGAAAGCCAGGTAAGCGCTGAATCCATTTCTGAAAACTTGTCTGAGTTCCATGATGAAGACTTTTTCCTTCATGCTCTGTCTAATCTTCAAAACGAATGCAATCTACTTAAGAGTAAATTCTGCCTGACTGTGGCACAGCTTCATGAGAAAGAAAAAGAAAATCTGGCCTTAAAAGATTTGCTAAAATCTCAACAGGGAGCAATTAGCTTTCAGAACAATCAAGTTTGCAGTCTCTCTTCAGAAAACTTGAAATTAAAGAGGGAAATAAACCACTGTCACAGAGTCATCAATAGAATCCCACCTCATAGAACTGTTGAACCTAATCAAAGCTTTAAATCTCAGTACTCAATTTGTCATGTTAATCAATGGAAAAGATCCCCTTACTGCTCCTTTTGTTGCAAGTCAGGTCATAGTTATGAGAAGTGCTATTTCAAAAGAAACAAACCCAAACTTGTTTGGGTAGTTAAAACCTCTAACTAAAACTCTTTTCTTTCAGAATAAAATGGGAGCTAATATCTGGTATCTAGACTCAGGATGCTCTCATCACATGACTGGTAATAAGGAACTGTTCTCTTATCTTAATCCTAAAAAGGGAGGTAAAGTGTTTTATGGAAACAATAATTGTGCCTCAGTTATAGGCAAAGGCACAATAAGTAGTAATTCGTCTCTAATAATTGAAGATGTTCTTTTTGTGGAAGGTCTAAAACATAACCTTCTTTCAATCAGCCAAATCTGTGGCTCAACCTATCGAGTCATTTTTGACCCTTTTTGCTGCACCATTGAAAGAATTTCGGATAACTCAATAATTTTCAAAGGTAAAAAGGTCAACAATGTTTACACTGTTGATCTTGCTAGCCTTGACCTGTCTGAAAATATATGTTTAAGTACCATATCTGATTCTACAGTTAGCTGGCACAGAAAGCTTGGTCACTCTAGTATATCAAGATTAGCTAAGCTATCCAAATTGAATCTAGTTAGAGGCCTGCCTGTCATTAAGTCATCTGACAGCTTTACTTGTGAAGCCTGCATTCTTGGAAAACAGTGTAAGAAATCATTTAAGAGCAAACCCAATATTACTTCAAAATCAGTGTTTGAATTACTGCACATGGATCTATTTGGTCCCACCAATGTGCAAAGCCTTGGTGGAAAATCCTATGTTCTTGTAATTGTTGATGATTTTTCCAGATTTACCTGGGTGCATTTTCTATCCTCTAAGGATGAAGCCTTTCCTAAATTCAAAACCTTCATAAGACTTATACTAAATCAATATGAAACACGTGTCAAATCAATTAGAAGTGACAATGGGGGTGAATTTATTAATGATGAATTTAGTACCCTCTGTGATGAACTAGGAATTCTCCACACCTTATCTGCTCCTAGAACCCCTCAGCAAAACGGTGTGGTTGAAAGGAAGAATAGATCTTTAGTTGAAACTGCTAGAACCATGTTACTAGAATTTGATTGTCCTAAATACCTATGGGGAGAAGCTGTTAACACTGCATGCCACATTCTAAATAGAACCATCATAAATAAGTTTGTCAACAAAACTCCTTATGAAGTACTAAAGGGTAAACCACCTAAGCTATCTTACATGCATCAATTTGGTACTAAATGCTTCATTCTGAATACAAGAGACACCCTTGGAAAGTTTGACGCCAAGTCTGATATTGGCATCTTTCTTGGGTACTCCTCAAAAGGTCAGGCTTATAGGGTATTTAATAAAAGAACCAAGAAGGTTGAGGAGTCTGTGCATATTAGATTTGACACATCACATCATAGTCTCCCTATGGATCCTGACATCAACAACTATGATTTTCTTCCACTAATCTCCTGTTCTGAGAAAGATAGTGCAGGAATAGGTGAAAATAGTGGTGCAGGGAACTCAGAACTGCCAGCTTCATCGCCTGAATCTGACTCAGATTCTCCAATTGGGTCACTCAGTAAGAATCATGAGGCTCCAGCACATATCAGAAAGAGACATCCTTCCTCTCAGATTATTGGTAATCTCTCTGATCCCATACACACTCGAGGTAAGTATGTCCCAGGTCAGTACTCCTTCGTTTCTCTCTTTGAACCTAAGAACTTCAAGGAAGCAATTCTAGATGAGGAATGGCTTCTTGCTATGCAAGAAGAACTGTCTCATTTCATTAGACTTAAAGTATGGGAACTAGTACCTAGACCTCTAGGAGTGTCTGTCATAGGAACTAAATGGATATTTAGAAACAAATCTGATGAACTTGGCTTTATAATTAAAAACAAAGCTCGCCTTGTTGCACAAGGGTACAGTCAGGAGGAGGGTATAGACTATGATGAGACATTTGCTCCTGTTGCCCGTCTTGAATCCATTAGACTTCTGTGTGCTTATGCAAGTTACATGAAAATCAAATTGTTTCAAATGGATGTTAAAAGTGCCTTTTTAAATGGTGAAATAAAAGAAGATGTTTATGTTGAACAACCACCTGGGTTCATTGACAGTCAATACCCTGATCATGTTTTTAAATTATCTAAGGCTCTGTATGGCCTCAAACAAGCTCCTAGAGCTTGGTTTGAGAAACTGACATCATTTCTAATTTCTCAAGACTTCTGTCAAGGTGGTGTAGATAAGACCCTGTTTATTAAAAGGCAAAATAACAACTCACTAATAGTGCAAGTCTATGTGGATGATATAGTCTTTGGGAGCACTGATCCCAGCATGTGTGAAGAATTCAGCTCTATCATGCAAAATAAGTTTGAAATGAGCTTAATGGGGGAACTCAATTTCTTTTTGGGCCTGCAAATTCATCAATCCGAACTTGGTATTTTCATTCATCAAACCAAGTACTTGCATTCCATGCTGTCTAAATTTGATCTAATGAATGTCAATCCCTGTAAAACTCCTATTGCATCAAATGCTCATTTAGACTATGATTTGAATGGAACTTCCGTATGTGAGAAAAAATATAGAGGCATGATAGGATCTTTGTTATACCTAACCTCTAGCAGACCTGACATACAATTCAGTGTCTGTCTTTGTGCAAGATTTCAACATCAACCCAAAGAAAGTCATCTAAAAGCTGTTAAACGAATATTTAGATATTTGAAAGGATCTAGTGATCTAGGGCTTTGGTATCCTAGGTCAGACTCTTCTGCCCTTGTGGGATACTCAGACTCTGATTTTGCTGGAAGTATCACTGACAGAAAAAGCACTAGTGGTACTTGCCAATTCTTTGGTAGGTCTCTTGTTTCTTGGTCAAGTAAAAAGCAAAGCTCAGTGGCTCTGTCCACTGCAGAAGCAGAATGTGTTGCTGCTGGGTGCTGTTGCACTCAAGTCATGTGGCTAAAATCCCAACTTAATGACTATGGAATCACTGCAAACCAAATACCTATTTTTTGTGATAACACAAGCGCAATATGCATGTCTAAAAACCCTGTCTATCATAGTCGCACCAAACACATTGAGGTCAAACATCACTTTATTAGAGATCTCATACAGGCTGGTCACATTGAGTTAAATTTTATTTCAACTGATTTTCAAATTGCTGATATCTTTACCAAAGCACTATCATCCGAAAGATTTCTCAAATTGTGTGATGATCTGGGCCTTCAGTCACTTCACTCCATTCGAGGGAACAACTAAATCAGGTGCTGCTCTTCCTTTATTTAATTATGCTCTAGACTAAATAAATAAATTCCTGGTCAACTATCTTTACTTTCAATAAGTGCTTGTTCATGCATATGCTGTTTTAGTTATCTATGCACTGTGGTTTTCAAAACTTATCAATGATACGATTGAGAATGTCTCTTGCTATTCTCTTGCTCCTATAAAGTGTCTCCTTCTGATCGAACCTCTTCTCCCATCCTCAAACCCTCTCGACTCTATCCATCCAACCATGACAGAACTATTTACCTCATCCAACATCCCTGGAGCCATTGTCACATATGTAGGTAGAACCTTTCATGAGCCAGTTGATTTCAACCTGCATCGCTTCAAGGAATTTTTTGCATCCCGTCGATTAGCTGATCCCATTACCCTCGATCTCTTTGAGTTCAAATCATATGGAGTAGATATCACTCCTTACATTCGAAACCTAGGGTGGGAATTTCTTATGCATTATCCGCCCCTGCCAGCCTGTCCTCTACCTGTTCGCATATTTTATGCAAATCTGGACTGTCAAGGGATCACTACTCGAAAACTCTCCACTCTAGTGAATGGCTATCGGATCTCTCTCACTGCTGATGCCTTAGGAACTCTGCTAAACTTTCCTGTCGGAGAATCTCTTCCCTTGGCACATGAGGACGAGTTTCTTTTCTATGATTTCGATCACGTCATAGAATACTCCCGCATTGCTCAGCGTCCTGTTGCTGCTCATGAAACTGTCACCACTGCTGATCTCAACCCTGCCCTGCGAACCCTTCACTACTTCATTACACACTACTTCCTTCCCCGCTCCAGCTGCCACCACATTGTTACCAAAAAGGATCTTTGGATACTCTCCAATGCTCTCACTGGTCGCAAAATTGACTACTGTCAACTGCTGTTCGGGTCAATTGTTCGAAGTGCTGAGGCTCACTTAGGAGGCAGCCTTCCCTTTGGTGGCCTTATCACTCTTCTAATTTCAAATCTTGGTATTTCACTTGATGGCTACTCCTCATCCGACACTTCAGTATCCATTCCAGCTATTGTTGTCCTTGCCTATATCAAGGTTGACCCTCTCACTTCGAAAAGGGGAGATACTACTCTTGACCCCGCAGCTAAAAGGCCTAAACCCTATTCCAAGACATGCTCAAAAACTCTGAAACTTGGGGAATCCTCCTCTTCTGTCTGCAAAAATTTAATCATTGATTTCGAAGAAGAGGAAGCAGTACTGGAACCTGAAATCCTTTCAGAGAAAGACATCAAGATGTTTGCTGAGGATCTTGAAAAAGAATTGATGGAGGAAGAAGGAGGAAATGCAACTCAGGGGGAGCAAGCTGAAACTGCAAATGCTCAGGAGGACAAAACTCAAGGGGAAGCAACAAAGGAATAGTCTGGCACTTGATTCAAAATGTCGGGTCTAAATAATGAGAGTATCTTGAAACCTAGAACTCTGTCATAGTAGTAAAAGATCATAATGATCTAGTAGTTGGTTTTGACTGGTTGTTTTGTTTGAAAGACCATAATGGTCTAGCTTATGTGAAAGACCATAATTGTCTAAGTTAAGGCTGAATAATCAAGACTGTGTTGGCTATTGCTTCACTGGAATTATGTGTCTCTCCTTTTCTTTATAGACAGGATGCTTCGATAATGGCTTAATGTCTGCAGGGATCAAGGCTCGAACGCAGGGGGAGATTGTTGGGCCTGGCCTGATGACATCATTGAAAGTCCACGTGAGCCCACTCAACCGCATGAACCAAACGATGTCGTCAAAGCCAAAGAGAGAGCGTACTCACCTTCATCCCTCCAGCATCTTCGAAGAAAACACAAAAGAGGGGAGCTCCCTCGACTTTCCAGGTCTCGGTGTTCGACAACAACTCAAGACTCCAAACGGTAACATCATTGATGAAGGAAGAGGCGAATTGAAGGATGGAGTTCTATTTAAGGAGCATTGCATGAAGAAGATCGATGACGGTTTCCTCTGGCTCAGTTAGAACAGGTCTGTTCTCTGGGAGCCTTTGGTCTGGGTTCAATCGTGTAGTGTCTGGATAGCTGAGTTGGAGCTGTGGCTAGGAACTCAGACTATCTGGGCATGGCTGCTTCTCTTCCTTGTCTTCTCAATTAATTAGTTTCAGTATCGACTCTTGTATTGGATTCATCCAATTGATTGAGTCCGATCCATTCTTGTTTGGAATTCGAATAATTAAATAAACCCTAGGTGTCTTCCCTCCTTTCTCTAAGTGTTCTATGAAAATGAATTGGGGTGCATAGTGATTTAACACAAGGTGCTCAATTACTCCACCTTCTTCCTTTCTTAGCAGCTGAAAACCATTTCGTTCCTTGGGAGAAAAACCCACTAGTGAATTGGTAATGCTTTTCTGTAGAATGTACTGGCTTCTAACTGGCAAGGTCATCTCCATACAATCAAAGCAGATGCAAAAGGAAGGTAAGCATATTAGTTCAAGCTGAAATGTATATCCCAGGTCATAGCTTTGTTTGGTTGCCGAGGAATTAAGGAATAGGATATCTCTTCTTTGGGTTGGAGTGATTTTATCATGCGGAACATAACTTAGTATGTCTTTTTTCTGCTAATCAATACTTGAAATCTGCATTGATCATAGCAAGGAGGATGTATACAGTTCAAAGGTGAAGTATATAATGAAGAAAGGAAGGCCATTCATATGGGTACAAGACTAAGATATGCACAACATGGTACCATTCTGAATCTGGTTCTATTAGTTTTCTCGTTTTTTCGATTCGTTCACCTATGCCTGACGGTAAAATGATATGATGACAACATTTCTTGATGTTCCTGTACAGCTTACGCAGAATTCGTATGCCACCTGAGCATGAGAATTGACATGAAATATGTTGAAGCTGTTGGTTTCCACATAAATTTGTATAGCGGAGTTTAAATTTGTGGTTCTGGTCTATTTTTGCAGAATACCATCATTGATGAGCGTAGCTCATTCTCTGTTGCTAGTCCCTTCCCAGGGCCCTTGGCAAATTTACTGAAATTGACAGATAAGGTTGGTTTCTGAGTTACTTTTCTTCTCTCCCCCTCTTAGTTCATCAGTTGTGGTTTTAGCATTTGCCAGATTTGCTTCCATGACAAGTTAGTAGTTATATATGGCGGTTTAGTGACTGATGTTCTATGTAAGAGCTTGATCCCGTTTTCCAATATGTGCTCCAAGATACTGAGTAGTGTTTTACGTGTTTGATGCATAGTTACCAGCACGGATCGCTCTAACTGGGGACATATTACCTCTTAGAGAAGAAAAACAAAATTGTGACTAGAGATTCAGGAAATTAACTTGTCAAGTTGTTCTCCATCCAGTTCATGCATGTATGTAGATGGCGGTGGAGGAACACATGAAGTTGATACTGAAGAGATTGAAAAGTCTAGAACCGATCCGTTGGGTATAGCCTTTACATATTGATTCTACTGTACTTAATTCTCATGTCTGAATCGCCATGTTTATCCCATATGTGCATATCAGTTAACAGTTTGGTGTTCCACACTTTGCAGCATCGTTCTCTTCCAGGCTCATTGATGGCATAAACCAAAGCAAAGCAAGGCGTAAGGCCCTAACCCTTTTAATGCCAGGGTAAGAAACTCAAAACTTACTTCCACCATCCTTTCTCCCTTTGCTTCGCAACAGCATAGCAAAGCTAAGCAGTTTCCTCTCGCTTGTTAACCAGGATGCATACATGTTATCGGTGGATCGGAAGGGCTTCGACATGTTAGCAAAAGTTGCAGCAGTTAGCAGCGACGGTGTTTGTGATTACCAGTGGAAAGAATACAGATTCAGCTTCAAGGAAGAACCGTTCGAGCTCAAAGCTTTCTGCCGTCAATTAGTGGAAATGGAGGAGGAAGTCGTGAAGAAAATCGGAAACTACAGCGGGTTGACATGAAGAAAGAGAGTTTGGAAAATAATAGTCCTTCAATTAGAAACTGTGACATTACCCAAAACATTCTTTCAATGCTAAATGAAAGGAAAGAAAAGCATAATTGTTGTTCTCGACTATAAGCTAGATTACGGAAAAAAGGAAGCTAAAAGGGACACCAGAAAAAGCTGAGAATGGGACCTATGCAAAACTCCGAAACGGCAGCCTATCATCGGTTTAATCGACTTCTTCAATCTTGGGGCCGGCACCGCTGCTGCCGCCAGCCGGAGGAGCGTCATCATGCCCGCCGGCACCCATGTCAGGACCGGCGCCACCCTGGTACATCTTCGCAATGATAGGGTTGCAAATCCCCTCGAGCTCCTTCATCTTATCCTCGAACTCGTCCGACTCCGCAAGCTGGTTGTTATCCAGCCACTGGATCGCCTGGTCGATGGAGTCCTCAATCTTCTTCTTGTCGTCGGCGGCCAACTTGGAGCTAATCTTCTCGTCCCTCACCGTGTTCCTCATGTTGTAAGCGTAGTTCTCCAACGCATTCTTCGCCTCCACCTTCTTCTTGTGGTCCTCGTCCTCGGCCTTGTACCTCTCGGCCTCCTGAACCATCTTCTCAATCTCGTCCTTCGACAGCCTGCCCTTGTCGTTGGTGATCGTGATCTTGTTCTTCTGCCCCGTCGTCTTATCCTCCGCCGAGACATTCAGGATGCCGTTGGCATCGATGTCGAAGCACACGGTGATCTGAGGGACACCCCTGGGAGCCGGCGGGATGCCAGAGAGCTCAAACTTGCCCAACAAGTTATTGTCCCTCGTCCTCGTCCTCTCGCCTTCGTACACCTGAATCAACACTCCAGGCTGATTGTCGGAGTACGTCGAGAAAACCTGCTCCTTCTTGGTTGGGATCGTCGTGTTCCTCTGGATCAGAACAGTCATCACACCTCCAGCAGTTTCAAGCCCTAGAGACAGAGGCGTGACGTCCAGGAGAAGCAAATCCTGAACCTTCTCATTACCCTCGCCGCTCAGAATCGCAGCCTGGACTGCCGCACCATAAGCCACGGCTTCATCAGGGTTAATGCTCTTGCAGAGCTCCTTCCCGTTGAAGAAGTCCTGCAGGAGCTGCTGAACCTTGGGGATCCTCGTCGAACCGCCCACGAGAACCACGTCGTGCACCGTGCTCTTGTCCATCTTCGCATCCCTCAAGCACTTCTCCACTGGCTCCATACATTTTCTGAAAAGATCCATGTTCATCTCCTCGAACCTCGCGCGGGTGATGGTGGAGTAGAAATCGATCCCCTCGAAGAGCGAATCGATCTCGATCGTGGTCTGCGCGGTGGAGGAGAGGGTTCTCTTGGCTCTCTCGCAGGCTGTCCTGAGCCTCCTGAGAGCTCTCGGGCTCCCGCTGATGTCCTTCTTGTTCTTCCTCTTAAACTCCTGAACGAAGTGATTCACCATCCTGTTGTCGAAATCCTCGCCTCCCAAGTGCGTGTCTCCAGCGGTGGCCTTCACTTCGAAGATGCCCTCTTCGATGGTGAGAAGCGAGACATCGAAGGTGCCACCGCCGAGATCGAAGATCAGGACGTTCTTCTCGCCGACGCTGGTGGCCTTCTTGTCGAGGCCGTAGGCGATGGCGGCCGCGGTGGGCTCGTTGATGATGCGCATGACGTTGAGGCCGGCGATCACGCCCGCGTCCTTTGTTGCCTGGCGCTGCGAGTCGTTGAAGTAGGCAGGGACGGTGACGACGGCGTTCTTCACATCGGTGCCTAGGAAAGCCTCGGCGATCTCTCGCATCTTGATTAGGACCATGGACGAGATCTCCTCGGCGGCGAATTGCTTCTCGTCGCCTTTGTAGCTCACGTTGATCATCGGCTTGTCGCCTGGACCGGCGATGACCTTGAATGGCCAGAGCTTAACGTCGCTCTGCACCGACGAATCGCTGAACCTCCTGCCAATCAGCCTCTTCGCATCTGAAACAATCAAAACACAGGAAATTAAGCTCCAATTCAAAATCTCTCAATTGGCTAAGAAATCACTTCCACACTATCAAAACTCACAATCGCGACGCCCTGACATTGAATTTTTTTAGGGATTGAATCATCCGGAAAAAAAATTCAAATAGGAAAACTGGGACTTACCGAAGACGGTGTTGATAGGGTTCATGGCGACCTGGTTCTTGGCGGCATCGCCGATCAGGCGCTCGCTGTCGGTGAAGGCGACATAAGACGGCGTCGTTCGGTTTCCCTGATCGTTGGCGATGATCTCGACCCTATCGTGCTGCCAGACGCCGACGCAGGAGTACGTCGTGCCGAGATCAATGCCGATCGCCGGACCTTCTCCTTTCCCCGGCATTTTGGAGCGATGAACACTCTGAGGGTAGAACTACGGGAGGTTGTTGTTCGATTTCTTTCGGGGGGAAGACTCGCAGTACGTGATTCGATTCAGATGGTGGAGAGTGCAGGTGGGAGTTCCGTTTTTATACAGGGGCTTCAGTTCTGGAATGTTCTGTATGAGAGGGTTGATTCTGGGCCGTCGATTGGATGTATTGGACGGTGGAGGATCGGTCCTTGTTCGATACGGATTTGAATTGTCTCGCTTAGTCTTCTGGCGGAGGGAAAGGTTCCTTGATTTTAGGTGTGTATCCCTTTTCCTTGACCGAGTCGGAAATAGACACGTGGCGTAAGCTCGTTCAGTCCGTGTTCTCAGATGGGCCATGCCAATGCCGAAGATTATTTCGAAGCCTAAGTTATCTGATCAGTCCAGTTTGGGGCCAATACTATGGGCTAGCCCAACTATATAGCCCAAAAGTATCTTGGGCCAGAGAAGAATCTAATTTACCGTTAGGATTAGGACGCGGAGCCCCAGGGGCCAGGGCTGTGCCGGTAATCACGGATGTTATGCAGTAAGCGATGCGATTCTGACGAGTATATCCGCCACACGTGGCCACTTTTCTATGGTGTCACATATGGCTGACGTGTCTGTCACTTTTTTCTGCGCGCTGCCTGGGGACGGTAAGAAGCCACAACGCGGCACCCTTTTCGGGTCGGGGAGAAAGGCCCAAAAGGCCAAAACTATACGCGAGGGCATTTCCGTACTTTTAGCGCAGCGTTTGCCACTGCCGCCTCCCACACGATTCTCCTCCTCTTCCCCTCTCCCTCCCTCTCCCTCCATTCCGTTAATTCAGATTCACAGAGTGAATAATAATGAGAAAAATCCTGCAGTAACCGCCACACGTTCCCAGGAGAGAGAGAGAGAGAGAGAGGCCGCCATAAACGAACGCTTTGCCTGAGTTTCTCTCCCCTGTTCTTCTTCTTCGTCAGGCTAGAGAGGAAGGTAAATGGAGGTCGGTGGAGCCGAGCTGGAGAACTTGACCGAATTACCGGTTGCTTCTAATCTTCCCGAACCGTCGACGAACCCTAATTCGTCGGAGCAGCTGGCGGCCGCGGTCCGTAGGGAAGACGGGGAGCTTTCTTCATCATCTGACGACGACGTACGTTATTTCTCCTCCACCTTGTCTTTCGTTTTCGCGTTTGTTGTTTTGCGTATTCTGCTTCTGCTGGTCCTGCTTATGGTACTTGGAGACGTCACGATTGGACGATGGAATTTGAGCGTGTTCAGTCGACGCTAGCTTGTTTGCGCCTGAGATTACTGTTCCCTATGCTTTTCATCTGAAGATTGGATGGGTTTCTGCGTGTGAGATGATTTGATACGAGCTGGGGAAGCTCCCATTTGATATCTGTGAGAGCAGGACGTGCTTGTCGCAATTATGGTAGTTAACACAGACTTGATTTGAACAGCTTGTATGAGCGTCTTTGGGGTTTTATATAATAGTCCGTTCGTCCGAATTATAATTGAGCAAAATGTTAGGGATCGGGGGTTTAGTGATTTTGGCCGTGGCCTGATTCTATACAGTCTTGGTTTGTTAAAGAGGAATAGGTTTCGAGACTATAATTGATATATTGCACACGGCTACTTGTTTTCCCCGTCCCGCCATGGCAGTCTACGCCTTCTGGATTTGGTTTCTTCTGACACTACATTATCTCTTTTGAGTTTGATACTCTGTTGTCTGGGTTTATGGAACTTAGTTTGCTACGTAATTATGGCACTAGTTCAATCAATGCTCACCCGCTCTCTACTCAAGTGTTGTTGAATATTCATGTAATGCTTTTGTAAACTTAAGCTTACCGTCTTTCTCTTCCGCTCTCAAATTATGGCAACGTCTTTATCCCACAGGAAAACTGCAGTTCCAGGTTGCTGGAGTCATCTGGCACTGATGTTCCTTCAGAAGCTGGGGGGCTTTGTCTTGTTGAGCCAACAAAGACGTCTATGCTATGTGTTCCTTCAGGTGAAGCTTACTTGCCTATAATGGAAGAAGATGAAATACCATTCCTTCTGCCTAGCATACTTTGTGCTAGTTTGCTCCTTCTGTTTAGTGCTGTGTAGTCTGCGCTTTGGATGCTTGTGTCAGATCATATGTTTTTGTCCTGTGGTTATATATTGCTTACTTTTATGCCTGAGGAATTCGTACATGTGTTGCAGAGAATGGAACTCGGACGACTAGTCCTGTGAATTCTGTTGATTTTACGAACCACACCTCTGTAGGAGCAAATAATGACAAGAGCTTTGGGAAGAATTCGATATCAGGCAGATCATCTAGTTCAGGATGGCAACCAGCTTCAGCAGGTGACAATAATCTTGTGATAAGATTCTCGGATGAGGATACTGGTAGTGAATCTGACGATAAGAGTCAAAAGAAGAATTTGGGATCTACAAGGAGAAATGGAACAGATGGAAATGGGATGGTAATTCCACCTTCATCAATGCCCAAGAAGTTACAACATGCTGGAAACAATGTACGAAACATAATTCCTAGGAAACCATCCCTGAGTCGCACATTTGTCTCATCCGCCAGCAAGATCAACAGAGTAAATAGTTCTCGAACTTGGACAGCACAAGCTGAGCAAACATCACGAGTTAGAAATTTCAGCAATGGTAATAGAAATACAGTTACTCAAGCGAATACCTTTGGGCTGGGTCTAGGTTCAAACCAAGCTAAACTACACGACTTACGGCAGCAGATTGCTTTGCGGGAACAGGAACTGAAGCTTAAGTCCGCACAACAAAATAAGCAATCTGCTTTGGTTTCGGTTAAAGCCAACATTTATAAGAACCAGTCCAGGAATGCTTCCAGAAAGTCGAACACAATGTGCTCTGATGGTGCACCAAAGGAACCTGATAGGAAACGCCAGAAACTGAATGGGTCCTTTCCCAGCCAGCTTAAGGCGGATCATCATGTAAATCTTCCTCCAAAACCTGTTCAAACATCAAGTGCCCAGACTGCTGGTCGTGAACAGGAGAACATGGTTAATATTGAAAATACAGGCAATCCAAAGAGAACAACGGCTTCAGATGCTGTCAAATCACTGGAACAAGATAACCATCTCGGGCACAAAACTTCATCAGCAAATCCAGCCAGTGGGTTGTATGGCAGTGAACGCATCATGGCTAATCGCAGCAGTAATAGTACTCCAAACAGAATGGCTTCAGAAACTGTCAAAGCACTTGGACAAGATAATCATCTGCCCCATATCACTTCATCAGCAAATCCAGCCAGTGGGTTGAACGGCAGTGAATACTTTTCTAAAGATGCTGGAGGAAGTCCTCTTTTAAAACTTGGTGTCTTCTTACTTAACATGACTGATGTGTAAAGTTTCTGTGTTTTGCAGGTACAAGCATCGATGACGGGCACGTGCGGCCTAATCAAATTGGTATACAGGTGCATGCTGTGATTTATTAAACAACACTGCTTCTTTAGTATTATGGGATTTATTGGATAATATACCATGTGAAATATGATTTATTGTGTATAATATGACTTCGCTTGTCCAGCTCATTCATTTTGTGATAACAAAGATTTAATGTTGGTCGTGTTATTTGACATGGGGGCTCTCAATGGGGAACCTACTGATTGAACTTTATTCCGATACAATGCTGTACAAGTTTCAGCACTGCTTAAATATATGCTTTTTGTTTCTTGTTTTGGTTGCAATTCTAGTATTTGGTGGCCTTCAGTATTTCAGGATAATTTGTTGTTCATGTAATTTCCCTCTTAAATTTACCTGTTTACAGAGAAATATTGAAGGGGATCATATGCATATGGTACATAAGTACCCAGGTCCTTCAAAGAAGGTGATGAGTGAACAACATTTGTTCAGCAGCCAAGGTACCTCTGGTGGTAGAATTATATCGCCCCCTGTAGAGAACATATTGCAGGTATGTCTGGCAGAGTGCTGGCTTTTTATAAGACTTTTTTTATTTTGTCCCCTCTCTTACATTGTTCATCCTATTTGGTTCTGTTTTCTCCACAACGTTCCAGTCATCTCTTAATAATGCAAGATTCTCAAGTTATTCGCGCGTGGTGGATGTCTCTCAAAATAGTGACAAAGATCTACGACCATTAGTTGAAATGGAGGAAACATTGGACAGGGAGCTGGAGGAAGCCCAAGAACTCAGACACAGATGTGAAATTGAAGAGAGAAATGCTCTTAAAGCTTATAGGAGAGCGCAGAGGGCTCTGATTGAGGCTAATGTTAGGTGTACAGAGCTTTATCGCAAAAGGGAACTGTACTCAGCCCGCTTTCGGTCACTTATTATGAAGGATTCCAGTTTGTTATGGTCAACTGGGGATCATGGCTATTCTGGAATGGATTTGAGTTCTGTAGAACATGCATGTAAAAACATACAGCTAATACCTACATCAATTCAGCAGCAGCAGCTGTGTGATGGTCAGAATTTGAGGTCTGAGCCTTGCAGTGATCCAGATGTGAGCATGTCTGAGCCGTTGCATCATGGCTTCAATAATGCTGCAACTCGAGGTAGCTCTCCTCTTGATGATCCAATTGTTTCAACAGATGAAGATGAAGAGGTATTTACGTCGAAGCATGACACTATCCTCAACAGAAACATTCAGCCAGTAGCACATAATTCCTCGGAACAATTAAAAGATTCTGATCATCCTCAGGATAAGGACTTCTCTATGAAGGACTCCCAGGATTCGATTAATCTTGAGGCATCATTGAGGTCTGAGCTATTTGCTCGGTTGGGCATGAAAGCTTTTCCAAAGAATACCGTTTCATCATGTTTAGAGTCTGCAGGTGAACTGGGAACTGAAAATGATGATGCAAGTGAAAGAACTCAGATGAGCGATAGCAATCTTCCTGTATTAGCTACTGAAGAGCACCAAGAATGTGATCTTGAAGGTAACAATTCAATTGAGAACGGACATAGCTGAGCTGATTAATGATTTTGGCATAGTCGCCAGGTTTTGCTGCATTAAATTGTTTGTGGCAGTGATATATAGCCCACTTGGAAAGCAAACAAGCATGATTTGCCTTCTTGCTGTTTAACTTGAGAAGAAGGTAGTTGAGGATTAATCTGAGTTTTCTAATGGCATAGGACTAAATTTTGTTGTCTTTTGCATGACTACTAGATGCTTCTGTTTCAATTTTCTGAGCAGCTTCCCTATTAGTTTGAATTGTCATGTCTTGAGTTTGTTTTCCTGGTTAGCTTGCAGACCAGTCAACAATGCTTCTATTTTTTTTTTCTTTGACCTTTCAATAAATCAGGACAATTGGATCCATTTGTGTTTACCTTCCTCCTGTAGTGGTTGACTGGACCATTTCATGTGTTCTTCTAGAGGAGGGACAAAACTCACACTTGTGAACTAGTCTCATGTGTTCACTCGCTTTTAGTTAGAGATACCAGAGAAGGCATTGCCAAAATAAAATGTTGAGCTCTAGCTTAAAAGTTTGGTTGTCATAGCAATTCAGGGTGAATTATGAGTAAATAACTGGACTCCCAATTTAGTTGGAAGGATCATTTCTGAATGTTTATTTTATGCTCATATATGCAGTCGATGTGGGCACCCACGTATTTTGTAGGAAAAATTTGCTACTTTCTCTGTCCTCTGCATAATTTATCTTTAATATTGGTTATTTCATTCTTAAAACAGGCAAGGATAATGCTGAAAGAAGTATATCCAAGGCTCCTGCCCAGGACACGAACGTTGATAAGTCCTCTCACTCCACTGCTGATTCTGGGCGCATTGGGTACCCTACCAGAGGTCATCAATTGACTCCTGCTATGTTGTCAGCTCCTACAGTTTTGAGAAGTGTATTCGGACATCTGAAAGTTATATCCCCAACAGCTTGCTTAGCTGTGAAGTGTACAGACAACCAGAATCGCTATACAGTTGATAAATATGCCGGAGATAATGATAATGCTGGCTCTATGCTAGTCCAGTATGACAACGTAACTGCAACTTCAATGGAGGAAAGCAATAAGGATGTATATGCCATGGAAATTGGTTCCTTTAACACAATTGACAGATATGCTGGAGATAACGATAAAGGTGACTCTATGGTAGTCCAGTATGGCAATGTAACTGCAAATTCAATGGACGAAAGCACTAAGGATGTATATGCCATGGAAATTGGTTCTTTTAACAGCAATGCCACAATCGATCCATTTTGGCCATTATGCATGTATGAGCTTCGAGGAAAGTGCAACAACAGTGAATGTCCATTGCAGCATGTTGCAGATTTCTCTGCTGGAAATAAGAATCAGCATGTTGGCTCTCATGATTCTGGTATGAACAGTATTTCTAAAACTCTGTGTTTGCAGTATTGCATTCTGTTTCTCACGCTTAAATATGGTTGGCCAGGTTGTTCCCCTGAAGTACAAATAGCAAGAACAGCAGCAAAACCATCCAACCTTGGTGGTATTTTGGAATTACCGACTTATCTGGTTGGTTTGGATATCATGAAGGCACATACAAAAAAATATGAATCCATTGTAGCATGGAAAGATGGAAAATGCTGGCAGAAAGCTTTCAGTGCTTGCTTGGCTCTTTCCAGTTTGCTCGTGAAAGATTTGCCTGCAAATGAGCTTTTTTTAAGTGGGAATGATGGTCGAATCGAGGTGCACGGGAGTTCGATTACACAGCTATCTTGCTTCCACAGTAGGAATAGCCAAGTGGTTTGTTAACTTCTATTATGTTCTACTCTTTGCTTGGGAACAAGTTTAGATTTTAGCCATCATATCTGATCTGTGCCTTACTCTTGACTTATCCGCTTTTTCTCTCATCTTATGGAAGATCAACAACCATGTAACAGTTCATGGTGGTGCTTAATTTTGTATGTCGAATTAAAGTTTTATGTGTTTGTCTGTTATCTTTTTTTCTGAACAAGAGTTCTATTTCTCTATTTTTTGCTTCGGTGTTAGAATGTTTGCCATGCAGAGCAATGTCTGTATATGTTTGACTGCATGATATGATATGCACTTTATTGGCATCTTTATCTTGCATAATTCTCTCATAATTTGCTATTATCTGTTTAATTTCAGAATCAAGCAATACCTAGTAGCATCCATGCCCTGGAAACATCCCTTCTTACTCTCTGCCAGGAGGTTAACAAAGTAGAGAATATGAAAAAGGTAAATGCTATGGCTAGCATATGTTTTCATGGTTGTATTCAGAATTTGAGTTGATTTGAAATCTTCCTTTTGCAGGCTCTTAGTATTCTGTCAAGAGCTATTGAATCTGATCCGGCATCTGAAACCTCATGGATAATTTATCTCCTTGTGTACTACAGTAACATCAAGTCCCTTGAGAAGGATGACATGTTCGCCTCTGCGGTATGTGAATGTAGTAAGGGGTTTGCCTTTCTTATCTTATGATGTTACCACGTGGCTGCTTCAATTGGCGTGTGTGCTTCGTTTATCAACTAATACACAGCTAAAATAGAATTTTATTAAATAATCAACCGGCAAAGTTCTCTGTGTGCAGAGTTGTCATGGAGTAAAAGCTGGTCGATTAGTTATGAACGTTAAGATATAAATAGGTTCTTTCTATTCATTTTGCGAAACTGAAGAATAAGGTAATTAAATATGATTGACTGGGCATAGCCTCTATGACAGCATGAAACTGAAACCTAACAGTTCTGCTAGGCCTGAACCAGTACTTTTGTCTAGTTGGGACTTTAAATTCCTCGTCTTGGAGAGATCTGCCCCAGTATTTTTAAGTTGAACCTCCTTTGATTTGCATCTCTGGAATCATGCTCAACTAGTCTAGTTCTGACTCGTGCTGCCTATTTATTTCCCCTAGAGATGATGTTTGGAATACATTTCCTTTGGATCAAGTAGCTTGTTGGAGTTCTCCTATCTACATGTGCCTGTCCTCTTGTTATACCTGCTTTCCCCTCAACTTGTCTCTCGTCCAGTGACCTAACTACTATGAAATGCAAACTTTTTGTTGGAAACCATCTCCATTGTTCTTCAGGTTGAATTCAATCCTGCATCCTACGGACTTCGGCTCATGTACATCAACAGCCGTGTACATCTCAATGAGCGGTTAGCTGCATATATTGAAGCCATCAGAGCGCTTTGCCCGAAAGTCTTTGCTTCTGAGAATGGTGAAGAAATGCACAGCTCTTGCATCTTGGACCTGTTCCTGCAGATGCTGGATTGTTTGTGCATGTCAGGGAATGTCAATAGAGCAGTCCAAACAATTTATGGACTCTTCGGTTTGGCAGCCTATTCAGATGAGCCTAATTCTCTGTTGCTCTCTGATATCCTCACATGCTTAACAATTTCTGACAAATATGTGTTCTGGATTTGTTGTGTGTACTTAGTTATTTACAGGAAGTTGCCAATCACTGTTCTACAGCAGTTTGAGTGTCCGAAAGATCTCCCTGCAATTCAGTGGTCACCTGTTGATTTAGGGGATGATGAGAAGGATAGAGCCGTTGAGCTGGTAGAAAGGGCCACGGACTCTTTGAAATTGTTGAGCTACAGTGAATCACCTGGAAGTGAAGCCAGTCAGAGGGTTGCTCGGAATTTTGCTCTCAGTCACATTGGGTGTCTGATGGCCCTTGGTAGGTTAGAATTTTGTTGGAGTTTGTTGGAGACATATTTGGATATGCACCCAGAGTTCCTAGAGCTGTTACTCGTGTCAGCAAGAAGCCAAGCGACAGATTTTGAGTGTTCAACCCTTGACGGATTTGAGAATGCCCTTACTAACTGGCCAAAAGAAGCCCCTGGAATCGTTGGGTTGTGGAATCAATATATTCAGGTTGCACTCGAGAGACGAGGTCCTGATCTTGCTAAACAGCTCCTTGTCCGTTGGTTCAACTCCATATCCGAAGTTACATCTACAGACAGTAATCATTCTGTTGAATCTTTGGCATCGGTTTCAGTATCAAGCTCAGAGTTTTCGGTGCCCTATTCGAATAGGATGGACATAATGTTTGGATACCTTAACCTCTCTCTTGCAAAATTGCTGCAGAACGATCACATTGAGGCACGTGCTGCCATCGACAGGGCTTTCAAGAGTGCAGTCCCTGCCTATTTCAATCACTGTCTGGTAGAACATGCTGCATTCTTGCTGAACCACAGGCAGCATCGGCAAACGAAGGAAGATACTTCTCCTATCAGTGAGCGGCTGAGGATTTTGAGAGGTTACTTGGACGATGCGCGGGATTTGTTTATACCCAAACCATTGTCCAGGGAATTCATCAAGACTGTTGAAAAGCCGCGAGTTCAGCAGCTCATTAGCAACATATTGAGTCCAGTCTCGTCTGAGTTCTTGTTGGTGAATTTGGTTCTGGAGGTATGGCATGGTCCATCTCTTCTACCACAGTGGGACTCAATAATCAACGTAAAGGAATTGGTCGATCTCGTTGAAGCGATCTTGGAGATGGTGCCTTCAAATTACCCTCTAGCGCTCTCTGTCTGTAGGATGTTGAAAGAAGGATCCCTGGACGGGACATCTTCTCGGAGTTTGCTGTTCTGGTCGAGCTCTACATTGATTCAGTCCATCTTCCAGGCTATCCCGGTGGCACCTGAATGCGTTTGGGTTGAAGCTGCGCAAGTCTTGGCAGAAACCGAAGGGGCTGATTTACTCTCTGAGCGGTTTTACAAGAGAGCTCTTTCCGTGTATCCATTTTCCAAGAAGCTTTGGTGTCGTTATAAGGAGGTAGCCAAGGGTAGAACTGGGCGAGGTAGCACCTCTGGTGCTGTGGAGGAAGAAGCAAGGAAGAGGGGTATTGAAGTGGAATGAAGCTGTTGGTTTGGGTAGAGAAGGCTGTGGTTTTCGTTTTAGCCAAGGTAGAAGTTTATTGCTCTCAAACCTGTACAGGCTTAATACTTACAGAGAATGCACTCAAAAGGGTTTGTAAGTTCGTTTGCTATACAAGTGAGTTTACGATATACGGATACGGGTGGGAGACAGGAGGAGATAAAGAGTTATGGAGCTTAAAGGATAGGGAATTGAAGTGCTTAGGTACCATGATGATAAGTTGAAACTGCAGATTGCTGTTTTTGCATTCCTCTCTTTCTGTTTCTGTTTTGTTGTAGTTAGTCGTTAATTAGTTTTGCTTAGATGCTAGTTAGTCCTTAACGAGTAGGTCAGTGTACTGGTTTAGTTTACTTGTGTCTTTCTGTATTGTTTATTTTCCTGCCTCATCCAGTTTTGGTGGAAATACAAGAATCTGATTTTGCTTAGTTGAGAATTTGGTGGGGAGAAGCTTCTTGAATCAATCACTACTATGCTGCAGATCCGTTTCAACGAATATATGTATCGTAATGTTTGAGCTGCACGAAAGCAAATTCTCAAAACGGTTCTCGGAGGGGAACCTCTATACGTATGCTTTCATACTATCTTTTCTTGGGGCTCAAGCAAATAGTTCGCCTCAAAGTAGAGGAGAATGATGCAAAGCATTAGGTATTAAGTAGAACTAGTTAGAAAATTTTGTACGTAAAAAGCAGATTTAGGCTCTAAGAAGGATCAGCCAACAATATTAATATAATCGATTTTGATTCCATTTGCTGCAATTAGAGTTTGGAGAATCTTTGAAGGGATTCTTTGTACTCCCATGTGCATGCTACTGGTAGTGTTGTACAATGGAGCAAATAGTCTCGACAAAATTCGACAATTGACCTAGTTATTCAGGTGTAGCTAACAGCAAAAGGAGTGTCTTAAAATCGAAGTCTACCATCTCCCTTAACCAATGATGTTCTTCCGATAGCGACAGACTGGCTATTTTGAAAGGGCATTCATCTTTTCTCTCAGATAGTAAAGCTTGGCTCTTCTTACTTTCTTCTTGTCCAAAATCTTAACCTCCTTTATGTTAGGCGAGTATCTGCAATCCACCCAAGACAATTTCCCCATCAGTATACAGTAACTAACATGAAAATTCTGAAGGAAACAATGCTGACAGTAATAAAGATAGGTTAACAAGAAATGCACTAGATCAACAACTTTTGATAGACTGATACTTGAAGAGATGATTCACTCCGCATTCCATTCCTCTTAAAACCGCTACTACTCAAATTTACCATTGAGAAAGAGACCAAGCTTAACATAGCTCCTTTTCAGTTTATTTCGGTGGGGACCAAGCTTAACATACTTCTAAGACACAAACATGCTGTCATTTGGTTCGAGTGGGAGTTGTGTTAGGTTGACTAAACCCCGGGAAACAACTAAAGATATTACCTACATCAGACATAATATAATGGAAAAATGGTCAATTTGGAAGGAATTGAGTAACTGCTTAGGAGCAGGACAAGGAGAAGTGCAAGTTGATATAAAAACAACCCAAGGATACTTACAACATGAAGAGAGACTCAACTCCAACTCCTGCTACCTGCCTTCTGATCCTAAATGTGGTGTTTATACCAGCATTGCGTCTTGCTATAACAATGCCCTTAACGGTTGAAAGACGCCTCTTATTTTCAGGCACTTCCTGCTCATTATACATGGACCAGGATTCCAACAGTCAAAACAGTTAAGTTGCATTATGCCCAACTCAAATGGGGAAAAAAGGATAGGAATTTGCACAAAATCAGTACCACTTTGAGTTGCACAATGTAACCAGGACGTATATCGGGTACTTCTCTCTGTGTTCTCACTTCCTCTACAGCCTCCCTATTGAGAATCTGCCAGAAAATAATAATGCCATTAATGTCCTGGTGAAAATACATTGCATCAATGTGAAACTGGAAAAGGAGTTTCCACTGGAACTCAACCCCCATTAACAAGTATTTACCTGCATTATGTTCCTTGCTGTTTTATCCATCCTCTTGAATTTGATTCGCGGTGGTACATCATCAAACGGTATTGAAGAATCTTGCGAAGTCGGTGCATCAGAGGAACCCGCAGTTGAAATGCCCCTGCTTGGGAAAGAAGTCCCAAGAACAGACCAAGGCGATAAATTTAGACTAGAGCTTATCCCACTGCCACCAAACTTGGCGAGGCTCCCACTCTTCAACTCTGATGTCTGCAGGAGAGCATAGCCCAAGTCAAGAACGCATAGAAAATTCTTCAGGACATCTAAATTCTAAACTGGGTGATCACTTCCATTGAACTTCTAATGCCATTAACCAACATAAAGCATGTAAATTCGGTATCAAGGAAACTGGATATTTCTTTCCACGACATTGAACTCGTTCTTATAGAAAAGCATGAATCAATAGGAATGATCATTCTGTAAAGACGTAATCACCGAAGCAGGTTTCCGCCCTTTTCCTCTGTAAAAAGAGGGGAACACCGAAGGGGGCCAAAGCAAAAAGAGGAGGTAGTATAGTAAGAGACCATACCGATGGGCGAGGAGAGCCAGAAGGGAAATGGTGAAACGCGCGGAGAAAGTGATTCTTCGAACAGCGAGGGCAATTCGAAGCCGAAGAACAGAACCGGTGATTTTCATTGCCACAGTTGGCGAATGAAGCGCCTACTCTTCCGCTCGACTGCAACCGCGCAGTTACGGAGCTGCTGCCGAGGGTTTGCCTTCGAACCAATGCGCCGATGAGAGATCGCATTTCTTCTGCTGGGAATCGGCAAACGCGAAGGTTAGATTGGAATTAAGAGACGGGTAAGTCTTCTTTGCAGAGGAAAGGTTTGGATTTGAGTAGGGGAGGCGGATGCTAGATCAGATAGCAGGGATGACGGAGGACCCTCGCCGTCTGTTCGACGGAGACGGTCGACGAGAAGGGGGAAAGGGTGAGGAACTGAGGAGGAAGGCTGAGAGATACCGGAGATTCGGGGTTTAGGGTTTCATTTACTTCAATGAAATAAATGATGACGCGACGTCGTTTCAGTCACGTGGGCAGGCAGTGCGTGGTCAACTCGACCTGCCCGGTTTGAGGGTCGACCGGACAACTTTTGAAGCAACCATAAACTTTAATATGTTTGACAACAAGGGGTGCAAATCCTACGGGGTGCAAGTTGAGGCAAAAATTGCAGAAGGGTGCAAATTGGTGGAGGGTGTAAGTGGAGGGATAAATTGTTGTTTGAAGGGTTGACTCACACAAAACACCATAATAGAAATCCCCTCTAGAGCCCAAGTTTTTAAACTCTAGAGGGGAGCAACATAGAGCAAGTAAGTTTTAATTATCAACCCGGGCCGATCCATGTACCCATACTTCAATCGCTTAGGTTGTTATCTAGCAAGCAACTTTTGGGTTTAGAACTAATGGAACTATAAACTAAACAAGCAAAGAAAAGTAAATAAAGGAAAATTCTAACTAAGGGAGCTTCACCCAGGAGTTGCTTCCCCCTAACTAGCTAACATGACTCGTTGGATTGAATGGAGTCGTGTGGTGTAGGTGGTTGTGAACCGCAAGGGTGAGCAACTAGTGATCGATTTGTCACGGAATCAATTCACTAACGATCGATTTATCACGGGACCGATCCACTCACATCGTCTAGGGGAACCGATAGGAGGAGCAACTAGTGATCCATTTGTCACGGAATGGATTCACCAGAGTTCAATTTGTCACGGAATCGATCCTCTCACTCAATCTCTAGGGGTTGCCTAGGGCTCTCCCTCAAATCAGAGTTTGAGCGGTTTAATCACAACCAACCAAGATGCAAACTTGAGTCAAGGGGGATGCTCATTTCTAACCTAGATAGTAGGCGCAAAGTGCCCAGGAAAACAAAACTTGTCAATCCTACCTAAAAAGGTGTGGTTTTCCTCTAATCTAAGTTAGGCAAGCACACAAGATTTGGAAAGCACAACTAAGCACAATCACCATGAAGACACCTCTAATACTAAAATTGATGCAAACTAAGCACAATCACCATGAAGACACCTCTAATACTAAAATTGATGCAAACCCATACGAAATCATTCAATCTAAACAAGTAATTACAAAGTATTAGTTAGGGATCTACAACACCCAAGAGAAAAGAGTGAGTTTCTAGAGAGAGAGAGAGAGGGGATAGATTACAAAGAAACCTCTAAATCTTATTCTAGGCTTGATTCCTTGCTCCCAAACTTGAACAATGCCTTCAATTAAGCTCCAAGATCCTTCTCTCACTCTCTAGAACTCCCCTATGGTGTTTTGGGTCGAAACCCTAGAGAAAGAAACCAATTCTTCTCTAAAAACCAGCCCCCTTCTCTCTCCCACTGATGTCTTCATATTTGCCCGAAAGTGACCAGTTCACGGCCGTGAACAACTAAACGCGTCCGTGAACTCAATGTCGTCTCCAAAACGCACCGCTTCGCTTTTGTTGTTCACGGTCATTGGCCACAGTTCACGGTTTTAGCGATCGTGAACTCCCTTGGCGTTAGTAATCTCTGAAACCTCGTTGGACTGCTCGATGTTCACGGTTTGTGGCTCCAATTCACGATCTTAAGAGACCGTGAACTCCCTTGTTTGACTGTGAACTGCGGCGCTTCCTAGACGCCTGCACTTCACTGTCACGGGGGCAATTGTCACGGTCTTGGGGCTTTTCTTTGGTTTTTGAGCTTTTTGACCTCCAATTATCCCAAAATTTGACCTCGACCCTTCCACACGTGCTAGGACCTGAAACGTATCAAAACAAGCACGACCTAGCGTGAAATATGTCGAGGAACGATGAAATACTAAGCTAAACGAATAAGAAATGAGGGGTAAAATGTGTGCCATTGGGCCCGAATCAAGGGTTTTTAGTTTCGTAACAGAAAAGGCATCAACGATGCTGCTCATCCAAGTTTGAACGAAGCCAAGGTCAGCAATTCAAATTCCACGAACTATAAGAGCAATGAAAAGAGTTGGGAAGATGATCCAGATTGTTAAAGGCTTAGAGTTAGAGTAATGGACGATAAAGAAAATTGAACTCATGATAGAAACCTAATTTTCGGATTCTATCATAATTATCATAATTACTATTATTAGGATTTATTTAGATATGGTTAGTAGTCATTGAGTCACATTAGGAAAGTCTATTAGGTTTTTCTGGTCTTTAGCTATAAATATGTATCTTGGGTCTTTGCCTCTTTGGTACAATTAAGCAGAAGTTAAGCAAAGAATAATATTCTCAAACCTAAACTCTCTCTATCTCCTAATTTCTCTTCTCCCCTAATCCAAGGTTTCGACCGATTCTTATTATTTTCTTCTTCTTTCCCAATTCTATCCCCAAATCCCTAAATTCCCAGTCACCCATCACAATCGATAGAACCCTAGAAATAGGTTTCCATCATTTGGTATCAGAGCCCCGTTCGATAGTGAGTTCGTCACAACTCTCAATCAAGGATGGACGTATATGAAGAATTCATACCTAGGGTTACTAAATCGCTAACCTCAGCATTCATTCAAGTGTTCGTCAGCTTGCATGGGTTTAAGAGAGCACATGTGGGGTCTTCCTCGGGCATCATAATAATCTATGGAAAAAGTCCGTTGGAGGACGAGAATCAGCGGATGTATTTTGAGACAAAGATCACGATTAGGTCGGATTTCGATGCCGAAGAATTTGACGTTTGGTTGAGATACGGCTTGCTCACCTTTGAAATTCCTGATAACATCGAATTTGCACATGTTTGCACCCTCGTTTCTTGATCATTTTGGCTTGAGTTTCTGCTTTCTTGGACTATTTTATGCTAGGTTGTGTTCCTTTGTCACATTTCAGGTCCTAGCATGTGAATTGAAGCATAGACGCAAGTTTCAAGTCAATCGGAGATCATTTGGCAATTCGGGAGAAGAAACATGAGCATGACCTGATGAATAATGGACTTATACCTCATATTATGGACAAATAATCATGGAATTTTGTCTTGAAAATAAAGAGGACGAGACTACGAGCGTCTGGGATCAAACGGCGACTGATTCGGAGTCCGGACGAGGGAGAAATGAAGCATTGAACAGAGGCTGGGTAAGCCACACGGGCATCCTGGAACTCCACACGGCCGTGCGGGTCGTGGCCGTGTGGAAATCACCGAGCCTTCACACGGGCAGCTGGGAAAGCCACACGGCCGTGTGGCCTGGCCGCGTGGTCGGGAATTTCTGTTTAAAACCCGATTTTCAGCAAAAGGAAAGGGGAGAGCGGGGTTTTTGGTTCCCAAGCACCCAAGGGACGGACCCTAGAGAGAGAGAGCGACTTGGGAACATTCTTGGAGATATTTTGGAGGATTTCTTCGCCATTGGAGCTCGGGAATCAAGCTTGGAGATGGAGATTGAAGATCTAGATCAGATTTCTGCAGTCTCTCTCTTCTCTATGGAGTAACTTCCCTTCACTTAGGTTTTGAGGAACCCTAGTTCCATGAGTTAGGATCTTTCTTGTATGAAGTTTTGGATGCTATATTGTTTGATTATAATCGATTGAGGCATGATTTATTGAGTCAATTGAATCTTGATCAAATTCTCTTGATTTCTGCTTTAACCTATGATTGATAGAATCTTATTAGGTTAAGAGAGCTTCCTTGATTGATAGTGGTGAATTGGTTATACGAGAGTTAGTCAATCTACTGTTTTGTACTGGAATCCAATTTCGGTAGTGGAGTTCTCTGTTCATAGCCTCAGCTTTCTATCTCGGTGAAGGTTAGTCGCCTGCCGGGTAGTTGGACTGAGAGAGCTTGGTCAGCTTAAGAGATTCCAAACTACTGTTGGATCTTCCGCAGTTTAATCAACAGTAGATCAACCAAAGGTAATTGCAACTTGGACCTAATTGATGAGCTAGGGGGAATCATACCTAAGTGAGTTCCCAACTTGTAATTAGTAGAGTAGTCAGTAGAGTAGTTTATAAATCAATCCTTAATCTAGTTTGCTAGATAATGAACTGAAGCTGAGTAATAGTAACTCTAGAGACCCGTGGATTCGAGATTTATTACTTGTGCCACTATACTTCAGTCCCTTTCATTGGTTACACTTGGCCATTGTTAGGTGTTGTGTTTTAGCGTGTCAATTCCCAAGAGCAAATCTTCATCGCCAACAGCAGCGGGAAGCACACAGCTCACTAAACCCGCTGCCATAATCCTGCCGCTGACCGACGCAGCGATGGAAGAAGATTGTTGGCTGAGGGAAAATAAGAGGCAACTGCCGCAAAGGGAAAGGGTTCGCCGCAGTTGGAAGGAGTGGAGGGGCAGACAGCGAGCGAGCCGCCGCAGCAGCAAGAAAAGACGACACGAGATCCTGGCGTGGCGGAGGTGCAGCGATCAAGTGCGGCTGCATCACCGGAGGACGACAAGCAAGAGCCGACGACCGAGGAGGAAGAAGCTGCGACTGTTGAAGCGGCAGAGGAGGCGATGACAGCGACGTCGTTGGCCCGAGCAGCAGTGCCAGTCGTGAACGGAGAAGTGGCATCGCGATCGTCCGCATCTTCACCCGCCGCGATGACGGTGACGATGACAAAACGGGAGTCGGGCATTGTGGCTCCGGAATTGCCCTTGGAGATGGAAACAAAGATAGCGTCGCCGGATAAAGACGCGAAGGATTCGTCGGCGAACGAAGAGGGCGAGGACGAATTTCTCTCTCTCTTGAGTGAGGGCGAGTTACAGTCGTCATTGAAGAAGAAGCCGCCAGAAGACGAGCCATCATCGGAGAACGAGATCGATTCGGGTTTAGCTTTCCGCGGCCTGGTGTTCTCCTTGCCGCCGGTTGAGGAATCGAAGAAGGTGGGAGGCATGCTCGGGGAGAAGAACTCGAAGACTAGGCCGCCATCGAGCTGGCACTCGTGTCGTCTGGTGAGCCGCTTGTCGTCGGGAATGAAGTCGGAGATGGTTCTGCCGACAAAGGATGGGGAGGAAGTCGGCGCGACAAGGAATAAGAAGATGGAGGAAGGTGGTGGCGGCTGGGTTCCTCTTGTCGATAACCCTAGTTCGCAATTTTTGCCCAACTCAAACCAACAGTCATTTGTTCATTCGGGCCGAATTGCTTGTGCCGGCGATCTGGAGAGGTTAGATGGAGCGGGTCGGGTCGCAGCCATCAGTCTTGGTCGCGGGCTGGATTTGAATAAGAAGCTCAGTGGGTTTACATTGGGCCGATCCGAGCACGCGATTGGGTATGAGGCTAGCAAAAGAAAGGCAAGTTGGGCTAAAGGAAGCAACGTGCTGAATTTTTAGGCAGGTTGCGGGCCTCTGCTGGTCTTTCTCATAAAGTCTCTTTTGTATGATCTTAGGCCGAAAATAGAAGAGAGTGGGCCGTGTTGGCAGAGAAGGCTTTAGCCTAACGTGGGCTATGATTTGAAGATTGACATGGAGAAAAGGAAAGGTGGGTTTATGTGCTTAGCTAGTGGGCTTCTAAAGGAACATGACGCACAAATAAGGGGAGGAATAATAAAGGAAGTTATTGGGCTAGCTTCAAGAAGGAAGTTTGAAGGCTTTGATGAGTTGGTACTTAATGATGGGTTCTTGCACGAGAAAGTACATTTCGATTCATTAAGTTCCTGGAGCATGATGCCAACAAAAGGAGAGCTATTAGAGTTTGACCTTGCCACAGAAGAGAATAGTGGGCTCCTGGAAATGAAATTGGAAGAGATGGACCAACAGGGGAGATCAATGCAAGAAGACCAAGTGAAGTGTTGGAGCGTGATTGGAAGAAAATGAAGCGCAAGAAATGGGAAGTCAAGGCGAGATTTGCACGGACGATGTGGAGAAGTGGGTCGATCAACCTTGAGGGCAAGGTTGGTCTCAAGGGGGAGGGGATGATAGAACCCTAATTTTCGAGTTCTATCATAATTACTATTTTAGGATTTATTTATATATGGTTAGTAGTCTTTGAGTCACATTAGGAAAGTCTATTAGGTTTTTCTGGTCTTTAACTATAAATATGTATCTTGGGTCTTTGGTACAATTAAGCAGAAGCTAAGCAAAGAATAATCTTCCCAAACCTTAAACTCTCTCTATCTCCTAATTTCTTTTCTTCCCTAATCCAAGGTTTTAGCCTATTCTTATTCTTTTCTTCTTCTTCCCCAATTTTATCCCCAAATCCTTAAATTCCAAATCACCCATCACAATCGATAGAACCCTAGAAATAGGTTTCTATCAACTCACAGTGTACCGGTGTCTCCGTTGCGGATTGTTTCGGGATATTTTTCTAGTATTTTACTTGTAAAAAATGTCTAAGCTCAATTCAAACCTGATTATTTGCGAACCCCTCCCCCGCATTTTATACATTTCAAAGCATTAATTCTTTATATGATAAAGGGCACAAGAGATGTAACTTAGCAGAGGAGATTGGCACTGAATAACCCAATATCATGCCAGCTAAGCAAGGAAGATCATTAGCATATGACATACTCGATCTAGAACTATTATGCACATAATTAACCAGACAAACCATGACATCAATGTTCATCAAAACTCGTACAGATCTTACAGAAGTCGTCAATTAAAGACATTTATTTATTTGTTTAATCTTCTATGTTGCGTTGCTTTAGCTTATTGCCTTATTGTGGTAAGGAGTCGTTGGTCTCTTGAAAAAAAAGAGAAGAAACATAAAAGAGGGCTCAGACAAACCATGACATCAATGTTTAGCAAAACTCGTACATATATTACCGAAATTAGCAATTAAAGACATCAATTTATTTTCTTAATCTTCTTTGTTCCGTTGCTTTAAATTGTTGTGTTGCTTCAGCTTATTGCCTTGTTGTGGTAAGGAGTCGTTGGTCTCTTGGAAAAAAAGAGACGAAAAATAAAAGAGGATTCAGACAAATCATGACATCAATGTTTAGCAAAACTCGTACAGATCTTACCGAAATTGTCAATTAAAGACATCATTTATTTTCTTAATCTTCTATGTTCCGTTGCTTTAAATTGTTGTGGTAAGGAGTCGTTTGTCCCTTGGAAAAAAGAAACAAAAAATATGAAGGGCCCAACCATAACATCAATGTTTAGCAAAACTCGTACAGATCTTACCGAAATTGTCAATTAAAGACATCAATTTATTTTCTTAATCTTCTATGTTCCGTTGCTTTAAATTGTTGTGGTAAGGAGTCATTTGTCTCTTGAAAAAAAGAAACAAAAAACATGAGAGGGCCCAACCGGGTTCGAACCGGTGACCTCTTGATCTGCAGTCAAATGCTCTACCACTGAGCTATGGACCCCTATATGTTAATAATTTCGTATTCAATTTATTTATAAAAACAACAAACTAGCTATAGTTACAAAATAAACACAAATTTAATACAACCATTCTAGTTACTCCACCACAATCACATTCTTAGCTTTCAGTGAACAAGCATACCAAATTAACTTTCAAACACGACACTTTAACTGTATTCGTTCAGTTTTATCTTAATGAGATAAGTACTTGGCTAGACTCGTACTTGCAACTTTAAACTGAATCAAAATAGATGTCATTATATAAAATTCGACAATCAAAATTAATTGTTTAAAATACCACGATACAATCACTTAAGATGAGAAAAACAACGATGCTTCAATTTCCATGCTAATTTTGAAAGGTTTATTGCATGATTTCAATAGTACATAAAAATAAGAGAACCATAAGACATATAAATGTTCAGAAACATAACAAGGTTTTCAATGATACACATAAATATCTAAAAGACTTAGTATGAAAAATGTAATAGAGAGAATTAATAATAAAACAAAAATGACATAAAACAAAAAACAAAAGGCCTGCCTCTATGTTTCCTATCTAGAGGAAAATGTTAGCCTTTAGGTAGGCTTCTTGTTTTAAGCTATTCCATTAATCATCTAGTAAGACCTCTCTTCTCTATCTCAATTCACAGACATAATAAAGGGGGAAAAAAGTCAAAAAACAGAATGGCATATTGAACCTAATTTCCAGTGCGTTAGGCTGGGCCATAAAAGCCCAATTTATCCAAAACAAGGTCCAATCAGACTTCAGCTTGATAAGGGCTTGGATCCATAACAAGGCCCAGGTCTGCAAATTTCTGGGTCACGGTCAACAATGGCACCAGGCAAAACCCTCTATCTCTCAAGTCCGACAATTCTCCATCACGTTCCTTCTGCAACAAGTAAAATCCCATACAAAGAGTTTAAGTTCGTTCCAATTTTATCGAATGTTTCCAAAAGGAACGTTTCAATTTCATTCTTAGATTATAGTACTTTTTTGACGATTTGAGTTTGATACACGAGTTTTGCTTCTTAACACTTACAATGGTTGTTGTCCACAGCTCGTTGCTCAGATCATCAGCACCCTCGGATAAGGCCCTATTACTCAATTTCTGGAAGACACATTTTGAGTAAAAATAACGCGGTTAATAATATTACGAAAATCAAATCATCGATATAAGATCTAGTCTTAAAACTCGTTATAATTCATATTTAACGAGTAAGGGGAATCATTATACTTGGATTTGTTTCTGGAGGAGCTTGATGTAGAGGGAAGCCTCTTGGAGAACAGAAGCTGTATCTGTCTGCAAAATGGGAATCAACAAACAAATCTAAGCTTTTCAAAAAAACAAAAAAACAAAACATAAAATTCAAAGAAAAGTATAGCCAGAAAATGAGGTGGCTGCAGACCTTGCCGTATGGAGACACCAACTTCTGGAGTGCTGTGATTTTGTCACTTAGCTTCTGGCTTCTCCTTGCTGGAACCTGCAATTGCTGGATCACCAAGTTGGCTGATTACAAACTGCTGTCAATTACACACATTACTGCTAACTTTTTCCATCTGTAATACCCACATAACAGTATAACATTTCTACCTCAACTGTCCATTATCCACAAGTATTGACAATGAAAGGTTGCAGCTTTTTAACAAGACTGACATTACTGTGATAGATGTGTACCTTGAGCTCTTGGATCGTTGTGATGGACGACTGATCGTTCTGTTGCGGTTGATGCCATGCCCCTGCAGATGTAGTACTAGTACTGGACTTCTTCCTCTTCCTGGTATTTGTAGTAGGGTTCTTGGTTGCTATGCTGCTAACTTCAATTGATTGTTTCCTCCCTTGTTTGCTATACAATCCCTGAAAATTTGTTGAAAGAATCTGTCACAAATTCATGGTTCCTAAGAAATGACTCTACCAATATCGATCGACGGATTGATCAATCAATTACATTTTCATTCTCTGCAGCAGAATCAAGCTTGTTGGTCACCACCATCGACTGGCTCGAAGTGGTGTCACAGAACTGGGAGGATCCATACCAAGCTGCTGCATCGAATGGCATATCGTAGCTCGTAACGTTGAAGGATTCTTGCTGATGATGAGGAGGAGCAATGTGGAACCCTGCTGCTGGAGCTACAATTGCTGCTGGTGGCTCCATTTGGTAGTTGCTGAAAGCTATGGAGTCCCAGCAGAAGCTTGAGATGTCCAAACTTGGCATCACCTGAGCTTCACTCACACTGCTACTCCCTGAAACATAACCAAACAAAACAATGGGAAACATCAGAAATTGGTTCATGGGATGTTAGTGCTCATCATCATGGGATTCAATTGTTGTTACCAAAGTTGTAAAGCTGTGATGAAGATACTGAAAGTGGAACAACAGAATCCCTCATTGTTGTGCAGAAGCAAGAGTGGAACCCAAAAAGGAACAGAGGGAATCTGATACAATGTTGTCTGAGTGAAAAGGGTTTTTTTTTAAGGTTTCTTTGTGACAAGGGGAAGGAGTAGATATATAGTCACATCTGAGTCGGCCTGTCTATTTATAATTTTAGTATATAGAACTTTCATGCACAGTTTATGTGTTCATGGTTGCTGTTTCTGCTGTTTGTATCCATCAGTAGGATCAAGAAAGAGCCAACGGGCGGCTGCATAAGGTTTTTAAGTACTGTCTTAATTATATGGTTTTGATCAGTTTAGTTTGGGGTAAATGACACATTTGGTCACTGAGATTACTAAATTGTGTCATGTATAGTAACTAGAAAAAATTAATATCAAGTTTGGTCACTCGAATTACCGAAACTGGTCAAATTTAGTCACTCTCCCGTAAGTTTCCGTCCAACTCCATTAATGTAGTTGGACGGAAACTTTTGGGAGAGTGACTAAATGTGACATGTTTCAGTAATCCGAGTGACTAAATGTGACATTTTTCAATAATTCGAGTGATCGGAGTTGGACAGAGGCTACAGAAGAGTGACCAAATGTGACATGTGTCAGTAATTCAAGTGACCAAAATTGATATTAAATTTTTCTAGTGACCAAATATGACACGATTTAGTAATCTCAGTGACCAAATGTGTCATTTACCCGTTTAGTTTGTCTAATTTCCCTTTCATATGGGGTTTGACTTGGATAATCATTGGTTGATTACTCTTAGCAGCTAATGATTTGTCTGAATTAGCACTTAGGGAGGGGGTTAATTAAGTTGGGCCGGACTACGGCTGGTTATGTCAATCTGTCAAAGGTTGGTAAATCAAAGCAAATCTAATTTGAATAGTTCTTATTGCAGAGACGCAATTTTGACATCTCTGTACAATACTATTCTGTGGGACTAAAGTTCCAAATCTAAAAGAAGATTAATTACTAATACTATGTGTTACTACTTACTACTATTTTATATACTTTTGCCATAAGATTTCTTAGAGAATTCATTTATTGAAACTTACTAGAGGTGGCAGAACGGTTTTCGGTTAGCAGTTAACCGGTCAGTTTCAACCGAACCGACCGGTTTTCGGCTAACCGAAAACCGTTACTTTTATCGTCGGTCGGTTGCCGGATGAGAGGGGAAGAGGTTCGACTAGCCGATTAACCGGCGGTTAACCGGCTAACCGACCTCTTCTCCTCTTCTCCAAAATGGCCCCGCACCATCCCTAAAACGACCCCCAAAAATCACTTCATTCCATACATCAACCGAATCAACACACAAAAAAAAACTCAATCTCCCTAACAGAAACCACCATCCCCAAATAAGACGCAAACCCTAATTACCTCTCACTCCTCCTCCTCCATGGCTCCATCACTCTCCTCCTACCTCAGCCTCGCCTCCCTCTACACCTTCTACCTCCGCCGCTGCTTCTCCGCCGCCGGCCTCTCCGAGAAAACCGCCCCCACCGACCCAACCACCACCGTCCAGTTCTGGTCCCCAACAAAACCCAACCCTCGAAACCCTTCCCTCCTCCTCCTCCACGGCTTCGGCACCGTCGCCATCTGGCAGTGGCGCCGCCAGGTCCAGCACTTCGCCCCTTGCTACAACGTCTACGTCCCGAACCTCGTCTTCTTCGGTGACTCCCACACGACGTCGTCCGGACGGTCAGAGGTCTTCCAGGCGGAGGCCGTGGCGGCGCTGATGGACAACAACAACCGCCGCGTCCTCCTCCCCTCCACTGCTCGGCGCCAGACGAAAGAGAGAAGCTCGGAGGAAGGAAGGAAGGAGAGCGAAGAGATCTGGTGGAGGAAGGAAGGAGAAAGGAGGAGAGGAAGGATTGAAGGAAGGACCGAAGGAGAGAGAAGAGGTGAAATGGTGGAGGAAGGAAGGAGATAAGGATTGAGATGAGTGGTGGATATTTTTTTGTTTGATTTAATTAATTTTTTGTTTTTTTTTTGGTGGAAAAGGTAATTTTTCGGTTGGTCGGCTAACCGACCCTAACACCGTAACCTCTCTCACGGTCGGTGGCCGGAAGCTATAAGGGGTGTCTCAGTTTAACCTATAACCGGGTTTTTGGTTTTCGGTTAAACCGAAACCGACCGGCTGCCACCCCTTCTAAAAGTTGTGGTAAAAACGAAACAGAGTGTCCTATCTCTGTCTCCCGTTCCAAATCTCCAGTTCTAGCCTTCCAAATCCATTCCCTAAAACATTACAAACTTAATAAATATAAACTACACTACATCGTTACGTCTAACATATATCAGTTATCAAAATTTGATGATTGTTATGAAAATATTATTATTATTATGGATGACCAACATTAGATGCTCCATGGTATGTTACAAATTCTATGTAACTCATCTACTTATATTTATTTCTCCATATGACACATTAGTTGCACAATTGGGTGTTACATGTAACCCCCCACCCCATTTCTATTTCACATTCATTCTCACATTCATGTATATTGATTGTAAGAATGTAGAGGTTATGTGATGTGTGCCTATAAATAGATGATCTCCTTGTACTAAGGAACACATGAATAAGAAAGCTCTATTCCCCCTCTCTTCTTGTGTCTCTACTCTTACTCTTGTGTATGTTCCTCTTCCTTGTTATTTCACAACAATGATTAGATTATATAGAATTTTAGGTTAGGATATCTCGTACAAATCCAAAGTTAAAAGTGTATCATGAACGCACAAACACTAATTATATCGCTAGTTGGTTAACTATGTACTCTTACCATTTTCTGTTTTGCTTATCACTAGTTTTGTTAATAATTTTTGGATCCAAAAATATTAGAACTTTGCTACGATGACTTGTAAATAGGTCGACCATAAAGTAATAAAGGTCGACTGAATCTACTGTTTCTGTTTTCTTACGTTCAACAAAACGGTCGACCTCTTTGGCAAGCAAACAATAAAAAAGGTCGACCTCAATTTTAAAGTGGTCGACCTTGTACTTTAAATAGTCTACCTCATTCTTAAAAGGGTCAACCTTTATTGGTTTACCTTGTCAACATCGAACTCCGAATGATCTAGGGTGGGCCACGGGAAACGGGCATTTGGGTATACCCATATCCGTCCCGTTTTTTAGGGTAAGAAGTACCTAAATACCCGTAATATTTATCACGGGATGAGACTTGGGATTAATAATTTTGACACTGAGTACCCACGGGTTACCCATTGATACCCGTTTGGGTAGTATAAGTACCTGTTGGGCATGTGACTCGGACCTAGCCGCGCCAGAGGAACGCACCGACACTACCCCAGATGCCGCCAAACCCGTCAGGACGCGACACGACCGAAGACCTCCAGCGCGGTCCAGCGCGAAGACCCCCAGCGCGGTTCATCGCGAAGACCTCGAGCGCGACACCTCAGCGCGGCTCAACGCGAAGACCTCGAGCGCGACACCTCAGCGCGGCTCGGCGCGAAGACCTCGAGCGCGGCACAGGCTACGCGCTCGTGGAAAGATCAAAGCGTGGACCAGACCAAAGAGCCGCAGAAAGCGTCATCACGCTTCCCGAGGGGTAGTCACATCAGGGTCCTAGACACAGTCATAGGTAAGCCTCTAACATGTCCTAGGTAGAGGCATGGCCTAAATCCCTGACATGTCAGTGGTCATGTCATTGTACCATCATGTAACTCAACCACTCACCCACAACCATGTAGCCTATAAATATGGCATTTACTCCGGTGGGTGAAGGGGATCGCAATTTTCGGATTCTATCTCTACAAACATAACTTCTCTCTCTAAAACACGAATCCTCTCAACCTTGTTCTCCAAGATCTTTGTTCTACGTCATATAGTCGATTTCCCTTGCAAACTCCCCTTGACCCACTTTCTTTCCCGAACCTCACTCCTACACTCAGTTAGGTTCAAACAGTACCCATAATACCCATTATATTAATTTCATATACATTACCAATTTACCATAGCTCAAAGCCCAGCCGCATGAGCACACTACATGTGAGTGGAACAAAGATGCGAGATAAATTCTGATCTTTCAGTGGAAGATAATACATCCCACCACATCTGACTATCATAATGCTAGCAACACCAATGAGGAAAATGTGGATGAGTGAGAGGAGAGAGGTCTAGGTACTCCATGATTTAGATTGTGTGTTTTTGTTGTGAAATTTGTTAAGTCTTAAGGAAGATTTAGTTTAAAGAAACTATGATCGTGGATTGATATTAAGCCATTGTGGTTTTTCGATTTTAGGTAAGTGTGAATTATTAGGAGGTGTGTTTTATTGTATTTGGTGTTAGTGATTAAGTTGTTAAGAAGTTATGATTTCTTGCTATTATAATTTTGGATTGAATTTGTTGGTTCTATCGTAATTTCTTAGACCAAACAAAGTACAGACATCGACAGACATAAGCACAAAATTCAAAGGTCGCAAACTTATTTTACTGTAAGCGGTCGACCTTTTACTATAAGCGGTCGACCGCAAAATCAACATTTTCCTCTATGTTCCACTTGAAGAGGGATGTATTAATGTGTTGATGACTCTTTTTCTATATGGTCGACCTCTTGCTGAAAATAGCCGGCCTCATTGCAGATATGATAATGACTATCCTGAAGTGGTCGACCTCTTTTTTTTTCGGTCCACCATTTTGTACATGACTAAATTGAAAGGTCAACCTCTTTCCTATTGTGATCAACCATTTATTTTTTGACGGCCTCAAATAGGTCCATCAATTTTTTTGTTGTGGTCGACCATTTTGGTAATGACTACCACAAAACGGTCGCTCATTATATGTTAATGGACGACCGTAGTTTCTATCAAAATGACCACGATAATGTAACCGGTCGACCGAATGAGTACATAGGTCAACCGAATTGTGCAAATTACGGTGCATTGCATGTCACTACAGTTGTACCCAAAATATTATTGTAGCTAGGAGCCAATAATATAATTGACCTTTTCCTAACTAGTCATCATCTTTATCTCCGTATCTAGTTGTAGACTTGTTAAGACAACATACCTTCTTTAATAAATCATGAGATACTCCCTTTTAAAAATAGATGTTACTATAAATTCATTTCTAATTAGTAGGCTCAAGATAGGGTGCATAACCATGGGTTATGCACCCATCAATAACCAAATCTGGACCCTTCATTTAGAAAATTCAGATCTAAGGATGGAGAATTAAAGGCTATTTTTATTTTCACTAGCTTTCTTAATTGACTCATATCTTTTTCGGGTTAAAGACACATTTGGTCACTGAGATTACAAAATCGGGACATGTTTAGTCACTAGAAAAAGTTAATATCAAATTTGGTCACTACAATTACTAAAACTGGACACATTTAGTCACTCGCCGTTAGTCTCCGTCCAACTCCGTCAATGAAGTCCGTTAAGTGCAGATGTGGCAAACAGAATTGCCTAATCAGCCGGATATAACCCAACAAAAATAAAATCCGACCCGCCACATCATTATAACCCGCCACGTCATTAAAACCAACCCAACCCAACCCAACCCATGACCCAACCCTACCCAACCCTTATTCCTCCTTCTTTCCCCAAAATCACCGCCGCCGCTCTCCACCTTCCTCCCACCTTTCTCCCAATCACGCTCCGGAGATGAACCACTGCTGAACCCATCACGCTCGTCCACCGGGAACCACTGCTGTCGAGGGTGCAATTTCCGTGCAGCTTTTCTATGGCTAGCCAGGGTTCAGCGACTGCAATTTCTTACGTCTGTTAACAACCATTGACGGCGGCGGCCTTGCGAGCTCATCCGACGAGACCTGCAATCCTCCTCCGCCTCCTCGAGCTGAAGTATTGAAGCCGAAGTAGTCATTATTATTGTTAGCTGCTGAATTCAGCTGGTGTTGGTTGAACATCAACAAGTTCCCCGGCGGTGGAGTGGCGCCAGCACCAGCTGGGCTTTGGATCTCATCCTGATGAAGAAGAAGAAAAAAAACAACATTACAAAAAAAGAAATGAATCGTGAATTGGGAGAAAGGTGGGAGGAAGGAGGATAGTGGCGGGGCGGTGGTTTTGGGGAAAAGAAGGAGGTGGGAGGAAGAAGGGTTGGGTAGGGTTGGGTCATGGGTTGAGTTGGGTTGAGTTGGTTTTAATGACGTGGCAGGTCGGGTTTTATTTTTGTTGGGTTATATTTGGCTGATTAGGCAATTCTGTTTGCCACATCAGCACTTAACGGACTTCATTAACGGAGTTGGACGGAGACTAACGGCGAGTGACTAAATGCGTCCAGTTTTAGTAATTGTAGTGACCAAATTTGATATTAACTTTTTCTAGTGACTAAACATGTCCCGATTTTGTAATCTCAGTGACCAAATGTGTCTTTAACCCTATCTTTTTCGTTTTAACTCGGATTTTAATTTTTTTTGCACAGATGGAACGAGTTCACCGTGCTCTACAAAATGAGATCAATTTTCAATATTTTTTTAGGAAAAAACATTCTGGTCTCTCGGTACGAACTGCATACCATATGGTATCTTCTTCGTTTTTAATTCGTTTTTGAACACGTTTGCACAGCAGGGATGAGTTCATCATGATCTACTGGATCTACAAATTTCTGGGTGAACAAATTACAGGACCAAAAAATACCACACAATACCATACAATACCACCCTGGTACGGGGTGGTATTGTATGGTATCTTCTTCGTTTTTAATTCGTTTTTGAAAACGTTTGCACAGAAGGGACGAGTTCATCATGATCTATTGGATCTACAAATTTCTGGGTGAACAAATTACAGGACCAAAAAATACCACACAATACCATACAATACCACCCTGGTACGGGGTGGTATTGTGTGGTATACAATGTTAAAAGTCGTAAATTACAATTAATATACTTCTACTATCATGTATTCAACCATCCTACAGTATTGGTTTGTTCATACCACCATGGTACGTTTTTCAAAACATAGGTTTGCTTTTATTTCAATACCAGTCAATACCATATGGTATAGGCTGGTAAAAAATGGCTCAATTTTTTTTGTTCGAAAAATATATTAAAGTGGATATCATTTTGAAGAGGACAATTAATCTGATCTAACTGTGCAAAAAAAATTAAATTTCGACTTAAAATGAGCGAGAAATCGTCCGTCAAAGATTAAAGAGGGAAAAATTAAAGGCTTTCCATGAGAGAGAGGATGCTGATGTCATGCTGATGTGGACGGGTTACTCATGGTTACTCACCATAAGGTTACTGACCTGATCCATTGCCAATTTATTAGATACGTACAAAACGTTATACTATACATTTCATTGTATAACAAGAGACTATGGTAACCAAAACTTGAAATGAAATCTGTATCATTAGTCTAAAATACTTAATTAACATGTAGTTTAGTACGTAAGCTAGATATTAGAACGCATGCAGGCCCAGCAACGTTTAAAAAGTGAAGTGGCGGAGGGTAGTGTTTGTCTTTGCCGTACGTATTTCACAAAATCCAATTACCAAATTTGAAAACTGTATCAGGATTAATTAAGCTATATATATTTGTATACGTGGACGGAAACAGAAAGCTAATTACGTTGTCGTTGTTAGTTCATTGGATAAGAGTTAAGATTACAACTCAAACCCGATTCTTCTTCGAACAAAATTTCAACACCAATTGTTCCCAGCGTAGAGCTTATTAACTAATTAATTAGCCCAGTAGCTTAAGCTTAATTGAGTTTCAAATATTTATTATGGGAGACATATTTTGTCCTGTTTCAACCAAGATAGATTAGATAGTTCATGAATCAATAGCCTGAAAAGGGTGACAAATGGACTCTACACAATTATTTTGAGAATCTTAATCAATTCCCTATTTCTCACAATTACATATTTGGTATTGCCAGCTTCCTAAAGAATGACAAATTGGCTGCATATATCTTTGAAGATCAAACAAAATCGGAAACACAAACACATGAGAAACAAATAGTAACATGTGTTGTCGATAGTGACGCTGCTATGTGAAGTTCATGAACGGCTACAATTTTTTGTTAATTTTTCGATTTAAGATGATAACATGTATATTCATATTCCGAGAAAACGTTAAAAAGTGGTAGAAGTAGAACGCAAAGGATTACACCGATTTCTCAAAAATTTTACATTTAAAATCATAGAAAGCTGATATAATTACTTATTATTTTCAGCTCTTATATACTAAATCCAAATCGCCATGGTTTGTCGAAATAAAGTTATAAGAAAATGGAGGAAGTATATGTTAGAAACACGTTTTCCTTAAGAAAATGGGTTTCTACCATAATTATCATTATTATTATTATTAGGTTTTATTAGATATGGTTAGTAGTCTTTCAGCAGGATTAGGTTTAGTATTAGGTTTTCCTATCTTTCGTTATAAATATGTACTTGCGTTTTATTCAGAGGAGGCAAGAACCATTATTCAGAAAAGTATCTCAAACCCTAATCTCTCTCAATTTCGTCACCTATCCCTAGGCCGACGGCCATTCTTCTCCTCGATCCCCAATTTCCTCTTCTAAATCCCTAATTCCCAATTCTGTTCTTCCCCAATTCTTTCCCAAATCCCTAATTCTATCTTCCCAATCCCTAAATTCTCAAATATCACCCAATACGAATCCCGTTAGAAACTTTGTTTCTAACATCTGGTATCAGAGCCCGGTTCCGATCGGTGAGTTCTTCTCAACTCCATCAGGGACAGCTTAGAAACCGGAGAATCGACGATGGAAAAATCAGAGCAGCCATGGGCTCAGTTGCAAGAAAGGTTATGGGAAATCGCGAACTACTGGAAGAAGGAGTCGGCGCGAGGCGCCGCGGCAGAGAAGGAGGGCGAGAACGCCGGGGGAGCGCGGCTGACGGCGCAGGAGATATTACAAGTCGCCTCGCCTCGGCAACCCAAACCATCAACCACCACCGTGGCGGCTTCACCATCACCAGCATCGGCGGAACTCACCACCGTTACCCAGCTACACGCGTCGATTCAGAAGAAGGCAGCAAAGGCTAACCAGCCTCCAAAGTCAACCGCTGTCGTCCCAACTCAAGTCTACTTTGCGGAATCAGTCTCTCCGTCCGCAATCAGAGCCAACAATCTCGAAAGCCACCGAGAGGGAGGAGTTTGGACCAGCCCTGCGGCAAGGACGATTTTTAGGTCAACTCCAACTCCGCCAATTCCAATTGACGGAGGGAAATTCCGGAAGAAGAAGCAACCGCCGGAGTCGCTAGAACCGAAGCTGGCTTTGGCTTCTATCCTCGGAGAAGAAGTTGCTGCTGCAGCAACCATACCACCTCCATCTGAGGTCAAAGAAGAAAAAGGAGATGGTATCGCCCTTGTCGATGTCTCTAATAAGGAGACGGCGGAGCAACCGTTGATGGAGGAGTTGGTGGGGGCGGATTCGCCGGCCATCAAAGACAAGTCAACGCCATCATCTGTGGCTGAAATCACCACGATGATGCAACCACTACTGTCGAGCGCCGTTGTGGAACCACCAATCAAGGTGTTTGACTCACCAAGAATAAACGATGAAAAAAGGCGGCGAGAGGGCTACGTCGCGTCACAGGCAGGCAAATATCCACCCTTGGTGGCTGTCGTTGCGAAGGCAGATGGGGGAAGGATCGATCCGCCACCCTTGCTCCTGGAATCGTCCGATTCTGCTAAAAAAGGGGCACCGCGTCACAAGCTCGTCTCGCAGGGGCGCTGTTCATGGGGTCCCTTCCTCGGGGAGACAGAGCGGGCGACCAAGCTGCAGGGGACGACGAACGTTCGATGGCGCAGGGTAGAGGCAGAGCAGACTCGTCGGGATCCATCGGTGGCGGCGTCGAACTCGCCGCCTCCTTGTCAGGCGGATGGTGCGCTGCCGGAAGAGGAGTTGGAGGAAAGGCCGCATGAGTTGGAGTCGTTTGCGGCGCTGGCCAACGGGGTAGGAAAGGCGAAGGCGGCGGCGTTCGGGCAGGCTGGCCGAGGCGAGGAAGGCGGCGCGCGGCGGGAGGCGCGCGCGACTGCAGGCGGCGGCGCGGAGCAGAGCCCGCTCGTCGGGGCTGGCGGGGGCTGGCTTTTCCACCGGCAGAGGAGCCCATCGCCGCCGAGGAAGGGGTGGACGACGAGCGAGCAGAGGAAGGAGGGCGGCGGTATCGCTTTCCATCGTCCGAACCCTAGGTCACCCCCCGTGATCCACGCTGCGCAGCAAAGCCCAGTACCCTTGGGCCTCTCTTCTGATCGGGCCGTCAGTCCGGGTGGGTTAGTTGGTGCGGGCTGTGGGCTTGACTGGGATCAGCCGAGCGGGCCAAAGAAGGAGATTGAGCCGACCGGGCCAAGGTCTGGTTATGAGCCAAGCACAGAAGATACAAGTTGTGCTGAAGGAAGGAATGGGCCGCATTTTCAGGTAGGTTGTGGGCCTAAGCTGGGCTGTCTCTTAAGCCCAATTTGGGCTGGGTTTTGAGGAAAGCAGAATTGGATGAAGTTCTTAAGTTGGCAGATGGGCTTATAAGGGAGCCAAGCCCACACGAGATTGAGAAGAAGATGAGGAGCACCATGAGGCCTAACATTGGTTTGGGCTCTATCTCTTCCTTCCAATCAATCGTGGGTCAAGTCCAAGATAAAGGAGGAGATTGGATTATTTTCACATCCAAGTCAATGGAGGAGTTTATGGAGCATGAAGAAGAACATCTCTCCAATTCTTATTTAGTGAATTTTGCGAACGAAGGGGAAGAGTTATTTGGCTATGGAGACCGTGTCACGTGTCACGTGGTTCGAGAAAAGTGGAGGAGAGTCGAAGTCACTGGAGTGGGCTTCGTCCGAATAGTGGAGCACGATTGGAAGAAAAGAAAACGTAGTAAATGGAGGAGCCACGACGCGGATTGCACAGTAGACGGGAAGAAGTGGGTCGAATTGATCAACCTTGAGGGCAAGGTTGGTCTCAAGGGGGAGGGGATGTTAGAAACACGTTTTCCTTAAGAAAATGAGTTTCTACCATAATTATCATTATTATTATTATTAGGTTTTATTAGATATGGTTAGTAGTCTTTCAGCAAGATTAGGTTTAGTATTAGGTTTTCCTATCTTTCGTTATAAATATGTACTTGCGTTTTATTCAGAGGAGGCAAGAACCATTATTCAGAAAAGTATCTCAAACCCTAATCTCTCTCAATTTCGTCACCTATCCCTAGGCCGACGGCCATTCTTCTCCTCGATCCCCAATTTCCTCTTCTAAATCCCTAATTCCCAATTCTGTTCTTCCCCAATTCTTTCACAAATCCCTAATTCTATCTTCCCAATCCCTAAATTCTCAAATATCACCCAATACGAATCTCGTTAGAAACTTTGTTTCTAACCGTATATATGTCCATTGGGCCAAAATGCATATATAATATACGTCAATGAACTCAAACAAGAAGTAGTCTACTATAGTTTGCTGTCTGCATGCAGAATTACGAGCATTAATTAATTACAATTAGAGTGGGGGACATCGTATGTATCGCCGGATCAAACCTAATCCTAATTAGCATGATGGACGTAACAAAAGTTAAATTATAGTATCGTGTCCAACTTTAGTTAATTCAGAATCTAAATAACCAAAAACTTATGAAACCCAAAATTGATCACATGTCGTGCAGGCCCCATTTCATAATTGAATATTACCCGTTGGCAGTGTTTTTATTTGCCTGTTGTTTCTTCTTTGGTAGGACCTGAGAAGCTGCAAATTGAACAAACACGGGCAACTAATTAATATGGCTCTAAACAAAATTTAATTATCGGCATTGTTAATTAACCGTACTGTAATCACAACAAGATGATCATCAAGGTTTGGATAATGACTTTCGATGAGTTCTGAATTTAATTACATCCCCATCAATGGTCGGCAGAAGAAGGAGGTCAACACTCCACGACAGGTCCAACCTTTTTCAACTTATTCCTTTCTTTATAAAGACTTGATAACTTATAATTTATGCATGTTTTCTTGTCTTTGTATATTTTAGCACATTTGTCATGTCGTCATTTTGGACCAAGTTTGTTGGCTTCCCAGTTTTAAGCTTGTTTTCGGGAAAAAAAAAAATTATGTTGGTTTGTTTTAGATCCTTTTTTTGTTTGTTTGTTGAAGTTTTAGATCCCTTTTGCTATTGAAATTTCTAGATCTTAACACATCACTTGGACAAAAAGGATATAAACAAACAACCCAGAAAAAAAGAACTCAATAATAAATACAGATTGAACACGAATCGTGTTCTTGACAGATGTCTTTTTACAGAGCCACATATATTATGAAGAATTCAATACGAGAGAATAATGTCATATTCTTTTAGAGCAAGAATAAGGCGAACACACTAGTTTTGCATTGGAGAAGAATAGTTAAGAAATTTTATAGATAATTATCGATCTCGAAGTTCAAGAGTTAGAAAATTTGATGACGCCTTCTGAAAATCATAGCAACTTGCTCTCTTCCTTGTTTGTTTTCACATTCTTCATAAACTAATGCTACCTAGTATTGAAATAGATAAATCCCGATCGCCAATACATGTCATTCGAAGTCCAAATCGACTTCATTTCTTCCTCGTTTATCCTCCATCAACTAATCTTGATTGTTGCTTGAATGGAGGAACCCTAGTTGTAACTGCAGTACCGATTGAATTATGGTTTTGATGTCTTGCTTCGATACTAGATGTATATTGCATAATTTCTAGCTTCTTGTTGCTTATTCGTATCATACATTTGATGTGGAGTATATCTCCTTCACAAGACTGATCACTTCAAAATAGAACAGAATGATCGAGCTACTCGTCGACATAAAGTCATGAAAACCCCTCAAATTAAGGTGAAATAGTAACATAATAAAGTCATAGAAAAATAAAGTAAACTCATTAGTTAGTTAACAAGATGCTGGTGTTAGCGACAACATAGTAATGTTACATTGTGCTTAATCAAGGAGTAGAAAACAGCGCCTGTATTCTGTACACCTGATTGCGATCAAGGCAAAGGCATTCATTCACCTCAACAGAATAGCAATTCACTCACAGAAAAAGAGTGCAGAATACAAAGAACACGTATGAATGTCACATAACACTACCTTTCTATTACCTCTAGTAGTTCATCAAAAGTGTTATGTGCATGTTAAAGTGGGTGGAAGATGCATTCGGCAACATGGTATAGACCGATGTGGCACAGACATGGATGATGCATCATTACATTATATGCATCCAAATTACCTGCTGAAAGACTGAGCAGCCAGCACACTCCAGTAGGTAGCGCCAAGGTAATACTTAATACCCAAGATCGCTTGGATCCCCAACATACTCGGCTATTTGCTCAAGTTTGACTTTGAGGAACTCATGGCTATCCGAATCCTGCACAACCCCGGTTTCCTCTTCTAAGTCCCTTTTCACCAGCTTTCCATACACTCCCTTATGTTTCCCATACAAAACGAGAACAGGACCTCCACTCCTTGGCAATGCAGTCTCAAGAAGATCTTGATCAACTCCCTGCACCAGCTCCCTGCTTCCATCCATGGAGAGGTCACAGATATACGGTCCCACAACATCCACCACCTCCCCTTTCTTCAAGTACAATCTGCCTCCTTTCATGTCCTTACTTATGATCCTAACCCTAATGTGATTCCTTAGCCATGGGGTCCCCCTTTGTTTATCAGGTTTTATTCTCTCGGCATCTCTCTTTCTGTCGCTTTCTCTATTTGTGCGTTTTCCACTCCTCCCACTGTCCGATGACTGCTTTTCACTTCTAACCCTTAACTCTTTCAATTTCTTCAAGCACTTCTCTTCTTCTACTGATCCTAAGGCTGCGACATCGGAAGCATGTACCCTTAATTCCTCCCCAGTTTTTGCAAGCTTCAGAACTAGCCACTCAGTGCCTAATTTTTCCACAACAGTACCTTTATAACCTACAGCATCCCCATTTGAACCAGCAACCAGCCTGACAATTTTACCAACAGCAAATCCATCAGCCTTGTCATCTCTATCCGTTTCTTTCTCTCTTCCTGTACCTCTCTCCTTCTGTTTGTTCTTGTCACTACTCATTTCAGATTCATTGGACATAAACCCAAGTCCTTGCTTATCTGTTCTCTTGAAATATTGCTTCACTTCAACATCTCCCTTGGCATTCTTTCCAATACCCCTTCCTTCTGTCCATCCATAACCAGCGAGCAAGGCTGCACCAAAACCCTCTACTGGAACATCCTCAAACTCCTTGAATCCTTCATCATCCGGAAGATGATGTAAATCATACTTCAACTTCTCCAAGAGCATGTTCTCGGTGCTGGATTTTTCAGATGGGAAACCCCCACTACCATCTTTAGAAGAGTCTTCATTTTCACTCTGCCGAACATTAAGCCCATAAGATACATTGCCACCACTGCCATCATCAACGCCATCAACAGCAACCTCGAAGCGGACGTCATTAGCTGAGGTATCAGATTGAAGAGAAGCAAGGCTGTGGATGTTCTTCATTTTCTTGTGAGGCCGCCATTCGTTCTCCTTTGGAGGAATAATGTATTTCGGTTTATTTTGTGTAGCATGAGATTTTGAGGGATCGAACTCTGTCACATACTCTTTCTGTCTCTGTTCAGTTTCTTCATCTTTGGAAACAAGTATAGGTTTAGTTGTAGGCTTGGATGAAGAGGATTTCGCCGGGATCGAGAATGAAAGCTTCATGACTCTCTAAAGCTGTTTGCTCCAAAAATCACCTGTGACAGGAAAAATCAATATTTAGTGTCACTGGTTTGAACAATGAAGCAAACACAAGCAGCACGTCTTCGTTAAACTATATCACCCCAACATATATGAGCTAAAGACTAGCTAGAGAACTTGATAAGATTCAAATACTCAACATGCATAAATGATGAAACTGCCTTGAAACAAGCACATGAAACTCAATCGTGTAAAGATTGATACTACATACACGAGCACAAAAGACCAAAAGGCAGAAGGTCTCCATAGTTTTGTTACTTAAGCAATAATTAGGGAATAACAGAGGTACATCGAACTCAATCATGTAGCACCCATGAGCCATTGACTGCATCACGAAGCACATGAATCTTCATCATTAGCAGAAACCTATAGAACATAAGGGCTTTAATTATGCAATAACATGAAAGAATGCCAACACAACCTGATAAGGCAAGGGGCTATTCAGGAGGATTATATCGAGCAATTTTCGCTCAACCCACTTCAAGTTAGCGCGAAAATGGATGCAAAACGAAGAAGAAGCCAGCCAACACACCCGTAATTTAAATAAACCCTAATCTCATAATCTTCTTACAATTTCAACCAATACAACCCTAGTTCGAAATGATCTTCTAGATTTCTCATCAATAAACAAGTAAATATCACCAATCTGACCTTTCAAACTCCCCTGGGGCGCCGGTATTTCAGTAAAAATTCGGGGATTCCGCCGGTCAGGCGTGCCTCGCTGAACGGGCGAAGAAACTTCGCCTCCGCCCGCCGCCTTACCGCAAACCTGGCCGCTCCTCCACGCCGCCTTTCCGTTGCCTTAGTCGGCAGATGAAGGCGCTCTAGCCTTTTTCAGGTCGCCGGATCTGGTATGAAGCAGAGGCAGAGAACTGCTGGACTCGCGACTTTCGTTGCGTCGTCTGACTTCAAACTGTCGTTTGTTTTCGCAGACTTTTTAATATTTTCCAGACTTTTTTTTTTCTCACGAAAGCCCAATAATATATTTCTCCGGCCCAAAGGCCAAAACCCAACATTTAATTTCTCCAGTTTTCTTTCGGAAGCAGGAGTCAGGACTCAGGAGCGTATCACTCCGTTTCTTGCACACTGCCTAAAGACGACGTCGTATTCTTTGGTGTAACTGTAAACTGCAAAGAAGGTTACCACCAAGCTTCTGCAGATCTCAACCTCCAACGAAAAGATGATCAAGATTGATGATCATGTTATGCTGACAACAGGATTGAAATCATAAACACATGACAGAAGAACATCCACGTCGATTCGGACAACTGCTTCCGGACTCGATATCCAGGTCAACTCCATTACAACAAAGCTGTAGCTTATGCAACTGATAGCATATCTACTTCCAAACTCAGCTAGTTCTTGGTTGCAAAAAGCAACAACGAGACGCATTCATAACGAAGCAAAGATAGAAATGCAGCAGGGACTGCTAGTCTCAGTGAGGACAAACACTAAACTGCAACCAGCATCTAGCTGCTAGTGTAACAAAATTCAGACCCGACGCTCCTCATCTTTTCTTGAAACCATATTTCTTACGTTCATAGAACAGATCGGTCTTCGCACTGCCCAGATTCACAATCTTGGGACAGCCATCGCGGTCTTTCTCCTGTTGAGTGCACTCTTTGCAGTAGTAAGCATCAGATATGCCCACTCCTCCACAGATCACACAACGACCCTGGAACGATCCGTAGTTGCACTCGTCGCAGACTCGCACCAACGTGCAAGGGCGCACATAGGAGTCGCAAATCACACATTTGCCATCACATTTCTCGCAGAGTCGCCCAATGGCAATGCCCGGTTGCTTCCTGCACATGATCAAATCAGGATGATGCTTGGCCATGGCTGCTGCTGCTGCTTTTGCTCTACTACAGGTCTAGTTGTGCTACTACACCAGTCAATCTGAAAACATCCATAAACCCATTTTATAAGCGAACATTGCTTTCACAAACCTGCTATCTGAAGCATAGATGAAAGCGGCGCATCCAAAAGCAGATAAATCCAACCCTAATCTCATAATCTTCTGCCGTAAAAATTTCAACTAGTACAATCGTGGTTTGAATCATCTCCTAGATTTCTCATCAATAAACAAGTAAATGTGATGAATCTGACCTTTCAAACTTCCTAATCGCTGGCGATTCGGGAGAAATTTGGGGGATTCCGCCGCTCAGCCGATTCTCGACAAACGAGGCGGAGAAACTTCTGCTCGGCCCGACGCCTAGCCGCCAACCTGGCCGCTCCTAAATCCTGCCTTCCCGGTTTTCCTCGTCGGCTGGAGACGGCGATGTAGCCTTTTGCAGGTCGCCGGATTTTGTACAGGAAGCAGAGCTGCAGAGGCACAGAGCCTTCGTCGAAGCCGAAAGCAGAGGTGATTTGGAGGAAGGGGCCGGCCGTCCGGCAGACCGCGGCTTACGTTTGAGTCCATCTGATTTGGGCCATTTGGCTCTTCCTTCTATTAGCCCAATGTATCCGTCTGGGCCCAAAAAGAAATTTAAATTAACAATTTTATTTCTACCTTGACATATATGTACTCGTGTTTTCTTTCCCACGCAGCACTCTCAAGCAAAACCCTAGGAGCTCTCCGTTGCTTGCTGAGTCGCAGCCTGTGCCGCTCGATATCTCTGTTGTCTATTGCGGTACGTATGAACGGAAACCAAAACTTTATCCTCTTCGTCGGAGATCCGATTTCTTTGGTTTGATCCTTTGTGATTTCGCTGCTGGTTCTTGTGTAGATTGCTTTTGTTTGCCTTTCGTTTGAGTTGGAACTTCCTATTCTACTGATTTTGTTCGTGTTTTACTCTGTGTGTGGAGCTTGGACTCCTTTTGGTTTCTGATATTGGAAATGATGGAAGCCCCAAATGGGTTTGAGTGGAAGACTGGTTTTGATTGTTCTTGGTGCGAGTAGTTTTGGTATTTACTATTTAGACTAGAGTAAGCGTCACACAATCTTTTTACCTTTCTGATTGGCACATGTTTGATTCCTTAATTGGAGAAATTCCCAGCTTCGTGGTTTTCCCATGAGTCTCTGAGCTGCTTGAATGGGGATGTAGAATACTGAATTTGGTGTGACTGACTGATTGATTTCTCGGTTTGAGTTGATGCTTGACTGCCTGCTATCTAGTTTTGGTTTTCGCATTGCTTATGACTGGGGGTATTTGTTGACCTGACCCTTTGCTCTTGACTGCATTGTCTTTAGCAGCAAGGATGGTGAGAGTTAGCGTGTTGAACGATGCTCTGAAGAGCATGTACAATGCAGAGAAGCGGGGGAAGCGCCAAGTCATGATCAGGCCGTCCTCGAAAGTGATCATCAAGTTTCTCATTGTCATGCAAAAGCATGGTATGAAATGGAGCGTGTTTTCTACTTGTCCCTGGAAAATTGAATGTTTGTGTTGCCAATGCCATAGCTGAATTCGGATGAATGCCTGTCTTTGTTTTGATCCGTGCATGCAGGATACATCGGTGAATTTGAATACGTTGACGATCACAGGGCCGGTAAAATTGTTGTGGAGTTGAATGGAAGGCTGAACAAATGTGGTGTCATCAGTCCAAGATTTGACGTCGGAGTCAAGGAGATTGAAGGCTGGACTGCTAGGTTGCTTCCTTCTAGACAGGTTGGTCCAACACAGTTTATAATTTCAATTTGTGTTATTATCAATCCAATGTGCATGATTCTCTTGCTGGTTTGGGTATGAGATAGTAAGTGTGAGTTTGCCTGGTTTATATCCCATGCCCTGTGAGATGGTTTCTCCTTGTTCCTTTTTGGGATAGAATTCATATGCCTGGCTTGATCTGGTTTTGGCAGTTCGGATTCATTGTGCTGACAACTTCTGCTGGCATTATGGACCACGAAGAGGCAAGAAGGAAGAATGTTGGTGGCAAGGTTCTCGGTTTCTTCTACTAAGCTTGGTTTGCTGGCTTCAGATTCATACATGTGACGGGTTGAGTTGAAATTTTTGGAGGTGAATTTGAATGTAGGATCCTTGTACTGGTTTAGGCTTTTTCTCAAGTTATTGGTTGTGGCTGGAGTGGGAGAGGTCCATCTCCTCCACTAAGTCGAAAGGACAGCCTATGTTTGTGCTTGACATTTATCTGAATGTTTATGCTTTGTTATTACTACATGTTCATGAGTTGAAGTTTCAATCTTGTTTTGAATTTGTGCTCCCAGTGTGACAGCTCCTTACCTTCTGAGGATTTTGGTTGAGCTTTATTCGTTATTTTGTGCTTTGGATCAAAACGGTAGGGCTTTACTGTTAATGAATTGGTAAATGACTCCGTTTGGCCATCATTTGAACAGTTGAAGGCATTACTTTTACAATACATCGTAACACTGTTATGTCATGAATGGTACAAACTTAGTTCGTAGCATCGTGAATTTGTTGAAAAAAGAACTTTTATGTTCTATATATTTCGTACATTTATATATTTCGTACATTTATGATACAAATTAAACTTATGTCTTTGACGTTATACTACAATTTTTTTCGTACAAATTCATTTATGATATAAAATAAAATTTAACTTTTAATTTTATATTATAAGTTTCCGTTTGTAGTTTGTACATATATATTTTCTTACAAAATCTTATATGGTACAAAGTAAACTTGTATCTTTAATTTTTTATACAAATTTAACTTGTGAAAGCACTAGCATTTTGAAGAGTAGTAGATGCATATTTTCAAACTATGGAGAGTAGGGGTGTGATTCGGTCGGTAAACAATTTACCGTTTACCGAATTTACCGGTTTCGGTATACCGAAGTTGGCCAAACTGGTTACCGATTACCGATACCGGTTTGTAACCGGTTTACCGATTACCGAATTACCGGTAAACGGTAACAAACCGGTATTACCGAAATACTGTGAGAAGCGATTTCGGGCGATTTTTTCGGTCGGTTTACCGAATATTTACCGAACCGAATCTCTGGAAGTGGGGTGATGTTGTAATATTTCGATTTTTTTGAGTTTTTTTCATCATTTTAGTAATTAATAATTTATTATTAACTCTTATTTACAATATTTTTGAGGCCTATACTTACATTCATGTATGTAATATTTTATATTAACTCTTATTTACAATATTTTTGAGGCGCAACACTAGGGAGTAGGGAGGGGGGATTCGGTAACGGTAATACCGATTTACCGTCGGTATTTACCGATACCGTTTTCGGTAAACCGACTCCCCCAACTTCCCGCTCGGCTACCGATACCGCCGGTAAACGGTTTACCGTTTACCGCCGGTTACCGGTTCGGTAAAACGGTAAACCGTTTACCGGATTACCGTTTACCACCCCTAATGGAGAGTCGTTTGTTTCATGGTTTTGGGTGATGGATTTATCACCCAAATTCCAAGCATGATAAGTATTTTTTGCATTATGAAGGATCGACGGCTGGTTTGATATGCAACTATGGGCCGATTAGCTGGTTCAAGCCGAATTGGGAAAAAATCCAAAAGTACCACTGTTTAAAAAAAAATTCCAAAAATACCACTCAACCCCAAAAAATTCCAAAAATACCACTCTTTTTCAAAAATCGCCACCCCACCCAGCGGTTTGGTCGAAAATCGCTTGTCGAGGGCGCGGTTTTGGACCAAACCGCGGGCCTAGGGGGCGGTCATAAAAAAAATTAAAAATTTGGACCAAACCGCTGGGTGGGGTGGCGGTTTGGCCTAAAACCGCCACCCCAACCAGCGGTTTGGTCCAAATTTTTGTTTTTTTTCCGACCAACTCCTAACTTCGGTCGAAACTTCAAACGAACGTAACTTTGCACTCGGGTATCCGATCGTAGCGATTTTTTTTTCATTTCGCATAACTTTTCAAGATCTACAACTTTTACTAGGATTGAAATTTTCAAAACAGGAACTATTTGTGGATATACGGGACCTTGAGAATAACTTTACCTTTACTTTTCAGAAATCCATGTACATTTTGAAATTATGATTATATTAAAAGTTGTAGGTCTTGAAAAGTTATGCGGAATAAAAAAAAAGTTCATAACATTCGGAGTTTGGAGCACAAAGTTATGCCCGCCCAAAGTTTGACGAAAGGCGAGACCCGGCGGTTTGCGGCTTGCAAGATCTCAAAAAGTTTGCGGCCTCCATTTTTTGAATCCGAATAACTTTTTGAGATCTTGCAAGTCTCAAACAGTCGGGTTCCGTCTTCGTCTCGAAAAAACGTCATTTGCCACCCCGAACGACCTTTTTTTTATTTCGTCAAACTTTGGGCAACCATAACTTTGTGCTCCAAAATCCGAATGTCATGAATTTTTTTTTATTCCGCATAACTTTTCAAGATCTACAACTTTTAATATAATCATAATTTCAAAATGTACATGAATTTCTGAAATGTAAAGGTAAAGTTATTCTCAAGGTCCCGTATATCCAACAAATAGTTCCTGTTTTGAAAATTTCATCCTAGTAAAAGTTGTAGATCTTGAAAAGTTATGCGAAATGAAAAAAAATCGCTACGATCGGATACCCGAGTGCAAAGTTACGTTCGTTTGAAGTTTCGTCCGAAGTTAGGAGTTGGTCGGAAAACGAAAAAAAAAATTTGGACCAAACCGCTGGTTGGGGTGGCGGTTTTGGACCAAACCGCCACCCCACCCAGCGGTTTGGTCCAATTTTTTTTTTTTTTTATAACCGCCCCCTAGGCCCGCGGTTTGGTCCAAAACCGCGCCCCCGACAAGCGGTTTTCGACCAAACCGCTGGGTAGGGTGGCGGTTTTTGAAAAAGGGTGGTATTTTTGGAATTTTTTGGGGTTGGGTGGTATTTTTGGAATTTTTTTTTAAACAGTGGTACTTTTGGATTTTTTCCGCCGAATTGGAAGCAGAAAAAAATGGGTAAATGCCACATTTGGTCACTGAGATTACTAAATCGTGTCATGTTTAGTCACTAGAAAAATTTAATATCAGTTTTGCTCACTCGAATTACTGAAATAGGTCACATTTAGTCACTCTTCTCCGTCCAACTCTGATCACTCGAATTACTGAAACATGTCACATTTAGTCACTCGAATTACTGAAATAGGTCACATCTAGTCACTCTCCCGTTAGCTTTCGTCCAACTCCAATGAAAACTAACGGGAGAGTGACTAAATGTGACCTATTTCAGTAATTCGAGTGACCAAAATTGATATTAAATTTTTCTAAACTAAACATGACATAATTTAATAATTTCAGTGACCAAATGTGGCATTTAAAAAAAAAAAACAGGTCAAATAGAATTCGATCTAGGTTACATACATTTGTAAATACTTGTAAAATATAACCCAACTTGCAAAACAATGACACCAGGTTTTCAAGAACAGGGTAGGTGGCATAATGGCATTCCAACACGAACACACTGCCGGTTCAACCAATCCCACAGCTGACAATCAAAACCAAACAAAATGCTGCTCAATTTTTATTACACCAGCTCACATTACAATAGATCAATAGAACCATGACAGGAATATTCTGCCAGCCCAATTCATCTCCATCCACGAAGAAACATAATTCTAACAGAAGGGTCTGAACCAGGGGAACTGCAAGGCTCTGGCTATATATACCCGTATGGTTTGGAAGCAGAAACCTGATTCATAAAACTGTTAACACATAAAGATTCACTACATTCAATATCAAACTGAGATGAACAAATTTTTTTTTTTTTTTGCCAAAGGAACATAGTTGCCCTAACTCATGGTGTGTCTCCACGCCACAAATCAGCTTCTCTTCACCTCCATTTCCCATATCCACCATTCCTCCTCTCGCTCTGCTGTAGGCTCAGCTGAAGCTCTGCAACACAACATTCTTCAGACCCATGAAGAGGATTGGGATAGGATTATTTGGGTTCGACTCGTCGTCGTCATAATCAGATCGATCAACGAGAGCAAAACCCAGAACCTGGAATTGTGGAAGAGAGACCCTCCAGGGCGTTGAAGGGTGATGGAGGGGAGGATTTGAGGATGGGCTTGTGGCTTTTTGTAAGTTCCAAAAGGAAATGGTTTGTGGGGGAGTAAGGATCTTCTGAGCATATGCTTCTTTCTTTTTTGTGCATGTCACCTTTCTATTTCTATTTCCTTTTTCCTGGTCTTCTTGGTGAGGTCTCTGTTTGCTTTTGGTGCTTTTTTCTTGCTTTGTTGGCTATGGAATTTGTGGAATCTGCTTTGAGATATTCCCTGTTAGTAGGTGACGATGTGTGTGTGTGCCACTGTGCCTACTACTTCAGGCTATTGACAATCGTTTTCCATCGTGTTCAGTGATCATAATTCGAGTGTTGATAATAAATCAACGATACATCTTTGTGTCTCACTTTTTAGGCGTTTGAGCGTTATAATCAATGGATCATTTTAGATTGATATTGTGCTAAGTATAGCCATTGATGATATTTTTAGGATTTATCACTATTTCAATCGTTTCCTAGCCGCCATTTGTTTCGTGTATCTTCTTCTCCTAGTTTATTTTGTATGCTAAGCCGTGTGTTTTCTTTTGTGATTTCAATTTTTAGCACGTCGATGACCAGTTGGAGCGAGTTGCGAGACATCTAAAAGTCACTTGAGCATGAACACGAGGCAAACTCATGGTGTTTCATGGCTAAAAAAGAGAGCTTTTCACGATCGTGACATTTGAATAAGTTTGGTGGTGAAAAATTCATGTCATTGCCACAGGGATGCATGTCGCAGCCGTGTCATTGAAGTTCTTGGCCGTGAACTTGGCTCGCACACTAGTATAAGAGCGAAACTTGGGATTTTGTACAGAAGAGTCATTCTAAAGAGAGAAAATGCAGTATGGAAACAATGTAGAGAGAGGATGAGTTGGAGAGATTTGCGAAGAAAATTCATAAATCAAACTCCCCAAATCCATCCAATATTCATGAGGAGTTGAGAATCTAACAAAGAAAAGATGAATCTAACTAAGAATTGTGTCTTGTTCCTTTTTTACACTTTTTCTCTATTTGATCTAGTTTCTCTAGCCCCTTAAGTGTTTGTCTGCTTCAGGGAATTCATCGTATGCTTTATGAAGTTTGTGGTATACTTCAAAGAACTTTTAATATGCTTTTATGAGATTTTTGCTCATCTTTAAGAAACTTGTGGTATGTTTTGAGTTTTCTGGTAACCTTTATGGATTTTGTGGTAGGTTCTGACATGCTTTTATACACCTTATGATCTACTTTATGTTATTTGTGTTGTGTGGTTTGGTTATATTTCTGGTTTGTGTTTTGTGGTAGGGTTAATACCCTAGTTTGGCCTGAAGTTTAGCGTGAATGACAGTTCTGGCCCCATTTTTCAAATAAGACATTTACGACCTACTTTTGAAATCATTGGACAAATTTGGCCCGAAACTTGTGTTGACCGTTAATATTAACGGTCAAACACTTATTCCGTTAGTGACTCATCAAAGAACTACTGACGTGGCTTATACATGGTGCCATGTCATTAAATAAAATATTTTCTAATTCAATTAATAAAAAAATAAAAATAACCCCCAAACCCCCAACTCCTACGGCCCTACCCTCATCTCTTCCTCTCGCCGCCTTCTTCCCACTGATTCAATCCCTTCTTCCGCCGAGACCCACCTCTACCTCCCCAGACTAGACGAAGAGAAGAGGAAGCTGTCGGTCTTGGTGTACTTCCACGCCGGCGCGTTCAAGGGTAAGACGCCGTCGGGGTGGAACGAGCGGCTGCGGAAGAAGATCTGCGGGGGCAGGGCTTTTGACTGGGACTAGTTCCTTCTTCCTCTTCTTCGTCCTCGACATGCGCTTCGGCGGCGAGGGATTTTCAACGGGCGGTGCCCAAATCGACTCTCCCTCAGCCGAACGAACTGGTGGCTGTTCGTCTTCTCCCTCACACCGTTCTGGAGGAAACGCTAAATCCGCACTTCAACCACACCTGGATTCGTGGTCGGCGATAAGAAATGGGTTGGTGGTTTAAGACGGCAACGAGTTCCGGGTGGAAGAAGGGTCGGGAGGAAGAGGAGTGGGAGTGGCGGTGGTCGTCGTTAGATTCGGGCCGGCTTACTTCTGGCTGTTTCTTTGGCGACAACAGAAGAAGATTAGGGATCGTGAAGAGATTGAAGACAATGGCGGGGTTAATTTTTGGTGATGCTGCGGTGGGTCGACGTTTGGTAATAGGTTTTGTGTATTGATTGATAAGAACAACTTTTTGAAATTGAATTTTGAGAATCAGATATGAAATTGGAAGATGATATAAAGAAGCCAGAGGGAAGAGGAAAGAAGGGGACTGGACAGAGACTCCCCTTTTTATTTTTAATTTTTAAGTTTTCAATTTTTAAATCAAATGGACTAGTCTAGTCAGCAGCTAATGATGAGTCATTAACGGGAAAAATGGTTGACCGTCAATTGTGACGGTCAAACAGTCTCATAGGCCAAATTTGTCCAATAGTTTGAAAAGTAGGTCACAAATGTCTTATTGGAAAAGTCGGGCCAGAACTGTCAATAACGCTAAACTTCGGGCCAAATTATGGTATTAACCCTTTGTGGTATGCTTCATGATACTTGTGGTGAGACGTGAGACGCAAAATAATGAGCAGTGCCGCAATGTGCATGCCCCCTATAATTTTTAAAATTCACAAGCGTGCGCCTCTCCTTAAAAATCAACATTATTTGTGGTCAACCTTCTTATTAAAAAATCATCAAAACAAAATGTTCATATTGATCGAAACTAATGTTAGCACCATGACTACCATGATAACAAATTGTCTTCTCTTGAGTTAGTTCCTTCGTCTTTGTAGGGTGACTTCATTAAGGTATGGATTTGGAAAGGTTCCTGGGTGGATTATTTTGTTTTCTTTCTATTTATAATCATTACTTGGAGAGAAAAAAAAAATTGAGTGTTAGCACCCAAACAGTTGTCGAATAAATGCGTTGAACAAAGAAGAATTAGCGCGATGGGTAGTGATGACAATGTGACGGACGAGTACTTCAATACTCATAAATGTCCAGCACTAAGCGCGGGTCAGATCAGGTAATACCCGTAAGAATACGGGTCGGGGCGGCCGGGCAGCCATTCTTATATATTGATGCAAATCATAATAGAAAGGGACATGTTGGAAAAAAAATACTCATGCTTTGCCCCAGGCTATTGTGAATCGGGTAATACCCGCCCCAAATAGGTAGGAAAGAATCGGATTGTGCGGGTTAGATTAGAAATTGCCATCACTATCGGTGGGTTGGACCTGTTTGTTCAGTAGGTTGGTTGAGGGGGGTCAGGTGAAGGAGTTGGTTCTGTCATATGATGTTTTTTTACTATAATTTTTGTTGGTTGAACCAGCAAGCTAATTAGGTCAATTGAATGGAAAACAACCATTTGCATTATTCCATAATAATAATTGTCTCGTTAAACCCTTTGTATTATTTGTCAATTACCCTAGCGAGTAGCGACTAGAGTTATAATAAGATGCTGGCAAGCTCAAGGCATCGAAGCCCCAACATCCAACTGTATCCGTACGATGGACACGATAGAAAAGATCCGCGTACACAACACGGGGTAACACAGGCAAAAAAAGGATTTCTCGAAACGCCATTAGCCCATTTGCATTGCCATCGGCCAGTCTCTCTCTTTCTGCCGCTCGCTCGCTCGCTCGCTCGCCTGGAAAAAGGTTGTCTCTCTGATCCTCGCTGCCTTATACCTCTCTTCCCTTTTTCTTCACCATCTCAACTTCCCTTCCTATTTTGCTGACTTTGAGAAAGGATTCCTGACTCTCTCTCTCTCTCTTTCTGCTCGCTCTTTGTGTTTGATTCTTGGGGGCGAATTTGTAGCTGTGAGGAGAAAGAGCGATGGCGGCGCCACCAGCAAGGGCTCGTGCTGATTATGATTACTTGATTAAGCTTCTCTTGATTGGTGATAGCGGTTGGTTCTGGCGTTTCCCTCTTTGTCCTTTTAACTCTAAGTCTCTTGCATTTGATTGATGCTTAATTTACCCTTTTCGTTCAATTGGTTTTCCATAAAAGGGTTTGGTTCATATTTGGGTTTTATTAAACTTCAGTGCTACATTTTGGAACTGGGGATAGAGATACTCCTTCCCTACTTTGGTGGATTCATTTGTAGCTAGAGTATTTGGAGCTTGTGGCAGTAGGCTTTCGTTTGGGTAATCTAGCTAGAGTTGCATTCATATTGATGGCATTCAACCTTAATCTCGCAGAATTGGGTTTCGGCAGTAGCTTGAGTGCCTGATTGACGTGAAATGGGATTGTGTTTATGATGGCTTGTTTTGGGTGGAGTGTGCTTTGTGAGAGTACTACTACGGCTCGAGTGCTCCATGAATTGATAGTGTGTTTTTTGCCAGTACTGTGTGGGAATCTGGTTCGGGAGGCCCGAGTGAAACTTTGGCTGGATATTAGCCTTTTGGTCTGGTGCTGTATGGATTTGCAGCGATATTGATAGAAAGAAGGGGAAGGGGTTAGTAAGGAACTGTTTGAATTTGATCACAGTACCATTGAGGAAGGATAGGGTGCCGTAGCATCCCAGGGTTCAAAAGGAAATAAGTGTGCTTTTTATTCTTCTTATAACTTCCATAACTGTAGCAGGTTCAAGGCTAGTTAGTGTAAAGGACAAGCTACTCATCTTTCTTGAGAATTGGTGTACAAAGTGCCATTTGCTTTACTTAATATAGTTATTCGGCATTGAATCTGAAACATGGTGTCGAATACATCATGCAGTCACAAGGGGTATATTTTAAGTTGACCATGCAGTTTTGGGAGAGTTTTCTTAGACTGGCCTCACTTTCCCAAAAGAGTAGAAAACTTAGAAAATTAGTTTCAAGTTCCAAGCAAGCCTCTTTTGTTGACTTAGACCTGATATGGTTGTAATGCGGAGTTCAATGGCGATTTAACCCACATCTGTATGTTAGTCATGTTTAGATGCTTGTAAAGTGTTCTTCACCATGTTATGGTTTCTCTTATGCACAGCTGTTATTATACGATAATGATGATGTCGTGTTATCAACTTATAATTTGATTTTAAAGTGCTTGCTGATACATGAAATTTCTGCTGGTGGTCCTATCCTTGCAGGTGTGGGGAAGAGTTGTCTGCTTTTGCGTTTTTCAGATGGTTCCTTCACAACAAGTTTTATTACTACTATTGGGTTTGTATTCTTCAGTGCTCTCCTAGCTTTAAGTTCTAAATGTATCTCTCTTTGGGATAACCTGTTCATGAATTCATCTTGTAAAAATTGAAAATTAAGAAAGGTGGAAGTCTCATTTATATATATTTCTACTTTCAAACAGAATTGACTTCAAGATAAGAACCATTGAGCTTGATGGGAAAAGAATTAAATTGCAAATTTGGGATACAGCAGGTCAGGAGCGGTTCCGAACCATCACAACAGGTTTGTCTTTATGGCCATCTCAATAGGTTGATATCCCATTTTCCTATTTAAATAGGGGGTTTGGTTCATTTTGTGTCTATCGTATTTCGTGGTTTCCATGTTCACTATGTGCTTATGCACTTAATTAATGTCTTGTAGCTTATTACCGTGGAGCCATGGGAATTTTGCTGGTGTATGATGTCACTGATGAATCATCTTTTAACAGTAAGTTTTCTTTCCCTACTTCAACCTTTAGGGCGTTTCCAGTGGTTCCATAATTTGCGCCACATACTTTTAACAAGTTCTGAATTTGGCATGGTGGCGATGTCCAAATCTTTGCCTCTTTCATAGAGTTGGATTAATATATCATTGTTTGTGGCAAGTTTCTTCATTTTCTTGCTTTATCTGATTACTTAAGCTCTTATCCTCTCTTCTTATTTTGACGTTCAGATATTAAGAACTGGATCCGCAACATAGAACAACATGCTTCTGACAATGTCAACAAAATACTGGTGGGAAACAAGGCAGATATGGATGAAAGTAAACGGGTGGGTGCTGCATACAGCTTCTCTTGTGGATTGATTTTTTTGCTGTGCAAATTTCTTTCTGCATTTCCTTGTGCTTGTTGATGCTCAAGAAGGATGATTTTCTTTGATATTATAGGCTGTTCCTACTTCCAAAGGCCAAGCTCTTGCTGACGAGTATGGCATGAAGTTTTTTGAAACTGTAAGTAACCGTAATCTATGACATCCATGTCCGGGAGTAAAAGGACTTGGATAATTTGTTGTCACATTCATGACTGGATGCATGGCTTTTGCAGAGTGCAAAGACAAACTTGAACGTGGAGGAAGTTTTCTTTTCCATTGGAAGAGATATCAAGCAAAGGCTTTCAGAATCTGATACCAAGTCCGAGGTACTTGCTATTTGCATTAATCTATTTGAGTCCTTCACTATATACAATCTACCTTCCTGGGAATATTAGCTCTCTGCCATATCAAGAGAATCTATTACTCATTTTGTCCTATCCATCCATCCTGGCAGCCTCAAACAATCAAGATCAACCAACCGGACAATTCTGCTGGTGGTGCGCAAGCTGGACAAAAGTCAGCTTGCTGTGGTTCATAGTCCAGCCAATCGTCACATGGTGATGGCACGTTGATGATCGATCTCAGAGTGACATCATCTACTGAGGGGGTGTAAGATTAATTATAGTTAACATCCTTCCTTCTTGGTGCAGGTAACTGTGCCTTTATGTTATTTTTACAAGATTTCAACCAGGTTTAGCAATTTCAGGGTAGTCGCTCCCTCTGTTATTTCCCTAATCCGTGGAACCTAAGAAACAGCTGGATCCTTTTTCTTAGTATGTCATTTTGGTTTTGGGTGCTTGAACGAACTCGTCGACTCGATGCCTTTCGATGTGGATAGATAAACTGGAATTGCTAGTTAACCTCTGTAATGACCAAATCCCATGTTGGGGAGTTATCATAATAGTGTTTTTGCTTTTTCTTGAAAAGAAGCTTCTGTGGATTGAATGAAGCTAGCTGCATGCTTTGTTGAACGGTCTTGGCGTGTACACAAGGCATGAAGCATAACGCTGAGTTTTTGTGTGTTGCATAAGGTTTGGCGTCTGCTCGACCTTTGAATGAAATTCAACACGGTGCAAGCCACGACACTGAGGGGTCGTTTGCTTGTTGGATTTTATAAAATGAGGGATTCGAGTAAAACCTTGGATTTTGAGAGTAAATGATTATGTTGGATTTTGTTATTTTGGATTTGTGCTGGATTTTAGAAATAACATGTTTGCTTGTTGGGTTTCAAAATGGATTATAGTATAATGAATTTATGGGTTACATGATGAATTTACCATCATATTCTTATTCATATTATTAATAAAATATTTTTATTTTTTAGTTAAAGATACTTTGGTAATTTCATCATTAGTGTGGTCCATGGATTTTGGCTTCTCCCAAAATTCTAGCTCATAAGGTGGGATTTTAAAATCCGTGGTATGTACGGATTTGAGCCAAAAATAATTCCACATCTATGAGCCCCACGGATTTAGGCCAACCTCATTTTAATCAACAAACATGAATTTAAGACATAATACATCATATGTGGGATTTTGAGGCAAAATCCCTTATCAAAATTCTACAAGCAAACGACCTCTGAGAATCATGGGTCTCGATCGGATCGGATTAAGCCATTCTCGACCAACTCATCCATCCATATACCCCGGTTTTGATAACTATATTCCTACCGCAAATCTAAAAGGATAGAAGTCCTGTTAGAATATTAGTATTAAATATCAATGATATTTTGGGTTGGGTTGGTTTGGATGGATAGATCTGGGCTGAAACCAACACAATGCAGGTGTTGTGGTTCGTGAGGAAATGCGAGTTCTTCGACCGGATTTTCCTTCGGCTAGGTGCAGCTACTTACTGGTCCAATGAGGCAAAATGCAGGAAACCACCAAACAGACCCTTGAGTTTCGGTTCGACCAGTCAGATCTGGCCAAGTTTGATAGCTTGGCGTCCAATCTGATGCACTATTTGGGCCGGAGCCCAACAACGGAAATTTTCCTTCTTAGAAAAAAGTCAAATGCGAACGAATATATAGAATAATAAATAGCGCAAAAGAAAATTAAGGAAAGCCGACCGCTGAATAAAACTTAAAAAAATAAAAACAAGGTAACAAATAATTCTCCAAAAAAATAATTCCTTTCGGGTTGCAGCTTCCAGAGAAAGTGGGGGGAGTGGAAGGCTTAAGACAGGGTCGCCGCTTGCGTCGCTGCTCGGAGTTATTAGGTTTGTTTTCCATCTCCTTCAACCCTTTAACGCTTTGTTTGTCTCCGTCCTCGTCTCTCATTTCTAACTCGCCGGTAAGCAATATTCCCGTCGCCGTCAATTCCCCAAACTGCTGCTCTCTCTTGATTTCCCTACTTCGGCGTTTCCATTTGTTCATTTTTTGACGTTTTTCGGTGGTTGCTTCGAATCTACGCCAAGTTCCATTCAGCGTGGATGTTGAATCGTTTTATGGGATTGACTGAAATCCAATCTTCGTCTTTGTCGGTGTGTGGATCAAGTCGAGGGTTTCTGAATCCTGTTGGGCGCTTGTTTGTGGTTTGATCCGGTCGAGTCACACTTCATGTTCTTCCATGTTTGATTTTCGTGGTTCGGTTTCTTTTTCTGCTTTGTGTAACTGACCTTTCCGATTATATCATCTTGAGTGCTTGGATGGGAGCGTTTGATATTGGTTTTGGTAGTCCAGAGAGTACGGTAAACTCTGCCTGTTTCTTCTCGATGTGGAATTGATTTCGCCGGGCGAATTCATCAGTTTCTGTTTCAATTCAATGTTTCAAACAAGAGACTTCTTTGCAGAAATAATTGGGTTAATTATGTTTTTCCTAGAATGATATTTAACGGCTTTGACACTTGAGTTTGTTGCTATAATGCTATCCCTCCATTTTGCCTTTGTCTAGGATCCATGTAGCATGGGGCTTGTTTTCTAATCTTCTCTGTTGAAAGTTTGATTATTCACTTTGTGCCTGTTTTGCAGCTTGAATAGCACATTAAACAATGTATATGCTATGGAAGCTGCTTTGCTTTTCTTTATGGTAGTTCCTAGGTGATCCATTGCTTTCTTTGATGCATATTTCTCATTTGACTTATTTGTTTCTCTTTAATAGGGCTTGAAAGAAGAACAATAAGCAACTTTAGACTGAGGTTGAGCATATTCTTTCATGAACTAGCAGCATTAGGTGGATAGCCATGGCGTGGTTTAGAGCTGGTTCTAGCATAGCAAAGCTTGCAATTAGGAGGAGTCTATCTCAGGGTGGTTCATACACTGCCAGAACACGGGTGATTCCTGCTCAAAGTCGGTATTTCCATACCACGGTCTTCAGGCCAAAGGCACAGTCTGCACCTGTACCCCGGCCTGTCCCTCTCTCTAAGCTCACTGATAGCTTCTTAGACGGAACCAGTAGTGTATACTTAGAGGAGCTTCAACGTGCATGGGAAGCTGATCCTAGTAGTGTGGATGAGTCATGGGACAACTTTTTCAGGAACTTTGTTGGTCAGGCTGCTACATCTCCTGGCATTTCAGGTCAAACTATCCAGGAGAGTATGCGGCTATTGCTTCTGGTTAGGGCATATCAGGTTAACGGCCACATGAAAGCTAAGCTGGACCCATTGGCCATGGAAGAAAGAGAGGTACCTGATGATCTAAACCCGGCTCTTTATGGATTCTCAGAAGCAGATCTTGATAGAGAGTTTTTCTTAGGAGTTTGGAGGATGGCTGGGTTTTTGTCGGAGAACCGGCCTGTGCAGACCCTTAGGTCCATATTGACCAGGCTTGAGCAAGCTTATTGTGGGAGTATTGGATTTGAATACATGCACATTGCTGATCGTGAGAAATGTAACTGGTTAAGGGACAAGATTGAAACTCCTACACCGATGCAGTATAACCGTCAACGTCGCGAGGTTATTCTTGATAGGCTGATATGGAGTACACAGTTTGAGAACTTCTTGGCCACTAAATGGACGACAGCCAAGAGGTTTGGACTGGAAGGTGCAGAGACATTGATCCCTGGCATGAAGGAGATGTTTGATAGGTCTGCAGATCTCGGTGTGGAGAGTATCGTTATTGGAATGCCACATAGAGGAAGATTAAATGTACTTGGAAATGTGGTAAGAAAGCCTCTTCGCCAGATATTCAGCGAGTTTAGTGGTGGTACGAAACCTGTTGATGAGGTTGGGCTCTACACGGGTACTGGTGATGTCAAATATCATTTGGGAACTTCTTATGATCGTCCAACTAGAGGCGGAAAGAGAATTCATTTGTCTCTGGTTGCAAATCCTAGTCATTTGGAAGCTGTGGATCCTGTTGTTATTGGAAAGACTAGAGCTAAGCAGTATTACTCGAATGATCTGGACAGGACAAAGAACATGGGAATTTTGATTCATGGTGATGGTAGCTTTGCTGGACAAGGTGTAGTGTATGAGACTCTGCATCTGAGTGCACTGCCAAATTACAGCACTGGTGGGACTATACATATTGTGGTGAACAACCAAGTAGCTTTCACAACAGATCCACAGGCAGGCAGGTCTTCACAATATTGTACCGATGTTGCAAAGGCCTTGAATGCCCCAATCTTCCATGTAAATGGAGATGATGTGGAAGCCGTTGTTCATGCTTGTGAACTTGCGGCTGAATGGCGTCAAACTTTCCACTCCGATGTTGTTGTAGATTTAGTTTGTTATCGCCGTTTTGGGCATAATGAGATTGACGAGCCATCTTTCACGCAGCCCAAAATGTACAAGGTCTGCGTTCTTGTTCTTGCTCTTGTTGTTTTTCATTGCTTGCATATCGTGGGCTTAGGCATGCAATATGATGTTCAAGAACTCTTATGGGGAAGTTAAATAACTTGTGCTGTATCTGTTGACAGGTCATCCGGAGTCATCCCTCAGCTCTTCAGATATATCAAAACCAAATCTTAGAATCTGGGCAGGTCACTCAAGAAGATATTAGTAAGATAAATGAGAAGGTCAGCGCAATCCTGAATGAAGAGTTTCTGGCCAGCAAAGATTATGTTCCTAAAAGAAGAGACTGGCTTGCCTCTCATTGGACTGGATTCAAATCACCTGAGCAGGTTTCACGCATCCGAAACACTGGGTATGTGGTCTGGTTTATATACTTCTGTTCATTCCGTTTGCTTTCTGTTGTATGAATCATGTTCTGAGAGTTTGTGCTTTTTGTCCAGGGTCAAACCTGAGATATTGAAGACTGTTGGAAAAGCAATTACTTCTCTTCCAGAAACTTTTAAGCCTCACAGAGCTGTGAAGAAGGTTTATGACCAACGTGCCCAGATGATAGAAACAGGGGAAGGCATTGATTGGGCTGTTGGAGAAGCCCTTGCTTTTGCCACATTGTTAGTAGAAGGTAACCATGTTCGATTGAGTGGTCAGGATGTCGAAAGAGGAACATTTAGTCATCGCCATTCCGTGATTCATGATCAAGAAACTGGGGAGAAGTACTGCCCTCTTGACCATGTTGTAATGAACCAAAATGAGGAGATGTTTACCGTCAGTAACAGGCAAGCAACAAAATCCATGGTTTTGAGATGTCTTAGTTTTTTTCTTGGAAGTGAACCTTCATTTAACTTTCTATGCTCCATCGCCTCGTAAAGAGATCTATATCATTTTGCTGACAGAAATTTTGTGTTCCAATGTGCAGCTCTCTGTCAGAATTTGGTGTGCTTGGATTTGAACTGGGTTATTCTATGGAAAGCCCAAACTCACTGGTTATCTGGGAAGCCCAATTCGGTGACTTTGCTAATGGTGCTCAAGTGATATTTGATCAGTTCTTGAGTAGTGGCGAGTCGAAATGGTTGCGTCAAACTGGTCTGGTTGTGCTTCTTCCTCATGGATATGATGGCCAGGGTCCTGAACATTCAAGTGCCCGATTAGAGCGCTTCCTACAGGTAACACCACTAACCAACTCGCATGTAAATGGAAAATGCTTTTTTCAAATAGGTGTTTTTGCTTGTATAGCACGTTTTTAATTGAACGGTAAATGTCTACTGGTTGCAGATGAGTGATGACAATCCCTATGTCATTCCTGAGATGGACTCGACTCTGCGTAAACAAATTCAGGAATGCAATTGGCAGGTTGTGAATGTCACAACTCCTGCAAATTACTTCCATGTTTTGAGGAGACAGGTGGGTGTTGTGCTTATTAGTCACAATTTAATTAGTCCATCTATCTTTGAGTTACTTCAGCGCTTCTTACTTTTTGGTTTGCATTCCAGATACACAGAGAGTTCCGTAAGCCTCTTATCGTAATGGCTCCCAAAAATCTGCTTCGTCATAAGGATTGCAAATCGAATCTCTCAGAGTTTGATGATGTCAAAGGCCACCCTGGTTTTGACAAGCAAGGAACAAGATTTAAGCGTCTAATAAAGGATCAGAATGCACACTCTAATCTCGAGGAGGGCATCAGACGCCTGGTTCTCTGCTCCGGAAAGGTTTGTTAGTACTTATTGGCTGCGTTTGTTAAAGATTTGTCTTAAAAGTTGATACCTTTTTAAGTTGAAGTACAAGTGAGGTTGGGTTAGGTTTTACAAAAATGTCGAGTTGATGGAATATGAAATGTTTTTTGGTATTAAAAAAAGAAGAGAAATGATGAGTTGTGGAAATGATTATTGTGAGTAAACTTTAAGAGTGGATTCTTATTTAAAAAGAGGCAAATTTGGAAAATAAGAGGGTTTTTTTTTTTTTTTTTTTGTAGAATGAACTTTTTTTAGTGAGCTCCCTTTTGAATTTAGATATTTTGTAGGATTCAGGGGTGAATAACTATTGCAAAAAGTGTGTTTATTTTAACTTGTAAGCCAACCTTTTCTTGTTGAAACTACTTAATATCTGAGCAAGAAAAAAAATCACATTGATTAGTTACTGCTTCATCTTTAGCACATTGATGATTAAATTGTTGATAAAATCTCATGTAGGTCTATTATGAGCTTGATGAAGAACGCAAGAAGGCTGGTGCAAAGGATGTTGCTATTTGTAGGGTGGAACAATTGTGCCCTTTCCCATATGACCTCATTCAGCGTGAACTGAAACGATATCCAAGTACATTTCTTACTTGATTGTTGTTTTATGCATTCATAGACTAATTTTCTCCTGATCTTGAAAGTCTGGCTTGAATCTGCTTCTAAACTTGCATGCATGCTTCTCCCTCCATTACCATTTTTCGCAAAATATTGCTCATCTGGGCACTTTTTTGGTCCCAAGAGCCGCCTCTGTGGGTCCGACTATTGCTTCGATATCCACTTACATGTATAATTTATTGAAGCAAATCTAAAGGTTTGACAAAGCTTAGGGTTGTGGGCTTCATGCTTTTAGGGTAATTTACCTCGCTGGCCTGTTCTTTCCGTGAAAACAGAAAAAGCGAGGTCCTTTCCATCTCTGCCAAAATGAGTGCTTGTTGCTCTTTTTTTATCGATTAAGGCTTGTACTCGGTTCTGTTTCAGATTATTATTATTATTAAGACCATTTTTTGAGCACTGATTGCAAGTTGAGTATCATTCTCATATTCGCTTCGTGTTTTTGTTTCAGATGCCGAGGTTGTTTGGTGCCAGGAGGAGCCAATGAACATGGGTGGATACAACTACGTAGCACCTCGTCTTTGCACAGCCATGAAGGCACTCGACAGAGGCACCATAGATGACATCAAGTATGTGGGCCGTGCTCCCTCTGCATCCACCGCCACCGGTTTCTACCAAGTCCACGGGAAGGAACAGTCGGAGTTGGTGCAGAAGGCGATCCAACAAGAACCACTCCATTCCCCTGCTCAAACTGTGTAATAGTTTTCAGAAAGTTACATATATTTATACACTTCCATCTCCCCTTGAGACTATTCTGGGGACGGCACTAGTTTCCTCTTTTTTTTTTCTGTTCTTATTTCCACATGACTTGGTAGCTGCGGAAAGCTAGAGACACCCTGAGTTTTGTTTTCGTCTTATCGGTTCTGGAGAAGAATCAGTAAGGTTATACGTGCGAGAGATACATTGTTGAAAGAAGGGATACATGGGTGTCAGTGAGTTGTTGAATAAGGAGATTATGATCTCCTTCTTTGATTCCCAAGTTGTTGCTTTTTCCCCTGGATGGAAGTTTACAGTATATTGAATCCTCAAGTGGCGAGATTACCATCTTTTGCTGTGTGTTTTTGTTCTGTTCCAACAGGCTTCTGCCTCTGCTATTAACATTGTTCTTGAACTATTTTTCTTTGGTTTGGATAGGTAGATCTATAACATGTAGACCGAGGAACAGCGCGCGGCTCAGCTCTGAAAAGGTGAATCAAAGTTCGAATGATTCACCGTAGTTAAGTTTGTGCTGAAACTCGTAAAAACCTTTTACAATCGTTGCCCTTGATTTACCTTGCAGTGCTAAGTTTACAGTTTGGACTTAACATCTGAAAACAAAAGTTTTGGTTATAATGGAACTGAATTCCAGAAATGGTATGTTTGGGGGGAAATCTTCGTCATTTGCAAAAGATGCGCTACTATGTTGTGTATCTTGACAGGTACACGTGGCAAGTTATGTAAGAAGGAAGGTGATGTGGTCTTTGACCATTGCACCGTGAAAAGTGTAGATATTGGCATAGTTTGATCAAATTTCACCTTTCTTTATTGCCTACAGAGGAAGAATTCTCACTCTTCCATGGAAAACAGATCTGGTCAATGATAATCACCTCATCCAGTGGTAAGAGTGCTTCCACATTGTAACTTCCCGTTGTTGTATGCCAATGCAATGCAATGCTATGCACAGTTTACGTGTAATTCTTCTTCCCATCTTCACAAGTTATAACTTTGTTGCATCCTGATCTGAGATTGATGAATCTGTTTCCTTAACATTGGCCCCGCTTGATTATGGGATCGTCGATGTCTCGTCGTTCATTTTATCAATGTTGTTCATGGATGTTCTGTATATTGTAAATTGTACATGCATGACACATCTCTTTTGCAATGTATTCCCGAGCGCCATTGATTGATTGATGGATCCTTTATTACAATGAAGCTTGCATCTTTGTAATAGTTTTCATATCTAATGTTACTCTTGTACTGTTTCCAGGATTTGGCCATGACACCGCATTAACCTTCATTGCATAAGAAACTGCTATAATTTGGCATTTTGAGGGCTCACCGTGGGAAAATGGGGTGGTTTAGAGCAGGATGTATGATATCAAGAAAGCTGGCAGCCAAGAGAAATCTCTGCGGACTGCACATTTTCAGAAGAGTGCAAGCTTTCCCCTTATCAGCCACCAGACGAAATATCCACAGCACAATCACCAAACCAGAACAAGCGAATGCCACCAGAACAACAGACAATTTCCTAGATTCAGCAAATAGCATCTACATCGAGGAGCTCCAAAGATCATGGGAAGCGGATCCTAGCAGCGTGGACGAATCATGGGACAACTTCTTCAGGAACCTCGTTGGCCAGAATCATGTTAAGGGAATGGCTGCTGCAGGAGTAGGAGTTTCTGGGCAGCAGTCGATACAAGAGAGCATGCGTTTGTTGTTACTAGTCAAAGCATATCAAGTAAACGGGCATACGAAAGCCAACTTAGACCCACTCAATCTGGACTTACATAAGGATGCTATTCCAGAAGACCTTGACCCAGCATTCCATGGCTTCACAGAATCCGACCTCGACAGGGAATTCTATCTGGGAGTGTGGGACACATCGTCCGGTTTCCTGTCTGGTAACCGGCCTGTGATGACCCTGAGATCCATCATGAATAGGTTAGAGCAAGCCTACTGCGGCAGCATTGGGTACGAGTACATGCACATTGACGATAGCAGCAAGTGCAACTGGTTGAGGAACAAGATTGAGACACAAGAGCATACAACCTATGATGTTCAACGACGTAAAGTTCTTCTTGACAGGCTGATTTGGAGCACAAGGTTCGAGAATTTCTTGGCTGTCAAGAAAAAGGCAGAGAAGAGGTTCGGGCTCGAAGGTGGCGAGACACTCATTCCGGGGATGAAAGAAATGTTCGACAAGGCTGCTGATTTAGGTGTAGAGAACATTGTGGTTGGAATGCCACATCGTGGGAGGCTTAACGTGTTAGGTAACGTGTTCAGGAAGCCACTAGCACAAATCTTCAGCGAGTTCGACAAGAAGGCGAAACATGGCTTGGGCGAAAATGGTGAAGTGGGGGACTATATGGGGACGGGTGATGTGAAGTACCATTTGGGCACGTCGTATGACAGACCGACAAGGGGAGGGAACAGGATTCATCTGTCGTTGATGGCGAACCCAAGCCACTTGGAAGCAGTGGACACTGTTGTCTTGGGAAAGACGAGGGCTAAGCAGTACTACTTCAAGGACTGCGACAGGACGAAGAACATGGGAGTGTTGATCCATGGAGATGGTAGCTTTGCCGGGCAAGGAGTAGTTTATGAGACGTTGCATTTGAGCGCCCTGCCCAAGTACTGCACTGGTGGGACTATACATGTTGTGGTGAACAATCAGGTGGCTTTCACTACTGATCCCAGGTCGGGAAGGTCTTCACAGTACTGCACCGATGTGGCCAAGGCGTTTAACGTTCCGATTTTCCATGTCAATGGTGATGATGTTGAAGCAGTTGCTCGTGTCTGTGAGCTTGCTGCTGAGTGGAGGCAGATGTTTCATGCCGACGTTGTGGTTGATATTATATGTTACAGAAGGTTTGGGCATAATGAGGTTGATGAGCCATTGTTCACGCAACCTAAAATGTATAAGGTAAAGGTCTTAATGCATGTTTATAACATAGCTTACTAACATATACGACGGGTTGTTAGAAATCGTGTATTCTTAGAATCACAGAGAACAATGCTGATCACCATGATGCAGGTGATTGAGAAGCATCCTTCATCGCTCGAGATATATCAAAAGAAGTTACTGGAATCAGGGGAGGTGACACAGGAAGAAATCGACAGGATACATAACAAGGTGGAATCAATACTAAATGAAGAATATGCAAACAGTAAAGACTATGTTTTGAAAAGAACAGACTGGCTTTCTTCTCATTGGGCTGGCTTCAAGTCGCCTCAGCAGCTCTCTCGCATTAGAAACACCGGGTAAGTGATCAACACAGATGCATATCATTCATCCAAATTGCGAATTTTTAACCACTTGTTGCTAACAGTGTGAACCCAGAGGTGTTGATGAATGTTGGTAGAGCAATCACTACAATCCCAGATGATATGAAGGCACACAAGCAAGTGAAAAGAATCTACGAAGAGCGTGCTCGAATGATCGAGAGTGGGGAAGGTATCGACTGGGCACTCGGAGAAGCCCTTGCATTTGGTACATTGCTGGTTGAAGGCAATCATGTTAGGCTGAGTGGACAAGATGTTGAAAGAGGCACATTCAGCCATAGACATGCTGTGCTTCATGATCAAGAGAACTGGAAAGAGTACTGTCCACTAGACCACGTTATTCCGGACCAAGACAAGGAGATGTTTACTGTAAGCAACAGGTGAGTGTGTATACATTCGAGATTCTCTTAACCCTCTCATGCTACATCATGTATTAGTTTGTTGTTTAATAATGGATGTTCAACATCGATCATTCAATTCGCAGTTCACTTTCGGAGTTCGGTGTGCTTGGATTCGAGATGGGTTATTCCATGGAGAACCCAAATTCCTTGGTGATGTGGGAAGCTCAGTTTGGTGACTTCTCCAATGGAGCTCAAGTTATGTTCGATCAGTTCCTCAGTGCAGGGGAGTCAAAATGGCTCCGACAGACCGGTCTGGTTGTTCTGCTCCCTCATGGCTACGACGGGCAAGGACCCGAACATTCCAGTGCTAGATTAGAGCGTTTCCTAATGGTAATATATCAGCAGACCTTCTGTCTTGAAGGACCATTTTTCGGGTTTCTTGCCATGAAAGTTTTCCAAATTTTTTTGACAGATGAGCGACAGTTACCCTTATGTGATGCCTGAAATGGAACCAACACTCAGAAAACAAATCCAAGAATGTAATTGGCAGGTCGTGAATGCTACCACTCCTGCCAATTACTTCCATTTGTTGCGCCGTCAGGTGAGATGATCAATGACGAAATGTTCCCCCCTTTGCGTTTCGAATTTCGCTACTATGCATGCAGGAGAGCGCCTACAAGAGCTGACACCATCAGATCGCTCCTTGCACGAGCTGGACCGTGGAACATACATAGTGACATGTTTGTTAAAAACAGTCAAACGCTATGTATCCAACGGTACAGATCGCGCGCAGAGACGATCCAACGGTGTCATCTCGCCCGTGCATACTCCCCTGTTTTGTCTGCATAGTAGCACAATCCTTACTTCTCACACACGCTATCTCTTATTGTTGATGTTGTTTTTGTTGGTGGTGAATGAGATAGATACACAGGGAGTTCAGGAAGCCATTGATAGTAATGTCCCCCAAGAACTTGCTGAGGCACAAGCTCTGCAAGTCCCATCTGTCCGAATTCGACGACGTGCAAGGCCACACTGGATTCGACAAACAAGGAACCAGGTTCAAGCGGCTGATAAAGGACCAGACTGGACACTCTGATGTTGAGGAAAGCATCAGAAGACTCATTCTGTGCTCTGGAAAGGTTTCTTTCTCGTCCATCCTTTTTTTTTTCCATTCTTGTTTGCTTGTTTGGAACTCTCTGCATAAACGTGTTGATGCAGGTGTACTACGAGCTTGACGAAGAGCGTGGGAAGGGTGATAACGCAAAGGACATTGCCATTTGCAGGGTGGAACAATTGTGTCCATTCCCATACGACCTTGTCCAGAGAGAGCTAAAGCGTTATCCAAGTACGTTACGCCTCTAGTTTCTTAGCTTTGCTTCACTGCCATGCATGTTACCTTTTGAGATGTCATGTTGGTTGCTTCCATTATTCTTGAGCTAGTGGTGGCTCATTGATTCAATCTAGATTAACCAGTTAATCACGGAAAGTGGCGTGTGTGGATGAGAAATTATGATATTATTCCATATTGGATGACAAAAAGGGTTTATGCAAACACATCTTAAACTTTGATTATGAATACAAGTGGCTAATCGAACTTTCGACACATTCAATAGTATTTGACTGCTTAATTAGTAGATCAGACGGACTGTCCAATATGAGTTTTCCGTTTTTAATCCTTGCTTTTCATCAATTGCACCGCATACCGTGAGTCTGTATGCATGCAATTAGGGGTGGCAGTTCGATTTCGATTTTTCCATTTTAACAAACAATAAATCGGTTTTATAGGTTTACAATTTCCCTTATCAAGTAAAAGCCGATAAACTATTAACGGTTTCGGTTAAAACGGTTCAACCAATAAAAAACCGATAAGCATTGACATTTGACACAACTGAAAGTTGGTCATTTTTTTTTATTTTTGATTTTATTCTGATTAAGAGAACCAAAAACCAATAAGCTCTAAACGGTTTCAGTTTTTGGCATTTGGCTAATTCGGGTTTCGGTTTATAATAGATTCTGGTTTGGTCGCAGTCCCTCTACAACGCCTTTCAACTCTGCTCGAATGACGAAGGATACGAACTAGGTTAACAGAATTTGATGTCTTATGGTTTTGTTTTTTTTTCTCTGTTTGGTTTGGTTTTGCAGATGCGGAGGTGGTATGGTGCCAGGAGGAGCCGATGAACATGGGGGCGTATAGCTGCATTTTGCCGCGGCTGGCGACGGCGATGAAAGACACCGGGAGAGGGTCGTACGACGAGATCAAGTACGTCGGAAGAGGTGCATCGGCTGCGACGGCGACGGGGTTCTATCAAGTTCACAAACAAGAGCAGGCTGAATTCCTTCAACGTGCCATGCAAACTCAACCCATCCAGTTCCCTTGATTATTCCATTGAAAGCTCAATTCAGGGCTGATCAATTTCTAATTGAATTTGATGAATTCTAACAATCGGATGTGTTTGGAAAGAATAAGGTTGGGACTTAGAAAATACAATAAAACAGATTTACAACAGTTGTTTGGTATATAACAAGATTTTTTTTTGTAATGGATTGGATTATGGTTGGTGTGGTATTAATGTCATTATTTTTGAAACATTTCTCTTAATATCGGTGTTTGTTAAACTATATTGTATTGACGGCTCGATCGAAAAAAATTGCCTGTCAAAATCCAAGTTGACGATTTTACAGAAATGTTGGAAAGAGGAGCTCAGCAAACTCTGAGGCTTCTCTGTTCTTTTATATCAAACAGAACGATTAACAAAAGCGAGACACGTGTCCGAACAAGAGTGGCTACAATATTTAAACTAACAGTAATTTTAACGGTTAATGACTACTAAATAAAACGCTGCCGTTCTCTTCTTCTTCTTCTGTCGACTCATCAGAACGTCACCGTTTCCTCTTCTTCCTTTCTTCTCTTCAGCTAATCCTGCTGCTATCTGGATTCCAGTAGACAATCCAGCTTCCTTCTTCACTTGGACCTTGATCCTGCAAATGGTTCTGTCATCCCCCCTCAAGTTGGTGGTGTCAACTTGATCCCCAACTTGACCAGCAACTCTCTCAACCTGAAACGATCAAGGCCCTTTGTAAAAATATCTGCTAACTGTTCTGCAGTATTGATATACTTCAGCTTTATCAAACCAAGTTTCACCCTCTCCCTTGTCACATGCATGTCAATCTCAATGTGTTTGGTCCTCTCATGGAAGACCGGATTCTCTGCTATGTGAATTGCAGATCTGTTGTCACAGTAAACAGTTATAGGAAGAGGAACTTGCACTGTCAGTTCAGCTAGCAGCCTTTTCAGCCATTCCACCTCACAAACCAAGTGAGCTAGTGCCCTGTACTCAGCTTCTGAGGAAGACCTTGAGACTGTAGTCTGCTTCTTTGTTTTCCAAGTAATCAAAGAAGTACCAAGCATGGTACAATATCCAGTGATGGATCTTCTTGTGTCTGGGCAACTTGCCCAATCTGAGTCACTATAGGCTGTCATAGTTAACTCAGCTTCACTGCTGAAATGTATCCCCTGATCTGGGGAAGACTTCAGGTACCTCAACACTCTGTAGGCTGCCTGCATATGTTCCTGGCATGGAGACCTCTGATACTGACATAACTGTTGCACAGCAAATGCTATATCAGGTCTGGTGATGGTCAGGTAATGTAGCCTGCCAACTAGTCTCCTATACCCTTCTGCATCATCCATTGGAGTTCCTCTGGATGTCAACTTAACCTTGGTATCAATTGGTGTTTTGCACCCTTTTGATTCAAGATAACCTGTATCTTTCAACAGCTCCAAGCAGTACTTCCTCTGGCATACATTCAATCCACTAGCATCTCTGCTCACTTCCAATCCCAGAAAATACTTGAGTGGTCCTAGCAACTTGATTCTGAACTCTTTGCTAAGAGCAACCTTCATTTGTTCAATGTCCTTCTTTGAGTCTCCCCCCAGAATTATGTCATCAACATAAACCAAAAGCACAGTCACCTTTCCATGTGTCCACTTAGTAAAAAGTGAATAATCAGAAGCAGATTGTGAGAAACCAAACTTCAAAAGAAATGTGGTTAACTTAGCAAACCACTGTCTAGAGGCTTGTTTAAGCCCATACAGTGATTTCTTGAGTCTGCAGGTCATCTTCTGATTGCTTCCTGAAGGCACTTCCAGTCCCAATGGCAACTTCATATATACTACTTCATCCAGGTCTCCATGTAAGAAAGCATTGGAGACATCCAACTGCTCTAGAATCCAGTGCTTCACACTTGCCACTGCCAGAAATGTCTTCACTGTGTTTATCTTTGCCACAGGGGAGTATGTATCCAGAAAATCGATACCATACACTTGTGTATACCCCTTGGCCACCAATCTTGCCTTGTTTCTTTCCAAAGAACCATCTGGAAGTAATTTTATCTTATAGACCCACTTATTTCCCACTTCTTTAACTCCTGGTGGTAGGGGAACTATATCCCAAGTCTGGTTTTCTTCTAGAGCATGCATCTCTTCTTTCATTGCTCTATTCCACACATCAGATTTGATGGCTTCATAATAAGACCTTGGTTCAACATGATTCAGTACACTTAGGACATAGAGTTGGTCTTCTTTGCTCAATGAATGAACATTCAAACATACTGGATGTTTGCCACATGCCTGACTAGTGCCAAAAGCTCCAAACTTGAGTGTGGGATCTAATTGATAGTTCTTAAGTCTAGTAGGTAGATTGATTTGCCTGGAAGTTTTCCTGGTCTCAAGTGTATTAGGATCATCAGGATCTATGTCAGCTTGGATGTGTAATTCCTGGTCATCAGAGTCAAAATATATGTAATGGTCATTACCATCAGAGGAAACTGGCTCAGATAGCATTGCCTCAGGCTCAGTGTTCCCCCCTTCATCTGTAGATGAATGAAACTGAGCATGAGGGGAAACTGGTTGTGTGGCTGGTGGAACAACAGGAAAGGGAACATGAAGTGGGGGAGCAGAAGAAGGCATAGGAGAGGGTACAGGTGAAGGGGAAAAAGAAGGAGAAGGAGAGGGGGTGGAAACTGCTTGAGTTTTGAAAGGGATGATGCTCTCATAGAAGGAGACATCTCTGGAAAAGAAAACTTTTCTATCATGTATATCCAGAACCTTGTAACCCTTGATACCAGCAGGTATACCAAGGAATACACATTGTCTGGCTCTTTGAGAAAACTTGGTTCTGCCATGAGATAATGTGTTGGCATAGCAAAGGCATCCAAACACCTTCAAGTGCCCAAGAGATGGCACTTGCTTGTGGAGCATTTCATAGGGGGTTCTGTTATCTAAGATAGGTGTTGGGATCCTATTTATTAGATAGACAGCATGTAAAATGAAATCACTCCAATAGGACAAGGGTAACCCTGACTGGAATTTCAAACATCTAGCCACATTTAGAATGTGTTGATGCTTCCTCTCTACCCTTCCATTCTGTTCAGGTGTTTCTACACAGGAAACCTGATGTTCAATCCCTTCTGTTTTAAAGAACTCACACATCTCAAATTCCTTACCCTGATCAGTTCTAATCACCTTGACTGATGTATTAAACTGGTTCTTAACCAGGTTACAGAAACCCTGTATTAAGCCCCTAACTTCACTCTTATGTCTCATCAAATAAACCCATACACATCTTGAATGATCATCCACAACAGTCAAGAAATAGGCAAAGCCATCATAAGAAACAGTAGATAAAGGACCCCAAATATCCATGTGAACAAGATGAAAAAATCTCAGGTGCAACACTGGTGCTAATAGGAAATGGTAGTTTTCTCTGTTTGGACAAATGACAGACTTCACAGTGAAGAGTCTTAGATCTGGAAAGAGTAGGGATTACAGAACTAAGTAAAGAAAGCCTATCATGACTAGGGTGTCCTAGCCTCCAGTACCACAGGTTCAGGTCTTGGGGTTGAAAGTTGAAGGTGAAGGCTGCTTGATGTTGGTGATCAGTGATGGAAGACTTGATGAAGCTTGAAGGTAAGGCTAGGTGATAGAGGCCTCTAGTGGTGTGGGCTAAACCAATCCTCTTCTGGCTTATCAGGTCCTGGATTTCACATTTATCAGAGTGAAAGTGTAAGGAAAAAGGGTAGTCATGTGTAAGTTTGCTAACAGAGATGAGATTGAATGAGAAATGGGGAACAAACAGGACATCATGTAGGGTTAGACCACAGGCCAACTTAACTATTCCTACATGTGTGACTGCTACTTTGGAACTATTGGGAAGGTAAACAAAAGAGTCAGGAACTGGTTTGTAACTAGAAAAGAGGGTGAGACTACAGGCAATATGGTCTGAAGCCCCTGTATCTACAATCCAAAGGTGAGGATTAGTGGTTCTAGTACTTGGAGAAGAGGACAAGACAAGTTTACCTGAGAAGTTGGGAAAGGTAGTAGGGTGGAAGGTGGCTGAATAAGCTTGATGGTTAAGAGATGGAGAGGTAGGTGGGGATGATGTATTAGCACCAGTCTGCAAGAGATACCTGAGACGATTCATCTCTTCAGCAGTGAAGGCAGGGGGAGCAGTGGCTTTACCTTCATTGGTCATACTTCCTTCTGATGCACTATCATTTCCACTTCCTTGAGAAATAGAACCAGCAAACCGAGGTGTACTGGAGCTTGAACTGGAACTTGATCCCTCATTAGAGTTCCTTTCTTTCTGCATCTCCTGTTTCCTTTTCAGCTTCCAACAATCCTCAATGGTATGATTGTTCATCTTGCAAAAACGGCAAAACTTCCTTCCCTTTGAATCTGTACTCTCCCTTGCATTGTTGTCCCCAACTGCCAAGGTCAAACTCTGTCCCTTCTTTCCACTTGTAGTTGTATCTGCCTTGAGCTTCTGTTCATGCTGAAGTAAGTCATCAACAGCAGCAGACACAGTGGGAAGAGGTTTTTGCATAAGCAGCTGCGTTTTAACCACTTCATAATCCGGATTTAGCCCTCTCAAGAAACGTATCAGGTAGTCAGTTTCCTGTTTCTGCACAAAGGCAGCAACTGCAGCACAAGGAATAGGATTTCCAGGTGCACAGGTACAAGGGGTAATAGGACTAAACTCCACATATTCATCCCATAGTCCCTTAATAGCCGTGTAATACTGAGTAATGGACTTGGATCCTTGTTTACAGGCTTGGATCTCATCTTCCAGGTTCACAATCCTCATAGCATTAGGCTGACCAAAACGCCTCTTTAATTCCTCCCACAATGTCTTCGAGTTGTTGTGATTCAGGACAGATCTCCTAAGTTCTTTGGTCATGGAGTTCTGAATCCAACATAAGACTACTGTGTTGCAGGCATCCCACAAACCAAACAGATCTGCATCTCGAGGTGGTACTGGAATTGACCCATCTATAAAACCAACCTTGTTCTTTGCTTTCAACACTACTTGCATACAACGACTCCACATCACATAGTTCGTGCCATCAAAAGGCTCAGCAACAAGAGATTGAGACATGTTCTCATTTGGGTTAAGGTAGTAGGGGTTACCAAAGACGATTGTCTCGGGTTGAAGTTGAGTCTGGTCGAAGGAACCAAAACGAACCCCTGAAGCTGACGTTGTTCCACCGCCGGTGCTCCCATTGTTCGGCGGTGTGTTTGGTGGAGTCTGCCTCGCTGACATTCTGTCGTCGTCTGCGGAAAACCCTAGAGCGGCGGAAGCTCTGATACCATGACGATTTTACAGAAATGTTGGAAAGAGGAGCTCAGCAAACTCTGAGGCTTCTCTGTTCTTTTATATCAAACATAACGATTAACAAAAGCGAGACACGTGTCCGAACAAGAGTGGCTACAATATTTAAACTAACAGTAATTTTAACGGCTAATGACTACTAAATAAAACGCTGCCGTTCTCTTCTTCTTCTTCTGTCGACTCATCAGAACGTCACCGTTTCCTCTTCTTCCTTTCTTCTCTTCAGCTAATCCTGCTGCTATCTGGATTCCAGTAGACAATCCAGCTTCCTTCCTTCTTCACTTGGACCTTGATCCTGCAAATGGTTCTGTCACAAGTCGACATTGGATTTAACCGATATTAACGATTCAGCCATAGTCAAATCATGACACTTACTGTTAATTTATTTGGTTCAACTTCCGGTATACGAGCCTTGCTTACTATTAGGAATGATATAATAAGTTAACCGATGGATTTTCATATATGACTTACAAATCTATAAATATCTGAATTTATCTTTTTTATTTTCTCAGAGTAACCATGAACTTGAAGGAATCTCGTCAGAATTCGTGAATTTTTACACCGACTTTACAAGTTGTCCTGATTCTAAAAGGTTAATCTCATATCACTGTATATATTTCTCGATATTTCATTGTCAAGTTGCTCGAACTAAGAAGCAAAACACATTTAAGGATATTTCATTGTCGACCTGCTCGAAACTAAAAAGCAAAGCAACAATATCAATATCCTCTTCATTTTAAGCCGAGTACAAAGCTGTCGGGCAATGGCGGAGCCAAGGCTAACCAAGGTGGGTCCAAGAAAAAATAAGTACAATGACTCTTTGTGACTATGGTTAGACAAGCTATCTTGATTCTGAAAGGCTGATCTCATATTAATATGATTTTTCATTGTCGAGTTGCTCGAAACTAAGAAGCAAAATACATTTAAGGATATTTCATTGTCGGCCTGCTCAAAACTAAGAAGCAAAGCAATAATATCAATATCCTCTTCATTTTAAGCCGAGTACAAAGCTTTCGGCCAATGGCGGAGCCAAGGCTTACCAAGGCGGGTCCAGGAAAAAATAAGTACAGATAAATACAATAATTAAATATCGGTGACATTTCTAACGTAAATTCAGATGTTTCTTTCACAAGGTCTTCTGCCAGTTACAGAAAGCAAGCTCTTCTAATATACAAACACCCTTTATCCAATAGCAAAATAGTAAGAAGACATGTGCTACACCAATATAAGTAAATTCTACCATAAGACAATAATTAAATAATAAATTTAGTTGTCGTCATTATATATACTACATTCTAGTTTCTACATAAATAATATTAGAACAATACATAACTTCATTATTTTGGTCTTAAATTCTTAATTTATTCATCATTTATCACTAAAACATCATCTTGTTGAAACTCAATAGCTTCTTTTTATCCTAATAATGAACTCTTTGAAAACAATATCTTAGTGTTTGAATCTCAACTAGATTATTGTACGTATATTTGATGCGAAAATAGACTAGATGTTGTCTAAAACTAGGCAAAATTATGAGTATTTTTAGAACCATGGTTATTGGAAGAAGTAATTTAGCATTATTACTACCTCAGCCTCCACTGCAATTATTGAAAGGACAAGTAAAGAGTGATCACGTGAAAAACACTTTTCGCTATTTAATGGGTGATCAAATCATGAATGATTATTTGATAGAATATATGGAGATTGATATCATATGAATGCATCTTATCCATTTTTTTTAAATATGAGAACACATTATGCGACTCAGCAAATGATTAAATATTTTCTTACAATATTAAAAAAAATCGAATCCACCTTACATAAAAATTCCGACTTTGCCACTGCTTCGTGACACCTTGTTTGTTAAGTTTAATGATTCATTGGACTTCGAGCCCAATTAACCACCCAAAAATACATCTCCATATATTCCAGGAACGTACAAAGCATATTGAAATCGATCATATTAGAGATAAAAGATTGAGAGAGATTTGATTAATTTACATCATGTTGCCATGTCGGTATACCTACTAATCGACTTGTGTCTGCACTAAACACGAAAAGGATGTCTCTCCTCCACAAGTCCTCAGCTGGCATTAGTTTGAGCCATATGCCCATATATCCCTCATCACCTTAATTAGGTCATCGAATAATTACAATGAAGAAGAATTGTGCTTAAGGTAGAAAATATGCTGTATGACTTGGAGTTCCCATAACCGACTGCAGAATTTTACTTCCCTCCTATTTTCCAATTGCAGAGAAAAAAGAGTAATTCTTTTTTTCTTCTTCTGACGAGCACAATTTAGAATACAGAGATTAAAAATAACGGTTATCTGAAATTAGATCTGGGTCTACAAGAATAAGGACTTCTCATTCAAACAGACTGAAACTTTTTGATGTTTGCACAACATTATAATACGTACACATATATTATAAACTCAAACAAAATATTAAAGTTCGAAATGGTAAGCCTCCTAAACTATATCGAGCTCCATTTGAGAATCTCAATTGCCTCTTCCTGGTCCTCGATGATTCTGAATAGATCTTTCTTGGCGAGCGAGGCGCCCTGGGAACTCGGGAACCTCGACTCACTTCTTGCCTCTTCCACGACTTCGAGCGTCCTCTCTCTTGATCCCATAGAGGGGTTCCCCGTGATTTGTTCCTCATCTCAACTCGGAGGTGCCTCCATGTTTTCAACTTTCGGTCGTACTCCCCTTCCTGGCGCGCCAATTGTTTGTTCCCCTGATACTTTGGAACCCAACTCCTCACCAGCCTTGTCTCCGCTCTACGTTTCCGAGGCGTCTGACCTGCACACACGCACACGGAGGAGGACGCCTGGGCCCGTTAGTCCTCCGACGATCAAATCAGTTTGGGTTTTAGAGAGAGAAATGATAATCTCTAGTGGTTAGTGTTTGGTGTGTGGGCACAGGCATATCCGCGGTGTAAAATACGATGATTGCGGAAACGAAAGAACACGAGGATTTACGTGGTTTTCCCGTTCACAACCGAACGGGACTAGTCCACGGAGAGCTCTACGATCTCAGAGATGTATATTATTTCTTCTTTTCTCTGTTCTTGGTGTGCGGCGCATACAGGGAACCAAAAATAAATAGTCCAGCAAGCTTGCACCAAGCAACGTAAAGCAAGAGGTAAAGACCTAGGAAAAAAACAAAAGCAGTCCTCAGGAAATAAGTATGTACAAAAGAGCCTCCAACACTCCCCCTCAAGCGAAGGAATGGATATCGAGAAGACCGAGCTTGCCAAAGAGGTGATGAAATTGATCAACGCTCAATCCTTTTGTGAAGATGTCAGCGGGCTGCTCCGCAGTAGGGATCTTTGCCGGAGCAATCTCGCTAGACTGAACACGCTCGCGGACAAAGTGGCAATCCATCTCAACGTGTTTAGTACGCTCATGGAAGACAGGATTGGCCGCGATATGGAGAGCAGCCTGATTATCACAGTACAAGGGAGTGGGACGCGGAGTAGAAACCCCCAAGTCACGCAGTAACCAACGGAGCCAGAGGACTTCACTAACCGTGTTTGCCATCGCACGGTATTCAGCTTCAGCAGACGAACGAGCAACAACTGTCTGCTTCTTGGTACGCCAGGAAACCGGTGACGAACCCAACATAATGAAGTAACCTGTGGTCGAACGTCGAGTGAGAGGGCAACCAGCCCAATCTGCATCACAAAATGCTGTCAGAGAAAGAGAACTAGAGGTAGGGAAGAACAAACCGCGACCCGGTGCTCCCTTCAGGTAACGAACAACACGAACTGCAGCATCTTCATGAGCTCGAGTAGGTGACTGCATAGCCTGACTCAAGAGATTAACTGCATAGGTAATGTCCGGTCTGGTAACGGTGAGGTATAAGAGACGCCCCACCAACCGTCGATAGGCAGCAGCATCAAGGGCAGGAGGAGAAGCAGCACGACCAAGATGATGCTGTTGTTCGATGGGTGTGGAGCAAGGTTTAGCTGCAGTCAGACCGGTATCAGCAAGGATGTCCAGAACATACTTCCTTTGATTGAGGACAAGACCACGGGCCGAGCGGGAAACCTCAATTCCAAGGAAGTACTTGAGAGGTCCAAGGTCCTTGATAGTAAAACGGTCGTGAAGAAATGCCTTAACACGAGTGATGAAGGACAGGTCATTGCCAGTGAGGATGACATCGTCAACATAGATAAGAGCAACCACAAAACTGGAACCCTGACGATATGTGAAGAGAGCATGATCAGCACGACTCTGAACAAACTTAAACTCCAATAAAGCCTGAGTGAATTTTTTATACCAATTTCGAGAAGCTTGGCGAAGACCGTAGATAGATTTGTGCAAACGACAAACTCGAGTGTCACCAGACTGCGAAAAACCAGGAGGGACTTTCTTGTAAACCTCCTCATCAAGCTCACCATGCAGAAAGGCATTATTAACATCCAATTGATGGATATGCCAACCACGGGTAACTGCAACTGCAAGCAGACAACGAACAGTGACCAGTTTGGCCACAGGAGCAAAGGTGTCGTTGTAGTCGATACCCTCAACTTGAGTAAACCCCTTAGCAACGAGACGCGCTTTATAACGCTCAACTGAACCATCTGGATTAAACTTGATTTTGAAAACCCATTTGCACTCAATTGCCCGCTTGCCAGGAGGTAAGAAAACAAGAGACCACGTACCATTGGCCTCTAACGCCGAAATCTCGGCCTGCATGGCCACCCGCCAATGATGATGGCGAACAGCCTGATGAAAATAAAATGGCTCATCAACGACCGATACAGCAGCAGCAAAAGCACGATGAGACGGCGACAAACGATGATAGGAGATGTAGTCATCGAGAGGATAAACAGCTGTGGTCGAATGAGCCTTGCCGGGCAGGTTCACATCATAATCCTTTAAACGTGTAGAGGGGACACGAACTCGGTCACTCTTCCGAGGTTGGGGAGAACGAGATTCCACCACAGGAATAGCCACGACAGGAGGTTCTTCGGCCGAAGTGCCCGACGCATCACCTGGACTAGAGGGCGACATGTTGGCAGGCGTGGCTGAATCAGTGCGCGACGTAGGAGGAGGCGAGCCAGCTGAAGGAGATGCGGGCTCGGCAGCTGTGGTCTGCGGATCATCCGCATTTGGAGGATGGAGAAACTCGGCCAAATCGGCCAAGTCATGATCAAGTGATGGCGGTGCAAACTGAGGCATGGAAACTAGGGTAGGGGTAAGACGCGATGTATTCGCCATATCCCGGTAAGGAAACACTGATTCCAAGAATCGTACATCACGAGAAGTATATATATGACGTTTCTCCAGATCATAAACACGATAGCCACGTTGATTTGATGGATAACCAAGGAAAATACCGGCGCGTCCACGCTCACCAAATTTATGCAAATTATGATGAGTATCCCGGGAGTAAACCAAGCAGCCAAAGCTGCGCAAATGCTCATATGATGGATCTCGATCAAAAAGCAGTTGAAAAGGAGATTTGTTGCCAATGGTGAACAAGGGCATACGGTTGATAAGATAGGCTGCAGTAAGCACACACTCGCCCCAAAACTTTATGGGCAGGTTGGCATGAAAACGCAGGGCACGCGCAGTATCAAGAAGATGTCTATGCTTGCGTTCCACGACACCGTTTTGTTGAGGAGTGTCTGTGCACGAAGTCTGCAGCATAATTCCTTCTTGCTCATAAAAAGAAGTCAACAGATTAGTGGAGAACTCGGGACCATTATCTGCCTGAATGCGACGAACCTGCTTGCCAAACTGTGTGCGAGCAAGGTTGCAGAAAAATAAGAGGAAACGACCAACATCAGACTTATAACGCATTAAGAAGACCCAAACTGCCCGACTATAATCATCCACGATGGTCAAAAAGTAATGAGCTCCGGAAATAGAAGCTGTCTGATAACTGCCCCAAATGTCAACGTGTATGAGCTCAAAACAAGACACTGACTTAATAGTACTGGGTGCAAAGGAGTCTCGTGTCTGTTTTGCTCGAAGACAAGACCGACAAGGTTCTTTATGATGAGCTAAAGAACATGAAATAAATTTCTCCAAAACAGCAAGTTTCGCTGGAGACGGATGACCCAAACGGCTATGCCAAAGCTCCGCATTATCCACAGCCCGTCGAACAGAATGCGCCATAGGATGACCCTGATCAAACAGCCGGAGATAATACAATCCATCCACATGCTTACCCATCCCAATCAGCTTCTTGGAGGGTAAGTCCTGAATGATACAGAAATCACTCAAGAAAATTAATGCCACTGGAAGATCAGTAGTAAGTCGGCTCACAGATAATAGGTTGCACTGAAAATCTGGAACATGCAGTACTCGACGAAGAGGTAAATCAGTAGACAAACTGGCAGTGCCTATACTGTGAACTTTAACCCCACTACCATTAGGAATCTTAACCTGCAAAGTTGGAGATGTATCCAACTCATTATCCAACAACGAAACATCATTAACAATATGCTCATTGCAACCACTGTCAATCACCCAAGCAGAGTTAGGAAGCGATAATGTACCCGCCATATTTGAAGTAGGATCAAACGAGGCAGTGGGCAGTTTCTGGTCAGCAGCTAAAAAGCTCTTCAGCTGGGTAAACTGGGCGACTGTAAGGCCAGGAATTGGACTGTCCCCTGCCTCTACCTGAGCCGCCTGAGGGTTGGATTTCACACCCCGATCATTGCGCCGACGTGGACGCTCCCCCTTGCTGTCATCACGAGGAGGAAAACCAATGAGTTTGTAACATGTTTCCTTAAAATGACCAACCTTGTTGCAATGTGAGCATCTCGGCTTTCCATCCGCATCACGCTCGCCCGGTTGAGAACCCCGATCAGAACGGCGCTCCCCCTGAATCTTGAACGCAGCTGCCTCGGATTTGGGACGCCGACTGTGCGCGATATTTCGCTGCTGCTCATCATTAGTGACCATGCGATAAGCCTCGGCTAATGTCGGTGTTGGTTTCATCGCAAGGATTTGAGACTTTACGGTAGAAAAGGCATCATCTAGGCCCATCAAAAAATCAAAGAGTTGCTCACTCTCTTTGACTGACCGCTGCCGCTGCTTGACATCGCACGTACAGCCATGGCAAGAGCACTCCAAGGAAGGAGCCAAGGAGTGAATTTCGTCCCCATACCCCCGCAATTTAGTGTAGAAGGCTGAGACTGAAGATTTCTCCTGCTGGAGAAGACCAATATTGCGCCGCAATTCGTAGAGCCGAGAGGCGCTACCCTGACCAAATCGAGCTTGAATATCCAGCCATATTTCTCTGGACGTCGAGGCGAACCAGACGCTACTACGAACCTCCTTGGACATGGCGGTTTTCAACCACCCCTTAACCATTGCATCACAATGCTTCCAAGTGTCCCGATCAGCACCCGACTCGGGAATAGGAAAGCTCCCATCAACAAAACCGAGTTTGTTTTTAGCAAGAAGACAATCGGTGATGTCCCCAATCCACTCACCATAATTAACGTCGGTAAGTAATTCCCCAACAAACAATTGACTGGGGTTGTCCGATCGATGGAGATAGAGAGGGGAAGGCGATTGTGAATCATCTGCCGAAGTACCACTCATGATGAACGAAAGAGAACCCTGTGAATCCACTCACAGCTCTGATACCATGTAAAATACGATGATTGCGGAAACGAAAGAACACGAGGATTTACGTGGTTTCCCCGTTCACAACCGAACGGGACTAGTCCACGGAGAGCTCTATGCTCTCAGAGATGTATATTATTTCTTCTTTTCTCTGTTCTTGGTGTGCGGCGCATACAGGGAACCAAAAATAAATAGTCCAGCAAGCTTGGTCACCAAGCAACGTAAAGCAAGAGGTAAAGACCTAGGAAAAAAACAAAAGCAGTCCTCAGGAAATAAGTATGTACAAAAGAGCCTCCAACACGCGGAGGGCTTCATTTGAGTATCAGGGCACAAACAATAATAAAGGAGTTTCAATTCATTAGGAGTATGAGATGGATTGCATCTTCTTTAAGTGCTGTGTACATGCATAGCAATTCATGCTCCCTAAGTGGGCTGAGCATATATTCGGATTAATGTGTGGATCTTAAGTTTAAGGTTCAAATATTTACATGTCAAACAAAGAAAATTAAGACAAAATGTTTATGGTAAATACAATTTAATATCCAAACCTTTCATTTTAAACAATATAATAGCCAAACATTTTCGAAAACAATCTAATATCCAAATCGTCAACTTTCCGTTCGTTTGACCGTTAGTTGACACTTCAAAAAAGCTTTGTTTAGGGGAAATTGTCACAATACAACTTTGTTTTCTTGTTTTGGCATTGCAGATGACTGAATATTTAGATATTCTATACCATCATGGTGGAGTCATGGACTTCTCGGGTTTGGAACTACGATATGTTGGTGGTTTTTCAGAGAAGATATCGATGGATATTGATGAAGTGTTGTATTTCGAACTTTTTTGAAGTGTCAACTAACGGTCAAACAGACAAAAAGTTTACGATTTGGATATTAGATTGTTTTCGAAAAGGTTTGGCTATTATATTGTTTAAAATAAAAGGTTTGGATATTAAATTGTATTTACCCAAATGTTTATCATTAGCTGCATCATATAGAACCAACACCAATTTGTTAAGAAGATTTAGAACATATGAATCAAATGTTATACTCAAAATAATAACCTTAAAGAAAAAAAAGGGTAAATACAATTTAATATCCAAATCTTTCATTTTAAACAATATAATAGCCAAACCTTTTCGAAAACAATTTAATATCCAAATCATCAACTTTTCGTTCGTTTGATCGTTAGTTGACACTTCAAAAAAGTTCGAAATACGACGCTTCATCAATATCCATCGATATCTTCTCTGAAAATCACCAACATATCGTGGTTCCAAACCCGAGAAATCCATGACTCCACCATGATGGTATAGAATATCTAAATATTCAGTCATCTGCAATGCCAAAACAAGAAAACAAAGTTGTATTGTGACAATTTCCCCTAAACAAAGCTTTTTTGAAGTGTCAACCAACGGTCAAACGGACGGAAAGATGACGATTTGGATATTAGATTGTTTTCGAAAAGGTTTGGCTATTATATTGTTTAAAATGAAAGGTTTGGATATTAAATTGATAGAACTTAAGAATTACTACTTTGTAAGCAATCAACTACTCTCTAATGACTGATCCAATGATGAAGTGAGAATGATAAAATCAAAATGAACAATTGTTAGGTATACTTGTTATGAGCCAAACTGGTTCTCAATGTAGTATCAGAGTGTTCGAAGCGAGATCTCATGTTTAAATCATGATGACCTAAAATATTAACAGTTCGTTTAAACATGCAGTATGGTGAGTTTGTGCAAAATTTCAAGTCCATGGGTTGGCCAGTTCTTATTTGAAGGGGGCGTGTAAATGAATTATATGAAATATACATTCGGTCAGTCAATATCTCCCCCAGCAATTTGAGTTATTGAAATCAACTTATTACTGACTTATGTACATTGCTCTGACATCGAATCCATGCGTTAGGTTCAAGTATTCGTGTTAGCAACGGTACTAACGTATGTTTTGCAATCAACTTAATAATAGACAAGAATAGTAGAGCATAATTGAAATATAGGGCAAATTAACAACCATAGAATGTAGCTGATACGATATACTTTCGTGTTCAGTTCCAATAATCAACCATTATAAGGATAATCAAACTTCACAACTACTAGCATGATCATCCATCTTCACGAATTTCTCAAGTATTTCATGATGAACAAAGTAGTCTTGAGAAAGAAGAGAAGATAAAGATTCTGGCCAAAAACAATTCCACACAAACAAAAAGTGAAGGAGAAATGGGTCAAGCGTCGACGACCAATCTCTGATTAAAGTCCAAAGAAGTCAAGTAGCCTATTGCTTTAATTTCTTGACCCATTTAGCAGAGTGAGCCCATTCTTTAACCTAACCTTTCTAGTTGGATCCAAATTTAAGTTAGATTATTATTGGTTGTTCAACGCCACTAAATAAACTTAAAAAGTAAAAGCTATATAATTGGTTTCTTTTTTCTAGAATGTAGATAATTTTTTTTTACGGGAAACCTGGAGTAGATAATTAATTTAACATGTGTGTTATTACTTATTAGGCTACAAATAGGGTCAGCTGCAACCCTAAGTTAACTAGTCGACCACATAACTTATTATTAGAATTTTATTATATTTTGATTTTTAATTTTTTTCTTATGTATCGAAATCTAGAATTGTGAATGAAAGTTAGAATACATTTTTATTTATTAAAAACTCCTTATTGAGCCCACTTGAGATTTTGTTAAAGAGGCTGAATCTTTTATTTGCCATTCTATCTTTTCAATTATTCAATGCCTTCTCCCTTTCTCCACCCTTTTCCCCCCCTCTTTTTTGCTTTCTGTTGTAACCGCAAAAATAAAATAAAGTAAAAACTTTTGTTGAAATCTCTTGATTTAATAAATCCTGACTTTGTTTCTTACTGTTTCCAATCTACTATTTAGGCTTTACACCATTTGATTTGTACGTAGCCCATATTCATGCAAGGATATTTTGGGAGAGATAATTTATTTCTCTGTTTTTATTTCACCAAAGTTAAAATAATATACAAATTAAACAAACATTATAGGTAAGTTCTTTGACTATCTGTATCGTACTCTCCATTGCAGCACTCTTCCAAAATGTTGAAGCATGAATATCAATCTTACGGATTATTGGAAGCTAAATCTTAAATGTCACAAAGTGCAAAAAAGCTTGGTAAAAACGTCAACGATCTGGTTCAACAATACAAACATGTATAAGTTATATCCAATTCATTGACACCAGTTATCACGAATTCACGAGCTAAAAGAAAGAAGATATAAATCACGACCAACAACAACAGCCGCAACAAGAAAAATAGTTGGCGTTGGAACTTGTTGGCTGAAGGCTAGATAATCTATAACTCCAAAGATACAGACTTCAGATTCTCATGTGTTGTCAATAAACGTGTGAGCTGGTGTTGCTCTTTCACCTTTATTTTCTCCTCACGAACGAGAGCTAGCCTAACTGGTGAAATAACACAGGAGCATCGAGAGCTTTTGTGTTTGATTCCCTGCAAAAACGTTCATCCCTTCAGTAGCACCCCTGAGGCAGATGAAGGCCTTGCCCTACAAAGACATTCCAAGACTGCTTGACAGCCATCCTGACTCGCGCGTCTCCTGTTGGGACTTTTAGGCACGAGGGTACACGTACGATAGCCCGAGACCGGGTGACTAGGATTATGATAGAGTCATGAACTACGTTCACTTTCCGTAAAGAATATTTCCACCCTCTACAAGCCTAGGGTTACAGGAAATTTCTTCGTAGGATAAAACTATCACCACTTTAGGTTCCAGGCTTAAGTACCTAAAGCATGCTTAGAAGTTTAGTAGGAAGAAGAATCTGTTTTGGTGTGTCTCACTTTTCATCCACCGAGTCCCTCTATTTATAGAGCATGAAGCTTTGTACCGCTTCATTCCAAGCAATGCATCCTTTGATTTAAAGGTTGCATTTATCCATGGCAACCATTCATGGAGGGACGCCTATTTTAAGGAATAAGAGGGAGGGATATATCCCTCTGTTCATTCATACTCCCACGTGAACAATTAGAGACCATTAATTGGAATTAAATGGAACGGTGGCTTGATTAATTCCAAATCAATCAATCACGTGGAGAAATAAGATTAAAGTTGGTTAATTCAAATTAAATGGAACGGTGGCTTGGTTCATTTATTCAACCGTTCCATATAATTTTCCAACAATCCTCCCCCATTTTAGTGTATTCAACGAATCCACTAAAATTACAACATTCTTCCAATAAAACTTAAGCATAAATGAAAATGTCGTGACGATTGAATTTTCACCTTAGTGTATTACACTTGACGAATACTCGAATACAAAGGGTGTCGGTAACGATTGAACCCATTGACTCATATGAATATTCGAAGATAATATACACTTAAGTTTTCAAAACTTCTAAGCGCCTTGACACTATTACCCGCCATGTGTCCAATCCTTCTCATAAGCGCACACGAAACCAAAGTCCGGGTTTCTTGAAGCGGCTACACTTCATGCTTACATAGGTTGAATCTCTTATTCGTGTACCCGCATAATACACTTTTTCAAAGATTCAATTAAGAAATTTGAACTTCATCCTCCTCTCTCATGCAGGGTAACAAGCACATACCTCGGGATGACAAATTGTGTGCTTCAATTTCTGATAATAAGCTTTCCACATTGAATTCAGCCTCTAACGTTGTATTAGAGGGGAATTGGGTGTCCCATTACCAGAAATTATATGGACTTTAACCCATCCCTTTCACAGACTTGATCACCAAGTCACTAGTTAACCACTTCGTCAAATGATCAACCAAATTATCTCAAGTCCGGTCACATTATATTGACACAATTCCATGACTGATCAATTCACAGATTTTACAGTGCCTAACTCCCACATGACCAGACTTGTCCTTTCACTTGACTATATGCCTTAGCCAAATTAGTATTACTATCACAAAAGATAGTAATATGTGAGATTGGTTTAGGCCATAAATATATGTCATAAACCAAACCTCTCAACAATAATGCCTTTTCTCTAAGAGAAATCAAGGCCACACAAACTTTGATTCAATAGTGAAACTTAGTGATGCAAGTTTGCTTTCTAGAGGTCCAAATTATTGCACCTCTCCCACGCAAGAGGACCCATCTCAATGTTGAAGTATCACCTTTAACATGAGAAATCCAATTAACATCAACAAAACCTTTCCAAAATTGATGGAAAGCCACTATAAGTAAATACAGTGTGCCTTTGACATCTCCTAGTACACGCCTCATTTCATTTCAAATGATGAGAACTAGGATTCATCACGTACCAACTTAATTGTTCTATCGCATATGCGATATCTAGCATCATGTAAATCATGCATACATCGAGCCCTCAATTTAACATGGAATACTCCAGTTGTAAAACTGATTTTCAGTATTAACCATAAGTTCCATACTTGGATCCATTGGGGTCTTGAACTCACTACAATTCCTACTATGGAATTTATGCAAGTACCTTCTCGTGCAGAAAAAATTGAGAGAAGGACTCTTTCTTGTCGTTCCGCTTAATACAATACACAGAATCACATTTGCCTCCCCCATATCCTACATGGAGAATCGAAATAACAACTTTTTATTAAAGTTCACTTATCTTTTATTGGTTCCAAAGATAAGCATGTCTTATACATACAAATGTACGATGACTTCATTACCAGAATCATCATAAATTGTGTACACATTTTGTCTTCTTGGTTTAAAATAACATAAACCACTTGACAAAATAACTTATCTTTGATTGGTCCCAAAGATAAATATGTCATCTACATACAAACACAACGACTCTATTACCAGAATCATCAAACATTGTATATACAATTTTGTCTCCTTGGTTTAACTTAAACCACTTAGACAAAACCACACCATCAAACCACTAGACAAATCCATATTTGTCTAGCACTTCGTAAACATAGAATAGAGAATTAGACAAATTAACCATTGAGTATGTGACCTACCCAAAGGCAATTTTCATTCTTCTATTTCTCCATTTTACGAATCATTTTCCTTCTTCCTCATCTTCGAATCATCCCTCTTCCAAGTTACCTTCCGGATATGGAATACACCATGAGACAAGTACGAAGAAAACCCATCTTCTACTGCCATCGATGAAAAACCCATCATCAAACATTCTCATAATTCCATAGACCGGAACCGGTTTCTTGTAAAGAGCGGTTCGAGCCATCGTACCGGAAAATATTCTTTACGATTGTTGGGACTTTTAGGCACGAGGGTACACGTACGATAGCCCGAGACCGGGTGACTAGGATTATGATAGAGTCATGAACTACGTTCACTTTCCGTAAAGAATATTTCCACCCTCTACAAGCCTAGGGTTACAGGAAATTTCTTCGTAGGATAAAACTATCACCACTTTAGGTTCCAGGCTTAAGTACCTAAAGCATGCTTAGAAGTTTAGTAGGAAGAAGAATCTGTTTTGGTGTGTCTCACTTTTCATCCACCGAGTCCCTCTATTTATAGAGCATGAAGCTTTGTACCGCTTCATTCCAAGCAATGCATCCTTTGATTTAAAGGTTGCATTTATCCATGGCAACCATTCATGGAGGGACGCCTATTTTAAGGAATAAGAGGGAGGGATATATCCCTCTGTTCATTCATACTCCCACGTGAACAATTAGAGACCATTAATTGGAATTAAATGGAACGGTGGCTTGATTAATTCCAAATCAATCAATCACGTGGAGAAATAAGATTAAAGTTGGTTAATTCAAATTAAATGGAACGGTGGCTTGGTTCATTTATTCAACCGTTCCATATAATTTTCCAACATCTCCACGAATCCAACCTTTGGGAAACACCAACTTACTGCCTTGACCAAGTAGCCCAAAGTTTGACCTACATGCAGCATCACAAAATCCCCCCTCCAAAAAAATGTCATAGAGAATCCATGATATATATATATATATATGGTGGCTACTTCGGTACACTCACCTCTAAAAGTGATCATAATACATCAAATTTTGAAATTTAATGGGTAGCATTAGTCTCATATGATGATATAACACAGAATCCCAACTAATCAACCCATTACCCTAACTTATTAACATTCAATTTTGAATCTCCACCCAAAATCCCAAATTGTAAACCCTAACCCTAAATTCTAAACCCTAAATCATTCAAATTAAAGTGAATCTTGAATGATTTTTGTAAAAATTCATGTGGTTCTTGTTCATCATACCACAAGTGATGATTGACATCGTTTTCACATGAATCGCCTGCTCAGAATGACGATTATGAAGCGGGTGCATTGAATGCACCTAAAAAGTGAGTGCACCGAAGACATAACCATATATATATATATATATTGATAAGGGTATAAATTTTTTTTTTTGGTGAAGTACTATTTAACATATTTAAACTTGAGATCTCGAGCTTCAGCGTTAGTGTTATTACCACTTGACCAAGTTCTTGTTGGTAAAAATCTATGATATTACTGTCATAAACCAGTTGGTCCCAGAAGGTTATGTTGGATCTTAAACCACTCTCTAACACGCGGCTTGAGTTCAAGTCCTTAAGTCTCATTTCTTAAGGAAAATCTTAAAGCCTTCCTATTGGCTGATAGTGGATTAGGTAGTTAATGGTGTTAGTAGTTAATAGGTAGTTAAGGGTAAATAGGGTTATGCAAATATAATTAATTAATGATTCTTTTTCTCTCTCCTCTCATGATTTTCTCCATAACCCTCTCTCTACATTATAATTAAAAAGAAATATGTAATTAATTTTGTTTAATATTTAATAAAATCCGAATTTAATATTTTTTTTTCTAAAATGGAAATTTGAAATTTAAAATATATGCCTCTCTCACATCTTGGCAACTTCCGATTAGTATTAAGTATTAACATTTTGTAATGACATTATCAATATTTATAAATTGAATCATCATTAGGGCTTTTCATTGCATGGGTTTGAGATTTTTCGTTGTTAGGTATTCGTTTGTGTTATTATTGATGTTGTTCGACATGTTTTTTAATAATTTTATATGACATTATTAACTTTTTATGTTATGTTTTGTTTGTAACATTAGCAAAAGTGAAATTGTGTTTTCAATTTGTTGGTACTTGAAGTTTATTTACTATTACATCGTATTATCAATTTGGTTCGCAATGATTTATAATCATTTGAAGTGCTATTATCAAAAAAAATTTCCAAGCACAATACAATCATTAGCAAAAAATTTAATCATTTGTAAGATTGCTTATGTTTAGTGATTTGAATTATTAATATTTTTTCGTTTATGTTTGTAACTTTGTCAAATGTTATTATCAAAAAGCATACTTGTTAGATATTCGTTTGTTTATGACATTATCAAAAGTGAATTTACTTTTAATGATATAACTATGGTTATTAATCTTTCAGTCTACGTTAGTAACGTAGTTGGTGTCATTATTAATAGGCGTGTATAAGCATTATCAATGTTTGAAAATAAAATATTAATAATATCTAATAAGGTACTTACCAATCATTAATTAGTTGCTATCATTATCAAAGTTTTTGGATGCATTATCCATTAAACACATGTTACTTATTAATGCGTTTTTAGTACTATTTGACATTAAACATTGCATCTGAATATTATTAATATTTTTATATTACAAAATTTATTAAAAGTTTGATGTCATTTATAATGTTGAATTCGAACATTTTTACATTGATGAATTGTGTTTATTTTAACCGAAATACTTTTCATTATCAATGATTTATTGTATTGTTATTAAAAGTTTGGTGTTGAGGCGTGAATGTTGGTTTGCTTGAGCTAATATTTTTCTGGACAATGTTTGTTTGACTGAATCACACAGGTGCACTATGTCCCAAGTACCCAAGATGTTGAAAATCAGTATTGTGTTCTATGATCATTGAGAATGATAATGTAAAGCAATATTAATTGATCATAAAACGTTAATAATGTCATTAGAAATCATTGGAAGAGGCCATGACTAGATAGTTATAAACATGATGTGAAAATGTGAATCATTAGTACTAAAGATGTTGTAAATCAATGATATTGTTATTCAAACTATTAATAACTATGTTACATAACTTTAATGATTCATTCATAGGCGTTGATGACGAAACTATAAAACAGTAACAATTGATCCAAAATTGTTAGTAATGTAACTGTAAGGAATTGATAAGTATATTGAAGTCATTAATAATGATGATGTATAATAATAACGATTCATTTATAAATGTTGATAATGTCATTGCAAAATGTTAATACTGTATTGCAAGTTGCCACGAAGTGAGAGAGAACATATATTTTTAATTTTCAATTTTCATTTTAAAAAATAAAAAATATTAAGTTCGAATTTATTAAATATTAAATAATAATATTTGATTAAATTAATTTCGAATTTCCTTTTAATTGTAGTGGAGAGAGAGGGTTATGGAGAAGATAAGGGGGAGAGAGAAATAGAATTATTAATGAGTAATATTAATTATATTTTCATAATATCTTATTTATTCCAACTAACTATTAACTACTAACCCCTCATTAACTACCTAATCTAGTATCAGCCAATAAAAATGGTTTAAGAACCTCTTTAAACAATGAAGCTTAAGGACCGGATCCAACCCGCTAACACGCCCCCTCAAACGAAAGTCAACCCATGAGCTTGAAATTTGCATATGTCCACCATACCTTGTGCTTTAATCAACTGTTAATATTGGGGGTCGTGAGGACTTGAACACGTGACCTCAAGGACAAACCAGCTCTGATACGATGTCATAAACCAGTTGGTCTCAATAACTCAAATTGTTGAAAGAAGGTTATGCGGGATCTTAAACCACTCTAACAATTACAATACCGCGACTATTGAGGCGTGAAAGCAAAACAGAGAAACAGAGGGCAAAGTCGGGTGGAGTGTCGAATAAACACGGTTAATGCCCCCATAATGAACTCGTTGAAAGAGTTTTACCATCAAAAGATGCCTGATTAAAGCCCGATTAATTCATTGTTTCAAGTGTCCACTGAAAACAGAAATGAAGTAGCCAGTAGGCATAAACGAGACGTGTTGTTCTTGTGTATACCAAATAAAAACACAGAACTGAATTGCGTAATGCCAAACTCCAAAACAGAGAGAGACAGAGCAAACACTATATATATAAACTCCCTCTGCAGTCACCTTCTCATTGCTCACCCTTTAGTTGCATTGCATTCCTATGCATTACAGCAAAAGGAGCCACAACGCTGAAACAAGAAAACTAAAGAGTCAATCTAATCTATCTCCATTTGATTGGATTCGATGAAAATGCCTGGTTGGTGGTCGTCCAAGTCGTTCGACCAAGCAAAGCCGTATCTTGGAGTGATCTTCATGCAGTTCTGCTCGGCTGGGAGCTCCATCATCTCAAAGTTTGCTCTCAACCAAGGCATGAGCCAGAATGTGTTTGTTGTCTACAGATACGCCATCGCCACTGCTGCGATTGCTCCCTTCGCGTTTTTCGTCGACAGGTTTCTCTCTTCCCCCTTCCTTTCCTTCTATGTTGTAATCGAATCGAACGTTTAAAGTTGCAAACTTTCTGTTGTGGAATGAATGCAAGAAGCTGAAATTTGCAGGAAGGTGAGGCCAAAGATGACACTAGGGATCTTCTTCAAGATAGCACTCCTTGCTTTCCTAGAGTAAGATCAAAGGAAAAGAAATTAAACCCACTCCTTCCCTCCATCCAAATTTTACTCGAATCTCTTGTGTTGACGCCAGAATCTGAACCTGACAGGCCAGTGGTTGATCAGAACTTGTACTACACTGCAATGAAGTACACCACAGCGACATTCGCATCTTCGATGATCAGTATCATGCCTGCCTTTGCATTCCTCATGGCTTGGGCATTGGGGTAAACCAAATTTTCATTACATCATCGCCATTGCTAGGTATCATTAATCAGGGAATTCAGTAATGGATGTTTTTGTCATTTTTTTTTTCAGGCTGGAGAGAGTTAACTTGAGGAAGTTTCACAGCCACGCGAAGATAATGGGCACCATAGTGACAGTTGGTGGAGCCATGGTGATGGCTTCCATTAAAGGGGCTAGGGTTGATCTACCATGGACCAAAGGAGTTCTTGACCATTCTTCTTCTTCTTCGGTTGCGCCAGAGCACCCTATTAAGGGTGCTCTCATGATCGCAATTGGCTGCGTTTGCTGGGCTGGTTTTGTCAATCTCCAAGTACTTATCTTTTCATCAACTCAACTCCATAGTACAAGCTTAATTAGTTCCTCAATGCTTTGTTAATTTCTAAACTGGTTGTGTAGGCAATCACATTGAAATCGTACCCCGGAAAGCTGTCCCTGACGGCTCTAATATGCATGATGGGAGCAATGGAGGGATCGGTTGTGGCAGTTGGTCTGGAGTGGAAGAATCCCTCGGCATGGAAAATTGGTTTCGACACCAAGTTACTAGCTGCATTTTATAGTGTAAGGCCACCAAAGTTGAACAAATTTCTTCCAACCTTCAAAACCATTGTTTTTTTTTTTTTTTTGTGCTCTTCTTTTCTGTAAATAACTCAGTGAATATGATTTGCAGGGGATTATGTCGTCAGGAGTACTGTACTCGATTCAAGGACTGGTGATGCAGAGAAAGGGACCGGTTTTCGTGACGGCTTTCAGCCCTTTGGTCATGGTGATCGTGGCCATCTTGGGTTCCCTTTTCTTGTCTGAGATTCTCTACTTGGGGAGGTAAGTAAGCAAAACAAGCTTTTCTGCGATTTTGCAGTAATGGGTTTTGATTATTTTCTGCAACAGAGTTCATGAAGGTGATAAAGTTTTGATCTTTTTGGTTGGGTGTGTGGGGAACAGGGTATTGGGAGCAGTGGTGATAGTGACAGGATTGTACATGGTGCTGTGGGGAAAGACTGGAGATGACGAGAAAGGCAGCAATGGTGGCAGTATTACAATTAACGACAAATTAGTGGCTGCTGATCATCTCCCCATTGCTGCTGTTGATTCATCAGTGGAAGACACGAATGTAGAGAAGATAGAAAGCAAGCAAAAACATATCAATGGTGGTAATAGTGGGGAAGGGTTTGTTTCCATTGAGCTACCCAAGGTCTGATTTAGAGAAAGGACTGAAAGAAAAAACAGAGGAAGGAAGACAGGGGAGAAGGAGTCCTCTGTTTTGTACTCTGCCTGGGATGGTGGGAGTGAAGTCCCATATTCTCTGCCCCTTTCTCGATTCAGGGGAGCAGTAGGGCTGTTAATGAGTTGAGCTATTTGTGAGCCGCTCGGTGTACAACTCAATAAAAGCTCATTCGGTTAAGCCTTGTTCAGCTCGTGAGACTCATGAACTAGCCCGATTAGGTGGTTTGTTGAGTTCAACTCTTGCATTGTCTCGTTTTGAGCGCATGAGATGTCTCAACATTTTAGGGGCGGACGCACGGAGGTTTACTTAAATTTTGGGAAAACGATTGTTCAACCCACGGTATTAATTTACGTATGGATAAAAAATTTATAATTGGCAATGAGGGATACTCCTGAAAATTGAAAAAAAAATGATTATTCTAATGTCATTTTTTAAATTTGTGTATGGGAATGTAAGTGATAGGTTGGATAATTCAAATCTAGAGCACTATTATTATTGATAAACTTAATTTCCAGTAAACTACAACTCATTTGTTGTTTGATTTTGAACACTGTATCATAGTAATATGTCATTCCCTATTTCTAATTATTTTCAAAACATAGAAATTAAACTAATTTGAACCTACCTTAATTTGTATTGATTTTATGGTTGTACGACAAGTGTTGAAAGATTCTTTCAGCTTTGGATTACATCAAGAACAAGTTTACAAATCGAATATGCGACAGCGATAAGTTCGTGAATGATTGTCTAGTAGAGTATATAGAGACAATATTTTTAACACTGTAAACACCAAGTGTATTCTACAATTATTTCATAATATGAGAACACATAATCGATTTTTAACCTGTACGAGTAAGGTATTTTCTAATTTACAATTTTATTTTTATTAATTATTTTATTTTATTTTATTTTTACAAAATTTATTTTTTAAAAGAGGACACCCCTATGAAAAATTCCTTGGTCCGCCACTGAGCTCGGCTACAACTTATAAGAAAATCGATCTATATCTTATGAGTTGATTTGTTAATGATGCATAGATTTATTAAATTGTATATCTCACATCATATGATGTTTAATACTTTGAGCATGTGAGTAAATATGTTTCATATATGACATAAGATAAGTTAATCACATATATGACATATAAAAATTAAGGTATTTAATATTATAAATTATCTTAGAGTTGAGCTCAAGCCGAACTTTTAATCTTAATGATGAACCAAAATTTAATAAATGAACTGACTCGTGTTCGACTCGACTGAACTCGGTCATAAATGATCTAAGCTCGTGTTCGACTCGACTGAACTCGATCATAATGATCTAAGCTCGTGTTCGATTCATTTATAAACAAAACAAATATAAACAAAACAAAATTCGGTTCGACTCGACTTGCCTCATAAACAACCCGAACTCTATGTAGCCTTTGTCCAATTGTCCCAATGTCCCCATAGAAGGACAGGGCAAAAATCTCAAGCTTTTGGTTTCAGCCGTGACATTTTGGTGGGTTGATCCCTCTAAACACAACCATCCTCTGTTTTTTTTTTTGTCCCCTCTTTGTACTTCTTGGCCAAATTGTTTATTCCTTCTCCCTTCTGATGAAGAGAAGAGGATAGGCGAGGAATTTTACAATGCTATATAGCATTGATGCTATGAGTTTTTGTCTTTATGGTACAACTTAAAGTTGTACCTTTAACGTTATGGTACAACTTCATATTGTACCTATACTATTTTGTAAAAATTCTTTTATGGTACAACTTGAACTTGTACCTTATGTGATGATACAACTTTAAGTTGTAAAGTTGTACCATAACATAAGAGTACAACTTTCTTTATGGTACAACATGAAATTATATATTTAACGTTATAGTACAACTTTAAGTTGTACATTAAAGCACCAATACTTTATAGCATAGTAGAAGTGCTCGATGAAAGGCATGGTATTGCAAATATATTCTCGCCTATGAATCTTGTACTCGCACTTGAGATGAATTCACTTCGTATTTGGTAGATTGCTAGTTGCTATCTTCATGTTATGTTATGTTGCAAACGTGATATCTTCTAGTGTTGAATATAAAGCAATATAGGTTAGTGGAAGGTTTACATCCAATTCTTTTATGCTTTTCCCGATTTGGTGATCTAACTTTGTTATGTGATGATGATTCATCACACATAACCATCGGCTCATCAAAGACAAATTGCTTAGTCCAAATGGAAGTCCAAATGAATTGGCAAGTCCAAATAGAAATGTGTAAAGGCTTGTTTTAAAAATAGAAACTAGTTAGTTGGAGTAAAACGAGTCACACATGACAAATAACGAGTATTATACCGTTGTTTAACTCTTGAAAATTGTTTATTCGCAACCATGAGATTATACAAGGCAATCGGTCGACCATGAGAAGGAGAAGACTAGAATCTAAAAGAAGGTGAAAAGTTAAGACTAGTATTAAGTAACAATACCCAAATAAACTGTGACAAAAATTGTCAATAAGGTTAACTTTTATTGTAGATTAGTCTATTATTAACCATCTAGCAAAAAGTTATATCAAAATCTTATAATTTATTAATATTTCCAAAGAGATTGCTGATCGATATTGAGTAAAGTAATTTTCACACAAAAATATTTGGGGTAAAAATTGCAAGTTTGGTCACTGGGATTGTTAAAAACGTTCATATTTAGTCACTATAAATATTGAATTTTGTTTGTGGTCACTAAATTAATTAAAAGGTTCAAATTTAGTCACTCTCCGTTAACTTCTGTTAGTCTCTGTTAACTTCCGTTAGTCTCCGTTAATAGCGTCTGTTTTTTTGTTGACGTGGCTAACATAATCCCCCTAATCAGCTTAAATCAACCCGTCATGTTATCAGTACTTGCCACGTCATTACAACAACAAAGCAACAAAATACAATTAAATTGAAAGAAAACCAAAAAACAAAATAGTGTTTCTAGATCCCTTCCTTCCGCCGTTGTCCTCAATCGTCATCTTCATCCCATTGTTTCTTCTTTCCTCCGGCGCAGGCGATCAAAGGGGGAGGTTTGGATCCAGCTAAACCAATCTTCAAGAGCGCATAGAGGATGCAAACCCTGCCAGTCGAGAGAACAGCGATGCAATTGCTTTAGAGGCGCAATTGCTTTCAGGAACTGATAAAAAACGTAAAATCGTCAATCAGCAAACACTCCCTGGGAGATTACCTTGAAACATTGTCATTCTCTGATTCTATGAACACCTTGCAATTTTGGGCCCCACCACATGATAAATAGCTCTGGTTCCGTGATGGATTCTGTTAGCCACGTCAGCAAAAATTGACGCCGTTAACGGAGACTAACGGAAGTTAACAGAGAGTGACTAAACTTGAACCATTTAATTAATTTTAGTGACCATGAATATAATTAAATATTTCTAATGACTAAATATGAACGTTTTTAACAATCCTAATGACCAACCTTACAATTTACCCAAAATATTTGTCTCATGGAATGATACTATGCTCACTACGCATTTGAGGCCCGCTTTATTACAGACGTTCATTTATGAAGGCTCGATCGATGAAAGCCCACATTGGGAGAAGGCAGGCTGGTAAGAGCAGGCCCATACTAGGCGCCCAAAGGATCACATTCACAAGGCAACCCCTCTCGGAGATATTTTTTGGTGTGCGGGACAAAATGGCTGATAGAATTTTCATAAAAAAGAAAACACCTAATAGGATTAACGGCTTAAATGGGTAGTATTTGAATCTTTTTGTGTCATACCTACTTTTACAATCTAAATTTATGTTTTGGAGGAATAGAGGAGAGAGCCGAGTTGCTGATTTTGAACAGATCTAGCTTTAAAGAGGGTTCATTGCCTGTGAGATATGTGGGTGTCCCACTTCAATCTGGTTCATTGACTAGTGCAGATTGAAGTCTACTCATTGACAAGTTGACTAGTATCTCACCCTACTAAGCTAACCTACGCAGGAAAGCTGTTGTTAATCGCAAGTTTTTAAGTTTTAAAGCGCAGTTTTTAACTACGTAAGTTATAAAAATTAAGATTTTGTGTAGAAGCGTTTAAGTGTCCTAGAAACGTAAAATCGCAAGTTTTTAAGTTTTAAAGCGCGATTTTGACTACATTGGGGTGAGATATATTGGGGGGCTAATAAGCTAACCTACGCAGGAAAGCTGTTGTTAATCTCTTCAGTTCTCTACTCTATCACTGATCAATACCGGATGACAATTATCGTTTTGCGCCAAAACAAGTTCTTGCTAGTATTCAGAAGATCTGTTCTGACTTCCTGTGGTATGGTGAGGGGACTGGTAAAGCAAAAGTCAGTTGGATTGCAATTTGCTTGCGTAAGAAGGAAGGTGGATTAGGAGTTTAGGACTAAGGGATTTGAAAACATGGAATATAGCCTGTGTTGGTAGAATAGAATGCTAGGGATGCTTTTCATGTGTGGAGGCTTGTTCTGGGTTGCTTGGATTGAGAAGCACAGGCCGAGAGGGAGGTCACAAAGGATGATTCCGGAAACACAAACAGGTTCTTGGCTATGGAGGAAGCTCAAGCATGAAGTTAACTTCCATTGTGCGGAAATACTGAGTTCTTCCATGTATTGAGTAATTATCCAGTATACTTTTATGCTTTGTATAATGTTAGCAATGAGCTTAGTGGTTAAGAGTTAGAGTGTTAAGAGTGTAGTTAGCAAGAAGTGTTCTTTGGGTTCTGTTGTATGGTTGGAGTAATTGCAAATTGCAGTTGTTTTCGAGATGCTTGTTTTATCAAGTTGTGCTAATAAAGAGATAACAATTATTGGAAAAAATAATTATGCTAAAAAGGAAGATTATGCTCAATATTCATTTTTAAAAAAATGGTAATGTTTTATTTTTCATCCAAATATTTTTCAGATTCTTTTATATTATCCAAACCTATTAAAATGCTATTAATTAGCCAAATCTTTCGTAATGCATCAAAATATTAGCCATTATTACGGTATCGTTAATAATTTTGTAACTCTTTTCTTAGTTAAAATGCTAAAATTTTGGAATGTTGACCTTCAAGTATCTCTTTCAAGTCAGTATCATGTTGCCAAGTCAATATTACTAACAAAATTGTTATATGGAAGTTAACATTTGACTAATTTTTAGTATTTCGATAGGTTTGGCTAATAAAAAAGAATCCAAAAAAAATTTGGCTAATAAATAGTCATTACCCTAAAAAAAAAAAAAACAACAAATAAATTTTGGGTTGGGAGGCAAGTTCGTTCTTCAGTTTAGCATTATTTCCCCTAGTTTTAAACATTATTAATTAGAATAATCTATTGTATATGTGCATTCTACCATTAGATTGATTTGGAGTGTTTTAGTAACACATAACCAAAAATGTTCCGGTTTGATCGATCCCAATCTATTTCATGAAAACTGTCACTATTTAAGGAATGAATTCCATAAAAAAAATCAAGTGTAGGGCTTTCTTATTCTCTTGGATTTTTTCCTCATAAAAGTAAACATTATTTGTGAGATACATGTCATATCATCGATCGGCATTATTTCCTTTAGGGTATTTTGGTCGATAGAATAATTGTATTATTTGACGGAACACGTTACTTAGGTGACCTAAGTTTCTGTAACAGCTGGACAATAGCTGACAGAGTGACGTGTACAAGAGGAGAACTATAAATAGTGAGAGAGATGTAGATGATGGGGCATTCTTGATCTTTTGACCAATCTGTATCTCAGTAGTTACTTTACCAAATTAGTTAGCTCAATAAAAGAAGTCTCTATCTTCTCTCCCAATTCTTCCATTCATTCCTTCCTTCTTCTCCATATCGCCAGATTCCTTAAGCACGATCCTTACAGTTTCCCCCATATACAGTGATCCCACAAACCCTAGCAAATTTCCCAATAATTCAGACTTAATTTGCCCTAAAATACCCGGCACAAGTAAAGAAATCATTTCTAGGTAATAGTACAATTCTTCTATGTGTGGTTAACACTTTTCCAATTTATCTATTATCTTCCTTTCCTGTAAATAGAAATCTTTCGTCCATTGAGATAATGGCAAGAACATTGAAAATTATTCTTTGAAACTTTACTTGCATTACTGTATTCACCTTTTAATTACAATCTTTACTTTTTTTTTATCTTTAATTACCTACCAATCTACGTATATTACTTTCACGAGTCTCTAACTTAAAGTAGAGATATAATTAAGAGTGGCAAGATAATTAAGAGAGCAGGGTTAGTAAGTTAATTCGTCTAGAATCTAGATAGAGATACGTGGATCCGAGTGTATATGTAGCTTTAATTAATTTATATAGAAAGCGTGTTATTATGAAGCTGAGATGGATTGCAATTCTGCTGCGGAATAACTTAAAAATGGTTAAGCACGAATTTGAGAGTAAGAGAACAAGGTTTAGAGAGTGAGAGGGAAATGGCCCAATGGGACGTTACCTAATTATGTCAGATGATGATATAGCTTGGCCACAATCTTAGTTATTACATTATTGGCAATAATATCCTGATTTGGCAAAGTAATGGGAAATTGTATAAATCTTGAGCAAAGTAATAGCCGCCTTCATATTTGGAAAAAATTGTAAAACGAAGAACCATTTATCCATATATTATTGAGTAATGTATCCAGCTAAATTATTTTTATTGTGTATAAAATTTATTCTATTACATAAACGTACGGTATTCTAATCATATAGAGGGTTAATAAATTTTTTCCAAATCTTATGTGTGTCCCGTGACAGAGCCAAATGGGTTGACTCCGTCACTGATTGTCATGCTCATATGGGTATTGAGTCGGTCGGACCCAAATGAACCTATATGCACTATTAATGATTTTAAGTTGGATTTGAATTAAATTTGGGTTAATTCATTTGGATAGACCCTAATAGGTCTAATTGGGTCCACATACTTGTATAAAAAAAGTCAACCATTTGATTAACCATACCTTCAACCCAATCACAACTTTAATGCAGGGCCGTCCCATGATATTCGGAGGCCCTGTTCGAAAATTTAAAATGCGGCCCTAAAATTTTTTCTCCACAAATTTATTAAAAATAAAAATTATTAAATAATTATAAAAAAATACATATTCTCGGAAAATGATTACAAAAGGAATAAATGATCACGTTTCTAGTTTGACGAAGAAACCAAAACCAAATTCCCAGGGCTGTCTAATGCTTCGTGGCGGCCTTGTTCCAAAATTGAGACGTGGTCTAAATTGACTTAACTATAATAAAACTAAAATGACTGTAATATCTTTCTACATAATTTAAAATAAAATTAGGGTAATCTCTATTTTTTATCCAAACCTTTTTCAGATTCTTTTATATTATCCAAACCTATTAAAAATTTATTAATTAGCCAAATCTTTCATAATGCACCAAAATATTAGTCATTTTTATGTTATTGTTAATAATTCTGTAAATCTTTTCTTAGTTAAAATACTAAAATTTTGGAATCTTGACCTTCATGTGTCTCTTCCAAGTCAGTATCATGTTGTCAAGTCAATATTACTAACAAAAATGCTAACCGAAAGTTAACATTCGGCTAATTTTTAGTATTTCTATAGGTTTGGATATTATAAAAGAATCTGAAAAAGGTCTGGATAAAAAATAGACGTTACCCATAAAATTATCTATTATCTTTCTTATTTTCGTAGTCTTCATGATATCATTTTTAATTGTTATTATAGCTAAAATTATCTATTAAAACCGTCGTCATATTCATAATCAATCAATCATATACTAAAAATACAATCTATAATGTACGATCGGTAACTACCGGATCTAAGTGGAGGCCCCTAGTATTCGGAGGCCCTGTGCCGGAGGGCGGGCCAGCACACCCTCTAGGCCGGCCCTGCTTTAATGGAGGTGTAACCACCTTTCTGCTTGTTTCATACAAATAAAAAAAAGACATTTCGCATTAAAATCGGGTGTCCATTTTTTTTCCACCCAATATTATAAGTCCAATTTAGACCTACAAAAATTGAGTATGAAGCTGCTTCAAAAGTAAAATTGTCCAAACTCGATTCGCGACCTGCAATAAGTTGAGTTTGAGTAATTCTTAGATGTTTTTTTTTTTTTTTTTTGCATCCCTAATGGAACGTTAACTAATTATGTGAATCTTACTTTGATTAACAGCCTCATATTTTTATCCACTCATCAAATGATGACAAAGCTTTGGCCAGAACCTTAGTTTATTAGTTCATTATTGGCAACAATATCTCGATTTGGCGCACGATTGGTCAGATGGGTGGTTCTATTGTGAATAGAGTCAAAACATATAGTTTAAACAAAGTAATGGGAATTTGTCACCATGCACTGATGAGAATGACCTATTCAGTTCAGACACAGAGATTATCGATCTTCACTTAATTATTGGTGGGAAAGATACCGTTAATCATAGTACTGTGTCCTAATAAAACTACTCATCATGAATCTGAATTCATTAAATGATCAAATGGTGGATTATTGGGGGGTAAACTACCTAGTTTTCTCTTCATAAGTACTATAGCTTTCGGAACTGATTGAGGGGTCTCGTCTTCGAATTCTTGCTACCTTTACTGTTAGCGTAATTGATTCAAGTATTCAAAAGAGGATTCTAACTAAACAATAAAAAATGATACTTTTCATAAGTCCAAATGGTTTTTGTACAATAAGAAAAGTAGAAGGACCAATTATGAAATTTAGAAAACGCAATATTTCAAAAATATTCTGTCAACTTTAACGGAATGCACTTAGCAGTAAACTTAAGTGATACCGGGTACACATATAATAGAGTTCAGTGGTACCCGACGCTCTATTCAAATTTAAGTGGTATGCCAACCCCAATTCTCAAACTTAAGTGGCACGCGAGGTATTTTACCCTGATCGATCATCTTCCACCAACTTAAACATAGATGGACGCGCGAACTCTCGCGACATTTTGAGATTATTCTCTCTCTCTCTTTCTCTTGATTGGATAGTTAGTGCTATACACCAGATTTATTCTTCATCCCCTTGATAAAATGGGATCTGCTAGCTAAAATCTCACTGGGTAGGCTGGTCAACTTATTGGTAATTTCCAACTCCAAGGATGCTAATATTGCTGTAGCTTCACCTTTCCATGAAAGAAATTAATAAACAGAACTATACATATATACACAGGAAACAAGCAACAGCTAGCAAGAATCAATCTACATATATAATATGGCATGCATGCAATGCATCACATTATGCTCAGGTTTTGATTTGATTTGAAGTTCTCTTCATAAAGGCAGTGTTTTGGGAGATGGATAAATAACAGTAGTATATCCACCAAGGAAAAAGTCGATCCATTTCTGCAGATGGAAAGATGATGATCGGATTAGGCAGGCTGGGAGGGAACTAGTACTGCAACTTTCAAGTTGATGACATGATCAACTGCATGTAACATAAGGGATCGGAATCGGATAATAGAAAGAAAGAAGTAAGCGCGCATCAATCGAGGGGTTCTCTCCTTTTCTGGGCTAATTAAGTTCCAAAGAATCAAATGAGGCAAATAATAATCTGCAGGAAAAACGAAATCGCATGTCGACAGAAGCAAGCTGCAGATGCTCCAAGCCATGATTTTGATTGACGCTGATCGAGCGAGCTAGCTTATATGTTGTAGTTCAATTGAGGGACAATCTCAAACGAAAACCACTGATAAAGGGCTTGAAGTTTACATAGATGTAAATACCATGTGTTTAACAAATTGGAGTCGTAGGGATTCGAATACAAAATCTCTCGGTAAGGTTCTGATACCATATAAAAAAACAGGTTAATCCCAATAACTCAACATTCAATAATAAATGTTGTACCACATACTAACTATTGCAATCTTGGTTCTTGTTTTGGTTGGTTTGAGGTGGGCAAAGTGTGTGTCCACTAGCTTGCCAAATGGTAGAGGTGGAAACGGTGAGGTCCGGATCTACCAGACCATATATACGTTTGGTGGTCCAGACCGAGAGACGGTAGCACAGATCATGGACCAGATCATATACTATACGGTCCAGACCAGACCACACCTGTGCAGTGTGATCCGGTAAGGTCTGGACCAGGCAGATCATATTAAAAAAATCACTCTTATTCCGCACTCCAACCCTTCCCCGTTATCTATAAAAATAAAAAATTATAGTGACCAATGTGCTAGTGATACAAAAATTTAGTGATCGTAATTAAAATGGGAAGAAATATATGAGGAGAGAAATGGGCTTTTTCAATTTTCAAACTCTCTTTCCAATCTTCACGGCTCTATCCAGTATCCATTAAGAGAACACACATCAAATAGCCTTGTTTCTCTCTTCCTCTTTATGCTACTGCTTCTCTCCCTCTCTCAGGTGATCCAGAAGATTTTCATGGCCGATCACCGTCGTGATGACGTTGAGGTTGTTTTGAACGAATAAGATGGTCCATTATCTCTCAATTATTTTCCTTATCTGATCGAGATGAATGAATTTTTTCTAATGTTTATGGTTTTTGTGTGGTTCTTTGATAAGGAAAGCGATCATATGGGCAATATGTTGGCTCTCAATTGGAAGAAGAATCAACTAACTAAGTTCTTCATACAGAAATGGAGGTTTAATTTAGTGTTATTTTGGCCTCAGTTAGTAGAGAGTGTGTCGTGGTTTGTTACGGTTTACTGCGGTAGACCGCGGTCCAGACCACTTCAGACCACACACTAAAGAAGGAGACCACAAACCACACCAAACCATAGTTCTGGTCTCACGGTCCAGACCAAACAATACGATACGGTCTAGACCGCGGTTTCCCATACGGGTTGGTCTAGATTCCCAGCCCTACCAAATGGGAACAGAAGAAAGTCATTCTTGTGGTTTGCCTTATTAAAATCGAGCCGAACTCATCGATTGGACCGATAAAACCACGATTCGACCATCAGAGATATCATTTATTTAATAACCACCTACGTTGAACGACCGATCGAAAGACGAATTGAGCAGTTAACCATCAGAACCCGAACGAATTGGACAACCGACTCAAAATAGTTATGTAGTTGGTACTCTAGAATCTAGATAGAGATACGTGGATCCAAGTGTATATGTAGCTTTCTATATAAAGCGTTGTTATTATGAGGCTGACATGGATAACAGTGTGGCTGTGCAATTGCTTAAAAATGATTAACCACCAATGAGAGATGAAAACAAGGTTTTGGACATAGAGGGTAATGGGGCTAATGGGACTAATGGGACTTGAGCTAATTAATATGTGAATCTTACTTTAATTAACAGCCTCAAGTTTTGTATCCACTCAAATGATGATATAGCTTGGCCACAACCTTAGTTTATTAATTAGTTTACGATTGGCAATAAGAATATCTTGATTTGGCTCACGATTAGTCTAATGGTGGTGTTCTCTGTTGAATATGTAGGGGGCATTTCGATGGATCAAGTCAAAACATAGTTTAAACATGGTAATGGGAAATTGTCACCATGCACTAATGATTGAGAATTACTTAGTTATTCGGAGACAAATTGAGAGAGTTGCTCCATCTCGATCCATCTTCACTTATTGGTGGGAAGGTGTTACGATGAAACAAACGTGTTTTGTGTTTTGAAAATTTTTTGCATGCACATTTTGACATTTATCGTACGTTTGTGGCACTACATTTGTACTTTGCCCCATCGACATGACCCGTAAAAATTGTTGGAAAGATTAAATCAATCATTCGTAATGTTTACAAATCATCTATTACGATTTACAAGCTATTGAAGAACTATTTAGACATAACTATGGTGTATTTAGGGGTCGTTTGGAAGTTGCGAATGTTAAATCGTTGCATTGTAATGAATCATCATAATATAAATGCATGTATTTATAAAACGGATGCATTTTAATAATACATTGTTTGGTTGTTGAGATTCTACTTTATGCATTGATTTACATAAAATTACTTTTATGGAAAAATGTCACATTTACCCTTAACTTGTAGAATAAGGCTAAAACTATTGGGGATATAAATGGAAAGAAAAAGTTGACACAAATCTAAAACTAACAATCACAACAATCACAACTTTTAGTTGAGATTGTATAATGCATCATTTTTTGTGATTGATGGTGGGACCTACCTAAAACAATGCATGCATTGTTTAACACTTTGGCACTTCCAAACATTGTATTATGCACAATACATGTATTCAACAAACACAACTCTAACAATCACAACTTTCAAACGACCCCTTAATATTCGTGCACTTGAAACTAAGGATTATCATAAATCATGCATATTTTCAATGTAATCTAACTTGTAAATCATTAACAAATACTACTTTAAATTAATAACAATAAGATTAGCAATTAAAATTTCTATCTTTAGCATATATTATTATTATTATTCTTCTTCTTTTTTAATCCAAAGCCAAGATAGGTCCGGATCCACCCTCTTTCCCTCTGCCTCTGCCACTGCTGTATGTACCTATTGAGTCTTTGGAATTGATTCAGGTCAAAGTCTCCTGTTCAAACCCTTATTGCTCTCAATATATATCAACGTTCAACGGTTGATTTAAGCACATAATATGAGAGATGATATGTGCAAACTCCAACTTCATGTATTGACTCTTATTTGAGAAGCATGCATATTATAAGAAATGATAAAAGATTAGGACACCTTCCAACAACTCGATTTAATTACTAGGATAAACTGACTCCCAACATGTTGAGCTTATTCTTTTTCTCTTCATTGGATAGGATGTGCCATATATCAGATTTGTTCTTCATCACCTGATAAAATGGGATCATCAGCTAGCTAAAATCCCTTTGAGAGATGCACAGCTTAATTCCATTGTTCCATATGCCTTGATCATGTCTTGGTAATTTCCAAGGATTTTCATATCTCTTCACAAAAACCACCAAAAAAAAAACAAACAAGGATATTGACGATCGATGCTAATTGTTCCATGAAAGAAACAGCTTGAAGCCAAAACTATACAGGAAGCAAGCAACAGCAGGAATCAATGGCATGCATGCATCGATGCTCAGCTTTGATTTGATTTATTGTTCCTAACATGCTAGGGGTGGCTATACGGTCCGGTCCGGTTAAATTGGTCCAAATTGATCCGGTCCAGTCTGGTTTTTTTGAAAATATAAGGACCGAAGATTGGATTGGATACAGTCCGGTCTTGATCCGGTCCGGTCTTGACCCGGTCCGGTCCCAATTCGGTCTTGATTTTATATTGAGATTGTGGGAATTTGAGTGGCCTAAGGCCTGAAAGGGTGAGGAGTTGGTTAAGTTTTGTACTAAGTGCAAAGGTTTGTGACCGTTTATGCAAATTAACCTTAAGTTTTGGGTGTTGAGCTCTCTTATCCGGTCTTTATCCGGTTTTTTATCTCAAATCTAAGCCCAAAGATTGGATTGGATTGTTTACTATCCGGTCCTGGTCCGGTCTCGATCCGGGTTATACGGTCCGGTTTCCGGTTTTTCATCCGGTCCCGATCCAAATAGCCAGCCCTATAACATGCATATGGTTGTATACAACTCACATAGATGGTTGAATATATACTTGATCCAAAAAGTTGCCATATTTGACTAAAATCAAAACTAACAATCATATACGTAAACACCAATTCATAAATAAATCAAAACCATACACGTAAATGGTATATAACAACAATACCATGCTTTTTAAAGTATTTTCATGACAAAAATAGGAAGAGAAAGCCATCACAACCCAAGACAATTACTGCATTAAATACACAAGCTAAACAAAAATAGAATTTGAAGAAAAGATTAGGAATGACAATGGGCAGGTCCGGGACGGGTTTCTTGGTACCCAGACATGTCTCGTGACGACAGGTCGGGTCCAGGTCAGGTAATTTATTACGGGTCCCAGGTCGTGACAGATCGACCCAATGGGTATGCAATTTATATGAAAAGCAGTAGAAATATTCGTTATTTTTATTATAAGACCAAGAAAACAAACAATATTATGATAAATGTAGTTAAGTTATTAGAGAAATTGAGGTTTTCACTGATTTACAACCTTATTATAGCTACATTATGATGTAATAAAAGAAAAATCCTAAGTAGTATGACTAAGATTAAATGTAATTTAGGCAAGAACGGGTCGAGAATAGGGCGGGTCAGGACAGTCGGGTCGATGAGAGTACCCATGCCCGACCCGCCCTGCCTACGGGGCGGGTCGGACCCGCCTCAAAGCAGGCCAAACAGATCGGGTAAAACGGATCAGATCGAAATTGTCATCCCTAGAAAAGATAAAAGTCTGCACAGAGATAGTCTAAAATGATAAAATCCAAAAAAAAACAAATATGGAGAACAATTTTCCAAACATGCGAGTGAACCATCACCCCAAAAAAACCCTCTAGTATATGCTCCGAAATTTTGTACTCGCTTAAGCTCTCTTAGCAACAAACATGTATACCCATTAACACTAGAACATTCTGTAACCAAATAATACACCAATTTCACGATAATTACTTACAAATCACCATTCCCAAAGTCATCCCAAAACTTATTATCGATATATATATGTCTAATCATTAAGGTTGTAGTGTTTGGGAAATGGATAAAGTGGACCTGTTCTGCAGATGGAAAAGTTGATGAGGAAAATTAGGCAGGCTGGGAAACCACTGCAACTTCAAGATGATGACATCAACTGCATATAATATTAATAAGGGATCGGAATCAGATAATAGTAGTTAAGATAACAGTAGCGCATTAATTTGCAGAGAATATGTGAAAGGAAGAAGTAAGCGCGCATCAATCAAACGTTTCATTTCATGGGGTTCTTTTCTGGGCTAAATTCCTACGAACCGAATGAGGCAAAAAAAGAAAACTGCAGGAAAAACGAAATCGCAAGTCGAAAGAAGGCTAGATGCTCCATACCACGATTGGATTGATGCGGATCGAGCTACGACGTTGTAGTGCAAGTTGGGGAGGGATATGGTGGACAGTGTTTAGCGGTATGAAACGAATGAATCATGACTTCAACATAAAAAAAAAAATCATACCGCTGACTCGACTAGTCAAATTCGCGTTTTAAAATTTAAAAGCTTACGCGAGAATGCTTCTTCATAGAATCGCGCTTTTCACTTAAAATTTTAGTCAAAATCTACGCTTAAAAGCTTACATCTTTACGCTACTAGGTCACTTAGACGCTTCTACATAGAATCGCGATTTTGACTGCATTGCCGCTGATGACTATTCCGGTACGGTTTTACAATCCTTGTATCTAGGTGACACCAATATACTACACTTCATTTGCTCAAATGATTCAAACATAATAAATAATAATTATAACCTGAAATTAAATCCCAATTACATTCCAATTCCCCAATTTTTCTTTCAAACCCTAAAACCTAGTAAGTTTAATTGGATACCCTTAAAATTGCCATGTCTCGTTTAATACCAAAATTCGCATTCGAATATTACACAAAAATTTGTGATTAATCTTCTACTAACAACTCGAGTTATTCTATTCTTTTTATTGGTTGGAGTGGCCAACATAGAAAATGAGAACCCCAAAAGAATCCATCCCTCTGCAGAGACAGAGAAGCGAGTTATAGAGCTAGAAGAGATCGAATTGTGCAGCTTCCATCAAACGTCTTCTCTCAATATCTGCATCATGAAGTAAAATTCCTATTGAGAAATACGCTGGCCAACCAGAACCCCCGCCGGCCAGCCGCATCAGCAACCACTTGGCTTTTGCTTTTCTCATCGAATTCTAAGCTACATTAGCTAGTGGAAGTGGAGTTAGATATTACACATAACAAAAAAATGCCACACCTGGATGATATTTGTCTATTAAGGTCCCTCAAAACTAGTGCATTTGCTATTTGATGAGTCTCTTAAATTTAGGAATGACAAATGGTTCGATTTTTTGGGTAATTTGTTCCAATTGTCACGACTTAAATGGGTTTGGGTTGGGTTCAATTTGGGTTAACATATTTTGTTCATACCCAAATGACTATTTGAGTGCATATGATTGTACACACACAAAAAAACAATATCGGTCATCTCATTAATTAACTGCCTTCAATCCAATTATATCTTTAATGTTAGTGTTTCCACCTTTCTGTTTGTTTCATAAATAAAAAGACAAAAATTGCATTAGAATCGAATACTCATTTTCTTTTGGATATCCAATAATATGAGTTCAATTCAGACGAGACTAAAATAGTTGGATATAGGTCTGCCCAAAACTAAAATTACGCAAAATTGATTTTGACCCATAATATATTGGATTTCGAGAAGTACCCAAATAATGGGTCTTTTTTGCCATCCCCATTCAAATTTGCAGCCACCTATTCGCTCTCGAAATTGTGGATGCATGTGGGTGGATAGGGATCTAAACCAGATCAAACCATGATGATCTGGTCTGGTCCAAAATCGGATCAAACCATGATGATCGCAATCCACGACGGTATATTGTGATAATATTATAATGACTTTGAATCAATGGAACATCAGCCTAAGCCATGAATCTAATCCTCCCAATCTTCTCCACTACATATGTACCTCTCTCATTACTACATATTTATTTAACTAATTTGATTTCAGACACTATCTCATAATAGTAACACAAATATTCATTTGTGGGGGGTAAACAACTTATGAGCTCATCTTTGCTTTTCACTTTTAACTCTGGATTAGGGAAAGAAAACTGGTTTTCCTGATGCTTTTGTTAACACTAATGGAAAAATGTCCATATGGATCACAGATAGTTAACTTGATTTAATTAGATAAGGGTAGTGGTAATGTTCTAATCAACCCAAACAAAGCCGTGTTGGCAATGTTCTAATCAATGCCAAAACAAACCTCAAAAGAAAAGAAAAAACCAAAAAACCCACTAGAAAACTTGTTCTATATAAACCTCCCTCTACTTGCTTCTTTTACTCACCAGCTTCTACTTCAATTACACTAGAGAGATAGAGACTAGAGGGCAGAAGCTATAGTACCTTTTGCCACAAGTCACCACCGTTTCCTTCAAAATGGAGTGCTGGTCATCAAAGTTCTGCAACCAAGCAAGGCCATTTCTGGCTGTGATCTTCATGCAGTTTGGGTATGCTGGTATGTCCATCATCTCCAAGTTTGCTCTCGACCGAGGAATGAGCCAACACGTCCTCGTTGTCTATCGACATGCAATCGCCACTGCTGTTATTGCCCCCTTTGCTCTAATCTTTGACAGGTTATTATATACCCACTTCATCTTCTCATCTATACTGTAGTTTGTTACTTGTGCCAGCTTTATTTCTTCATGAGGAAGCTAACAAATGAAACATTTGGTGGAATGACAGGAAGGTGAGGCCTAAGTTGACTTGGGGGATCTTCTTCAAGGTTGCACTCCTTGGCTTGTTGGAGTAAGATCATCAATAACAGCAACCCCTTTTATCTTACTTTCTTTACTCAAACCAGTAATTCGCTAACCTCAAAGCGCGTATTAATTAATCGTGTTAATTACAGGCCAACGATCGATCAGAACTTGTACTATACAGGCATGAAGTATACATCTGCAACATTTGCTGCTGCTATGGTCAATGTTGTCCCTGCCTTTGCATTCCTCATGGCTTGGGCCCTGAGGTAAGAAAAACAAGATGATAACTGGGTTTCTTTTATGAATACTATATGTGCATTGTGACACTTCTGCCACTGTGGTTAATAATGGGGTTTTTGTTATTGTTATGTACTCACAGGCTTGAGTCAGTTAACCTGAAGAAGGTGCACAGCCAGGCAAAAATCCTGGGCACAATAGTGACAGTTGGAGGAGCCATGTTGATGACCTTGATTAAAGGTGCTAGGGTGGATCTGCCATGGACTGAAGGGGTTCAAGCCGCCACGACTTCAGCAGCTGCTCAGGATCCTGTCAAGGGTGCAATTATGCTAGCCATTGGCTGCATTTCCTGGGCTGGTTTTGTCATTCTTCAGACAATCACTTTGAAATCGTACCCGGCTGAGCTCTCATTAACAGCTTTGATCTGCATGATGGGAACGATCGAGGGCTCGGTTTTGGCCATTGGGATGGAATGGGGGAACCCTTCTGCTTGGGCCATTGGCTTAGACACCAAGTTATTAGCTGCTGCTTATAGTGTGAGTCCCAAATGCCAAATTCTGTACATTGAAGCTGTTAAGGAACTTTGTTCAGATTACTTACTTAGTTACTTTCTACCAAATGTTGTGTCAATGCAGGGAGTGATATGTTCAGGAATGGCATACTACATACAGGGAATGGTGTTGAAGACCAAGGGTCCGGTTTTCGTGACAGCGTTCAGCCCTCTGAGCATGGTGATAGTCACAATCTTGGGTTCGATTTTCTTATCCGAGATTCTGTACATGGGAAGGATCCTGGGGACGATAGTTATAGTTTTAGGATTGTACATTGTGCTGTGGGGGAAGAGCAAAGACCAGCAACCAGGCAGTGGGGATGATAAGGTGACTGATTTACCAACTGCTAATGCTGCTGCTACTGCTTCATCAGTCGACGATGATGAACACTTCGTTTCCCTCGAGGTCTCGAGAGCTTGAAGAAGATGTTTTTCTCTGTGGGAGAGGAATTTTGCAAAGTTGTGAGTGTGAAAGCAAAAGTTTACACCTTTCATGTAAACCTTCTCTGCCCATTTTTCTTCTTTTTGGTTAGTTTTCTGTTAACCATAAGTGCAGAGGAGTTTTCCTTTCTTTTTGTTTTTGGGGGGGAGATCAATTTGTATGCTCCAGTGTTGTCTCTCCTGATGAATGATTAAACAAAGCAAGTGTCCTGTATGGAAATCCTAATCCAGGAACATAATGATAGTTATTAATAAATATCAGTCCCATAATTGCAATAATATCAATTATGCTTCAGTTCTCATACATCACAATGATTAGTGAGTGGCTACAGGTGACTAGATGTGGATTAATTAGCAGGTTGGTACTCTCACCACTTGCAATTGTATACTCATTCCATAACAAAACCCACAAAAAAAAAAAAGAATGGAATGTTCTATTAATTCAATCAATCTCAATCATCAATGTTCACCCCCAACCATCCATTTCTCAGGAGATTTGATATCCATATCAACCTTAATCTGAACAAGGGAAAAACAAGATAAAAATTATGGACTTAAACTTGATCCGTCAGTTTCAATATATTCTCTCTATACATATGGGAATTAGAAGGCAGTGAATAATGAGATAGAGAGATACAAGTGATCCCAAACCAAGAAGAGATTTAACTCCAGAAAGAGCAAAGAGTCTTTCTATTTTCTGGTGACTTGAGAAGCAAGGAATGAATAGTCTTGAATGATACAGTTCATGACTTATAAGTTATAAGTCTGTCATGTAATGACAGCATAAATCAATGTAAGGACATGATGGATATAAGATATTTCGTCAACGCAATTCGGGTTATTGGAGTGAATTAGTTCTCTTCGTAAGGTATGTACCTGCGGAGTCTTCGAAATTGAAGGAGGTCGGGGTCTCTTGTTTAATTAAACCCTTTAGCTTGCTACACTCAATAAAGATTCGCGGTCGATTTAAGTACACGGTGTAAGATGATGGGGGAAAACTTCAACTTCATCAATTGGGTTTTATTGGAGAAAACATGCACATAACGAATGATATAAGATTCTTAGGCTAAATTACAGGTTTGGTCATTCAGTTCATCACACTTTTCATGCTTACACATAGAAAAATTAGCGACTAATAAGAATGGATTTTTTTTTGGATTGCACACATAGAAAAAATGTGATAAACTGACCGACCAAACGTTTAATTTACTCAAGATTCTTACACATCCCAACAACTCGATTTATTATGGGTGAACGTGTTACCGACATCTTGAGATTATTCTTTTTCTCCTCTTTTTCCCCCTTTATTTTCTCTTGATTGGATAGGAGGTGCCATATATCAGATTTATTCTTCATCACCTGATAGAATGGGATCTGCTAGCTAAAATTTCATTTGTCTTGGTAATTTCCAAGGATCAGTTTGAAGCCAAAACTATACAGGAAGCAAACAGCAGAATCATTGGCAGGCATGCAATGCATCACGTGATGATCAGCTTTGATTTGATTTATTATTCCTTACCATGCATATATACTTCTCCAAAAAAAATTTGGAATATTTGACTATATCAAAACTAATAATTATCATATCATCACATGCGTAAATGATGCTTAAACTATATTTTAGTATCCACTAACTAAAAGCTCGATCTGTAAACTGTAGAGGGAAAGTTGAGGAGGAGGAGGAGGAGGATTAGGCAGGCTGGGAAGAGTACGAAATCGCATCAGTCAACTTCGATTTTACGGTTGACTTTTATGTCGTAGTTCAACTTTTATTTTTTTCTTCTGGGATTGTTTGGTACCGGTATTTGGGATATATCGAATACCGTATCGAATTTGTCTATATTTGGTATTATCGAATACACGTATTATTTCTTGGGATTGGGATTTGGATTGAATTTCAATTGTTATCCGGTATTAGGGATTACGGTATTGGGATCGGTATATACCGAAATACCGATCAATACCGAAATATAAGCTAGTGTGTATTTTATCCTCTCAACTAGACTCTCTCATTCACTACTACATGACCCTCAACCACCAAGAGTGACATTTAATTATACACAGATCATTCCATCATTATTAATAGCCGTTTCTCAACGTCCAATTCGTCAAATTAAAAATTACCAATGACAAGAACTTGAGATGTCTCCTCTCCTCTATTCTCCTTAATAATATCCTAATTCAAAACTCTTTGCTTAGTCATTTTCCCCTAAATTAAACAATAAAATCTCATTTGTATATTTAATTATTAATTGTAAAGATAATTAATTTCGTATTCGATAATACCGATTGGGATACCGAAGTACCGATTGGGATACTGAAATATTTAGGGATTGGGAGTAACCGAAATTATTTAGGGATTGGGATTGGGATTGACTTTAGGGTGTAATTCGTTATTCGGTATTGGGATACCGATACCGTACCGATTTCCACCCCTATATATATTCGTATGCATATCTGCTTCTGGGTAAATGCCACATTTGGTTACTGGGATTACTAAATCATGTCATGTTTAGTCGCTTAAAAAATTAATATCAATTTTAGCCACTCGAATTACTGAAACATGTCACATTTACTCCGTGAGTTGGACGGAGGCTAATGGGAGAGTGACTAAATGTGACCTGTTTTAGTAATTCGAGTGATCCAAATTGATATTAATTTTTTCTAGTGACTAAACATTAACGATTTAGTAATCCCAATAATCAAATGTGACATTTAGCCGGGTTAATTGCACCTCTTTGTTCTTGGTTTTTGGTTGGTTGGAGGTGGGCCAAAGGGCATCCACAAGTTTGCCGAAAGGGAACAGAAGAAAAGTCATTCTCTCTCGTGGCCAACAGAGGAAATGAGGAAGAATCCATCACATCCCTCCCTCTACAGAGAGCTAGAGATATAGAACTCGAGATCGAATTCTGCAGCTTCCATCAAACGTCCTCTCTCATTTGCATCAGGAAGTAATATTCCTCTTAACTGAATAAATTGGCCAACCAGAATCCCGACCGACCGCATCAGCAGCTACCACTTGGCTTTGCTGTTCTCGTCATCGAATTCTAAACTAATCGTCATAGGAAAACATTTGTCACGTTAAGTGACAAAACACCTAAGGCCGGCCAGCTCATTTATGACACTTTGTGCTCATTCACGTCATTTTATGTAGAGATGGCAACAAAACCCGAACCCACGGGTACCCATTCGACTCAATCCGGTCAACGCGGGTAAAATCCGTGTTGACGGGTTTTGGGCCGGGTTTGGGTTTAAACCCGTTCACTATTCACCGGGTTGGGTTAGGTTTGGGTTTAGGTAAACCCGGCCCGTGGGTACCCGCCCACCCATATAATTAATTTTTCGGTATATTTAATATTCTAAACAACTAATCTTATTAACGTTTGTGGAGACATGTCTAATTTTTTCTTTTTAATTGTGTAGAATGAAGTTGATGTTATGGAGTGGAGAGCAAAGAAGCTTTCAATTAAACATGTTATTTATGGATAATTTGTAATTTGCTGCAATTTTCTTGAGTTTTCTAGATTGGTGTTGAACAATTTGTATAGTTAATTTGTGATTTGCTTGAATTTTCTAGAATGGTGTTTTATATATGGATAATTTGTATTGAGAGATTGATATTTGACTTTAATTTTGATAAGAACTTGTAATTGTAAATTTTTTACGACAAAACCCGTGGGTACCCATGAACCGGTCCACATTTTGTTTTGGTGGGTGCCTATATTGAACCGGTCCACATTTTTCTTTAAAATTGGTCCGAAGATTCATTGGACCAAAGAATCAGATTGCATTATAATCGATCCGATTTAGATCAGCCCAAATATTCGGTTTGATCTGATACGGATCAAACCATTGCAAACATGAAGTCCTTGCTATGATCTATTATTTTGCCTATTTTAGCAGTACACCACCCAAACGAGCCAACACCAATGAGCTGATGGGATGTCAGATTCTCTCCGGTGGCTTATGAGATTACTTTTTTTTTATAACGGGCTTATGAGATTACTATAGTTGGTTCTCATGATATTAGTTAAATCTTTTTTAATGCATCAAAATATTAGTCATTTTTACGTTATTGTTAAAATACTAAAATTTTGGAATGTTGACCTTCATGTGGCTCTTCCAAGTCAGTATTATGTTGCCAAATCAATATTACTAATAACTGAAATTTAACATTTGGCTAATTCTTAGTATTTCGATAAGTTTGGCTAATTAAAAAAGAATCCGAAATAAGTTTGGCTAATAAATAGTAATTACCGGATGAAAAAAGGTACAGTCTTTCCCAAAAAAAAAAAAAAAAAGTTAACCTGAGTTAGTTAGACATGGGTAGTGGATTCCCTGGTTAGAATTGAAAACCAACCCAAACAAAGCCTTGTTCGCAATAATGTTCTAATCAATGCCAAAGAAAAGAAAAACATAAAACCCACAAAAAAAAACTGGCTCTATATAAACCTCCTATCTGCTTGTTTCTTTTGCTCACCAGCTTCTAGTTGCATCAGATTAGACAGATAAAAGAGACAGAGAGACTAGAAGGCAGAAACTACAGTACCTTTTGCATCAAGTCACCACAACCCTCCTAGCTAAAAACCCAAACAAGAGCCCAAATATATAACAGAACTTCATTTTTCCTCCAAAAAAATGGAGTGCTGGTCATCAAAGTTGTGCAACCAAGCAAAGCCATTTCTGGCTGTGATCTTCATCCAGTCTGGGTATGCTGGCATGTCCATCATCTCCAAGTTTGCTCTCGACCGAGGAATGAGCCAACACGTCCTCGTTGTCTATCGACATGCAATCGCCACTGCTGTTATTGCCCCCTTTGCACTTATCTTTGACAGGTTCTTATAGTGGTGTAGTTAACTTTTTACTTGTGCCAACTTGAGGAAGCTAATTGATGATGAAACATTTGGGAATGACTGCAGGAAGACGAGACCAAAGATGACCATGGGGATCTTCTTCAAGATTGCACTCCTTGGTTTGTTGGAGTAAGATCATCAATAACAGCAACCCATTTTATCTTACTTCTTTTTTAAAACAGCTAGTAATTCGCTAACCTTAAGCGTGTGTTAATTAATCGACGAACGTTTACATTTGTGTTCGTTACAGGCCAACGATCGATCAGAACTTGTATTATACAGGCATGAAGTATACATCAGCAACTTTTACTGCTGCTATGGTCAATGTTTCCCCTGCCTTGACATTCCTCATGGCTTGGGCCCTGAGGTAAGAACAACAATATTGGAACGGGTTTCTTTGATGACTACTACTATGTATCATGACACTTCTGGCACTGTGGTTAACAATGGGTTTTATTTTATGGTTTGTGTTTCACAGCCTTGAGTCAGTTAACTTGAAGAAGGTGCGCAGCCATGCGAAAATTCTGGGGACAATCGTGACAGTGGGAGGAGCCATGTTGATGACCTTGATCAAAGGTGCGAGGGTGGATCTGCCATGGACTGAAGGGGTTCATGCCGCCGCGAATTCAGCAGCTGCTGCTCAACATCCTGTCAAGGGTGCAGTTATGATAGCTGTTGGCTGCATTTCCTGGGCAGGTTTTGTCATTCTTCAGGCAATCACTTCGAAATCATACCCAGCTCAGCTCTCATTAACAGCTTTGATCTGCTTGATGGGAACGATCGAGGGATCGGTTTTGGCCATTGGGATGGAATGGGGGAACCCTTCTGCTTGGGCCATTGGTCTGGACTCCAAGTTGTTAGCTGCTGTTTATAGTGTAAGTCCTGAATGAAAAAATTCTGTTACATTGAAGCTCTTAAGGAGCTTGTTCAACTTACTTACTTTTTCCCTTTCTTTGTGTTGGTGCAGGGAGTGATATGTTCAGGAATGTCATACTACATACAGGGAGTGGTGCTGAAGACCAAGGGCCCGGTTTTCGTGACCGCGTTTAGCCCTCTTTGCATGGTGCTAGTCGCAATCATGGGTTCCATTTTCTTATCCGAGGTTCTGTACATGGGAAGGATCCTGGGAGCAATCGTTATAGTGATGGGATTGTACATGGTGCTGTGGGGGAAGAGCAAAGACCAACAACCAGGCAGCGGGAACGATAAGGTGGCTGATTTACCAACTGCTAGTGCAGTGGCTGCTGCTGCTGCTGCTTCATCAGCCAACGATGAGAAGACCGAAGATGATGTGCACTTTGTTTCCCTCGAGGTGGCGAGAACTTGAAGATGATGAAGAGCAGAGTAAGAGAGAAATCAAGTGCCTGTCTCTCTTGCTCTCTTCTCTGTCTCTGTACCATTTGCTGCTGATGTTTTGTTAGTGAGAAAGCAAAAGTCTACTACTTCATGTCTGGAAGTCCTAACCCAAGAACATAGTGATGATTATTAATAATGGAATACATATTAGTACCATAATTGCAATGTAAAGAGAGCACTAATGAAACCTTTGATGGTGCTAAGCTGGACTACTTTACTTCAGTTCTCGTCCATTACAATGATAAGTGAGTGGCTACAGGTGACTAGATGTGGATTGGTAGGGTAGTACTCACCACTTGCAATTGTATACTCATTCCATTACAAAACCCACCAAAAAAGAATGAAATCTTCTATTAATTAAATCAATCTCAATCATCAGTATTCAGCCCCCAACCATCCATTTCTCAGGAGATATGATTTCCCAATCAAACCTAATCTGCAAAAAGGAAATAAATAAAAACTGACATAAACTATGGACTTAAACTAGACCTGTCAGTTTCAATGTATTCTCTCTATACATATGGGAATTTAGAAGCCAGTAAACAACAAGACAGTCAACTCCAGAAGAGCAAGAAACAGAGACCAAGGAGTCTTTCTATTTTCTAGTGACTTGAGAAGCAAGGAATTAATAGTGTTGAATGATGCAGTTCACTTCTTTTGGGGTTTTGCCTTCAGCCTTCTATGGGACTTCGTCGATGAATCTACCCCGACTTATAAAAAGAACATGCACAGTGGCAGTAGGTGATTGCGAATAAGGAAATCAACATAGCAAATACCTTACACAGCAATGGAATTTGTAGACACTTCTATGGAGTTTCAGATTGCATGCTGTAATTAGTTCTAGCAAAGACATTCCTGACCTGTTGTTAAGGAAAGTCGAAAGAGAGTGGGAAATCTAAGCATCTAGCAAGTAGCAATAGGAATCAACCAGCGGAAAATGCTTGGGACTTTAGTTACTCAGCAGCATAAGGAGAGTGGAATACTTCTTTGAAACTGAAACGGGAAGCCAGCAATTTCATGACTAATAACTGCCATGTTATGAAGTAAGGAAGAGTAACCATTCACATATACAAGGTAGAAACATCTAGTGCCATCGATAGCTAAAACTGAAAGGTCTGTGATCTTTCTGAAAAGCGCATAACCAAGTGTTCATAGAAGCATGTTCTGATATCAATGTACCTGGAGCAAAGACTGAACCATCGAGCGTGCTCTTTATAAGGGCAGAATATTGCACCCACCAATATGTTTGCCCCTTCAGCAAGGGCAAGATGGAGACCCTTCACACACACCGCATGCTTATCGTAGAAAGGTATCCTTCTCTGAGTTCCTATGTCCACACCTGATGGAATATGCATATCTGACAAGACTATGGTGAAGTAATTGGCTTGTCCTAATGATTGACATGCATACCAAAGAAGAATTTCTTCATCTCTCACACGAGATACTCTTTTCTCAGCTTGCTTAACAGTAATGGAGAACTTTAAAGTCCTCCTTAAGCTTTTAAAAACAAGCTGCATACATGCAATCTACCATAATACAGAGATTGAGCATGTTTCTATTTTTGTAGGCCTGTGCATGGCTAGAACTTGTATGATATGGGATGAAAAGAAACACCCTACTGCAACACCTTCAACATGTTTCTTCCTGCTTTAGTAAGTGGACGCACGTGGTTGTAGCAGAGCTGCCCAACAATGGATATAAGATAATGAAGTGCTGCGAGAAAAAATAAAACAGTTGCATCTCCAAGCGAAGATAGTGGAGCAGTGGCAATAACAAGCAAATTGGGGAGCAATGTGGATGACCAATGATCGAAGACTAATTCTGAATTTGCCAAGGCCATGGGACAGAATCAGCAACAGCCAATCTATGAACAGTATAGTTACAACAGAGATTTTATGCTAGTCAAGTTTCACCCTTCTGCAAGCAAGCATCAACACATCTCCTAGCTTTGTGTTCAATCATCTCATCAAAATAGACATCTAAACCAAAGGGATGCATAGATAGTGAGCCAATGAGGAAATTTGCTTGAATATCTAAACTGGTGGTATCATGCACAACGAGATTACCAGAAAACTGCCAGCCAGAACTATCACAAGAGCATTATGTAGTCTGTCAAATTTAAATTTTAAGTCGGAGAAAATGATTCTTCTATTAAACTCCAGGGACACTTTTAAGACCTTACGTTTGACGAATCTGCAAAAGGTGTTTTTACTTTCTCAAATAACATAAGACAGACAACTCTATTTCCAATCACAAGGCATTTACTGAATTTTCCGAGTGATGATAAATTTATAGGCATTCTTTTGTTAAACGAAAGACTGAAGATCCCAACATTTCTATCTTTCACTGAAATTTTTTGATGTTTTGGCTATGCACAGATTACATACCACCCAAAATTTCCACAGAATCAAGGATCGCAATCTCAAAATTCTACAACATCATCCTTTCCATAGATTCTCTGAAGTTCACGCGCTGCAGCTTGAAAAGATGCTGGGGAAAACAAAAGGAGCGGATTTGTATTGGTCAGTGTAGATGTAGAAAGAAAATAAAACTATTCCTCATTTTCCCCTCTCTCTGTTATGCTACTTGAATGGCATCAAACAAAGAAAAATTGAAGTCATTACCCTTCCACGAGAGGAAATTCTTTTGATTGATCTGAGACCCAGTTACAGTCTGGACCACATCAAAGAGCTGCTCCTGAGGAGTGTTCTTCAACTCTTGAACAACACCATAGATGGTCTTCCCATTGTCAAAGTAAATGTGATTGTTGGGATGTTTTGTCTTGCAATTAGCATGACGCTCAAACTCAAAGGCATTTACACTCTGCACAAGCATAAAGGAGGAAAATCTAGTTCAGTTTACTTCTTGCCATAAAGAAGCTCAAGCATAAAAATGTGGATTTCCTACCTTGCCATAGTTACACTCATTGCAGCCACATAAATACCCTGTTCCCTTTATGGTTCCCTTAACAATTGTCTGCACAGCAAAATGGGATGGCTTATTACGGGATGAGAAATTTGGTTTGTAACCTGAACGATAATTCATTCTTCCTACTTAACTAAAGAGGCATCTCCCACTCAAATAAACAATCTTCTCACCTCCCTTGACCAGGAAACATATTTGACAGAGATCCCGTCAAGAATGCCAGTCGATAGCAGACTCTTGACATTGGTAGGGAAGTTGTTCATAGCATCCTTCTTGGCTTTGGGCTTTCTATTCATGGTGGCTGAATCACCTGTCAAATTAGCATTTGGAGCATCATCTGCAGCTCTGTCTGTACTCGGCTCCAAATTCTTTTGGCTTAATATTTTTGCTGAAGTTTGACCTGAACTCTGACCAGGAATTAACATGCCATAACCACCACCAACAGTAGCACTAGAGGCAGTCATCTCAGTCGCAGAAAAGGCCCCGAAAGATACAGCATTGTCAAGAGCATTGTGGTTGTAGTTGTGACCAAGACATGGGATCCCAGATTCTGCTATGCCTGGAGTTGGATCCATTGATTTGATGCTGGAGTTTCCATAGGATGGATATATCGATACGAGATTATCATCTCTCTTCCAGTTAGAATGAACTGTGGAGATGAAATTCTCGTTTGGTTTAGCATGATTTGGGCTCATCAAGATGGAACCCTCGTGTTTTAGGGAAGCCATTGACATGCGAGCGTTGTCTTTCTTTCCATATGCCGGGCCCATTTGGTTGAAACTGGTTCCAGACTTATTAAATGGCTGTCCCATAGACAAAATGTTCTCACTTTCCTGGTTACTACAACCATAAGTCATCAGCATGGAGTTTCCATTTCCTTGGTTGACACAATGACCCATGGGTGAAATGAAATTTCCACCTGTCTTGCTGAAGATTCGTTCAACAGACGCATCATTCTCACTGCAGTTACTATAAGCAGGGGGCAAAGTCATGGAGCTGCCACCATCACTCTTATTGAAGGTAGTGCTTACCGAAATCGAATCAGTAACGTGATTGACTTTCACTTTTCTAAGTCCACCAAGACCGGTGCTACCCAAGTGATCTTCAATGTTGTGAGTTAAAGATAAACCCATAGAGGAGTCTCTAACACGCTGCCCACCAAATCCCATCGTCCGCACATCCATACTTCCATTCCCAACAGATGGCTGGTTCTGATCAGCCACACTTCCATTGACCAATGCCTCAGACCCAAAATCGCGGCCACCAAGTTGGCCCGAAAGCAGCTGGAATTCGGAGACGTTAGGCCAAGGAAATGCACTTCCACATGTAGGAACATTCTTCAATGCTGGCTTACTGTTGACAGCTTCAGTTGCTAGCCTCTTGTTGCCTAAATGTTCCGGTCGACACAAATCCGTAACCCACTGATGGCCACGCTTTTGTTCGCTTCTTCCCGCTGAAGCATTGTCATCAAAACCAGTGATGGCAATCTCTCCTTTAGGTTGAGAATCAGCATCTCTTGGCACCCAAAAGTTCATCCCTTGAGAAGAAGACTGCCAGGAAAAATAAAATCCATAACATGTTTCCCCTCAAAAGAAGCCGCCCAAAACACGAACAAGAATCACAGCCACATACAATCATTTTCTCCACCAAAATCCACACAGTAACTTTGCACTCAGAACCCCAAAAATGAGCAGGGCATAGCAGAGCACCATTACCATTCTTCTTACGTCACTGCTGTTCAATTCCGAGGAAATTGCAGCACGATCAACGCCGAGAGGTGCCGGAAAATTCAGAACCCGCCGTCTCCGAACAGTCCGACCAACCGGGAGCAGCGATCAGTGCGTTTCGTCTCGCTAACACAATCTGCAGAACAAACGCACCGAGCAGTTGAAAATGGAAGAGACAGATACCACCAAAACCAGCGTATTTGACAGAAAACATGCAGCGAGCTAGGGATTCATTCTAAAGGGGGGATGAGAGAGAGAGAACTGTTCTCGGTTTCTACACAAAGCGAGACGGCTCCAAAGCCATTTCCTACCAAGCGAATACAATTCCGGCCAATAGCAGAAAATGAAGATAATACTTAAATGGTAAACGGAAATCGATGATAACCGTTTTCTCCAGACAAGAGTTAACTTCGCCGGCGTAACTTCCCCGGCGACGGCAGGAGTGAGCTGTTGTAGTAATGAAAACGACTTACGTTTGAAAGAAGAAAGAAAAAGGGAACACTGACGACAGGAATGGAGAGTAGTCGAAGAAGCTGTGAGAGAGACGAGACGAGCGAAGACGGGGGTTTTCGATTATTTTTTCTTTTTCTATTTTAAAGCGACGGTTGTTATCCTCTGCGGTTAAACAAAACCTGCTCCCGGTGTTCTTCACTCCTCGAGGTGACACGTACGATCGGGATGATCTTAAGTATACAAACAGAAGAATCAAGCCCGTTGAGGTTACGGAAGATGATGTGCCTGGAAAGCAGAAGAGGTGAGCTCTGCGAATTATTAATTTTCAAGCTGGATTAAACTTAAAATATTGTTAAAACTTAAAACAAATCAATTTTTGGAGTTGTTTCGTTGGCGAAACTCGCGTGTTCAATGTGCACTGGTTTCAAGTAAACACAAACACGAAATCAGACAAAATCGTCAAATATCCGCCGCCGGTGTCGGCGCCGTTGATTTGATCGATTAAAACAGAAACAAAGACGATCGTCAAATGGCCGCCGCCGGTGTCGGCGTCGTTGATTCGATCGATACACCTTTGACTCTAATCAAACAACTGTTACTCGGTTCACACCTCTCCAAACTACGTTCGAACGAGGGTGTTCGAATAAACAGAAAATCGAACCAGGAGTGTTCTAAGTTACGTTACCTCTACTCCTATGGAGGTTCCTCTGGAGAGCTCCGCGACTACGACTACAAGCTACGATCTACGACTCTGCAAAGGAGTTCTTTGACAGAGCGGTTCTACGAACTAGAGAGAGAAAAGATAAAATCTGCGACGGTGCAGTTTGTGATTTGATTTTGCCGTCTTTAACTTCTCTCTCTTTCCAATCTTTATACTTCGCGCTTCTTCTCGTCGCAGTAACTGCCTTCGCGCCTTTGTCTCCCACGTCTTCACTCCTGTCAACCGTGCAGGTAACTTCCTCCTTGTTGCGTAACTCCCACGAGTGCGAAACCGCTTTGCTACGCAGCAACTTGACAAAACGACATTGAACCACCCTTGTAAATATCCACCCGGGTTCGATAATCCACCCCCACTCCTCAAGCCAAACTACATTCATCCTTGTTCATAAAACGACGGCGTATCACAAACAACACCGCAACACTGAGCTCCTAGCCTTGCAACATCGATGCACTCACAATATCAATGCCACTTTCTATGGTGATTCATGGCTTACAACATTGACGTAGCTCTTAGCACCCCGGCATCGTCGGATTCCCACCATTGATGCCCAACTTTATTTTCGGTACCGTTTCCAGTACCGCGGTACCGCTGAGCTTCCTTGCGGTACCGTTTTCCTGTTTCGCTGTACCGTTTTAACTCTCCGCGACACCGCTCGACTCCACGCGGTATCGTTTTTTCCCTTTCCGATAAGGAATAAAGATAATAATTAATTAGAGAAAAAACTCCTTCTCCAACACCAATAACAAAACGCGCGGCCCCATCTTATTTTCCGGCGGTGTCGCGGTACCGCTGAGCTTCCTTGCGGTACCGCTTTTCCGTTTCGCGGTATCGTTTTAACTCTCCGCGACACCGCTCAACTCCAAACGACACCGTTTTTTACCCGCGGTATCGAATTAAATGCCGAGACTAATTAATGCGGCATTTAATTCAGGACAAATTAATTTTAGGTGTCAACAAATGCCCCCCACAATTTGGTTTATAAGAATTATGAACCAAATTGTAACAACAAATTGGTCTGCCTAAATACCAACCTTCAGGCCCTCATAATTGGTTTCTCAAACCATAAACTAAGAACGTGCATAATTAAGATGACATAAGTGGGGATTTTACCTCTATTTCCAATCCTCCTTGTAACGTCCTGGAGCCAAAACGTCCGCGCTTCTCTTTTTTGGTTCCATGCTCCGCCATTTCGCAATACTGCTCCTTACCACAACCATGGTGACACCTGTTCTTCCGTTCAAACTCACGTAGCCATCTCTTTGGCTAGCATGGTAGCTTTACCATGCAACGTCATTCGCATCCCTCTGTAGTTTTTATACAAGATGGACATGAGAGATCCCATACAGCAAACTTGCTCTCAACATTGGGCTCCACCAAAATACTTAGTAGTCGTAGCTTTGCCACGTTGTTGTGGCAAAAACCCTCGCGTTACTTAGTCTGTATTCCAAGCGAGGCAGCAATAGTGTTTTAGAAACACGGATGCGGCGGCGTTTTGCCACAACACACCCTTGCGGCTGGATACATCAACACCGCAGCATACGCCTAGTACAAACCTGGTTTTCTCCTTCCGCAGCGCTGCGGATTAGCGGCCCAATATTTTTATTATTATTATTATTATTATTTTTAGAATTTACTTAACTTCAACGTTGCGGCCAGCATCAGAGCTGCTAGGATTCTTTTCTCTGCCAGCAACTCCGCGGCACTCTCAACAACAGCTCTGATTTTGCTTTTTCCTCTCTCACCACGACATTGTTCTGGCGACAATTTATTTAATTAAATTTTTTTTATTGCGGCCAGTGGTGCAGCCTCGCAGCGTTGTTTCTTTGTTTAAACAGTCCTGATTTTTCCCCGTTAGTGCCGCTTTGGCCATAATCTCTCTCCCTTTTTTTATCATTATTATACACATTAACACGTAAACAACGCAACGCTGTTTTGCTTAAACGGCGGCGTTATAATGCTTTGCTCCTCCCAAAACAGTTCTGCGGCCAACTTTACCCGAACCACCACGAACTTGTTTCCACTCCGCAAAGCTGCGAAGAGAAAAAATACAACCTTGCATACTTATCAATTTTCTTTAAATATAATATTAATGTATATCCTTCCCGGCCAAATTGGATTTGCGGCCGCCAACCCAAGGAGTCCCAAACTTCAGCACTCACTCCCTTCTTTATATTTTCCTTGTCCAAAGTTGCAGAGGACAATTTTAGCTCTAAACCCACCACAATTGGCCACAACCACAACGCCTCATATCAACTAAGTCTCCCTCTTTCCTGGACCTGCATTATTGCTTTGGTTTCTTTCTTTCCTGAACAAGAACAAAATCCATCCCTCTTCTCAAACCATCCACACGTGCACTTGAGCTGCCAGCCTTGCAACTATGCGGCCACGTTTGCTAGGCACGATGAGGAGCTAACCTTCTCCCTTAATGACAAGGGTGCCAGGCTATCCTTTTCCTCACAAGTTTAATACTCCTAACCCAGGTATGATGGTCCTATAAATAAATAAATCCGACAACTCCGTAACATACCTCCAACCTTGCCAACCCGCGGCGGTACTCGCTACACCCCCTCCAACTTCCTCTTCGAGCATACAACCCAGCGATCATCCACCACGGCACCGACATGGCTCCCGGCGGCCGCACACCTCCCCAAAAACAGTACTGAATTTCTTGCTCCCTCTCGTTACTCGCCATTTAACGGCAACATTGAATGTAGATGACGCTAGTACATATGCCCATGTAAACTTGCGGGAGAATAATGGCATGCATATCCACGTTCTTGCTTCATTGTTTGGCTTCACCTTTGGCATTCATATTGTTTATGCAATCATGACCTTGTGAATAAAAGATAACGTACCTGCTCTTGGTAGTTTTACACTTTCTACGTTGCCGATACTTGATTTAACAATGGCCCGCCTCGGTGTGTGACTGGGGTTACTTTTCCGATCATACGAATAACATACCTGTTCTCTTCTTGGCAGGCCACCACCGCCCGACCTCGCGGCCCATATATGCAGCATTGATGATCCACAGGAAAGATGGAGGAACCTGGACAACTCTCCCGCCATAGAACTCGACACCCTTTCATCTCTTCGCACCACTCCCGTCGAGGTTAGCTTTACTCATGCTTTCTCATACTACGCGACCATCTTTTAGCTAACCTCCTACGCACACCCTTGCTTCCTTTTGCAACAGGACACCGACGATTTTGATACCGGGCATGGCTTCCATACTGCGATGGACTCATCTAGCTCCCTTCCCGCGTCGTCTTCGCCCATGAATGAACTTCGACGCCGAGTCCGAGAAGCATTGAAGATGATGGATCAATTTCTTAGCATTCCTCTGGTGACCTCCATGAGTGACCAAACCATAGTATGGCCCGGCTCTGCTTGCAAAATTCTGGAGACTTTGAGCATTAACGTTCCACCACTTAGTGATGCTGACATGGCGTTCCTCCGCACAGTGGGTAAAGACCTAGTGGAACGCGGGAAAGCCGTGGCACCAGCTCTGCAGGTGGTTAGAGCAAGTGCAATGCCGACTCATGCGGAGGCTGAGCTGCAAGCAGTGCAAAGCTTTTTCACTCGGGTCCGCACTACTCTGTCCCTCATTGCCCAGAAGCTCGCCGATTACGAGCAGTCAGACTCCTAAAGAATTTCTTTTCTGCATTTCGGAATTTGTCTTAGATTTTTGTTTCGGCCTCGTTTCTCGGATTGCACACTCATTTCTGCCATGTTTACTCGACCCATGAACAACTTTGCTTGCTCATCATTGTTTATCTAATTTTGGCAAACGGTTGCTCTCTTTTCTTTAATCCGTTGCACCGCTCTAATCTCGACGGCCGTGTTTGAGCATGGCTGACTGGCTAATTCTAATCACGATAGCCTGCTTAATTTTTCTTACCAAATCGTCTATGCCCAACAACGCTGTTACCCATGCCTGCTTCCCGTGGTAAAACAGCTTCGTTTGATACGAAAGGAACGTTTGGCATCGAATAGCGATGCCACACCGGCCGGACTTGGGTGAACCCTGCCGCTGGCCTTAAAGGCATTAAACTTTTCTTTATTAATAACGGAGTTGGCAAATTAGTTCATTTGTTGCCTACTTCGCCATTACCGTACTATTCAACCACGTTGTGCAAGCTTGGTGGCCGACGAGGCCACACCCTTTTAGCACATGGTTGATCGTCATTATTCAGATTAATGACCAGCTGCGTCCCATGAGGACGGCACATATGGCTTTAAATATTTGCCATTTATCAAACGCTCATGCATTTCTCCATCCAAGTCTTTCAGCAAGTAGGCCCCATTAGGACGCACCGAATGTACCACAAATGGTCCACGCCAATTTGGCGACCATTTTCCAAACTTGGGATCTTTTTCCCCAATCGGCAAGTGAGCTTTCCAAACCAATTCGCCCTCCTCGAATGATTTGTGCCGAACCTTCTTGTTATAAGCTCTTGCCACTCTTGCTTTCTGTACTTGAACATTATCGAGGACGCGGAGTTGAAGTTCATCAAGATCGCAGAGCTCGAGCATCATCGATTCATGATACTCCTGAGGTGTTAACTCGTGCTGCTTCATATACCGGAGTGAGTTGACAGTCACTTCAACGGGAAGGAATGCTTCATGACCGTAAGTTAACGAGAACGGGCTCACTCTCGTACTGCTCCGTGGGGACATCCTGTATGCCCACAACGCCTCTGATAAAATTTCATGCCAACGTCGCGGATTATCCTCGATCATCTTCGTCAAAATATTTTTCACGACTTTGTTGGATGCTTCCGCTTGTCCGTTAGCTTGTGCATAATACGGCGTGGAATGGATAATTTTTATCCCCCGCTCTGCCGCGAATTCCATAACTTGCCCCCCAGTGAACACAGTTCCTTGGTCCGCCGTTATCGTTGCCGGCAAACCAAATCGATGAATAATATGTTCTTGTATGAAAGAAATCACTTCCTCTTGGTTCGCCACCTTCAATGGTTTGGCCTCCACCCACTTAGTAAAGTAGTCAGTGGCCAAAATTATGAAAACATGTTTCTTTGACGATGGGGGATAAATCATACCAATCAAATCCATGGCCCAACCATAAAACGGCCTCGGTTTGATTATGGACTTCAGGTCAACCGCCGGCGCTCTTTGAACAGGACCGTGACGTTGACAAGCTTCGCAACCCTTGGCATATGCGGCACAATCTGGCCCGATGGTGGGCCAGTAGAATCCATAGCGATGTAGAATCCATCGCATGGAAGGACCGGCTTGGTGAGCTCCGCATATTCCTTCATGCACCTCTGCCATGGCTTGCAATGCCTCCTTGCCCCCCAAGCACTTAAGCAATAACCCATCAGGCCTGCGTTTATACAAGGTCCCATCCAAAACTACGTAGCTCCTTGCCCTAAACTTGATGGCATGGTCAACAACCTTGTTCGGATCTTGCAAGTAAGACAACAGTGGTGCACGCCAGTCATCGGCGTCTTTCTCTATTACGCACACTTGCTCAACTCTCAATCGCTCCCGCAAGGGCTTGAGTGTTTGCACCACTATTTGCTCTACTGCATTGCTTTTCGCAAACTCTTTAAACCCCGAAGCCATTTGTGCAAGATAGTTGGCTTCGCAATTGTCCATTCGAGGAACAAAGTTGATCGCCATACTGTCGAAGTGGGACGTCAACGACAATACATGGTCCAGATACGTTTCCAGAACACTATTGATACAGCGAAAATCTCCGCGGACCTGATGAACCACCAACTGTGAATCTCCCTTAACATCCACGTAACGGGCTCCAAGCTCTACGAGCATTTCAAGCCCGACTACCAAAGCTTCATATTCAGCTTGGTTGTTGGTGCAAGGAAAATCCAACGAGAATGCAAAATGCATGGCCCGGCCTGATGGTGCTTTCAACATCACACCAGCCCCGGCACCGCCACGAGTTTTGGATCCGTCAAAATACAGGATCCATGGCGTTATACCAACCTCGCAGACTTCCACGGGATCGACTGGCACCTCAATGCAGGGATGATCTGCCAAGAAGTCCGCCAATGCTTGCCCTTTTATGGCTCGTTGAGGTACATACTCTAAATTAAATTCAGACAGAGCCAAGGTCCATTTGCCAATTCGGCCATGAATAATTGGCCGAGATAGCATGTATTTAATCAAGTCTGTTTGGCAAATGAGTTGTACCTGGACAGGGACCAGGTAGTAGCGTAGTTTTGTACAAGAAAAGTACAACGCTAAACATAACTTCTCTATGGGGGAATACTTTCTCTCGCCCTCGTTCAGAACCCTACTTAGATAATAAATGGCTTCTTCATTGCCAGCTTCGTTGTCTTGCGCCAACAAACATGCCACAGAAGTGTCCGTGGCCGACAAGTACAACTTCAGCGGCACCCCTGCTTTGGGAGAGTTCATCACCGGCGGAGTCGCCAGGTATCTCTTAATATCATCAAATGCTCGTTGATGTTCTTCCCTCCATACAAACTTGTCTTCCTTCTTCAATTTCAGCAATGAGGAAAACACTTGGGTCCGGCCAGCACAATTCGAGATAAATCTTCGAATGTAATTTACCTGGCCGAGGAAACGTTGCAACTCTTTCTTACTGGATGGTGGTGCGGCATTGATGATGGCTTTTGTTTTATTGCCATCTACCTCAATTCCGCGTTGGTTTACCAGAAAACCAAGAAAATTTCCTGCACTCACACCAAATGCACACTTGAGCGGATTTAATTTCAACTTATGAACACGCATACGCAGAAATGCTTTGCGCAAATGAGCAAGGTGGTGGTTGGTCACCTTTGATTTGACGACGATGTCGTCCACGTACACTTCGACAAGATCGCCAATCAGGTCATGAAATATCGCATTCATGGCTCGTTGGTAAGTTGCCCCGGCGTTGGCCAATCCAAATGGCCTCATGATCCACTCGAAACAGCCAATGGATCCTGGACACCGAAACGCCGTTTTGTGTACATCTTCCTCGGCTATGTATATCTGGTTATAGCCCGAGTAACAATCCATAAAAGAAAACCTGACATGCCTGGTTACGGCATCGATTAACATGTCAGCCACCGGCATGGGATACAAATCTTTCGGTGTAGCATTGTTCAAATTTCTAAAATCCACACAAACACGTATTTTGCCATTTTTCTTTCTAACAGGCACAATATTCGACAACCACAACACATATCTAGCAGTCCTGATAAACTTAGCCTTCATTAAACGTTCAATTTCCTTTTTCACTTCAGGTAAGATATCATGCGAAAAACGCCTAGGTGGTTGTCTATGTGGCTTATACCCTTCTTTAATGGGAAGTCTATGTTCAACTAACTTCCTATCTAGACCAGGCATTTCATGATAATCCCATGCAAAGCAATCTTTAAACTCTTTAAGGAATTCAACTAATTCGTACCTGTCAGACTCTGGCAAACCGGCACTGATGAAGGTTGGGCGTGGATCCTCCTCCGTGCCGAGGTTGATCTCCTCTAAAATGTCACATGCAGCAAGGTTGCTCTTCTTCTCCACTTCGTCACTCACACCCTCGCCGTTAGTCGGCAAGTCATCATCGTCGGGAACACAGTCGGCCATCAAGACAGGCTCTATACATGCCAGCCTCTGCTCACACTGATAGACGGCCAACTTCTCCCGCAAGGCCGTGATTTCGGCCTCCACCACCCTCTCTCGAGGTGGTTCACTCATCATCGACTTGTTCATCAGACTTCAGTGGACCATCCAATGTGATCATCGATGGTCTCACGATTTCGGACAATGGATCCAAGCATGCCTTACTCAACACCTGTGCACTTGACACTATGACGTTGGTCGTTCCTCCATCCCCGCTCCTGATTTCGAGTGGTCCAAAATCTCCATGGTACAAATAAGCTTCAGCAACGTTGGCCCCAACGGCAAACGGCTTTGTGTCAGCTTGTACCACCTCAACAACACCATCTTCATTCCAAAACATCAAACACTGATGCAGCGATGAAGGAACACACTTGTTGGCGTGGATCCAGTCCCGGCCAAGTAGTGCGTTGTAGCTTATCATTCCATCCACGACGAAGAAAGCACTCATCCGCTTCTGTGATCCAACTCCCACAACCACTGGGAGAATTCCCCGTGCAGAAGTGGACCCGCCATTGAAGCTTGTCACAAACACTTCCGTTGGGATCAAGTCATTAGTGTTCTTGCCCAACTTCTTCAGCATCCTGGTTGGCATCACGTTTACTGCAGCGCCATTGTCAACTAAGACCCTCGACATTGGTACGTCATCAAGTGTGGCCCTGATGTAGAGAGGCCTCAAATGACGCATCATCTTCGGCTCAGGCTCGTTAAAAACAACGACCCTGCTTGATTCTTCAGACGAGGTTCCTTCGTCCACGGCTTTCGCTTTCGCTTCTGCAGCCTGGATAGATTTCTCCAGCTTGTCGAAGTCTGATTCCCGTGTGATATTCTCCACCGGCACACTTGTTGACTCTTTCGGGCCTTGGTATAACACGTAAAAAGGATATCTTCCCTCATCTTCGCCTAGTGGCCCAACAGCTTTGTGGCCTGCTTCGTACAGCTCTTTCAGGATTCTCTGCGAACTCTTGTTCTGCCTGGCTGACTCTACTGCCAAGTCAATCCAACCATTCGTGCGGGCCATCATTGCACTCCACGGCTCAGCCTCGATTGGCAGATCCGCAGCCCCGCCAACCAACTCTGCCGCAGCTGGCTCCTCATTCTCCTCCTCTAAAGTCAGTTGAGCAAAACCGCTCACCAGCTCAGCAACGTTGACCTCTTGAGCAGCCTCGTCCAACTCCTCAACCTCCATCACGAACTCGCCATCCTCTCCCTGATTTTCCAAATCAATGTGGAAAATCAAAGGCAAGATGTAATTGTTCACCACAACCGGTGGTAGACTTCCAAACTGGATCGTCATGGGTGCACCTTGGTTGTCATCATCGTCATCCTTGTTTTTCCGATCGAATTTCGACTTCGGCTCCTCCAATTCCAGCATCTCCTCTTCGATGAGGGAGTCATCCAGCTCAGCATCGTACTCAGCCTCCCCCGGGACTCCCTGATCGTTCCCGTCCAGGTTGTCCTCGACAACCTTTCCAGCACCGGCCACAGTCACTCTCAGACCCGTGGCAGAGTTGTCTACGTTCACATTTGCTTGCAAGTTTGCAATCCTCCTTCCTTGAGCATTCTTGCGGAGGTACCTTCGATACTGCGTCCTTGTCATCGCGTCAACCGCAATGGGCTGCTGACGACGGACGTCGTAGGTGTGCCAACCACCCCGTGGCACATTTGGCATCCTGAAGGTTCTCCTGACAGGTGGGGGACCCCTCACTGGTTGGGCAAGCCCAAAAGGTAGACTTTTGAAAGGCGGGGCACTTTGAGCAACCCACTGCCTACGCTGCCCTCTTCCCCACGCAGGTGCACGTACTCCTTCGACACTGCGTTCATATGAGGGATACCTCGGTTTGAACTGTCGTGGTCCCAATCTCTGGTGGACCGACTGGCTCGGTCCCGCTCCCCCAATGGTTAGCTTTCCGCGACACTGGGCACACAAATTCTCTTCCTCAACTGGGTCCAAGCGTGGCCCCTCCTGCACTTGGGAGGATGAAGCTCCCTGGGCCACATCAGAACTACCACTCGGCGGCGGCGATGTGTCCACCACCAACTTGAAGCGTGGCAGGTTGATCTTAGAGAAATCGGGATTGACCATGTTGACGCCGACAACGTTTGGGAACGGGTCTGTGTCAACAATCATGGCCTCCTTCCTCGGCTCTGGGAACTTGAACCGACCTTTCTCAATTGCATCCTGCACAACGTTGCGAAACACAACACACATGTTAGTTGAATGAGATGCACTGTTGTGCCATTTACAGTATCGTTTCCCTTTTAATTTTTCAGCTGGCGGGATAGTATGCCCCCCAGTCAACTTAATTTGACCATCTTTGTAAAGCTGGTCGAAAATCAGTTCTGATTTTGAGATATCAAAGGAATATTTTCTAGTTTGAATCGGGGCACGATTGGGCTTTCCACCTTGTGGTTCCCCATCGGCCTTGGCTAGAGAAGCACACACATATGGCTTCCCCTGCACAATCTCGGCCAAATCAACTTCAACTTCGTCAACATCGTTGCCGACGTTATTCACACCATAGTTTTCAAAATTAGGGAAATATTGTCCGCGAGAGCCACTTCTCTTATGTTCTTCTTCACGGAGAAGAGATTCATATCTAACAGCGCAGGACATCAATTGAAACAAATCAAAAAACTCCCTATCTTGAAACTTTTTACGAAGTTCAAAATTCAATCCACCCTGGGCCAGTTTAACAAACTCGCGTTCTGTCAAGTTCACAAAACAGCGATTTCTTGCATTTTTAAAGTTCGTTAAAAAGTGTTCCACTGTTTCTCCTGGCTGTTGGCGCATTCGTGCCAAGTCTGCCATTGTCACTTCTGGCTCAGAACGGTAGAACTGGGCATGGAACATTTGTTCCATTTGCTGCCAATTTTGAACCGAGTTCGATGGCAAGTTGACGTACCATGCGAATGCAGGGCCGGTCAACGAGTTGCCAAACAAACGCAACTTCAAGAAATCACTCACATCACCACACTGAACCGTGAATCGTCCAACATGCTCGACGGTGGACTGATCCCCAGTCCCGCTGAAGGTGATGAAATCAGGCACGCGAAAACCACGTGGAAAGGGGTAGTATCTATCAACCCAATCCGGATATGGTTTTCGATACACCGGCGGCATCGCTGGTCTAATCCCTAAACCAAACTGATCCGCCAGCATCTGTGCTACTTGATCTCGAATCGCATTAACGTCTTGCCCCCCGAGTTGCCCCCCTTGTGGTATGAATCCACCAGGATCCATGCCAAGCCCGCTTGGAGGCGGAGGCACGTTTTGTGGGTAGCCGCGTGGCGGAACATGATCATTGTTGATCGTTCCTCCACCACCAGCACCGCTCATCGGAGCCACGTAAGGTCTGGCCTCCGGAATATTTTGTGGACCCCCACCGTGAAACGGCGGTGGTTCAACCCGAGTGTGAGCGGCAGTGCTAGTCTCGCCAAGATTAACTCGCGGAGTTGGTGGGTTCATCACCGGTGTCGGCGAAGCTCCTTGTCTTGGCGGACTAATTCGAGCACTGTTGTTTGGAAAACCAGTTTCGCTGTTTAAATTGTTTTCACCGTTTAGCGGCAAATCCCTAGGTTGCGTTACTGGTCTACCCAAGAGCTCCCTGATTTCATTCATATCACGTAGATTTTTATCCCCGAAAACATCAAAATCATGTCTGTTTTTAGTCACAACTTCAAAGAGTTGGCCTAAACGCCTATCAACACGAGACTCAAGAGAATCATGTCGTGCAGTTAAAGCGTCAAAACGTTGATTTACCTCGCCTTTGAAGCCTGCGAACTCATTGTTGAGGCTAGCAAACATGCGACGGTTCTCCTCCATGAAATGGCGGATTGACAAATCTCCAGTCGGCCCAGCTGTGGACGGCGGATTCTCGGACCCGCCGATGTCTTCAGCACCGATTCCTTGGCCTCCTTCAATGTTGGCCACATGTTCCTCCACGATTCCGGGCGGAACATCCCCTTCCGGATTCCTTCGTCGCGGAGCCATTCGAACACACGCGTCCCACCAGGTGTGCCAATTTGTTTCGTTGGCGAAACTCGCGTGTTCAATGTGCACTGGTTTCAAGTAAACACAAACACGAAATCAGACAAAAATCGTCAAATATCCGCCGCCGGTGTCGGCGCCGTTGATTTGATCGATTAAAACAGAAACAAAGACGATCGTCAAATGGCCGCCGCCGGTGTCGGCGTCGTTGATTCGATCGATACACCTTTGACTCTAATCAAACAACTGTTACTCGGTTCACACCTCTCCAAACTACGTTCGAACGAGGGTGTTCGAATAAACAGAAAATCGAACCAGGAGTGTTCTAAGTTACGTTACCTCTACTCCTATGGAGGTTCCTCTGGAGAGCTCCGCGACTACGACTACAAGCTACGATCTACGACTCTGCAAAGGAGTTCTTTGACAGAGCGGTTCTACGAACTAGAGAGAGAAAAGATAAAATCTGCGACGGTGCAGTTTGTGATTTGATTTTGCCGTCTTTAACTTCTCTCTCTTTCCAATCTTTATACTTCGCGCTTCTTCTCGTCGCAGTAACTGCCTTCGCGCCTTTGTCTCCCACGTCTTCACTCCTGTCAACCGTGCAGGTAACTTCCTCCTTGTTGCGTAACTCCCACGAGTGCGAAACCGCTTTGCTACGCAGCAACTTGACAAAACGACATTGAACCACCCTTGTAAATATCCACCCGGGTTCGATAATCCACCCCCACTCCTCAAGCCAAACTACATTCATCCTTGTTCATAAAACGACGGCGTATCACAAACAACACCGCAACACTGAGCTCCTAGCCTTGCAACATCGATGCACTCACAATATCAATGCCACTTTCTATGGTGATTCATGGCTTACAACATTGACGTAGCTCTTAGCACCCCGGCATCGTCGGATTCCCACCATTGATGCCCAACTTTATTTTCGGTACCGTTTCCAGTACCGCGGTACCGCTGAGCTTCCTTGCGGTACCGTTTTCCTGTTTCGCTGTACCGTTTTAACTCTCCGCGACACCGCTCGACTCCACGCGGTATCGTTTTTTCCCTTTCCGATAAGGAATAAAGATAATAATTAATTAGAGAAAAAACTCCTTCTCCAACACCAATAACAAAACGCGCGGCCCCATCTTATTTTCCGGCGGTGTCGCGGTACCGCTGAGCTTCCTTGCGGTACCGCTTTTCCGTTTCGCGGTATCGTTTTAACTCTCCGCGACACCGCTCAACTCCAAACGACACCGTTTTTTACCCGCGATATCGAATTAAATGCCGAGACTAATTAATGCGGCATTTAATTCAGGACAAATTAATTTTAGGTGTCAACAGGAGTTCAACTGTTGAAGCTACTGGGAAACATAAATGTAGACGTGGCTGATTCTGGTTCGAGCTTGGGGACTTGGGTACTGGGGAGAGGAGATCTGGTAGGAGTAAGATCCACCATAAGAGAAAACTAGACGAGGTGTCAGTGAATTGGTGAATCTGAATCACCAAACACAACACATGAACTCTAATCGAGTGCTTTTTGGAATGAATTGATGATACTCATTAATGCATCAAATCATCTTTCAACAAAGTCTAGTATGCTAACTTTTTTTAGAATGGTGATAATACTAGATTGACCATTTCATTTGGATAACTTTTCATTTTAAATTAGTTGACCACAATTAATGAAAGAAAAAAAAATGAGGGGTACGCGGCTAGCCTTTAATAAAAATTGGGAGAAGGAGAGGGGGGACCAGCCATCCCTTTTGCATTAAATGTGAGAAAGAGAGTGGAACCACCGAATTGGGCCAAAAACTCCTCAAAGTAGGCTTGAACTTCCACAAAGTAAGCTAGCTTGGAGTCCCAACAGAATGGGGGAATTCCAAAAAGGAAACGTTCACTTTTCTCATCCAAAGAATTGAAAGTAGAGGGGAAAACTGGCAAAGTCTCCTACTATCACCATGAGGGAAAGAGACTCTAATCAAAGCAGTGTTGCAGGCAATTTCGACTTATATTATGTTCCTATTCTTGCTCCCAGCATCAATCACGAACAGAATGGATGCATTGGTTAGGAGATTTTTTTGGTCAGGGTCTATGCAAAGAAAGGCCATATACTAGTGCAAGGGGGAGATTCTGCTCAGGAGTAAAGAAGAGGGAGGTCTGGGTTTCCGATCGTTCAAGAATTTTAACATTGCTTTGTTGATGAAGCAATGTTGGCGTCTCCTAGTGACCCCTGATGCATTATGGGCTAGACTACTCAAGGCTTTGTACTTCCCACGAAGTGACTTCCTCGCTGCCAGGAAAGGGGCGAGGTCATCCTGGATATGGACTAGTCTGTGGCTCGCTAAAGGGCAGTTGGAGATGGATATCCTGAGAGTGATTGGCAATGGAAAGAGCACTAGGGTGTACAATGATCCATGGATTCAAATGTTACAGGGACAGAGAATTCAGCGGCAGAACCCACCATCGGTTTTGGTGGCTGAATGGATCAACCAACACAACCGGGTCTGGAACGATGAAAGACTGAATAGATTCACATCAGCACAAGAAGGGGAAGCTATTCGAAGAATCCCAATCGGCCACCAGGATGTTGCTGACTTCTGGGCCTGGAAACCGACAATTGATGGATGTTTCTTGGTGGGATCGGCCTATAGATCAATGCACAATAGAAACCAGTTGACCGGTGGGCAAACTGCAACCTCTCAACAGAGTGAGAAGGAAAAATGGAGATGGCTTTGGGGAACTGCTATTCCACCAAAAATGAAGTTCTTCTTGTGGAGATGTGCGAAAGGAGTGTTGGCTATAAAATCAAAGCTCTCCTCCCGCAACTGCTCTCCCTCCCCTGAATGCCCAGTGTGCACGGGATGCCCGGAGACCATTCAGCACTGCCTGTTTGAGTGCGGCCATGCTCAAGAGACGTGGAAAGTTTGTTTCCCATCCATATCCACACCCCCTCCTCTGACTAATACTCTTGATTGGCTTTTCCAGCTCCAAAAAGGAATCCCAGAGCAGTCAACTCACCTCATCATCTACCCATTGTGGGCTATTTGGTTGGCAAGAAACGAGAAGGTGTTCAACAATGTCACCCCATGGCCCCCTCGTTCGTGCTCCAATGTTGCTCGTGATCTGAAGCAATGGACAGATTGTCCGAAAGTCCCATTGCAACAGAGACTCCACTTGGATCAACGTACTCCCCTCCGGAACACCCCTGCTCCACCGCCAAGCAATCCCAGCTTTGAGATTCACTGTGATGGTTCATTCTTCAATGAATCCCAGGAGGCGGCTTATGGTTATGTGATTATCAATGACTATGGACAGGTTTGTGATGGCGCGGCTGGTCCTCTTACTTGTTCCTCGCCAATTGAAGCTGAATCTATGGCTCTTCAGGAAGCTATTATAGCACCTCAAAGACTGAACGCAACAGTTCACGTGAAATCCGATTGTCTATCTCTTGTGAACGCAATGGCAATGCCACCTGAATGTTGGCCGTGGGCATGTGCGGCAAGACTCAGTGTTATGACCGCCATTCTTAATAGAGTGCCAAGCATTAAGGTTAAGTTCATCCGAAGAAAGAACAACTTTCGGGCAGACTGGATTGCGCGCTCTTTCAATTAGAGATCACTCCCCGAAGATTGGATTACTGTTTTGAATGTGTTGGATTCTTTCTTTACTGATGTATCCTGACTTTTGGATTGAGGAATATAAGTAACAATGATTTACCACTGTAAAAAAAAAGTAAGCTAGAACCTCCTCATAGTATGCCAGAAGTTTCTTAGCAGAATAGCAGTTGACACGTTTGTAAATTTCATAAAGTTAAGGTACCAAAATGTAAGAAATGAAATTTTTATATACTAAAATTTAATTCTCCGTCGATTTTTTAGGACTCAAAATTAAAAAATAAATAAATTTAGGTACTAATTTTTATTAAGTTCATATGGCAAAACTGTAATTTCTAAATGAAACATAGAAAAACAACGTTAATGGAAGGGGGAGGGGGAGGAGAAGTGTAAGGAAGTGGTTAAGTACCATACACGGGCCTGTATAAGATCCAGCATAACCTTCTCCCAACAACTCGAGTTATTGGGACCAATTGGTTTATGACATGGTATCAGAGCTGGTTTGTCCTTGAGGTCACGTATTCAAGTCCTCACGACCCCCAATATTAACCGTTGTCTTCAAGCACATGGTATGGCGGGCCTGTGCAAACTTCAAACCCATGAGTCGGCTTTCGTTTGAGAGGGCGTGTAAGGAAGTGGTTAAGTACCATACAAGGGCATGTATAAGATCCAGCATAACCTTCTACCAACAACTAGAGTTATTGGGACCAACTGGTTTATGACAAGAAGGAGAAGGGGAAGGAATACAGAAGGGAGAAGAGATAGTTACTATAATACATTTAAAATAAGTATCAATATAGTACTAACGGTTAAAGGTGTTAGCACCCTATCCACTTCCAACAACCATGAAGACCCTACTTTTGATGGCGGCTTGAACAACTATATATAAATCGAACAATTTTTTCGATATGGATTCTATATGTGGCAATTGTTGTGACGTTAAGAAAAAGGAACCGAATTTTGATCACTTCGTAAAATAAACCTTTAAATCTCGTAGGACTGGGAAAACAGACCAGACCGTTAGAAAAACCATGGTCCAAATCGTACCGTACAGTTTGGTCCGGACCGTAGACCGTTAAGTATGGTCTGGTCTGGTCCATGGTCTGTATTATTTTATGTTTTGATCTCTTGGTCTGGTCTGGTCTAGACCGCGGTTTAATGGACCAAACCGTGGACCCAACCGACTTGTCAATACATATTAACAACCCATTTGGCCACTCTCCCAACTCCCACAATGACACCCAAGTCTCAACATTAATTTTGTGAATCTCGTCTCTCCTTCATTCACAACCACATTTAACCAGAGAGTAGAGATAAGCATGCCTCAATATGACATTATGTTAATATTTTATGACGTTATGGTGCAAGTTGAGATGCTTTTATTTTAAATCTTTGTTATGTAATAAGAATTAGGGTACCAAAATTATTCATGCATGTTATGATTGATGTTTTAAGGCAAATAACAATTATTTTTCTTGGTTATTGGTTCAATATTTTGTGTGGTTGACGAAACAAATTGTTCATTTTTCGTTGAGTGTGGTCTATCTAGACAAGACCGGGCCGAACCAAACCGCACAGGCGTAGTCTGGACCGGACCGTATAGTCTGTGGTCTGATCTGTTATCTATACTTCAGTCTCTCGGTCTGAACCATAGACCGTATAAATGGTCTGGTCTGAACCAGACCGCACCGTTTCCCGCCCTAAAATCTCGCTCATTGAGTTACTTAACAACGTGTTTTTTTAGGGTGGGGGCATCATTCATGAGGCTTAGACCATCGATCTACATTAATAAATCTTAGTAATTGCATAATTCTTGTTTGTGATGGTATTGGTGCACGTATACTTTGATAAAATGGATTCATCGAAAATTATGATATTTCTTTTTCGATGCCTTATGAGCAATTATTTATTTTTGTATAAATATTTTAAGTTCTTTCTTATAATTATTTTTTCTATAAAGTGTATTGTTAGTTCCTATATTTCTTTTAAGTACTTTCTTATAATGAATTTTCCTCTCAAGTGTTTAAAACTCTCACTTATTAGCTTTCCACTAAAAAAATGTTGTGTTGGTGACTTAGAAAATGGTAGATGGAACGAAACATTGAAATTGCAAACAAATTCAGAATCTAGACAACTTTTGAAAGGGTGAGTTTTTCCTCTTATGTCACATGTGATGTCACTCTTTTATAGGCATAATGTGATAATTACTCGTAAAAAATGTAACCTAACATTAGTTATGAATGAAATCTAATACACCCTTCGAAAATTTTATTCACATGATCATGTTTGATGGAAGAGCAATTACATATAAACTGTAACATATAATGTCCATCCACAACCTGATCTTTGTTCTATTCAATAACAATTTTGTTTATCTGTAGCATTATTAATTATCGTCTCGTCACTACTCTTACATTACCCTTCCATTGATGGTCATCAATACGATTATGGTGTCATTTAGACCAACTCGATAAATTGTTGTACGATAGAAGAGTACTATCGAGATTTTCTATCTATTTGGGGTAGTTATCATAAATGGTCACAAAACTATCCACTTTGTACAAAACGGTCACAAATCTTTAATTTTGCACGTTTCAGTAATACAAGTTTGAGTGAATAACAAAAGGGTCAATCCATCTACTTCCGTCCAAAAATCTGTTAGTTTTGCACAGTCAGCATGACACATCATTAAAAATATCAATAAAAAAACATTTAATCATTTGAATTAACCAGCAAAACCCAACCGATTCGGTAGCTCTATACCCACCCGACCGTACCCTAATATATAGCTAATACCCACCCTTCACGATTTGGAGAAATCAACAGAAAAGAAAAGTAGATCCAAAGCTCAATTCCACTTCTCGATTGATGTAGTCTACGTTCAGAGTCTTCGACGGACACGGCGGCGCTAGAGCAGCTGGATTCGCATCAAATAATTTTGGGAAAACATCACCGGCACCGCCGAAGTATCATCGTCGTTGTCTAGATCTAACGATGGCAGATTCGAAGAGGCGGTCAGGACGACAACCTCGTGGTGTCGAACGCCGGCGACTGCGGCGCCGTGATGAGCAGGAGAGGAGTCGCGGAGGCGCTCACGTCCGATAATCGAGCTTCTCGTCCGGAGGAGAAGAAGCGAATCGAGGCCCTCGACGGTTACGTGGATTGCCGCAGGGGTGTTTGGCGGATTCGAGGGTCTCTTGCGGTGACGAGAGGGATCAGAGATGGGCATCTTAAGGAGTTCGTGGTTGCCGAGCCGGTGACCAAAGTTGTGCGAATTCAATGTGTTTGGGAGTTTCTGATCTTGACCTCCGATTGGTTGCGGGATAATGTAAGAAAGATTGATACCACTTTGTTCATAGGTATTGATTGGGGAAACTGATTCAATTTCGCTCCTTTTCCATTCCCAAGGCTTCTAATCAAGAAACAGCTCACTTGATCCGCCATTTGCATACTGATGCCGAAGAATCAAAGAGATGACCGGGAGATTGAACCGGTTGGGTTGTGAGGGTTAATTTGGATTATTAAATAATTTTATTATTAATTTTTTTAATGATGTGTCATGTTAACTAGGCAAAAGTAACGGATTTTTGGATGGAAGTGGACGTATTGACCTCTTTGATATTCACTCAAACTTTTATTACTGAAACGTGCAAAATTAAAGGTTTGTGACCGTTTTGTACAAAGTGAATAGGTTTATTACCATTTATGATAATTACCCTATCTATTTGTGATGAATTTCTCCAATTGACAAAAAAAAACACTATTAGTACCATCTATCATCGTGTCGTGTGATGATCACTTGTAAATCCAAAGTATCTTTTACAATTATCTGTCGAAAATAATCGGGGGGTGAGATAGCATGACTACCCCTAAAGGTGTAGGAAAAATGAAACTCCTATTAATTATAGGCTTTTAAGATAATTGATTTGTGTTGCATTAAATAATCTGTCTGAATTAAAAATTCATATTAATTACTTTCCTTTTTTCAATGCAATGATAGTTCTACTAATGCAATGATATCAATGAACAGGTGCAATGGTGTATCAGTGTAATGGTAGTTTAAAAAAAGAAATGTAATGAATATGAGTTCAGTGTACAGGTGCAATGATAGTTGTATCAGCGCAATGGTAGTTTAAAAAAAAATTAATTCTCAAAAATTATTAAGTGCAACACAAATTTAATACTATAATTAACTATAATTAATAGGGTTATATTTTTTCAACCCATAGAGGGGTTAAGCAAGCTAACCAATCCCACAACAGTCCCATTTTCCCTTTTTTGACAAAGAGGTAAATTAAAGGTAGATATAATAGATATCAATTTCCAGCTTCCAAATGTGAAACTAATTAAGTTTCTGGTGGAAAGAAAATGTGAAACCAATATTTATTAATTAGTTGGTCAATGTCACGCTTTAATTTTCTCCGCGTTTTAATTTTCCAAAGCAATTCATTTTTGGTCAATTCCTCAATTTCCATTCCAAAAATAAAAACGTATAAGGGTTCATATCTATATATTAATTACCATTTAGTATCCAATGTTAGTCAAATTTCAGCCTTTAATCAACCGCCGAATTAATAACCCTTTCCCGTCATCCTGATCTCAACATGACGGAGAGAAGTAGAGAACCCACATCACCAAAAGCAATTAAAATAAGTATGATCAGAACTAAGATTTTGGCGGAGCGTTTGTCTGTTATCCTCCCGCAAGTGGTCTCAGAAGGTCAGAATGGCTTCATTAAGGAGCGTCAAATAGTGGATAACATTTTACTGGGACATGAGCTAATGCATTACCTAAAAACCAAAACGCGGGGGAAGAAGGGGTTCATGGCTCTAAAGGTTGACATGGAAAAGGCCTATGATAGAGTCGAATGGCCCTTTCTCCTTGCGGTTTTGGTTAAAATGGGTTTTAATGCCACTTGGGTGGGCTGGATCAAGGAATGCCTCAGTTCTGCTTCCTTCTCAGTTATGATGAATGGTACACCGTCTGGTTTCTTTTCTTCTTCTCGAGGACTCCGTCAAGGGGACCCGCTGTCTCCACTTCTTTTTGTGCTTTGCACTGAGGGGTTTGCGGCTCTTCTCCGGAAGGCGATTACTGAGAAGCGATTAGCAGGGATTAAGGTGGCGCCGCGGGCTCCCAGATTAACGCACTTGTTTTTTGCTGATGACTCGTATCTATTCCTACGAGGTACCCTCCAGGAATGTGAAAACCTAATTGAGGTCCTCAACGAGTATGAGGAGTTGAGTGGCCAAAGGGTTAATCTTGCCAAGTCGGCAGTCTGCTTCAGTAGGAATATAGTTGATCAAGACCAAGTGTTTTTGGCGGCGGTCCTAGGTGTAGGAGCCGTTGGAGTTCACGATAAGTACCTCGGATTACCATCCTTGATTGCTAAATCTAAGATGGAGACCTTTCGGTATCTGGAAGCCAAACTGCTGGAGCGACTGCAGGGATGGAAGCAGAGGACTCTGTCATGGGCTGCCAAAGAAACACTCATCAAATCTATTGCTCTGGCTTTGCCATTACATGGGATGTCCTGTTTCAAGCTCCCGCTGACGCTTTGCCGCCTTTTAGACAGGCATGTTGCCCGTTTTTTGTGGGGCGAGAATGAAGGCCATCCGAAGGTGCATTGGATGTCGTGGCAGGGGATGTGTAGAAGCAAACATGATGGGGGAATGGGTTTTCGCAGATTTGAGCAGTTTAATCAAGCTCTTTTGGCTAAGCTTGGCTGGCGTATTCTAACTGAACCCAATTCTTTGCTGGCCCAGGTCTATCGAGGTAAGTATTTTCCGAATGGCCATTTCTTGTCGGCTAAAGCACGTTCTCGGCCATCTTGGGGGTGGCAGAGTATACTGTTTGGTCGTCAGCTCTTGGAAATGGGGCTACGCTGGCAAGTGGGAAATGGTCGCTCGGCATCTATGTTGCGCTCTACCTGGGTCCCCGAGTTTCAGTTTGAGCCCATTCGGTATAATCCGCAGGTGTTGCCAGCTGGTGGTGACCCGGCAGTGGCGGAGTTAATTTGTCAAGGGGAGGGGCGGTGGTGTGATCAAAAACTCAGGCAGTGGTTCGATCCTAGGACGTGCCGTTTCATTAAAGCTATTCCCCTCCCGCGAGAAAATGTGGAGGATAAAATAATATGGTATGATACAGCGGATGGGGAGTTTTCAGTGAAGTCGGCTTACCATTTGGCTGTTGCCCTGGATAAGAGAAGGGGCCGATGGAAGTCAACAGTAAATTGGATGGATAGGCCAAGTTGGATTCGGTTATGGGAGGCAAACATCCCGCCAAAGTTAAAGGTTTTTACGTGGCAGATATTTAATCGTATTTTACCGACAACTGAAGCGCTCATTAGTCGTCGTATTCCAGTGCTATCTCGGTGCCCGGTCTGTTGGGAGGGGTCTGAAACTTTGGAGCACCTCTTTTTGGACTGTCCGATTGCGCGGGCACTGTGGGGGGCCGCTGGGATGGAACACTTAGGGGAGGGATTGCCCCGGGACAATTTTCCCCTGTTCCTGAAGAAATTGCTGGGTTTGATTCCTCAGCCCTCGCAGTGGATGGCCATTATTGCAGTCCTGTGGCGGATTTGGAAGTCCCGTAATTGGGTTGTTTTTGAGGGAAAGCAATTTGGTCTCCCGGCTCTTATGCGACAGTTTTTACAGCAAGTTGAGGAATGGGCGCGGATACCAGGTAATGAGCATCAAGCTGATCGGGGGATGGAAGATCTGGGGCCTCGCCTGGTTAACCCTGGTGGGTTTGTTTGTCGGTGGGATGGGGCTACGAGAAGGGGGTCGCATGCAGCTGGGGGGATGGTGCTGTTGACTCCCACAGGAGACATCCATCGGGTTAGTGGTGTTGCCTTCCCAGGTATTGACGACCCTGCGGTGGTGGAGCTGATAACGTTGCGTGAAGCCGTTCTTTGGTGTTTAGGACAAGGGTTCTCTTCTGTCAGATTTGAAGGAGATGCGAAAGTGGTCATTGACAAAATCCAGCATAGGGACACTCGTGATCGCAGGATGGGTGCGGTTTTGGAGGAAGTGTTAAATCTTTTTGCCAGCAACCCAGGGTTTAGTGTTCGGTTTATAGGTCGGTGTAACAATAGGGTAGCCCACTTGGTGGCTAGGAAAGCCCTCTCCTTGTACCCGACAATGAGTCGTGCTTTTGATTATCAGGCCTGGCTGTTCTCCAGGATGTAACTATCTTTTTTGGAATCAATATAAGATTATCTTTTGTTAAAAAAAAAAAAAGTATGATCAGATTTTCATTATGGAGAAACAAAAATGTTCAAGGAGTTAACGTATTTATAAACAAATCAAGAAATTAATATGTGAACTCAACTGCACATATAATAATGTTAATAATTAATTAATTAATCAAGCTAATTGAAAAATGGAAAACTCCATGAAAAAAAAAGAAACAAAAATCAATAAAAACAATCCACCATGGGAGAATAATTATTAGCTCCCGCCTTGCCAAGCTCAAACATCCTCGCATCATTCTCATACGGCGTCAAGTTCAGATCCAACCCCACCATCATCAAAACCCTACCTCTCTTCCGCGGCGGAGCACCACGACTCTCGTAGCTCTCCGACGACGACCCTCCGGCGCGTGAGCCGCCACGGTGCCTCCTCATGTGCCCGCCGAGGGCCTGGCCGATGGAGAACTCCAGCCCGCAGATGGAGCACTCGTGGGTCTTCGGCTTGGCCGATGACGACGATGAAACGACGTCGTAGCAGCTGCCGGGTGAGGCGGGGCTACGCTTCTTGTGGCTGGCGCGGTGGCCGCCGAGGGCTTGAAAAGAAGGGAACTGGCGGTTGCAGGTTTTGCACTCGAAGACGCGGCTCGGGTCGGGAGAGGTGGAGTTGAAGTTGACGCCGCCGACGTCGTATCGGTTGGTGGTGGCTTGGGAGAGAAGCATGAGGCAGTTGGCCATGGTTAGGGTTACGTCAGGGCCGCCGCCGGCGCCGCTTTCTTGCATGGTGAGGCTTATGGTTGTGTTCATCGTACGTTTAGGGGAGTTGATATGATGAGAAAGGAAATGAGAGGGAGAAGGAAGGACCGGAGTAGGTGTAATATTTTTAGGTAATTGAAGGAAGAAGGAATTAACTTGTAGTACTTTTGCAACTATAGAGGGTGTGTTTGGACTTTTATAGTCGACTTTTCTGTGTGCCTAGTAGCTTGGTGGAGTTGATTTTGCTTGCCATCGTTGCTTGCTTGGTAAGCAATATGAAAGAGAAATGAGTGGCTTTGGCCTTCGGTCAGAGGTTAAAAGAGTTTTTTTGATAATAACAGTCAATAGGATTATATTCGGCTCTAGATAGGGTGCATAACCATGCATCCATCAATAACTAAATCTGAACTCTTTATTTAGAAAATTCAGATTTAAGGATGGAGAATTAAAGACCATTTTTATTTTCTCTAGCTTTCTTAATCGGCTCATATCTTTTTTGTTTTAACTCGGATTTTAAAATTTTTTTCCGCACAGATGGAACGAGTTCATCGTGCTCTACAAAATGAGATCAATTTTCAATATTTTTTGAGAAAAAAATTCTGACCTCTCGGTACCAACTGCATACCATATGGTATTTTTTCGTTTTTAATTCGTTTTTTAAAACGATTGCACAGAAGGGACGAGTTCATTATGATCTATTGGATCTACAAATTTCTGGGTGAACAAATTACAGGACCAAAAAATACCACACAATATCATACAATACCACCCTGCTACGGGGTGGTATCTTGTGGTACACAATGTTAAAAGTCGTAAATGACAGTTAATATACTTCTACTATCATGTATTCAACCATCATACAGTCTTGGTTTGTTTATACCATCATGGTACGCTTTTCAAACCATATGTATGCTCTTATTTCAATACCAGTCAATACCATATGGTATAGACTGGTAAAAAATGGCTCAAATTTTTTTGTTCGAAAAATATGTCAAAGTGGATATCATTTTGAAGAGCACAATTAATCTGATCTAACTGTGCAAAAAAATTAAATTTCGACTTAAAACGAGTGAGAAATCATCCGTCAAAGATTAAGGAAGGCAAAATTAAAGGCTTTGCAGGAGAGAGAGAGGGATGTTGATGTCATGCTGATATGGAGGGATTACTCATGGTTATTCACCATAAAGTTATTGACCTGATCCGTTCCCATTATATTCCATCTCTTTAAACAATAGATCATTTGAATTACGAAGAAAGTGTAGAAGTATTGTTTACGAGAATGACAATACATACTCGCAAACATTTCTTAATATCAATTTTGAAGAAAACCGATAAGACGTACTCGTACGTTTAACCTTTGGAAGTACTCATATCGATTATTAACCATAAATATCATTGAATTTGTGGGAAAATTGACAAATGATCATCATCAATGTCGTAGCCATAGATGGTGATGTGTGTTAATTATTTGATAGCTTTGCAACTAGACACTATGAAAAATGTTTCCCAAACATTAGGGAGGTGTCCAACCAGCACATTGTCAATCAACAACGCATTACAGCCCATGAGGCCAGTCCCGTAAATACTCAAAACCATATATTGATTGGGAGGACGACATTAAATAATAAATAACTGCTTTAGTGACCAACTATTTTCATAAAGATCTATCATACTGTCATGTCATGAACCAGTTGATTCCAATAACTCGAGTTGTTGGGAGAGGTTCAATTGTGGATCATATACCACAACACTAACACGCCCCTTCAAACGAAAGTCACTCACAACGGCTTGAAGTTTGCACAGATCTGAAGACAAGAATACCATGTGCTTAACAAATGGGGGTCACCGGGAATCGAACACAAGACCTCTCGGTCACAGAAGGCTCTGATACCATGTCATGAACCAGTTGATCCCAATAACTCGAGTTGTTGGGAGAGGTTCAATCATGCATCATATACCACAACACTAACACATACGACAGTAATTAGTTTGTGACATGTTACTGAATGGATCTACAAAACTCAGTGACGGAGCCAGAAATCTGAATAAGCAGGATTGACTTGAACCGTGATAATTAATTGGTAGATCTCTATACTTAATAAATGTTTATTTACATATTTATAATTTGAAAAGAATACCCACTTAGGGGTCATTTGCATCATTGATTTGGTACAAAACACATGTTTGCTTGATAATTTTTGAGTTACCAAATCTGTGGGTCTCACAAATATGAAGAAACCTGGTCTACATATGAGATTTGAACCAATTCCATGAATAGTCTAAAATTTCTTATATATTCACAATCTAATTCCAACAAATGATCTATCATTATTAAATCCAACAAGTAAACATGAGGTTTTTCAAATCCATAATTTTATCACAAAATCTAAGTTTTCAAAACCCAAATTATAACCATTTTTTTTTTTTTTTCCAAATCCACCAAACAATCTAAACTCTCCTATTACCGATCGTAGGTGTGAATGGAGTGATGGGTTACATGAAGGTGGAGACCGATCGAGGTGACTGAGTACTGAGTCGGCAGCGCGCGTCTCCTGAGCTACAAGTAGAAAGTCTATCTAGAACGTAGTTAACTAGTGTTGTTTAGTCCAACCAAGGGGCCAAAAAGCTTAAAAATGACTTGGCTAATAGAGATGACAATGGGTCGGGTTTTGCCGAGCTCAAATTTGAATTCATGGGTTTATCCGTGAAAAAACCCCGGGTAAAACTTACTGGGTTTGGAAAACTCAAACCCAACCCAACCTGATGGGTATCCGTGGGTTCATGGGTACCTATAGATTTTTGTCGTAACAAATTTACAATAACAAGTTCCTATCAAAATAAAAGTCAAATATCAATCTCTCAATACAAATTATCCATATATAAAACACTATTCTAAAAAACTGAAGCAAATCACAAATTATCCATAAACAACATGATTAATTGAAAACTTCTTACTCCTTGTCAATGAAACTTCTTCACTCTCCACTCGATAATATATACTTCATTATACACAATTAGAAAGAAAAAATTGGACATGTCTCCACAAACATAAAGAAGATTAGTTGCTTAGAGTATTAAATATACCAGGAAAATTAATTATATGGGTGTGGATGGGTACTCATGGGACGGATATATCTAAACTCAAATCCAACCCGATAAATAATGAATGAGTTTTATCTGCGTTGATCGAGTTGGGTCGAGCAGGGTACCCATTGGTTCGGGTTTTATTTTCATCCCTATTAGCTAACTAGTCGTGGACCCGGCCAGTTGGCCGGATACATTTGTCAGTCACATAAACAGCGATAGCAATTTGTATGCAATATGCGCATGTCTTTGGTACTATAAGAAAATTTAAAATTTTCAAATTATCGAACATTCAAATTAATTGACAAAATAAAAGAATTCAAATTATTAAACTACTTCAACTATTCAAAAGGATCAACATCATAGTGTTTTCTGACATTGTAACTGGCTCATCGATTAAAATCATTTTTAGAAAAAATGAAAGACAGACCACATGCCAGAGAACAGACTTCTAAATTTTTTTCGAAGAACCCTTCTATTTGCGCCTCATTCTCAGAGATTCTGCATTTTTTCATTTTGGATTGTATACAATTCCTCTGCCATGAGCAACATTACCATCTCCACCAGTAATAATATATCCATTTCCATTAGTGACACATTTATCTCCGATATCGATTGACTCTTTTCCTTCTTCTCTTGCATTTTCAATAATCCATTCCCTGTTTCATGCATTTCCTCTAAGTTATGCTCTTCCTCATCCTTCCCTATGTAGGAAATTGTGTATTCACTTGTTGGGTTAGAGATGTTGTAATCTATGAGCTTGATATTGAATGTTAACGTTATTCCCACAAGTATAGGAGATGAGTAGGTGGTGGTCCTCTCATTCCATTGTTGTCTTGGAATAGTCCCTCAGCCGACATTTCGAAAAATCAACCGCTCACTTGATCGATAACAATAAAGTCATCCTGAGCTGGTTTGTCCGGAACTCGATGGTGGTTCTTGAATTTGTATAATGATGGTAATGACACAAACAATAGTAAATTTTTTATGAAGTACGTTATTTTTTAATTGGTAAAGTAAAACAATTAAAATTATTCAATTAATAATAGAAAATAGTCCTGTGAGGTAAGATAAGTGGAAAGTAGGGATGGCAATCAAACTTGCTATTGCGGGTACCCAACGACTCCCGACCCAGTCAACACGCAGAATTCATGCATTGGTTGGGGATGGGGCGGATATAGTTTCAGGCTCCATCACCAATACCCGGTCCTAACAAGAGTATTTATTCAAATATGAATAATTGAGAGATCAAAATATAATATGTCAATGGAAAGAAGGATAATTAAAAAAAAAGAGATTAAATGTAATTGATTGGCCACGCAAAGCAAACCTTAATTTCTTTTCCTTAAATTCTCCATTCATACCTTCACTTCACTTCTTTCTCCCTTTTAACGCGATTATGTTAGTTATTTTTTGTTGAGTAAATGTGTCGGAGTTGTAGATGAATGATTCAGATGATATTGTATCTTTTTCTTTGCAATCACCTCACTTTATGTCCTAGGCAAACCAAATGTGAGTAAAAGACAAACTAAGCGTCGGCTAAAACGCATATCTCCATTTTCTAATCTAAGACTGGCTCTGACCTGGGGGCCAAACTTGAAAAAAATGAGTTTTTAGCTCATTTTCCTCTCCAACTCATCCTCTTTTGGCCCTAAAAAAATGGAGAAGGACAATTAAAAGTGACATTGGGCTTTTGGTATGGGTGGCGACATAAATGTGGATGGAAAGATGATGGGTCTCCGGTAGGTTTCAAAAAAAAATTCCACAGATGTTGTTGCCCATCTTATGTAAATTCTTCCCACAAAGATTCACGGGAAAAGTTACCCCCAAAGAGCTCCAACAAAAACTTCCCAATTAAGTAAATTTTTCATATTTTACATGGGATTGATTGTGAGGTAACTCTCTTTGGTAGGATAATTACACAACTAAATGCCATCCTTGCAAGTGCGGATGATCACACGCGGGGGTTTGCCTGTGAAGCATGTGTGTGGGAGGAAGCCTTCCTCTCGCGTGTGCGTCCTAAAAGTGAATGATTGGTTCTATATGTGTTTCTTGTTAATCTCATCTTGTTTAATGAAATTAAACTTGTAAGCTAGTATGGTTGGTATATCGTTGCACTATATGGCCTTTTTATTTGATTTAAACTTGTTGACCAATTTGTTTGTAATAGGCCTGTAATCTCATGTTGTCAGACTGGCCTTGAAGTTCTTCATGGTGTAGACTCTAGTCATGAAACAGGGGCTGAAAGTCCTTGATTTTCCTTTTAGTTATTTGCACCCAAATATCATTACCATGAAGAAGTAATATAAGCATATTTATAAAATTTTAAATTGTAATCATAGAGTTTGAATTTGCATGGTTGTAGTTAGTTTACTTTTGAGCCATTCACTATCATATTGAGACAAACAATAATATATATGTGTTGGGATTGATTTCTAGCCACTTATTGTTTGAAAAACTTTCCACACAATAACAATGCGTGTGATTCTTCCAATCTTGCAATGCTTGAACTTCAAAATATACATTGGGTACTTTCTTCTCATTGTATCCATCCGCATCCTCAACACCAGAATATAGGATATTTGGGTGCAACCATCCTCTGAATAATATGAGATATTGCAATGACCTCATTTGCAGATAGCACATCATAATAATTTTAAACCATAAAAATCAAAATCAAACATGAAATAAATGGATTAGCTATAGGAATGTTGGTAAATTTTTCATATATACCCTTTTCCGGGTAGTTATCATAAACTGTCACAAACCTTTGGACTTAGTACAAAACGGTCACAATTCTTTAATTTGTAACAATACGGTAACAAAAGTTTGAACTTGTACGAAATGGTCACTTCTGTTAATCTCCATCCAAATTTCTGTTAGATCTATCTAGTCAGCATTCCACCTCATCAAAATAATTAATAAACAATTTCAATTTAACATTTGAAACCAACTTAAACTCAAACCCATAAAAAATTGGCCAAAACCGAGCAAACCCTATCTCACCCTGCGGCATCTTCTTCGAACCCCCTCGCAGTCGGCATTCATCCCGCCGCCTCATCCTTTGACGCAACAACAATGGCCATCCCTTCACCACTCACAGCAACAACAAAATCCTCAACCCTATCCTCATCCTCACGCGCCACCAAATCCTCACCTTCCCCACCCCCAGCAGCCTCTCCTTGGTTTCTCCTCTCACTTACCTCCACCAACCCTTCCATATTGATGGTCCTCACGCTTTAGCTCCAACTCCATCTGATCCCGAGCTTAATAAGCAAATTGACAAGCTAGTTGAGTGTGGAGGGGCCATGATTTGAGGCAAGCAGCAAGATAATCCTGCTTGTAGCTTTCTATTTGGTGAGGAGGGGTAGAACCAAATCACGAAATCAACCAGGAAAATTGGAGCAGATGAATGGAGGGAGGGGATTTCGCAAATCGGAGAAAGAACGAGCCATTGAAAGAGAACCCCCCAATGGAGTGGTGATATAAGGTTTAACCGATTTTGACCAATTTTTTATGGGTTTGAGTTTAGGTTGGTTTCAAATGTTAAATTGGAGTTGTTTATTAATTATTTTGATGAGGTGGAATGTTGACTAGATAGATCTAACAGAAATTTGGATGGAGATTAACAGAAGTGACCATTTTGTACAAGTTCAAACTTTTGTTACCGTATCGTTACAAATTAAAGAATTGTGACCGTTTTGTACTAAATGCAAAGATTTGTGACCGTTTATGATAACTACCCACCCTTTTCCTTATATAAATACCACATTTCATTCTTACTAATTTGCCAATGGTTGATTATTTCTCTTCAACTCTGACTTATGCAAATCAATTCTGAAAATGTAAAACGGGGAGTAGAAGTTTTGTTAGATCAACACGTGTGAAATAGTTAGAGAGATTATAATCAATCTGATAATTTATGAATGTACATACCATTAGAAAACTTATTTTGCATTGCAGATAGTGATCGATCAGAATCTACCACACCTTTTTTAGTATAAAACAACTCTCTTTTTTCCGTACTAACATGTGGCATGGGCACACATTAAATTATAACGAATATATAAATAATGCTAATAAAAATATTTGTACTTACATCAGTTTTTAACGATCAAGTTGAAACATTGTCTGGTTGTTTGGATGATTCTCCACGGTAAATATTTCTTCGAGGCACATAACTACAAAAAGTTAGTCGCAAAAAATATTAGTCTAAATAATATAAGCAAAATAGTAAATGATGGATGTGTTATAACATGAACATGGAAGTCTAAATTAATTACTTAATGGTACCCACCAAAGTTAAGTAGTTAAGCAACAAATAATTCAAGTTTCTATCTTTAGATCTAGCAATCTTAAATAATATAAGCAAAATAGTTTATGATGGCAGGGCTCTATCATGAACACGAATACATAAAATTAATTACTTAAATCTAATTTATAGTTTCTAATATAAACGACCTTTGGGGATGAGATAGCATGCCTACCCTTAAAAGGGTTGGAAAAATGACACCCCCTATTAATTATAGGTTTTTAAGGTAATTAACTTGTGTTGCATTTAATAATATGTATGAATTAAAAACACATATTAATTACTTTCCTTTTTTCAGTGCACTGGTAGTTGTATCAGTGCAATGGTATTAGTGTACAGGTGCGATGGTAGATGTATCAGTGCAATGGTATTTCCAAAAAACGAACGTAATTAATATGAGTTCAGTATACAGATGCAATGGTAGTTAAAAAAAGGAATGTAATTAAGATGAGTTTTTAATTTCCAAAGATTATTAAATGCAACACAAATTTAATACAAAAAATAACTATAATTAATAGGGGGTGTCATTTTTCCAACCCCTTAGAAGGGTTAGCATGCTAACCGATCCCATGACCTTGGGCTTAATTCATTGCTACTGGTACTCTCCAAAGCGAAGCAGTTAAAGCAACGGATAATTCAAGTTGCAACCTTTAGCGCTATCTTCGAAGGAAGCAGACCTGGCAGGAAGTGAATTTTGGCGAGAAGTTCTAGGGGAAAAAATCAAGGATGGTAAAACCGTACCAAAGTTGTACCGTAAAAGTTAGTGGAATGATATTTTATGTTGAAACTGTAATTTAATTGTGATTTAACCATTTCATACCGTTAGATACCGACTACTCACTTAGCATCAAATATAAATTTTCTAGTCGAACATCGATAAATTGTGGTAAAAACACAAAGTTACTTGCTTATACTAATGAAAACCCAATATTAAACCACACGTGTTGTGATCATGAGAAGTAACATATGATATAATGAATATAATAATAGATCCTTCAGGGAACGGGAGATAGACCTAAGAAGCTCCAATAATGACCCGCCCCATGTATATGAACTAAATCACTAATTGTGTTTTGATTTTACCAAAGAACCCCTCCGTCCTATGCGCTAGTGCAAGGAAAAGTGAAATTGATGGGGTTTTGGAGAAGAACCTCCATATAGTAATTGTTTGATTTGATTATGAGTCTTGTGGCTGGTCCCATCGGTTATTAATTAATGATAAAAAAATTCAACAAATGGGGCATTGGGACTTGGGAAAGGAAGCTAATAGTAGGACGACGCGATGCATAATTGTATACACATGCATGCATGCAGCCCAGTTGTAGGCAAAGGTCTTGCCACGCTGCCGACTGGCCCAACACCAAGCTGCAACGTACGTAACAGTAGTTTTGAAGAAATTAAAATTGGACCACACGCTACATGATAGGGCTGCAAATGAGTCGAGCTATTCGCGAGCAACTCGAGGCTCGAATTGGGAAAAACTCGTTCGAAACTCGACTCGTTTACTAACGAGCCAAGCTTGAGCTTAGTTATGTCCAGCTCGCAAGCTAGCTCGATTCGGTGGCTTATTGAGCTCAACTCGTGAGTTGGCTCATTTAGAGCTCATGAGATGTCTCAACATTGTGGTTTGAAGACCAACTTGATCACCGACTTATGGACGAATCGATCTAATTTGGACTTTCATAATTCATAGGATTGTTAAATTATATAGGTTAAATACACTTGTATATCCAAAACTTTCACGGTTGTGCCAATAATATCCAAATTTCACGAAATACCACTTATATCCATGTTTTAAAGTTGTTTTTGCCAAATCTAGCCATTTCCCAATATATTTTTGGTTAAATACACTTGTATATCCAAAAACACCGTTAAAGAATGTGAAGGAATTGGATATAAGTGGTATTTCGTGAAATTTGGATATTATTGGCACAACCGTGAAAGTTTTGGATATACAAGTGTATTAAACCAATTATATATCTCACATCATGTGAAGTTTAACATGTTGAACATGTAAGAAAATATGCCTTATTTTTAATTCTATAAAGAAATTATGTACAAAATTATTTCGATACTATGACATAACATGATTTGAACTAGTTAAAATTTATTAACTAAACAATATGACACCTACAAACTATAATATAAGAGTAATTAATGTTGAATATTTGATTAATTTTGTGTCGTTACATCAATCACATGTACCATACACGACATACAAAATGAATGTATTAAATACGATCTAAAAATTTAGTAAACAAGCCTAGCTCGAACTCGACTCGGCTCGTTAATAAATGGCTCGAGTTCGAGCTCAGCTCATTTGTTAACGAGTCAAGCTCAAACTGAAGTAAAACTCAGCTCAACTCGGCTCATTTGCAGCCCTATTGTAAACATAAAATTGTAAGTCATATACTCTCGTAAAAAAATATAAAAAAAATAGAGTGTTATAATTTTGATGAAATCGAGATTGTTGATATCAAACATCGTTGCCATGCCAGCCATCTGATTATTTCTTCTACTACATACGGCTTTTTTTTTCTTAAGAATTATGTTCCCGGCCACTTACTTAATTACTTAATCCCGACTCTACCTAAAACGATGAGATGTTGATACGCAATTGCATAGCTAGTCATGATGTGTAACAATTAGCTAGTTTGACTCTTAATTAACATTTGATTTGGACTAATTAATACTTGGCCGGAAAGCCATAGCAGAGAGTTTAGAAGAATCCATAGCATTCAATGATATCAATAAACAAATAGATTTTGTTTTGATTTTCTAAGTTAAGTGTAGGTAATCAAATTGAAATATACAAAAGAAGATAATAGTTAATTTAAGGTGCATATTTAGTTTGGATAAATGTTTGCGTGACGAGTGTGGAAAGAAAGAGTAGGCATTGACTCGATAATCACTCATCGGATCTGTAGGTTTGCTGCAAGTGGATGTATCTATGGACACATAATTTAATTACATATTTGTCTAAGAAAAGTAGTCCAATTAATTAATTAGGATATGATAATAATCAAGATCGACCTGGGTGATTAATATATAATTTTTAAACAATTTTGTGTGGGTCAGTCATGGGATAGGAATTTTCGGTCAAGGTACATATCATGGTTATAATTAAAAAGAATGTCAGAGTTTGTTGTGAAGTAGTTTAACAAGACCTCTCGTACTATTAAGCTTAATTAGAGAGTTAGTCAACTAGTTAAGTAAGCATATGCAGTGTTGGGCAAGGTATAATTAAGATAAATTAAATTCTCTCTCACATATATATATGTATGATGTTTGTGCTTATGCAATTGTACTGAACTAGATTAATTAATTAATTACAGTGTGTGTTTCTCGCTTTGCCATTTAATATCACATTCTAGTGGATATTGCGTAGTGGGGCAAAATGGTCAGCAGGTAAAACATGATTTTTTTGACCAGCTGGGAATTCTAGTTTTAACAAATTAATCTAATTAACAAATTAAGGAATTAATCTAATTTGTGCACTAGACTCTAATAAGAGCTAAATTAAGTTTTGATGTCAGCATCAGGATACCCATCATCACTAATGACATCATGCAGCCTCCCAGATTGCGTCGCGTTAAATATGCGCGACTGAACCATCGGCCATGCTCCTTTGACCTTTCAATTAAAGGGTGAAAACGTTTTACACTTAGTTTTCTCCAAATTTATTGCGGAATTTAATTTTAGTGCACAAAATATTTAATAAGAAATTAAATATATTGGCAAACTTCAGATGAAACCGAAAGAAAATAAATTGTATTTTCAGTTTTTTAAAAAAGGGGCTCATTGATACACGTCATTTGACAACGAAATTTAAGCCAGGAAAAACTTAAGAAGTTTCATCAGTCTATTTTGTGAAAATTAGTGGTGCTTACCAACAAAAAATAATAGGAAATTCCTACAATGCCTTGAAGTAAGGTAACTTGATTTTTTTTACCTGTTATAGCAGGTTTCACAGGTTGCATCACGTAAAACACAACAGGTGTTACGTAATGATTACGTAACGTATGTGCATCTTCCGTAACAGTTGTAAAATTTCATTACGGAAGCCTTACGTAGTGGAGGCTTCTTTTACGTAATTAATATTTATCTCGCGTTACGTAAAGTAATAAGTCATTACGGAAGTCTTACGTAATGCTTCTAATTTAATTGTTACGTAAGAGATAACTGTCATTGCGGAAGCCTTACTTAATTGAGGCTTCTTTTACGTAATGAATATTAACCTTGCGTTACGTAAAGTGTGAAGGTATTACGGAAGCCTTACGTAACGCTTCTGATTTAACTGTTACATAAGAAACAACTGTCATTACGGAAGCATTACGTAATGGATGTGTATTTTATGTAACAGTTCTAAAATGTCATTACGGAAGCCTTACGTAATTGAGACTTCTTTTACGTAATGAATATTAACCTTGCGTTACGTCAAGTGTGAAGGTATTACGGATCCTTCTGTAACGCATCTGATTTAACCGTTACGTAAGAAACAACTGTCATTACGGAAGGCTTACGTAATGGAGGTGTATTTTACGTAACAGTTGTAAAATGTCATTACTGAAACCTTACGTAATTGAGACTTATTTTACGTAATGAATATTTAACCTTATGTTATGTGAAGGCATTACGAAAAGTATTTAATTGAAGTCTTCCAAAACATTTTTGGTATAAACTATCATTAAAATTATGAAAAGATAATTAAAAAAAAGGGTTAATATTTTCGTATGGCCTGAACTTTGACCAAAATAAACATTCTGGCCAATCTTTTCGATCTATAACATCCTGGCCCGAACTATACACCAAAATAAACAATTTGGCCAGATCCGACTTTTGACCGTTAACTTGGACGGTCAAACGTGTTGACCGTTAGTCAACGCGCATGTCACTGCCAAGTCAGCATAAAATATTTAAAATAATTCACAATTTCCACACATTTCCTAATTTTAAATTATTATAAATTAAAAAAAATCATCTAACACCTTAGTTAAACCAAAAAAAAAAAAATTAAATATTTATCAGATCTTCTGACTTGGCAGTGACGTGGCGCGTTGACCATTAGTCAACGCGTTTGACCGTCCAAGTTAACGGTCAAACATCGGGTTTGGCCAAATTGTTTATTTTGGTGTATAGTTCGGGCCAGGATGTTATAGATCGAAAAGATTGGCCAGGATATTTATTTTGGTCAAAGTTCAGGCCATACGAAAATATTAACCCTAAAAAAAATTAAATACATGCAATTGAATAAAATCAAGCAGAGGCGCTATTAGGTAAAAAGGAAATAAATTGTGCAATGAAAAACAAAAGGAGGGTAAGAAATAAAAAGGTAACGGGAATTCCTACCAAAAAAAAGGTAACGGGAATGTATTCACCGGCAGTGCCGGTGTCCTCTGTTTCTTTTTATTTTTTATTTTTTTTAATCAATGGCTTAAGTTGATTCTAACTAATTTTAATGGTCTAGATTTATGCAAGTTATCTAACTTGAAATTATACCCAAGTTACTCTAGGAGATCCCAAAATAATAATAAGTTTGCCAATAACTTATTTGGCGAATTGATAGGAGTCACACCCCACCACCAATTTTGCCGGGGACTGTCCTCGTCCATTTTGATGGCGCCACAAAAACCAGTATTGGGGGAGGAGTTGGTTTTGTTGGGTTTTCAGGGCCAACGACTATTCTTTTTGCATTTGGGAAATTTTACGACTATATGGATGACGCATTCATCATTGAGCTCTTGGCCCTCCGGGATGCCCTTCGGTGGTGTCTCTCTAATTCGGTCTCTAATGTCTCATTTTGTGGTGACGCGCAGGTGATTATTCAAATGATAAATCGTAAGGATTCAAGCCATGCTTTGGGTGGTAGCCTCCTCGCAGAGATCCAGGTTCTTCGTGTCTCCATGCAACGTGTATCGTTTCACTTCGCTCCGTGTAAGTACAATAGGGCTGCCCATATCGTGGCGAAAAAAGCCCTCTCTTCGTTGGATCGTCGGTTGGTCGACCAGCGACTCTTCCTTAATTCCTCTTTGTAATTGACCTGTAAAGGTCCTTTTATTATGTCGTATCTGCTGTATTCCCTTCCGGGATATCTTTGGCAAAAAAAAAATTTGATAGGAGTACATAGCCGTAAAACACAAATTTTATGCAAATTTTTTATAACTTGGATATAGGAATGACAATTGCACACACAAATTGCGGATATCGCCCTCCCGACCCAATCAATGAGAGAAATTTCCGAATTGATTGGGTATGGTGTGGGGTTTGGATAATACTAAAATGACTAGCTTATGAGAACTCTCTATATAATATTGCCTACGATAAAATTAAAATTTCCATTTGTGTTGTAGTCCATATTGTTATGGAATATATTTGCGTAATAGCTGTGTGTTGTACATAACCTAGCTAATGCGTTGGGTAAGTAATGCTGTATTTCACATTTAAATTTTATCCAGCGAAACCACATTTAAAATTTATCTAAAAACCCATGAATTTGTTTATTATCTAAATCGACTTATTATTTACGCTAAACAATGAAAATTTCACTTAATTATTCCTTATTGTACATTTGTACTGCCGCCACTGGCTGGACGATTTGACGAAGACACATAGTGTACGTTTTGCAGTCAAATTGCACCAATGAGTGGCTTATGGTGTACGGTAAAGGACGAAAAAAGACGGAGAGAGCGACCAACTTTTTTTTTTGACAAAGGGGATTTTATTGCACTTCAAAACATCAGTTACAAAGAGGGAGAACAAACCAACAATCTGGTTCCAACAAGAGGAAGCCCAAAGACATCTGGTTACAAACAAAGCTGTGTAAGACAAAATGTAGCAACAGAGAACAAACACAGTCTGCAAAGCAACCATTCGGAAAGAGCAAAACCCTTGACCGAAAACAGATCATCAAGAAACTCTCTTGTAAACAACCAATCAAAGTGCAACAAAACCAAATCAGCTTGTCCGATCATATCGAAATCCATGGAAGTTGAACATCATCACTCCATGTGCCGCCTCCGGGGGGAAAACTCCAGAGAGCGACCAACTTACATAGTAAAGAAAATTGATCTCTACAGGAAACCCCTGCGAGAAGGTGTTGAATCAATATGGGAAATTGCTCAATCACAAGAGCAGAGCTTAAGGCTGCGAAAACGGGGCTTGCTACTACGTGGAGAAGAGGCTTCAAGAAAGTGGTGCTCTGCCTCGACTCCCTGACAGCGATCAGTATTATTTTGAAGAAAGACGATATGGCTTGCTTTGCTCGCGATGGAAATTAATAGGTTGCTCTCTCTTAATTGGGAGGTTCAGATTAAACATGTGTATAGAGAGTGCAATTGTGCTGGTGATTTTTTGGCTAATTTGGGGCACTCCCTTCCTTTTGGATCACATCCGATTGATGTGCTCGATCCAGGGCTTGGCCACTGAATTTCTTTTGATGTATTTTTTTTATAACAATTTCTTTTGATGTATTGGGTATTACCCAAGAATGTTTAATTAGAAATATCATTTAGACACCATTAGTGTCTGTCTTTCTAAAAAAAATGATCTAATTAATATAATTGGGCCTTTCAATTACTGCAATCTCTCTCGTGGTAAACCAGACCATGTTTGGGTCGGTGGTCCAAATTGTACCGTTACAAAGTCCAACTTTTTAAGGGTTGGTTGAGAATTTTGGTTGCTTTCCTTCCCTTTAGCCGGTTCGTTAGAGTGACCAAATTGATGAGTTCCGGTATATACGTACAGGCCAAAACGAATAAACAATGCTTATTTCTGAACGTATGTGTTCTTTGTTAGATGTGAATTTTGAAATATACGTAAAATTACATGTAAATTTTGGAATTGGAATAGTCTTTACCTGAAAGGTCCCATTAGTTTGGCAAACAGACAAGTTTGCGCTTTTGATATGTTGGTTAATTTTCCAGGTCCAGATGGTTGCTGCTGCTTGCTAAATGACCACACATGTAATTACAAGCTTCCTTGCACTCTGTTTTAGTCTAGACTCTAGAAGGCAAACAAAGTCAAATGAATTTTTATGAATGCCTTAGAGCAGAGCCACCCCCATTCATTTACATTGACCGTTCATATCAATCTTCAGCATTTTCTTAATTTCTTGGGAAAGAAACATAATAACACTCTAATCCGATCCCCAATTGCGTCATCTACATCACTTGCAAAAGTCATTAGTCATCTATTTCTAAACAAAGACAAAAGTCATTGACCAGTCATATTTTTCCTGTGACTAAACCAGGCCATAGAAGCCCATCCTCCTCCTCAGTGCCTCCTAAATTGTATGCACCCTGCTGCAGTCCCACATGATCATGATAAACATTTCCTGCAGCAACACCTACAATCCTCTCCTTCTCCTTGTGCTCTTCCTGCTGCTGCTGTAATGCCGGTAAAAACGAGTGTCCTGCATTGTGCAACGCTATCTTGCCTTTCACGTCCTGAATCTCCAATTGCACCTTCATTATCTCCTCCTGCAGCTGATATACCATCCCAGCGCACCCGTACACTGGGTTACTAACCCTCAAGCTCGCCTCGTACGCCATGCAGTCCGCGGCCTCTGCCCTCCGATCCTCTGCCACTTGCTGCAATTGGACAGATAATTAAACAGTCGAGAGCTGAATTAGTGGGTATTTTCTTATTGATTGTTCTGTACTAAAAGGTCACATGGTATGGTACACTTTTGACTATTTGAGTACAAGAATTTGGTTACATTTTTTTGGGATTCGATATTGGATTTTGTATGACTCAGAGTTAGGATTGTTTCCATTGGATTTAGGTATGGTAATGAATTTGGTTGGTTTACCTGTAAGAGTCTGGCGACATTGCTGGCACCGAAAACCTTGTGGACGGATTCAAATCTCTGTGGGTTGTTGGGAGGGAAATAAGGAGCCAGCAGGCAATCTTTGGGGCATCTTCTTCTCAGATACTTGCACCCAGCGCACCTTCTGTTACCCTGATTGCTCGACATTGTAGAGTGGGGGGGAAGGGGATCCGCTTGCCTAGTAGATTGGATTCTTCACAATCTCTAGAATCAACAAAGATTTTCGAAAATCTTGGTGAAAAGGGTTGAGATGTGATTCTGACCAAGATTTTGTATGCTGAAGAGTAGTGTGAGTTCTGCTTGATGGTGTAGCTGCAGGGTTTTGAACGCAACGGCTACTTTCCCCCGGTAGAGATATTGAAACCTCGCTAGCTGATTTCCGGAATTCTTCATACTTCCCCTTTTATGGGGTACGTTCCCGTCAAGAACAATGACAGGGGTGCAAGTTTGGTCATTTTTCTGCCCGTTCAGTGTCTGCAGAACTTACCGTAAGTGGCTGCTCAAATTTCATTTGCTGAATTCTCACAGAGACATTTAGTCGAACACTTGGTGGTCATTATAAATTGATTATGTTCAGTAGCGTGCAAAGACCAGCCTGAAGAACAGAGGAAAACGCCAAAAGTGGGCAAATTATAACCACCCTATCTATTTTGTATTGACCCATCAAAAAAACTATGTCCCATCAATCTGATCTGGGTCTGAAACAAAAAGAACACGAACAACCCAGTTGGGTAAAACTCCATTAAAGCTTTGGACTCCACGAATGAAAGAGATTCAAGGAGGGGTTCATTCTTCTTTTGCATCAGCATCGTTGCTGCTGCTGCTGCTGCTCAACCGTGCCAAACTTCTGCTTGAAGGATTCTTGCCTCTGTAACCACATCATATGTCCCTGTTCGAGCCACGAGAAAGAAAGTATAGATTAGATGAAAAGACCGCAGCTTTCATGTTTTCAGAGAAAACCCCCATATCAGAAATCAGGGCAATGAAATCAAATGACCTGAAGAACAGCTGCCCAGGCAATCAGGAACGAAGCGACCCAGAATCTCTTGTCCTTGAGGAGTTGCCTTGCTTCCATTCGCACAACCCACCGCCCTTAAACCTAAAACCCTAGCAACCTTCGATCCGTTCAGGTTTTCGCAACTCTGTTTTGGGGATTTTTAGATCTCGACGAGGTTGGAGACGACAAGCTCCATTCAGCTCCGTTTCGCAAAAAAAACAAACTAATGGGCTCACAAGTTGGCCCATGGACCGAGCTTTCATTTCATTATGGGCCTCGATGGGGCCCAACTTGCCTTTCCTAATTAGTGATTTTCCAACATGGCATGGCAGACTTCGACTGATATCCTTCCTTTCATTTCATCACCTTAGATTAAAAGTCACTCCACAGTTCTCCAAGAAAGGAATCACACTAAAAGCAGAAGTCAGTTTCAGTTTGGTGCAATCAAACCCTTGCGTGCGCCTACACTTCAATCCGCAATTAGAAGCAATGTTTCGGACACTCGGAGTATACATGAAACTCAACTGGGTATGTTAGACGGGTCAGTTGTGATTTGTGAGTAACCTGCACATTGTATCAAGGCAATCCTGAAGAAGATCAAAACTTTCAAGGGCAATGAGATCCCAGATGGGTTGAATCAACAATCTCAAGCTTCCTGATGGAAAGCATTACATGATTGGTCAAACAACTCCTTATCCATAATTACAACAAAAAAATGGAATTCAACACAAATACTTCCTTCTACAACAATTGAAAGAGACAGAAGTAAAAGGCCAACAATGTGTCTGTCTATTCAACATGGACAATTGAGGAAAAAAATGAGAACCCATGTTCAATGGTTCACCAATCTTTATAGTAACTATCAAAACCTGTATGTCAGAGGAAACACTGTTGGCAGAAAGAAGAAGTCCCACCAAGACTGGTTTCTTATCAAGGTGGAGGCTTTCTGGACAAGTATAGAGAGAGTTTCTCTCTGATCTCACTACCAGGCTCTGAGACCGACTCACAGAACTGCTGTCTGTAATCCGGGTCATGATCTCTAGAGGAAGGAACTCCATTCAGCTCCTTATCCTCCATGTCAATCAAAATGTTATGCAGCAAGCAGCAAACAAAGATGATCCTAGGCAACTTGTTCTTATCAGGCAGCCACATCACACCGTGGATTATCCTCCACATCTCCTTCAGTCTCGCCAGTGCAATCTTTGCAACCGAGCGTGTTGCAGAATGCCGCTTGTTGAAATCGACCTGATGACCCGGGACAGCATGCTGGAACGGGGTAATGAGCCATGGCAGCAATGGGAACCCTGCATCCCCTACAATGTATTCACCCAACTCTGTCCCTTCCATCAGCTCCTTCTTCTTGCCGTTCAATCGTTTGCCTTCTTCACATAGTTTGAAGAAACCTGAGCTCTGGAGGATGACAGCATCGCTCAAGCTTCCTGGATACCCAACGATCACATCACGGAATCTCATGTCGGGGTCCACCACTGCTTGCATTACCATGCTGAACTTCTTCTCTCGATCAAGCCACACTTCATGTGAATGGTTGACTGTAGGAACAGTCATGAGAACATGTGTAGCGTCTATTACACCGCAACAATTGGGGAGGCCGCGGATTTTCATGAACTTGTTCTTGATCTGCTCCATCTCTGCTTCTGATGCTGGCCACTGGAGATGGTGGACTGCCTTTGCCTCCATTGCTTCCACGAATCTCCAGGTTATTTGGGAAACAGTTGATTGGTTGATTCCCAGGGCGTTACCTGTGCTTGCTAATGACTCACCTGAACTCAGCCTGCGGAGAGCAACAGCTACTTGATCATGTGGAGTTAATGTCTTCCCGTTTAGATCCAAGATGTTAGAAGGCCGAGCTTCCAAATCATCCTTCACTAGGGAACATATGTAGTTGAAAGTCTTCCTTGAAATTCTGAAAAGGGACTCAAAGCTCTTTGCATTCTTTGATTCAGACAATGGCCCTGGAAAGTAGAGACATACAAATCAATCCTCTTGACAGGATCTAATATGACAGCAACTCATCTCTCACATCATAAAAGGTTTAAAATGAAACTATCCGATTGATGTCATTGGAGATAAGGCAGCATTCAAGTGACTGCATAACATGTCAAGATGTGAAAACATCAACAAGTAGGTAAGCTACTCGGTATTTAAACCACAATATAGCCAAGCTACTAGGAGAAAAGCATTGATCTAGTTGTGAACAGAAGTTAAGTAAGACGATGACTAGAATATGGTTACAAGGTTGGTAGGATCCCAAACATACTATGACAATTTGAGTGCCACTAAGCATATCATTGTCCTTAATGAAAAAACCAGATCAACCCATCTCCGATTAACTGATAACTCCCAAGTTCAAGCATCAATGATCTGATGAAGGACCCAATCCAATCCTGATGGAGGAAAAAGCAATGCAGGAAACCACAGATGCAGAACGGGACAAAGCAAAGCAAGACATATAGCGACATGGATACAGTAGCTAGGAAGGACACTGTAGTGGGCAGCCATTACCAAAGCTCAATTACAGCCAAAAAACGGAATTAACCCACGTCGCATAATCTCTCACCAATCAGAAGAACCATGTCAATCCCTCACACAATCCAAAATCAAGCCAATACAATCAGTCGGGTCCGGCCATTAAAGGGAGCAAACACGAAACAGTAGTTGGGCTCATCTAAATATATGAAATCAAAAGGGAATAGTGGAATGCAAGGCGTACCAGTGATCCTCTTGGAGAAATCGTCCCACCAATCAACAGCTTTATCGGTCGGAGAAGGAACAGAAGCACCATGGTCCTTAGCAGCAGCTGAAGCAGGAGTAGAAGGTGAGGCATTCTGGTCAACCTTATGGTCCGAAGATTTCTTCCTCCGCTTGAAGCCTCTGATGGGTCCCATTCATTCAAAAGATGCGAGGCAGACTTGACTGTATCTGATAAAGAAAAATCCAGCAGCTCGAGAAGAAGAAGGAACGGAAGGAGGGCGTGGTGAGCGAATTGTGAGAAGAAGAGCAGAGAGTTATTGAGAAGAGACGTTCGATGGGTTGTGGGTGAACCTTTTTTTTATTTAAGGCGTTGATCTCGTAAGACAAAAGTTGTACGCACATGCTTTCTTTCTTTTCGGCGTATTCCTTCTTTTATTTGAATTATTATTATCACTTTTCTTGTTTGTAATCTTTCTATCTGCCGTATACTTATTTGCTAAATTAGATACGTTTACATATTATGACTTTTATATACCTTCATAGCCAAAAAAATAACTATATAATTATATACTTTTTGGGTTATTAATAAATAATATAAATTTCGCTAGAATCTACTTAGTTTTTCAACGAAACGCTCATAGTTAATAAGTACGCCCGCCTCCTACGAAACACTCATCTATAAAATATATGAAGCATATTCATGGGTCACTTTTTCAGCATTTTGAAATCGGAGCTTCCTGATTGATTCACGGAAGGACAGTAATGACTTTTCCAGCCAACTTAATCTGTTCGGTGCGTTGTGGTGAGTATGAAGCTATCAGGCCTGTAATCTCATTTGGGCCTGCATCGGGCCTTCTCCTTCACCCAAACACTATCTTCCTGTAATCTCTCTCACGCCGCAGTTACGCTCGGTGGGAGATTGGAGGTAGAATGCGAAAGCGTCGTCGCTCCTCCTTCTCTCCACGTCTAGGAAACTACATCGATGCTTAGTAAAGTCGTCTGCTCGCCAACGCCGCTTCCTCGACTCCGCCGGCTCTCCTCCTGGCAAAACCCAAAACCCGCCTGTTCTCCTTTCCGCGAAACCCGCCAGCCTCGACTTCGCTTGCTCTCCTCCCAGCGTAACCCACAAATCACGATTTCGCCTACTGCCTCCTTCCCGCAAATCAATTATGAAATATAAGATCAGCTGGTGGCAAGTGAAGTGGGTACAGGGTTAGGCGGTATCTGTAAAATGTAGGTGTGTTTGAAGATCGACCAAGGCAGTCCGAAAACTAATCCTGTAGCGTTTCTAACCATCAGGTAATTCAAGTATTAATTGTTAATTAATGATTTGGCATTGCCGAATTAGATTTCTGACTGCATTCACAAAAAAATATAATTGGTGGAAATATATTGTTCTAAGGAGTCATACATACTTGACGTATTCCATTTACGAGCTTTTCGAACTGGATTGTGCATCTATGACTATGTAGCATCAATGCATCTTTGTAGTTCTTTTTGTTGGCTAAACCGCAGCTATGTTTGATGTTAGACCAAGGCAATCGGCATTATACGTGTTGAGGTAAATATAAACACCAGGTCAATATTTCAGGATTAACTGTTAATGGGTTGCAATTGGTTGAAGAACTACATAGCTTTCAAATCAGGATTAACTGTTAATGGGTTGCGATTGGCTGAAGAACTACTTTTAGCTTTCAAATCTTGAATGTAGTGACAAATATTCCTGATCACTTAATCTATTTACTATAGAAACGGTAGGTCATCCCAGGATTAGCTCTTGATAGTTTGAGATTGATAGAAATATGCCCCTACCAATCGAATACTGAATGTACTTGCAGCTAGCTTTTTTTTTTTTTTTTTTTTTTTTGTCAAAGGCAGCTAGCCATTATTAGTGATTTCGTATTGTTATAAGGAATCCTCAATCTAAGTAGTATAAGTTGACATGCTTTTTTTTATGGTTGGTTGACATGCTTTTCAAACAGGATTGTTGCTATGTTTAGCAATAACACTCTGCAACTATCGAGACCCACATCAGAAACCTTTTCTTGTTCTCTCTCTAAGCTTTAAAACTCTCTCCCTTCTCTCTAAGCTTTTTCAGATCTGAGCCTCAAGTGGGCTGCCGTCGGCGCTTCCAAGCTGCCGGCGGTAGCCCTTTTAGTTTTAACCTTTTTTCTTCGCTTTGTCCTGCTTCTCTTTGTTCTTCGTTGCTTCCTATATGGAGCCTTTTCTCACCTTTTCTTCAAGATGGGTGCTTCTCTTTCTTCCTCAAGCTTGATCATCTGGATCTGCTCTGAGATGTTTTGTTGATCACAGAGGGGATTGAGGTCTTCCTCAGTTTGCCTTCTCCTTCATGTCTCTGTGCCTCCTCCTTGCTTCACCATTGCGGTGTTTCGGAGAAGACTTGGGCATCCTATTGCGATCTGCCCACGGTTCCAGCTTCGTGAAGCTCGAAGGCGAGGTTCTCTCCACTTGGGCTCCTTTTCTATCGTTCGGATGCATGTGCTTTTGCTGCGGAGGAGGTGTCTTGCTTGGATCTGGTTGGTTTTTGGGGTGTTGGCGGTTTAAGGCTTGGTCGGACATTGCTTCTCTTCGCCGGCCGTCTTGCTGTGCTTTTCCCGCTGCTGATCGGTTCGAGGAAGTGTCCCCTGGTGCGGCTGCTGCTCCTCTCGCTGGAATGAAGGATTAGTGGGCTAGGGTTTACTTTTTCAGGCCTTTGTTGTGTTTGGGCTTTGCTAGCCATTTTGTTTGCCTTTTCTGTCAGGCCTTTTGTGGTTAGCGAAACCTTTCATTATTTGAGTTCTGTTGGTAGGCCCTGTGTCCAAGTGCTTTGTTCCTTCCATGGGGCTTGGCCCAAAATCTGTGTATCTCCTGGGTTCATTAATGAATTTCCAATGACTTTCAAAAAAAAACACTCTGCAACTATTCAGAAGATCATGATTGCTCCCTACCCATTATGAATGGACCTTTTATATGAAAAATATAAATTATCTAAGCACAAACAACTTTAGGTCCAGAGTTTAGTTGTGGTAACTCCAAGAACATCACTGTAAAGAATAACAGTTCACAAATGGAACTTGCTTCATCTCTATGAATATAGAATAGCTTAATTAAGCTCTGTTCCATGCTTCCTCAATTGCATCTTACAGAGATAGTTATACAATTTTTCTTAGGCACCTCCGCGGTTGATACATTTTGAATAAATAATATGTGAGTAGGACATTCATAAGCAATCAGATGTGCAACTATGATTAGGACATTCGTAAGTGTTAACAATCAGTATTGTGAGCTCTCCAGAGAGAATGATGTTTAGACTTATTTGCTTGATCGTATTTTTCGCCCATTAATTGGTTGTGTACTCAAAACTCTAGAGCTCATATTTCACATTTTGGGATAGATCTCATCATCTTCGATTGCCCCTGTCGGTGGTTGGAACCTAAATCAGTCTTTGTTCAAAGTGAATTCATTAGGTCCATTGCGTTGGCTGATTTTAGCTTGCTTTCTAGCTATGAGGATAAAAACAAGCTCCACGGCTTTATTAGATTCAACATAAGAGCTTTAAATCCTTATAAAAGTTTAAGTACTCTTCTCTCACACTTTTTGAGACCCTTTTGATTAGTCATTAAGAATTATCATCTTGCAAGTATTGGATGATCCTGGTTTAGTAGCTTTACTTTATTCTTCATCCAAACTTATAATATGAGCCTTTTAGAAGTTTTTTTATTTTAGTTTCCACATTTTGCAGTCATTATTTGTCGTTCATTTCTTTTTCAGTTTAATATTTTAATGGAATTTAAATGAAAAGGTTTGTATTTTCATGGCTCTATTTTTTTGTGGTTTGGATACTTTTGATTGCATACTCAACATATATTTACAGATTATTAGTCTTTGAAATTTCTTCCATTAGTCGTCCGCACCAGACTAATCTTAATGTGCTTATGCTAAAGAAAGTTGCTTTACAGTTCTCTAACGGGCACGCGGGCGCTACTGTCGATCGTCGCTCAACTGGGCAATGAAATTTGAATACACACTTGCATTTTACCCTACCCGGTTGATCGGATTCCCACGGGTATCAATAGTTGTGGATATTTTTATGCCAAATCAAGAATTTGATGTGTTTTGAAAACAATAAAGTTTGTGATGAAAAGAGATAAATGGAGGAGATTAAATTAATTTTATGGTAAATACAATTTAATAGTCAAATTTTTTTTAATTTTAAACAAAATAATAGCCAAACTTATTCAAAAACATTTTAATAGTCAAATCGTTAACTTTCCGTTCACTCAACAGTTAGTTGACTCTGACATGACAAACTTATCGCGGAGTTGAATTATTTTTTATGATATGGCAAAAATTACAACATTTATCTTACGACATGGGAATTTATTAAAGAAAAAAAATGGAGGTTTAGTGGAGGAGCTGGTGGGGGCAAAGGGTTAGGCGACAGTGGCGGGTTAGGAGGTGGAGCTGGTGGTGGTGGCTTGGTGCCTGGTGGGATAGGTAAGGATGGGGAATCGGTGATGGGATTGAGAATGGTGGAGCGGCGGAGCAGGTGATGGGATCGGAAATAATGGAGGTTTAAGCGGTGGACGATTTGTGGGTGCGGGTGTGGGGATTGGGAAGGGTTGAGCAGGTGGTGGATTACAAGGTGGTTCATTTTTTTTAATAAATTTAAATGTTATATTTTTTGCCACATCATAAAAAGTAATCCAACTCAGCAATAGATTTGCCACGTCAGAGTCAACTAATCGTTGACCGGATGGAAAGTTAACGGTTTGGCTATTAAAATATTTTTGAAAAGGTTTGGCTATAATTTTATTGAAATGAAAGGTTTGGCTATTAAATTGTATTTACCCTTAATTTTATTATGTATTGGTTAGTGTAGAGATATTGGGAAGGAATATGGAGAAATGACTCAATGAGACGAGTCCTTTAATTATGATAATCAATTCATTTTAAATTATGTAACTGTCAAAAGGTCACATGCAAAAGTGGTAATTAATATTTAACTACCATAAAAAATTGAGGATTTAATATTAAATCATTTTTAAAATTTATGTAATTTTTTTTCTAAAAAGTAGGTTTAACCTCCTACACAAATCTGTTTTCACCTAATTTGAGAATGTTGTTAATTTCTATTAATTAAATTGCAAAATATTATCAGAGTTTGTACCGAAAAAAGTCAATGATATGATATTTTCACATTTTGTGTTCAAATGGTTGTTCAACAGTTTTGTAGTACTAAAATTGTCTATATGATTTGGGCTCCGATAGGCTTTTTTATGTCAGATCGCTGATATGATACAATTATGTAAATACTAATTAAATTTAAAAATATGATAATCAGACCACTAAGCTTTCATATTAAGTCATCATTACTGAACAAGGTTTTTGTTTTCAGGTTTCATTTTCAAAAGTCTAACAAATTCTTAGACAATCGTGGGTTTTCCATGAAATGTTAGTTTTCTTTCGTTCGTGATTTGTTTTACATTGTGGAGGAAATAAAACATAATTGTTACTGAGTTTCGTCATCCCCTTTCTCTCAACCCACAAATAAATTCCTTTATGTCTACCCTTCTCCTTCCATCAAGTTTGAGTCTCCCATGACGTTTTTCCCCTTCTTCATAATCTACTAGAGTCTTTATGTAATGCACTTCCTTTTGTCGTCCGGTCAAAATTGTCTTTCTTGATCCTAGATTCATTCGTCTTTGTAGGTGAGATTAATCGCAAGAGCATGCGTACTTTCCCATAAAATTGAATCTTGGTGGTTAGGCACGTAAAAATTAAAATTGGAGATCAATCTTTGGTACTTGGAAGAGTCTAACTTCCTTATCTGTTGTGCGAAGAATTGCAACAATCTTAAGAGACAAAATATTAAATTTGGGGCTAGCAATTAAGGTCGTTCGTTTGTGGCTATCAATCCGCAACTGACCCTTTCAAATCATACAATTTCATATTTATAACCTGTGTCGTGATCAACAAAGATGATAAATATTGGAAAATATTTTCATTGATATGTTGTACTATATCAAAGATCAAATATAAATGCTTTATTTGTAAACATGTATATCGCATCAGTTGCATGTCTTTGTTATTTAAAATGCATTATAATTGATAACAACACATAAAAATGCATAAAGATTACACACATTATAAGTGGTAACTACACATACAGAATACATAATAAAATTTGTTATTTACAATACACACATTATAAGTGGTAACAACATATACAAACTCCCCAGCCAACAGGTGAGGCCCGGTGCTAGGGATTCTCAGATTGGTGAGTATGAAGAGATAGGAATAGAAGGAATCACTCGAGAACCCAGGGAAGATGAAGCAGAACTATTGAGAATCTAAGATAGGATTAGAACCAGAAGGAAGTCGATTGGTTGGTGAAGAACGGATACAGCCTTCGGCTTTGGTTCTACTTCCCGATCATTCAATCTGATAGCTCAGTATTCACCCATTTTTCTGTGGGCTGGAAATCAATTAGAGTGTTGGATCGGATGGTCCAAGTATTTATTTCCTGTTACTATTTTTACGTTCATCTCATATAACATTTTTTCAACGCATTATGAATATTATTGCTTATTATTATTGTTTGCAAAATTACAAATTAATTATTTTAATTCATCTTCATAATAAACATTAATTCGCTCAATCAGCATGGATAGTTTAATTTCAACTTCTCTTATAAACACTTTCATACAATAATTTTTAGATAAAACTTTCGTAGGTATTAATAAACAAATTGTTTTGGGATAAAAAATTTTACAAACACGATTTTATTACAAAACTTATGAAAACAAATAAACTATTATCAATTGAGTTTATATTTCAAATTTTACCAAATAATAAGATTGTGTAATTTACCCGCCCAACGGGGCGGGCCCGGTGCTAGTAGGTAATAAGTAGAATATAATTGAGATGCAAGTTCTTAAGCAAGTGATAACTGAGCATAGTATACTGTTATACCACTAACAAATTTTGATAAACAGATATACAAATAAAATAGTATAAGAATTTTTTTTTTTGTTCAAATTTCAATAAATAACATAGTACAAGAATATTTTCGTCAAATTTGAAATTTCATAATATATGGATGTGTTTGTTAGAACAATAGATATGGGGACTAATTGGACTCTTTACCTTTAAAAATATAATGTTACGAATTGGTGTTGACCCATTGACTTTAGCTTATTTTACCTTTCCAATTCAACCTATTTTATCTTCTATAAAACCTCTTATTTAAGCTTGTAGAGACCATTTTAGTCAATTCACATAAATCAAGCATATCAAATTTATATTGGTCAGTATAGTACATTATTTCACATACTCACAAACAATGGCGGACCCAGGATTATTGAAGAGGGGCGTCGTCGATAAAAAATTATAAAAAAATAATTAAATAAAAATTTAATAGAAATTACTGGAAATTCATTTATAAGTTAACAACGTCATGTTTACTACGATTATGACTTTTTTCATATCCTGAATTTTTTTTAAAATATATTCATCGTTTATGTTGCAAATCAAACCTTTTTTTTATATATACACAACTACATAATTATTCATAAATTAGTCACTAAACCAAAGAGAATCGACCTACGTCTAAAATCAAAGGCAAAATTCATCTGTATAGCCAAAACTTTCACGTTTGTGACAATAATAGCCACTTTTGACGAAATACCAAAAATAGCCAGAATTTTGAAAGTTTTATGACAAATATAGGGGTGGGCAACGGGACGGGACGGGATACCCGTCCCGTTTGAAACGGGTACCCAGTCCCGTTTGGAGATCAAAGTCCTTCCCATATCCCAAACCCATATGGGAAACGGGTACCCATTACCCGTACGGGACGGATAACGGGCACCCATACTACCCATAAATACCCAAAGTTTAAACCACTAAAATTTTAACAAAAGTTTAAACTTGACTTGTACTTGTTCAACAATCACAAGACACAAAATCCATCCCAATCACAAATGCTTGGTTTGCAAATTACACATTCATGAAAAATCACAACGCATAGAAATAAATCATTCTAAGCACCAAATTATCAAATAAGAAGTTTCATTCAACACAACCAAAATATCAAATAAGAAGTTTATGCTTCTGCAAGTTGCTGCTACTATTCCTTCTACAAGTTGTTGCGCTACTCAACCTTCTACAAGCTGCTGTCTGCTGGACCTGGAGTGCTGGAACCCTTCCTCCTGCTGCTGTTCTCCCTTCTGCTGCAGGCTGCTGCCGTGTGCTTCACTGCTGCCATGGATGTTGAAACAATCAATTAATTTCAGAGTTGCCAGCCATTAAATGAGTTGGAAAAGAAGATACTGCCAATACATTATTTTCATTCACTTACCCTCAAATCATTAGTACCAAACTGCTACAAGTAAGCTTTTATGCTGGTTAAAATAGATGAAACTTTATTCAAAGGATAAATATTGATACATGCTTTTGAAGCTTACAAGCATGCTTAGCAAATTAAATTAAAGGCACCAGCCCCTTCTTTTGGTGCCACCAGAGGCGTTTTCACCCTTTGCTAGGTCTTGCTGTCGGCTGTCGATGAGTCTCAATGTCTGAGACTGAAAGTGAAAGGGATTAAGAGAATTGAAAGGCAGAAAGGGTAACTAAAACTACTAAATGGGTTGTGGGTAAGGGCCGAAATGGCCAAGGCCTGAACAGTGAACAGAATTAGTGAATTAGGGCATTGGGCTGGGTTGTGCCGCTGTCACTGTGGGCTCAAATGAATTCTGCCTTTTGAGTTTTGAATGGGTATAACGGGTACCCACATTACCCAAATGGATATTTGCGGGTAACCCGCGGGTATCCATATTAGGAATGTACAATCCCAAGTCCCATCCGTTTATAATATTACGGGTAATATGGGTACCCGTAACCCTTACAAAACGGGACGGATACAAGTATACTCAAATACCCGTTTCCCGTTGCCCACCCCTAGACAAATATAGCCATTTCCGTTACATATTTTAACGGCGTCAATAACACCGTCAGTCAAATTAACAGAACGCTTACCTGGCTGCCAACTCATAAACACGTCATCAACAACTCAACAATACATAAATGCCATGTCATATTTTAATTTAAAAATAAATAAAAAATCATAAAAATACAATAATCAATTCTCCCGTCATCTCCATCGACCCCACCCCCAACGAAACATGGCTACTTCTTCTCCCGCATCCGCCGGTGAAACAGAGACCCTCGCCATCCAGCGAAGAAGCTCGATATCATACGAGATCTGAGGATTTCGCGGAGGGTGATAGACCGTCATTTACACATGTTTTTACCCTCATACTTACACCGTTTGAGGTGTTGATTCTCGTGTTTTAGGCCGATTTCACGCTAGGTTGTGCTTGTTTGTGTTATTTCAGGTCCTAGTACGTGAATGAAGGCTTAGGAGCGAGTCTGGGGTCGATTGGACGCAGAACGGACGAAGGGCGAGCTGTTTGGGGAGTGCACGGGCAGACCAGGAGGCTGCACGGCCGTGCACTTGAGCCATTTGGCCGTGCACCTCATGCCGAGGCCATGCACGGCCAGACCCTGAGGATTGCACGGCCGTGCGCCTGGCCGTGCAAGGTGGATGAAGGCCGAATAATTGATACGGTGCGTTTTGAGGGTGCACGGCCAGAATGGTGTTGTGCACGGCCGTGCACCTGGCCGTGCAACTCGGAAAAGTCGGTTTTAAAGCCTAATTCGAGCCAAAAGGGAGAGGAATCGTGTTTTGAGAGCAAAAACAGAGCCCTAGAGAGAGAAAGTGCGAAGAACTCATCCTAGAAGCTGTCTAAGAGCTGGATTTCATCGAATCGAGCTTGGAGATCGTCATAGGAGTGAAAATCATCGTCCCGGAGCAGATTATCCTCATCGTTATGAGTATGACTAATCCGATTCTTGTTTTCTCTTCTCTCTCTATGGAGTAGAACCCTTCTCTCACTTGGGTATGAAGAACCCTAGTTCCTTGTGTTAGGGATTTGATTGTAATGACTTGGGATGATATTACTGCTTGATTTTAATCGAATGACGCATGTTTCATGAATTGATTTGAGTCTGATCAGCTTTTCTCAATTTCTGCTTCAACCTGAGATAGATAGAATCTGATTAGGTTGTTAGAGCCTCTTCATTCGATAGTAGGAGATTGGCTATACGAGAGTTAGCCAGTTTACTGCTTTGTACTGGTGTTCTTGGCGCCAGTAGTGGAGTTCTGTGTTCATAGCCTCAGCTTTCTATCCCGGTGAAGACTAGTCGTCTGCCGGGTAGTTAGACTGAGAGGGCTTGGTCAGCTTAAGAGATTCCAAGCTACTGTCGGATCTTCCGCAGTCTAATCAACAGTAAATCAACCCAGGGAATTGCAATTGAACCTAACTAAGGGGCTAGGGGGACTCAATCCCGAGTGACTCTTGCCTGCTTTAGAAACCCGAACAATTTACTGCTTTCTTGTTGCTTTTACTTTTCACAACAATCACTCGACTTAGTTTGCTAGATAATAGAGAATCACGGAGTAAGCAGTAGATCTAGACCCCGGGTTGATAATTAAACTTGCCTATACTGCAGTCCCTTTCATTGGTTACACTTGGCCATTGTTAGGTGTTGTGTTTTAGCGAGTCAAGTTTTTGGCGCTGTTGCCGGGGACCCCTCTAGGTTATTGGGGAAACGTGATAATTTGTTACTCTAGCTTTTTCTTCATTGCATTTTTCTTTTCCACCTGTGTGCCTTCACGGGTTGTTTCTGCTGACTGTGTGCAGGTAGTGCATGACCCGTAGCCAGTCGGGAGATCTACTACCACTTGACCAGGAGCTTGAACGAACCTGCAGGAACTCCAAGCGGGTTCTAAAGGCGCGACTGGCTGCGGAGAAGGCGCTGTCACAGCTACAGATCGGAGAAGAAGAAGAAGGCGAGATGGGTGATCCGCAGAACAACAATGTGATCCCCGGGGAGCAGACCATGGGATCCTACTGGACCGCTAGGGCTGCGGACATGAGGTCACCTATTCAACACCCTCAGGTCCCAGCCAACAACTTTGAGGTGAGCACCTCCGTGATCACCATGCTGCGCGGTTCAGTAGTGTTCCGTGGTAAGGAGGGAGAGTGCCCTCGATCACATCTCAGGCGATTCCACGAGCTCATCGATGGAATCAAGATCAACGGGGTCCCAGCAGATGCCATCCAGCTGAGGTACTTCCCTTTCACTCTGGAGGGGCAGGCCAAGGAGTGGCTAGACACTCGACCTCCGGGCTCCATCACCACGTTCGCCAACCTGGCGGACAAGTTCCTCACCCGCTACCATCCTCCATCCAAGACTGCTGATCTCCAGAAGCAGATTACACACTTTTCTCAGGATGAGGATGAGACCATCAGGGATGCATGGGAGAGGTACAACAGTCTTTTCCTCAGGTGTCCCAATCATGGTTTCAACGATGCGTTCAAGGTGGGCACCTTCTATCACGCCCTCTTCCCGGAGGACAAGCAGCTGATCGATTCGGTTTGTGGCGGGAACATGCTGACCAAAACCCCGCCACAGCTGAATCAACTCTTTGAAGAGATGGCGGAGAATGGTTATGATTGGGGCACTGCCAGGAGATCGAGGAGAGCACCAGGCCGGGGTGTGCATGCTGTGGGCACCCAGTCATCTGATTTGGTGCAGGTAGTATCGAAGCTGGTCTCAGCTATCGATCGTTCCGGGATGATTCCAGGGACCGGACAGCAGCAGGCGATGCTCTGCCAGTGGTGCGAGAGCACCCATCATATGGTGGAAGACTGCCAGGCGATGAAGGAATCGACCACACCCCAGGAGCAGGTGAACTTCATCAACAATGTCAGGCGCAATGACCCCTACAGCAACACGTACAATGAGGGGTGGCGCCAGCATCCTAACTTCTCCTGGGCTGGGCCAAATCCCAGACCACCAGCTCCACAGGGACCACCGGGCTTCCAGAGGCCACCATATCAGCCCAGACAGGGGCAATTCCAGCAACCAGGTGCAGCCCCTGCTGCCCCAGTGCAGAATGATCAGATGGCTGAACTGCGGGACTTGGTGGGTTCTCTCGCCAGTGTTAGTGCTCAGAAATTCAACACCTTTGAGCAGTTCATGGAGAAGGCCTCGGGTCAACTCCTGGCCCTGGAAGCTGGTCAGAGGAATACACAGGCTGTTTTGCAGGATATCCAGACCCAGCTGGGGAGCGTGGCCCAGTCAGTGGCTAAAAGGGCTCCTGGTACTCTACCAGCGCAGACCATTCCTCACCCGCCGACCCCGAATGAGCGCTGCAATGCCATCATGACCAGGAGTGGCAAGATGACTGTTGATCCCCCTGCTCGGGAACCGGAGAGAGAAAGCCCTGTTGCAGCATCTCCAGCGGTTGAACAGGAAGTAGAGAAGGAGGTTGAGGTGCCTGCACCTAAACCGCAACCAGTAGTGAAGGAGTATGTCCCTAAACTCCCTTTCCCTACTCGGTTGCACAGAGACAGGCTGGAGACAGAGTTCGAGAACTTCATGGCCATGCTTAAGAAGCTGAATGTCCAAGTGCCCTTCCTGGAGGCACTATCGCAAATGCCGAAGTATGCGAAGTTTCTGAAAGAGCTTCTCTCAAAGAAGCAGAAGCTGAGTGAGCTGGCCACTGTGGAGCTCAGCGAGGAGTGCTCGGCTATTCTGCAGAACAAGCTTCCGCAGAAGAAAAAGGACCCAGGTAGTTTCACTATCCCGTGCTCTATTGATAAATTGCATGTAGAGAAGTCCTTGGCGGATTTAGGTGCTAGTATCAATGTTATTCCATACAAATTGTTCATGAAACTAGGCCTAGGTGAACCCCGTGCTACTAGGATGACCCTTCAATTAGCTGACAGATCTGTAGTGCATCCTAGGGGTATAGTGGAAGACCTTCTGGTCAAGGTTGGCAAATTCACATATCCTGTGGATTTTGTTATCCTGGACATCAGTGAGGACACAGAAGTGCCTCTTATACTGGGAAGGCCTTTCCTGGCCACCGCCAAGGCTCTCATAGATGTGCATGATGGGACCTTAGTTTTGAGAGATGGCGAGGAGCGAATAACGTTTTCTGTTGCTGATACTATACCTGCTTCGCTACCTCTGCATGCTGTATCTCACCAGGAGCACGAGTCTGTCGTGTATCCTTCTGTGCTGCCTATTTTGCAGGAACCGCCTCCCACACCTTCGCCGCCACTCCGGACCACCCCGTCATCCAAAGAACAGATCAAGGAGGAGTGGCGGCCGAAACTGCAGGCAGCTAAGCCTGCTCGCAAGAAAGCCGGAGACCACTATGAGCTGGTCCCGCCCCCACCTTGGCCATCCGAGTATTCACTCGCTTGCATCCTACCGGATGGCCAAGTCGAGCTGGCAAATGCTGGTGGCCACATTCGTCGCGTGCATGGCCACCATTTGAAGCTGTACCTCAAGAGCGATGTGGATCCGCTCTTGAAGGCACCTGATCCTACACTTCCCTGAGCATCCATACTGGCGTCCAGCTAAAAGACGGTAAAGAAGCGCTTGTGGGGAGGCAACCCCACCGAGGTTTGCATTTTCTTACTCTTTTTCCTTTGATTTTGTGTGTTTTTGAGTCTTGAGACGTTGATCCAGAGTCAAGTGTCGTTTTTGAGTGAAAACAGGTTGAATTCGGGGTTCCAGAACTGTGCACGGCCAGGCCACCAACTTGCACGGCCGTGCCAAAATTTTCCCTGGCCGTGCAAGCTCTCGGTGCAACGTGCACGGCCAGAAGTGCATGTTGCACGGCCGTGCGGAAATCACCCCTGGCCGTGCAAGCTCTCGGCACTAACCGCACGGCCAAATGTGTGATGTGCACGGCCGTGCGATGTCCTCGGCCAGGCCGTGTCGGCCTGCACGGGCAGAAGGCACCTGTGCACGGCCGTGCGTGCCTGCCCGTGCGGCCCCAGCTGACGGTGATAATGGAGCTGCTGGCGCTGCTGATGATGATGCGTTCATGAACGACATCGATCTCGACGATCTTGGCGACGAGTAGGCTGTACTCGTTGCCCGTCTCATTGTGTTTGTTTTTGTTTGTTTTTTTTTTTAGACTTTTGAGTGTTTGCTCCTTGTGTGCGGAGCTTGAACTTTTTGTCGTTTGTTGTTTGTTTTGGTTTTTCCTTTGTGGTTTGATGTGGCCGTCTGGGCTAACACTTATCCCTAACACCAGTGTGCTAGTGTTCCTGATGTTCGATTTGTGCAGTATTGACCACTTCCCCGTTCGCTTCTCGCTGACTGGTCCACTTCCAGTCCCCCAGCAGTGTTCTTACCCGGTAACATCGTTCCCCTTATCTTTCCCTCTACTCCATTGAGGGCAATGTCGTGCTTCAGTGTGGGGGGATGTTTTGTATCGGTTGGAATATTTTTTATGGTGCTTAGAGCCTAGTCCACTGTCCGAATCTTACGATTTGAGGGCTCCAAGTACTGCTGTTTGATCATATTGGCACTGTGTTTTGATGGATGAATTGATTGGTTTTCGGATTAATGCATGACAACTTGTTTGCGACTAGGACAACCTATGATGAGGACTGAGATGTGCAGTAGAACGATGTAGGGGTTCAGTTTTTCAACTGTTGGCTTGCCAACTGTGACTTGATCTGACTTGATCTGATTACTTGTTCTTGACAGTCGTTTATGCATCTAGTTCAGGGTATCAGAATGTGAGATAGAGCATATAGGTAGCCATGTGAGATTTGAGCCTGCTCGTTTCTTTCTTGTGCGATAGATCCCTCTTCCATGATGTGTAGCATTCACGTTGTCACTAGCTAAGATGATGGGGGCATAGGATTAGCCCACGCCCAAAACTGACTGTCCTGATGTGTCATATCCCCTAGTCAGCCCCTTTGAGCCGTGTGTTATCCTTTCTTTTGGTCTATAATGAAAAAAATCACCCTTGTTGCATCTTTTAGAAGGTTCCACAGAGTGGTTTTTACATATTCTCTGCTGTTTCTGCTTAAGTCTATGTGAGTGTTGGAGGTAGTGCTTAAAAGTTGGGCAGGTGTTTGAAATTTATGCAGAAGTGGTGGCTCTCTTAAGAAATGAAAAGAAAAATAAAAGAAAAACAAAGAAAAAATTGAAAGCAAAAGAGAGCCACTACCAAAAATCTGAATAATGCCCAGTAAGTAGTGTTTCTTAGCAGTCTGGCTTGGAAATGCTGATGTTTATGCCTCCTTCGCTCTTGTGCTCTTAAGATATTGAGTAATGCAGGATAGCAGAAAGAAAATACCGGGTTGTTGACTGTGTTTGTGTGTTTGGGAAATGTGGAACCTTTTGCTATGAATACTTCCACCACCTAAAAGGCCTTTTCCCCATGTCCAAGACCCTAGCCAGTCATTTGAACCTGTGTCTAAGACCTCCTGATTAGTTAGTGGTGACACCCCATATGTGAACTCTAGCATTTAGAGGCTGCCATCATGGTGAAGAGATGATAGGTATTGAGAGAAATAGCATGCGCATCTTTCGCATCAAATTGTCCTGACCCCACTGGTCGAGAGTGAGTGATTCATTTTCATTTTCTATATGCTCTTGTACCCCGGTGAGGACCTAGATTGCTCGGTCTCTATTCTGATGTCTTGAGTTGGATGCATGAGTTGACTGTTTTGAGTAAGTGGTTGAATCAAGTCTAGGTTGGCCAGTGAACAGAAGGGGGACTCTTCCTTTACTCGATTTGCTGCACTCGAATGTCCTTTGTGGTGGTTGTCCAGGTTGTTAGTGAGGTTGTGCATGTATTGATGTTTGAGAACCAGTGCGATTCACGTGTTATGTGCCTTTATGACTTGTCCCCAATGTTGGTTGATTGAAATATGTAAGCTTACTTAGTGTCTGACTTGGTTTGCTTGGGGACAAGCAAACGGTTAAGTGTGGGGGAGTTTGATAGACCGTCATTTACACATGTTTTTACCCTCATACTTACACCGTTTGAGGTGTTGATTCTCGTGTTTTAGGCCGATTTCACGCTAGGTTGTGCTTGTTTGTGTTATTTCAGGTCCTAGTACGTGAATGAAGGCTTAGGAGCGAGTCTGGGGTCGATTGGACGCAGAACGGACGAAGGGCGAGCTGTTTGGGGAGTGCACGGGCAGACCAGGAGGCTGCACGGCCGTGCACTTGAGCCATTTGGCCGTGCACCTCATGTCGAGGCCATGCACGGCCAGACCCTGAAGATTGCACGGCCGTGCGCCTGGCCGTGCAAGGTGGATGAAGGCCGAATAATTGATACGGTGCGTTTTGAGGGTGCACGGCCAGAATGGTGTTGTGCACGGCCGTGCACCTGGCCATGCAACTCGGAAAAGTCGGTTTTAAAGCCTAATTCGAGCCAAAAGGGAGAGGAATCGTGTTTTGAGAGCAAAAACAGAGCCCTAGAGAGAGAAAGTGCGAAGAACTCATCCTAGAAGCTGTCTAAGAGCTGGATTTCATCGAATCGAGCTTGGAGATCGTCATAGGAGTGAAAATCATCGTCCCGGAGCAGATTATCCTCATCGTTATGAGTATGGCTAATCCGATTCTTGTTTTCTCTTCTCTCTCTATGGAGTAGAACCCTTCTCTCACTTGGGTATGAAGAACCCTAGTTCCTTGTGTTAGGGATTTGATTGTAATGACTTGGGATGATATTACTGCTTGATTTTAATCGAATGACGCATGTTTCATGAATTGATTTGAGTCTGATCAGCTTTTCTCAATTTCTGCTTCAACCTGAGATAGATAGAATCTGATTAGGTTGTTAGAGCCTCTTCATTCGATAGTAGGAGATTGGCTATACGAGAGTTAGCCAGTTTACTGCTTTGTACTGGTGTTCTTGGCGCCAGTAGTGGAGTTCTGTGTTCATAGCCTCAGCTTTCTATCCCGGTGAAAACTAGTCGTCTGCCGGGTAGTTAGACTGAGAGGGCTTGGTCAGCTTAAGAGATTCCAAGCTACTGTCGGATCTTCCGCAGTCTAATCAACAGTAAATCAACCCAGGGAATTGCAATTGAACCTAACTGAGGGGCTAGGGGGACTCAATCCCGAGTGACTCTTGCCTGCTTTAGAAACCCGAACAATTTACTGCTTTCTTGTTGCTTTTACTTTTCACAACAATCACTCGACTTAGTTTGCTAGATAATAGAGAATCACGGAGTAAGCAATAGATCTAGACCCCGGGTTGATAATTAAACTTGCCTATACTGCAGTCCCTTTCATTGGTTACACTTGGCCATTGTTAGGTGTTGTGTTTTAGCGAGTCAGAGGGGCAGGACATGAGTTTTACCAGCGGACGGGGAGGGCCTAGAAGCGAGGATACCGCCATGGCCAATTTCTTAGGGTACGACCTAGAATTGACGAAGGTCCACAACAATTCCGAGCTCAGGAAGCTGCTTATGAAGACGAGCTCCAAGTCGATTATCGCGATTGAGGACATCGACTGCTCGATTAAACTCGGGAATCGCAAGAAGAGCTGCTCGAGCGGCGGAAACAGAGGAGGCTCGTCAGGCTTCTACGAGGCGGCGCCTGCGGCGGCGGCGGAGATGAGAAATCAGAGAGAGAAATAAAGATACAGAGTAGCCGTTCCTCCTTCCCCTAAGCGGCGAACATCCGGTCTCGATCGATCTCTCTTTCCATCTCCATCGGCGTCTCGAACGATGAGGTCTCCCCTCTCAGCTCTGAGGTAAAGTCTTCATAGCTTCCTCTTACCGCTCGGCTTCCCAATCCCACATCCCACTCTCTCTACCTCTCATCTTCGCAAGTCGCTTCACACCCACCCTCCGTTAGCGCTCACGAAATGGTGGGTATTGTTATTTGGTTTGATTGGCGTATTGATAGGAGAAAGAGATGGAAGAAGGGGAAGGATTCGTTGCCAAGTTCGCCCAGAAGAATTGAAAGTATGAGATCTATAAAATTGTGTGTTTAAGTTTATTTGTACCTTTTGTCCTTTTCTAATGTAATTTGAGTTAAATGATGATGTTTTTGGGAGAGAATTGGGTCTTTTTAGGTTTTGGGTTAAAATTGGATCGGCTTGTTGGTGATTGCAGATGAAGGTGAACAGGCGGTGGTGGTGATTGCAGAAGAGGATAACCATTATGATTTTTTATTGTTTTAATTTAATGATTTATTGTTTTTATTGTTACGAGAAGTGATTAATGTTTTGATTATTTTTTATTTAATTAGATTTAAAGAAAGGATAAATTTTGATTATTTTTCACCTAATATTATTTTTTAATAAAATATGCCACGTCGTCAGTTGCTGTTAGTCTAGTCAGCACGTTAACTCACACCGTTAAAGAATCAGACGGAAGTGGCTATTTTTGGTATTTCGCCAAAAGTGGCTATATTTGGCCAAACCGTCAAAGTTTTGGCTACACAAGTGTATTTTGCCAAAATCAAAGTTAAAATAAATTAGTTTACAATCAAATATAGTAAAGTACAATCTACCATTCGGGAATTTTAGACAAAACAAAGTATGCCTAAAGTAATATCACTAGCATTGTTTCTCTAGTTCTTCCAAATTAACCAAAATCAAACCACAATCTCCCATAAATATACGCAATTCACCTAACTACAAATCGACAAGTTAACTTGGATTGTGGGTTACTTAAAACAAGCATGTTTATTTGATTTTACTTATTATGATGAAGGTATGTCGCTTATAATTATTAGAATGGTGTCGGAAGTCCCAAATTAAAAAATTTTGTACCGAAAAATGAAGGTCCTTCACAAACTTTTCGGGCGGTGGGGTGTCGGACGACACCCCTTCCCTTGCCCTAGGTAGAGCTGTCAAAATGTAACCCGACCCGAGTAACCCGCCCGATCAACCCGACCCGCAACCCGCCCGCAACCCGATTTGACTAAAAGTCAATGACCCGCAACCCGCCCGACCCGCCCAACCCGCAACCCGACCAACCCGCAACCTGTCCAAAAGCAAGCACCAAGTTGTAGTCTTTCCAATACTTCAAGAATTTCAACATCAATGCATTTGCCATAGCACGTATATCATCATCTAGACTTGTACAAAGAAGCCTCAACTCAAGATGAATCTTCCAAACATTCTAAAAAAACAGATTACTAGTCGGGTACTTAGTTCCAGAGAATAACTTTGTGATTTCATCAAAAGGCTTCAATAAATTTATAAGCACTTCTATCTTCTCCCAATCCTCAGATGATGGACATTCATTATACTCAAAATCCATCCTTGCTAAGTTTACAAATGCTTGACGATAATGATTTGCCCTCTCAAGCATATTATAAGTTGAATTCCATCTTGTTGGCACATCCAACCACAAAGACCTTGTTTGTTTCATCCCACTTTGCTCAACACATTCCTTGAACTTAATTTTCCTTCCTTCAGATCCTTCGACATATTTTACACTTTCTCTCACAGATCTAATACCATCTTTTATCACCTTCAATCCATCTTGGACAATAAGATTCAATATGTGCCCACAACAACGTATATGAAAGAACTTGCCATCACACAACAATCCATTTTGTCCATTCAACTGATCACGCAATTCATTTTGCATGTTAGTCATATTGCTAGCATTATCCAAGGTGATAGAGAAGATCTTGTTATCAATACTCCATTCTCTGAGCATACGATAAATGGTCGTCTTCACTCTATAAGAGGAATGTGGAGGAGGAAGATGAGCAAAACTCAATAGCTTGCTATTCAGTTTCCATTCATCATCAACATAATGAGCCATCAAGCATATAAATCCTCTAGTTGTCAATGAAGTCCACATATCACTAGTCAAACAAATACGACTAGAAATCTTTTGCAAACTAGACTTTAACTCCTCCTTCATTCTTTCATGGATCTTCACAATGTCAGATTTATGTGTATTCCTTGAAATAGGTTTAGCCTGACTATTCAAATAGCTATGCACATCTCTATTTCCTTTATGTTCAACACATCTAAAAACATAATCATGTGAAATTGTGCACATAGCTAACTTCTCACGAAAACCTTCCTGAGTTATGCAATTTTGACTAGTAGACTCATTCCTTAAATTTGATGGTTGGTGGAGTTTCTTACATACCGCAATATGTCGCTTCAGAGTAGATGTGCCAAGCCTTGACTCCGACTTATATATCTTCCCACAAAAGTTGCACTTTCCTTTCTCTAGAAGAACTCCATCGTCATCAACGACATTAAATAGTTCTACATCGTCCCACACTTCCGATGTGCGGCGAGAATTAGCCTTCTTTTTAGGGGGTGAAGAAGGGCTAGAACCAGTAGTACTACCAACACCACTTCCCGAATTATTAGGATCCATGTCTGCAAATTCACAACAGCAGGATGTAGACAAACAATCAGAAGTGAAGGAAGGGGGTAAAGTACCGAATACAAGCAGGATGCCAAATCACCCAAGCATAACGTCAGTTTGTTAATAAATACTACTTAATCTAAGAGTTCAAAACCACTTGAAAAGAATGTGAAACGTGGAAAAGGACTTATTTCCCCCAGATCGAAGTGAAGGAAGGAAGAAACATCAATTGATCAATTGACTCAATGAAGAAGGTCTTCTTATTGGAAGACAATTAATTAATAATAAAAAGGAAAGAAGGAGGCAGATGAACGTCAATTAACATCAATTAACATTAATTGACTCAATGCTTGTTCTTTCCTCTGGCAACAAACAATCAGCAAGAAAATCAATTGACGCCAGAGAACGTTGGGAAGCATACAGTTCATTGGAAGTAAAATTCAGCAGGAAATTAAGAAGATGAACCAACGGTAAGCTAAATTAACTACTTAATGCATCTAAACAGAATGCTCAAGCATTCAAGACCGTCCAATAAGAGCCGAACGGATTGGAGGGTTCGCCACAACAGGAGACGGTGTCATTTTATTCTGCTGAGTGACGGATCACTACCTAAGTGATGCTTATGATCCATATGACACATCGCATGAACGTCATCAACGAGGTCCACATGAGGACGGTGAGGGAGGACAACCCCATTCATGCTTTAGTAAAACCTAACCCAACATTCCCCTGCAAATCAAGCTAATGGACACGGAAGCAACAAAAACTCCAAATTGAACCCTCAAAACAAACCAACAGCAGGAATCAAAATTCCACAGGCCAGCATTCATTAGTTGCCCGACGGAGAAATCAAATAGTCAAACAAACAGCAGTAAAACCTAACCCAACTTTACTGGAGAGCACAACAGGGGAAATCTGAGTTACCTTCGGGGAAGTCGTCTCTGCGACGAAGGCCTGACAGCAGAGGAGGTCAGAGATTTCGGTCCGCTGCGACGAAGGCCCTCAAAACAATCATGCGACGAAGGCCTGTTTCGACAGAAGAAGCGGACCGAGCAGACGAAGGAGAAGATGAAAGGACTCGGAGACGAAGGAGAGGGTCGGCGGTCGGATATGGCAGGCGGCGGCTAGAACTCTTACTTTGGAATTTTAGGGTTCTTTCTTTCTGGGAGCAGCCGAGCAGCGGAGCAGGCTCGAAATCCCAATTGGCAAATGGTTATGGAACGAGACAAATGAAGTTTCTTCTTTCTTTGCATTTAGTTTTGAGTTTCGAGTGTGGATGTTAAAACTTTAATAAAACACAAAGTATCAAATTGTGAGGTAGCAGAGTTGGTTAATGGGTGTTTGGTGAATTATTGATTAGCAGAGGTTAGTGTTTCGAAACCTAGTGAAGATTTTTTTTTAATTATTAACTGTCTACTTTTTTTAGTTGTTGTTTAAATTAAGGTATTAAATATTAGTTGCTGTTTAAATTAAGGTATTAAATATTAGTTGGTGTATAGGGGATATAATGGGTTAGGGTATAAGGTATTAAATATTAATGGTGTAGGCACGATTAGTCAAAAACTCAAAATAATAACTTATAATTAATAAGGTATTAAATATTAATGATTTAGGCACGATTAGTCAAAAACTCAAAATAATAACTTATAACTAATAAGATCAACTTTTATTATTAACATGTGTTCATGAATCAAACCATTAGGGGTTTAGGGTATATAGACTATAAAGTCGATGTATAGGGTATATGGTTAGTGTAACGGGTATATAATGGGTTAGGGTATAAGGTATTAATGGTTTGACTACAGTTAGTCAAAATCATAACTAATAAGATCAACTTATCTTATTAACATATGTTCATGAATCAAACCATTAGGGGTTTAGGCCTTTAGGGTATATAGACTATAGAGTCGATGTATAGGGTATATGGTTAGTGTAACGGGTATATAATGGGTTAGGGTATAAGGTATTAATGGTTTGACCACGGTTAGTCAAAATCATAACTAATAAGATTAACTTATCTTATGAACATATGTTCATGAATCAAACCATTAGGGGTTTAGGCCTTTAGGGTATATAGACTATAGAGTCGATGTATAGGGTAGGGTATATGGTTAGTGTAACGGGTATATAATGGGTTAGGGTATAAGATATTAATGGTTTGACCACGGTTAGTCAAAATCATAACTAATAAGATAAACTTTTCTTATTAATATATGTTCATGAATCAAACCATTAGGGGTTTAGGGTATATAGACTATAGAGTCGATGTATAGGGATATGGTTAGTCTAATGGGTTAGGGTATAAGCACTACAGGAAAACTAGTTTTTAGTCACGGGATCTTATTCACGGTAGTGTTTCCCGTACTAAGAAGTATACTAATATTCACGGTAAAATTTTCCGTAATTGATTATATAACTATAATCACGACAATTTATTTACGTGTATTTTAGCCTTCTCTTCCCATCTAGAACGAGATCCATATTTTCCTCATTATTATTACATGTGAATCATAGAACGAGATCCCATCTAAAATAAAATCACAGAACGAGAAGATAATACCCTCACCAATAGCTAGAAAATAGAAATTTAAGAAAACCGTTTCATTTTGATAACCCGCCAAATGATTTTTTGTTTCCCGGGCCTTTGCCAATTCTATAAAATTTCATGACCATCCACCATCAGGCGCCAAACTCTTTACATTTCCCGGGTGAAGGCGCCAATTCTAAAATTTCATGACCACCATCAGGGCCTTTGCCTGTTTGGCTTAATGTTTGTTTTGTTCATTATGCCAATTTCCATGGACCATGGTACATTAAATCGTACCGTATCGGCGGTTCAACCATGAAATACCAGTATCGTGAAACCCGCAACCCGAACCGCCCGACCCGCAACCCGATTGACCCGCACCCGATTGACCCGTAACCCGATTGACCCGCAACCCGATTGGCCCGCAACCCGATTGGCCTGTAACCCGATTGACCCGCAACCCGATTGACCCGAAACCCGATGAACCCGAACCCGACCAACCCGCAACCCGATCGACCCGCAACCCGACCAACCCGCAACCCGATTGAACCCAGCCCGAACCCGCCCGATTGACACCTCTAGCCCTAGGTCCGCCCTGCTCACAAATAACTTTTTTTTCGCTTACAAGTCTTTGCAATACAGATTCAGATAATAATTAATATATTTATATATAGATGATTAATGTGTTTAGAGGTGGGCAACGATCTGGCCTACATCGGACGAATTATATCTAATAATATATGGACGCAATCGAATCTAATCGAACTGTTTCAATCCCACAAATTATCTTTAAGTATAAAAAAAGTGGATCGAAATTGAATTTGAACTTTAACTGAGTCAAGCCAAATAAACTAAACATACTTTTGATTCGGTTATGGTCCTCAATTCTTCTTTAAGTTTGATTCGATTTTATCTCAATTTGATATGATTTTAGACCCATGTCCACCCTTACATGTGTTACAACATCATACATCTTATTAAAAAAAAAAAAAACCTCAATAGTCATCGTGAATTCTTGATCATCAAAGTAAACATTCCTTGCCCTTGGTTTCATTTCTTCATCACCATCTTCATTTGTCCATCTCTTTTTCACCTCATCGAACGTGATCCACACGACCACACCTCACCAGAGTCCACAGAAGGTCGGTTGTCCTCGGCCTCCCAACTCTCCCTGCAGCAGGCTTTCTGGCTATTGATTCAGCAGGTGTAGAAGGAGAAACCCTGTCAGTAGTAGTTCTCATCATAGCAGATCGAAGAGTTTCATGGTGGTTGCAATAAGCTTCTTCTGCATCAACTTTCTTGGCTGCACCAACATCACCATCACCATCCATTGGTGATGGAAATTCAGAGCACAGTTCATCAATCTCATTGGTCAAGATGGTCAACGTGCGAGGTGGTGGCAGCTTATCCCGCCGATGTTGATTAACATCAGCATCGACAAACGTGGTGCCACAGCCAAAGCTCTTCCCTCTGATGACTGGTGAATCGAAGTCGTCATCGTCGCTCAGGCTAGAGGTGTCGATGTCGTCGGAGGATCCTTTGGATGTGGCTGAAGATGTTAGAGTGTCAGCAGCAGGGGATCTCAAGTTCCATGTGGAGAAGAGCTCAGGGACTGGCGACCCTTTCAGAATGTAATTGTCATTGCCACCATCATCATTACTGCATGGTTGTATCAAGTCGTTCTCTGTCAAGTCTTTCCACACAAATCCTTTCCCATGCCTCCTACAACCCAATCAAACAATCAAAAAGATCGATCTCGCCATTAGATTTTTCCCAAACAAGCGCCATTCATTTGTTTTCATTTGATTGTATGAGCAAAGCTTACCTCTTTGATGACCATGAGTACATGTTAGCCATGCCTGGACCTCTGATCGAGTTGAGAGCATTGATCACATCTGCAGAAACAAGAACATCAGAATTTATATATCGATGTTCATAGACGAGAATAGTCCAGTATAGATCAGAATCAGGCAGCTTTACCTTTGAGGTAGAGCCCTTTACTAGAAGAGATAGGGACCTCCAAGAAATGAGGATGCTCAGGATGACCGTTACGTTCGATGTGATAAACGACTGCTGCTTTTCTCCTGGTTATGATCTTAAGGCCAGTTCTTAAGGTCAGGAGAGAAGGTTTGTGATCCAAGTAATCTACAAGAGTTTGATGGGGAGGGGTAAGATCGTCTGTGTGATATATCCTTGGGGTAGCCAACTCTATTCTTCCAACATATTCCATTTTCTACTAGCAACAAGTAGAGATATGGTTTGGAGCAGAGGGAAAGATAGAGTGCTCTTATAATGGCATAGGATTAGGTCTGAGCTAACTACTGTGGAATAAGAGACAGATACAGAATGATTTAGTTTGTGTCAACTTCCCAACCTGTTTTTCACCACCATAAGAAAACTACAAAAGGGAATGGTGTGTTTAAAAATTAAAATCACATCCACTTGATGGCATGATTGTTTATTTGGTGATTACTGATAAGACTCCTGAATGCATAGGGACCTCTCAGAAGCAGACAAGGAATGGAGTGTGTTTAAAAATCATACCCACTTGATGATATAATCCGAACCCTAAAACCCAAATGTGATTTTTGTGCATGATCCAGTTTGGTCCAAGGTCTAACCGAATTGGTGCGCGGCGATAATGTATATATATGAAAACTTAAGGTTCAGAGTCTGAACCAAATCAATTTATATTCGGTCTGCACTAATTTCATCCATTCAATCCAATTCAGCTGCACACTACATACACAGATTTCATTCTGTTAATACAAGTGAAACCAATCATTTCAATGAATGGAACTTCCCAAGTGAAAGGTAAGAGATTGAGCACATACAAAGATGCCAGGATGCCATTTCTTGTCTCTAGCAAAGGGGGAGAGGTCTCAAGGTAAAAGTTAAGCAAGCGCATTACCTGCAGCACCGGGCAGCCTGTCCCTTGCTTTCTCAGCCAGGAAGCTGTGCAATACAACATGCCCACTTAAAGACCGTCAGCATAAAATTCAAGTATGTTAACAAACCAAGCATAGGGTTTAGCTGATTAATAATTCATGCACCATCTGCACCGGCCATATATGCATCGCAAATAAGATCAGCTTAAGAAAGCCAAGTAGCAGAGCCACCAGGTGAATGAAGTCAAAACATGAGAAGGAAACCACAACAGTTCTCTCAATCTCAGAGCAAGAACAAAAACTGGTATTTCAATAATCTCTTGTTAACTTTCTGCTTGGTACATGTAGTATAAACAGACAGATAAACAAAACTAACCCACTAACACTTCCGTCATTGGTTCACAAATCAAAATTCTAGCATACAAAACTGTGATAGTAACATGATCGCCAGATAACCTCCAAACAATATTTCTGGATGGCCTAGCATCTCTCTCCCCAGAAACAGGGAGCAAAAGAAAAGGCAAGACTAGGAAGTTGGACTCAGTTCAATCTGTAATGGGGTTTGGTACATCAGGCTTATTCGGACAAGCTGTTGAAATATGACCCTTTTGACCACACTCATAGCAGGTCCTCCTCTTTATCTTACCACTGACAGGGGCTGGTGCCTCGCTACTGGCTTCATTTCTCACAACTTCGACGATGGAAGTTGTAGGAATCTCATAGTAGCTGGCTTCAATACTTGCTGCAGTAGTTTCTGCGACGGGAGGAGTTGGAATGACCTCAGGATTACTTACTTCGTCATTTCTGGAAGGCCGAGGGCCATCCTTTGGTCGGGCTTCTCCTGCTTTCCTGGGAACTGCACAACTGATCTTAACTGGTCTGCCACACAGAATTTGCTGATCCATTTTCAGTGCCATCATCATTGACACATCATCTGAGAAATCAACGTGGCCGTAACCTCGGAACTCCCCTGTTTCTTTGTCCATGCCAAAACGGATGGATGATATAGTACAATCTGAGAAAAACTTCCTGAGGTTTTCTTCTGTAATATCCCACGGTAAGTTCCCGACATAGATCCGGTTGTAACCTTTTACAATCTGTGGAACGAAATCAGGGACCTTAGTTTGTCGAGTTGTTGCCTTATACGGCCTGACCTTCAGGAAAAATCCACCCCTGCAATGTATTTGAGAATTACATGAGTTCTAGGATGGGTTTAAGAACATGAGCAGCAGCCTAGTAACTACCAGACTACATAAGCCTACTTACATGTCAGCTCCATCAAGATCCAAGGCCCGTTTGGCAGCAGCATCAGTCTGAAAGAATGAATGAATCATTATAGTAACTGAATACACAAATCTTTAAAGAAATTTTCAAAGCTGGAAGGGGAAACTTGATCTAATGCAGACAGAATGTGGGACTGACATACATAGATTTAGTCATAATTTGTTGAAAACAGGGGAAACGGAGGTCTATTCGGGAAACAATGACTAGAAAGGGATTACCAGTCAAGTCTACTCTATTGGTTTACATTCTTAAAGCTCAAGGTTACGAACTTGACAAAATCTGAGATAGATGAAAGTGACACGCCAACTACAGATCAGAAAGCGAATGCATATGGTTACTTGCTAACAAGAGAAATATCCAACAGTTATTTCCACTGCATATCCTAAACAGTGACACCAATAACTCCAAGAAAAATCATCAATACCCTAGAAGATAGTTCAGGAAGACTTATACAGCGTAGCAAGCACTAAAGTACAGTCAAGGAAACAGAGGAACTGAGTACCTTGAAGTTAATAATGGCAATTCCTCTAAACTTGCCGCTGTCAGGAAACTTCATGCAATCAATTTCTGTGATGGTACCACAACTATCGAAGAAACTCCGAATGTCATCTTCAGTTGAGTAGTATGGAATACCCCCAACATAAACTTTTGTTGCAGTGTCCAATTTCACTGAACTGCAAGGACACAATGTAGTTCTAGTGATCAAATTGTCACATCTTCTACTTCAGGAGCCAGGACTACCCAGAAATGACTACATACTACTCCTTGCAGAATCGAATAGCACATACAAAACAGATATTGAACAAAAACAAACCACCTCAACAAAATCAATTACTGGAAAGCTTTACAGGAAGCACGGAATCATGAAAGGCCATGGGGAAAAAACCCCACGAAAATGAAATAACAATTAAATCTCCAGCAAGCAAGAAGAGCTTATTACCTTTCAACAACTCTTTTCATTTCTACTTCGGCCACTCCCCCACCACTAACCGCGGACTGCTTGTCCTCCTCGCCATTTTCAGCTGCCTTGATCTTCTTGTTCTTGTTCTTATCCTTTTTCTTCTTCATTTTAGCCTGCTTGCCGTCCTTCTTCTCGCCACTCTTCCCCTCTTCTCTCTTTCTCTTCTTCCCCTCCCCCTTCTTCTCATCGCCATTCTCCATCACTTCCTTCTTCACGCTGGCTGGACCCTTTCCTTCATCATTCTCTAGACCTTGGGAATTCTTTCTCTTGTCCTTCTTTGCCAGCCGCGTCTTCTGTTTTGCAGCATCCAGTCGCTCCTGCAACCCCAAAATCGCGCCCGCATCTCCATTTGCATTGGATACTGATTCCCCCGATATGGACGAAGCCAAAGATTCGGCCTTTGCTTCTCTTAGCTTCTGCTTCAGCTTCTTGTTTGACAACACCATTGTTCGATTTAGAGGGCAAAAACCCTAGACTCAATGAAGGGTTTTGATTTTGAAGCGTCTCCCGTTGTAGATGGAGAAAACTGAAAACTGAAAAATACTACCGTCAGACGCCGCCGTTTCTATATCATTGTGTGTGTGTTTTTTTTTTTTTACAATTATATCATTGTGTTTTGACTTTTGAGTTAAGGTTGTCAAACCGATTTATACCGCTACGTCGGTTTAGCGAGTGGAATGAAAAGACCAATGATACAAACAGTACAACCTGTTTGTATCGGTTCATGACGACTTAATAAAATATATATATTTAAATACACATTTAACTACAATAGCTAAATATTTATACCTAAATCCAACTAATTACATCAGTTTTAACTTTTGTATTCATAAAACATATAATAAATTCATTTTTTTGCAATAAAATTTATCATTTTACTTACCATTCATAAATTGATCATGCCACTAGCATCACAACCATGGTTTTCATTATAATTAAAGATAAATTGCAAGTTTGGTCACTGAAATTATCAAATTATTTCACGTTTGTTATATTTCATTCCATTAGTTGATAGTAAAATTCTCCAAATTTGATCACTGACCATTATCTTTTGTCAATCTTGATTTATGTTTTTTTGCTGACATTGCTAACATAAGTGTCGAAACAACCAATTTTAACCCAAAAAATAAAACTCGACTGCCACGTCATTAAGACTCGTCACGTAACTAAATCTGTCTCATTAAACACTAATTTACATACACATAGTGATGACAATTTGAACCCGTCCTACGGGTATTACTTGACATTACCCGTGATGGGGTGGGTATTACCCGGTCCGCAGTAGCATGGGGCGGGACATGGATATCTACTTTCGACCCGCTCTGCCTCGTCCTGTTCTTGACCTATTTTATCTCAATTTCTTAAACTATCTATTCATATTTCTCATATTTTGATTTTTGTTCAACTAGTTAAATTCGATTTTTCAACTAGTTAGACTCAATTACTTATTCTATTATTACTATTTTTCATTCATAAAATGTTTTTCCCTTCATTAGTTCGTTTTATCGTAACAAGTAAAATTTTGCATAATAACATATAAGAGTAGATCGACCCACTCCAACCCATACTCACAAGGATATTACCCAACTCAACCCATAATAGCGTGCACATTGAGATACCCGTTGTAACACCCTTACACCATTGACACGTCACTAGCAATCATTTCATATACCGAATAAAAACATGTGGAGAGTTCAGTTCCGCCATCCACCTCACGACAACCGATTTGTTTTCTTCTTTCACGATCCCTTTGAATCTGGGGAAAAAAATATTGACGGGGGTGAGACGTCACTCAATGAGTAAATAATAACCTAATACAAACATCAATACCAAAATAGTGACGAGTGATGTTGTACCCCCGAAGTACTTCTCCTATCATCCAGGACACATTCATATCACTTACCATACTATAACAACCGACAATACATAGTCATTTTCAAGCATAGTCTCACAACACATGTCATATACCACATCACAGATAGATCACGGCACAAGAGATTACATTCGATAACACACACATCTATTCATTTCATCACGCACTCCAATATCATATCAATGTAGTAAACACATAGAAAACCATCACATAACTATATCATCCACATACACATTTTGTATATCAGATCATAGGAAATCATTACATAATCTCATCATAGGAAATCCTTATACAAGGATTCAATCACATCACGGTTAGGTTGATTCAGTGGCTTTTACTTCATTAGCTTGTCAAATCATACACTCTTCCAAGATATAGGAATAGGGATTACCACTGGTTCTAATAAAACCTTTCACCGCGGAACGTATCTCAGCCCGGTGCCATTATACCACTGCGGGACGTACCCAGCCCAGTCTCATCATATCACATACCGCCGCGGAACGAATCCCCGTCCGGTGTCATCATACCATGTTCTCCATTTTCCCATATCTTGTGTTGAGTGTATAACAAGGCAAGCATTATGTTTGGTTTAGTTGACCATGCAATAACATTTCCATGTATGCCATTAAGGCCAATCAATTTCCCTTTCATATACAGATAGTCTACTTTTAACCATCTTCTGACCTTTCTCATTCATGTGCCTTATAGGCCATTTCCATATTCTAATCATGCACTTTCGTTCTAGGCAAGGTGTCTTGCCTATCATTTCACTTTAGCACCTCAAATGTTACTCCCTGTTTCATGTACCCGATATCTCATTTTATATCACATCGTCATAGCCCATATATCATACCGAAAACCATCATGCATTATATTATACAATACATGTCACATACCAACATGATCATTAAAGTAAGTATGCACACATACAAGTCATCATCCATTTTCATACAAACAACACTATGATATCAAATATGGAAAATACTAATATTGCCATCTCAATCATATATCACACAAAGATGAAAAATATCGAGCTTGGCATTCACATACTCATGTTGCATCCAAAATCAACAATGAATCAGCATCCAATCATACACATAAATATAGTTAGCTGGATTCAGTAGCTTTTATTCTTTAATTTGCCAAGTCATGCACTCCCCGGGATCTCGTGAACTCGTAATCTCGTGATCTCGTAATCTCATAGGCACAAAGTGCCAAATCTCATAAACTCGTGGGCACCAAGTGCCTTATCTCATGAACTCGTTAACTCGTGGGGCACAGCGTGCCATATCTCATAAAATCGTAGCCAGGCCTGGCATTACCCCTTAAAAGGAGTTCTCGTATAACTCTTTTATCTCTTAGGCTTGAAGCCTCTTTTCACTTATATTGAGTGCATGACAGGGCGCCATTACGTTTGCTTTAGGTGACCATACAATTCTTATAGTTAGTCACAACTCAACATATCACTTGTGTGACCCAATGGCCATTACATATCACATTGACTTGTATGGCTCACATGCCATTCTATCTCATCTCGTATCATTCACAATAGACAACCTTTCTCTCCATTCTTTTAACTTGACTGCCTTGAATGTCATTTCACATTTCATATATACTCATCACATAATACCGTTTAGCACTCACATAACATGTATTATGACCTTCTGGTCATACCATCATACAATCATGTTATCATATCATCACATCATCATATAATTACCACAATATGGTAACCTCATCCAATCAAAGTGTCATTCAATCATTTCATCTCATGCAATCATATAACCACGCCACACTTGACATTCAATCATAATTGGTTTAAGTCTTACCAAGCCATCATACACGTTATACTCGGGCCGCTTCATGACCTGAATACTATAATCATATTAATATAAGCATTAGGTTAAGATTTACTAACAATTTCTTGGCTCCTCTATAAGCCTCGATCTAGATGAGCTCCGAGGTGCTCCTCTCCTTTAAGCATAGTCATTTAGACACGTTTAATAGGATATCAACTAACCATGATCCCCTCAAACAAGTTTCTATGATTAAATTAAAAAGCTAGCATGACCTAACTATTAGTTTAATTGAGTTTTTCCAAAAATGATGCAAGACATAATACCAATCATGAATTCCAATTTCTTAACCACTAGTTACTAATCCATTTCATTCATTAATAATTACGTATAACTTCTATTCCCTACACCTAACCGCTCATAAAAAGTACCCACTACATATTAATTTCTTTTCCAAAAGAAAGACTAACTTTTCCCTTTATCACTCACCTCCACCACGTTTCCAATTACATGCATGCATGAACTTAGATAAGCATACTACCCATATTTATATGTATACATGCATGACCCCATAATTCCCTTTCTTGGCGGACAAATCATTTAAGATTAAAGGAATTACCTTTGCTAATCTCCGAATGGGAGTTCTTCCCCTACACTACAAAAAAGACAGGCAGAAGTGACGAAATCCTTCTGACGACACTATTTTTTTGTTGGAAATAAACTTTTTTGTGACAAAAATTTGTCGTCCTCATAAAAACATAAAATATTTGTGATGAACATCAAAAGTCGTCAATAAAGCCCAAAACATTTGTCACTAAAACTCAAAATCGCAAATACGAGGAACACCATCTCAATTTTACTGAGGACATTTCAAATTTTGTCACAAATAAAAATTATTTATGACCAAATTGAAATAGGCGTTAGAAATAATCTGTTTTTCTGACGCCAAAAAAGGAGGGGAAAATTCCTGAATTTTATTTTTGAGGACACAAATTTTTCATCAGAAAATATTGTTGGAAATAGTATTATTTGTTAGGAATTTCCCTGTCTCTCAGAAAAACAAAACATTTTTATGAGGGAACGTATTTGGTCGTCGATAGAAGTTTGTTAGAGAAGTGGTTGGACAAAATGGTCATCACAAATGATTATTTCGTTGAAAAAACTTCGTGAGGAAAACACTTTCTTTGAAGATTTTATATGTCGTCAATAATATGCAAACAATGTCGTCACATATAGAACATTATTGACAAATTTCGCTTGTCAGGAAAATTTCGTTACATATGAACAAAGTCTTAGTTTTAAGAGATGAAATTAAAATTAACCTTAAAGAAAAGGTCATGGATGTACTCGAACCATGGATCACTTGTTCATAAAACAAAGTCCATATCAGTTAGACTAATTACATTTTATGGTAAATTCATGTTTCGTTGAGTATTTATTCCTAACCAAAATCTATAAGCATAAGAGTAGGGCTGGCAGTACGATTTCCGGTTAGCGGATAACCGTCGGTTACAACCGACCCGACCAATTTTTGGCTAACCGAAAACCGAGACTAAAATTAATTCGGTCGGTGCACGGAGGAGAATAAAAAGCTTCGGATAACCGAGTAACCGACGATTATTAACCGCGGTTATCCGAAAAAACCTACTCAAACCGACCAACCCTCATATATTGCCCTCCCAGCAAAAAAACCACATATAAAACCCATAACCCCACTCTGAAACCCTATCGCTCCCATCCCCATCTACAAAAATCACCCGCCGACCTCACCTCACCTTCTCCTTCCTTCATCGTCGAATCTCCTCACCTCACCGACTGAAAAATGCAGCGGCGGGCGTTCTTCTGAGCCCGCCGCCGCCACCGCCAAGGCCCTCCACGCGGTCTTCTTCCCCAAAACCCTTCCCAGTGAAGATCGTCGTCCGATTCTCTCTTCTTCTCTAGCGTAGCGGTTAGCTTTCTCTCTCTTGGAAGATCTACAATGGGGAGTAGCCAACAATTGGTTTCGTTTTTGACTGCCATGGCGAAGACCGCCTTCGGTCTCGAAACCGCCGCCGCTGGTGTCAACTCCGCGCTCTACACCGTCGAGGGAGGCCAGCGTGTGGTTATCTTCGACCGTTTCACCAGAGTTGTCCCCACCGTCGTCGGCGAAGGTACTCACATTCGGATCCCCTGGATCCAGACTCCTCACTAATTCGACATCCGCGTGAAGCCTCACACCTTCACTTCCGTCTCTAGTACGAAGGATTTGCAGATGGTGAATCTCACCCTCCGTGTCCTCTCTCGCCCGGAGGTAAGAAACAGAGGACACAAAATTAAATTCCCAGCTGAATTGTTTCATTTCTGCTCTTATTCTATTTGTTCTGGAAATGTTGTTTGGTGAATCGATTGAATGTATGGCTATCAGATTTCTAGATTTTGGGTCCGTTCTGGTTATTGATTATCTTTAGGGTTCCATTGTCTGTGCTTAGAGAATGGGTTTTGTTTTATTTTTTTTAGATGACGCCTCTGTCCTTCTCTACATCATCGTTGGCGGCCGTAGCTATGGAGGAAAAGAGGAGAGGAGAGGAGACGAAGAAGAGGAAGAATGGGGTTTAGGGCAGGGGTCGATTTGGAGAAGTAAAATGTTTTTTTTCCTCATCCAAATAATAAAGGAAATAAAATGAAATAGGTGTAAATTTTTACTTTTTTTAATTTAAACTTGCTGAGTTGGCAGTGACATGGCGCGTTGACTAACGGTCAACGCGTTTGACCGTCCAAATTAACGGTCAAAAGTCGGATCTGGCCAAATTGTTTATTTTGGTGTATAGTTCGGGCCAGGATGTTATAGATCGAAAAGATTGGCCAGGATGTTTATTTTGGTCAAAGTTCAGGCCATACGAAAATATTAACCCAAAAATTAAATAAAAAAAATAGAAGAAAAAGAAATCATTACACATTTTCGTCCTTATCTTCTTCTTCTTCTTCTCTCCTCACCCAAAAAGAAAACCCACGTCTTTTCTTCTCCCCTCTCTCTGCCTTGCCTTGCCTCTGCTAACCCTCCAGGTTCCAAGCCTCTTCTTCTCTCCTCTCTCTCCCAACCAAAACCAATTTTTTTTTCCTCTCTCTCTCAACCAAACTCAATTCCCATTATCTTCTTCTCTGAACTCATGGACAAAGACCATTTTTCTTTTCCTTCTCACTTTCGCGGCCTCGGTTCATCTGCTCGGGGACGGCGACGGCGATGACGGATGGACTGGAAAGAGGAAGGATGGAGGCGGCGGCGCGAGGTGAGGCGACGCGATGAGGACGGGATCTGGGCAGCAGCGAGGAAGGGATCTGGACGGGTGCGACACGATGAGGAAGATTGGCCAGAATGTTATAGATCGAAAAGATTGGCCAGGATGTTTACTTTGGTGTGAAACGCACCGGTCGGTAGTACTGGGGGGTTGCTCGGTTTAATCGAAATCGACCGACTGACAATCCTACATAAGAGAGCTCTCTACCTTCTCTCCAAATTGCTTCCAAATACTTCATTACTTTTATTTTAACTAAATTCTAAACCCTAAAACCTGGAACCCTATAAAATACTAAACCCTGTACCCTAAATCCTGAATCGTAAACCTTGTAAAAAAACTTAACCCTAAACCCTAAATCATGAGCCAAATGAAAGATGACATACTTAACCAATTAGGCTACTCTAATTTTTTGTTCAATTTAGACCATTGAGGTACAAGTACAAGTTCAATTGAACTTTTACAATAAAGTACATGTACAAGTTCAATTTTAGCCATTAAGGTAGAGAAGTGTGGTCCTAGGACCCCATTTGACAAAAATTGTGACAACAAAAACCTTAAATACAATGAGTTTAGTATGATTTTTTAAGTTTAGAAGAGAGTCTAATAATCCTAGAAGTGGCCTACTAATTCAGTTTTTGTTCCCCTATTGATTAGACCTTAATAAACAGTAACATCAAAACCTCTCTTTTAAATATATAAATAAATAAATAAATATAATAATAATAATTTACTGACAAAGAAACAAAGTCACTACCACAAATCAACGTGTGGAAAAAAGGATGTCTCCATCACATTATAAAATGTGGGGAAGTGAATTCAAACCCCTTGTAGTTCGTTCTTTTTTGTTTTAATTGTGATTTTTTTAAAACGCTCCACTAACCGTGATTTTTGTATCAAGGATTTTATTGAGAAAAAATATATATGAATCGATAGTGATAGGGTTACATAAAGAATAATACATTGGATTTAATCATGAAGAAGGATTTGACATATTAAAAATGAAAGGAGTTCCTATAAAAAAAAATGAAAGGAGTTAACTTTTACTCAACAATTTTCTTTTTCAAAACTTTGTATTAAGTATGTTTAATGAATAAAGTAAGATGGAAACACACTCAAACAATTATTGTCGAGTAGCCCAACTGAACAAGTGACTAAACCTACTTGGGCACAGGCAAGGCCCAGTCAATTCCAGGAAACCATATATAAACAACATTCGGAACTAACCTAGCCATTCTAACCCTAAATGGCAGCCGTCAACCTCCCTTCTCTCCTTTCGTTCTCTCTTCTTTCTTATTGCTACTTGAGAAACGAATCCAAATGCAAAAGGTCCTCTCAATCTACTCTTCCCTTTCTCGACCTAATCCTTCACCCATCAAACGGCGACGATGATGAAGAAATCAAAGATCCGGTAAGCTTCCATATACATGCATGCCTATTCTGCAGTTCAATTCTGAGTTTGATTTATGTTTGGCTTTTTTTTATAGCGCTCCGAGTGCAACAACCGGCGATGAGATTTTAGCAGTCTCTGTCGGATGGAGAAGAGGTATTGTCGTGAAGGAGAGCTGGACAGCAGCGAAGGCTATGGAGCCTCGAACCTTTTTCTAGCCGCCATTAACGGAGCAGAGACCAGCGAGAAAACAGAAGTCATCTCCCTCCGTGCCCTGTTCTGGACTCCTCAGCTGACCAGAGAAAGCATATCCAAAAAGAGACCTCTACCGCCGCGATTCAACCTCTTTGTCGAGCAACGCTCACTGCCTTCGTTAATGTCATCCTAACGATTGAAATTGTAATTTTTTGTTATTTTTTTGTGTTATGTCATTTGTTTCTTGGATTGGATTGAGGTGTTTTGTTCTTGAGGGGTATGTGGGTGAGTGAAAGGAGGCCGATGTTGCCGATGCGACTTTTGGAGTTCCACTTCCTGAGTATGGGTTTGTTTTTGCGTTTTCACAGTTTTCATGTAAGATATATTTTATGGCTAGGCCACATATTTATGCAGTATTCTTCTTTCTTAATATTATATAGTATGATTTATTTTAATTATTTTATATATTATTTTTTTCAACCATAAAATTTCATTGGAAATTTTTAGGAGGACTTTTACTCGTCGGAAATAACAAAAGGATATTTTGGGAACAAAATTTTTTGTCTAATTATACAACCTTTTCTTACAATAAACAAATCATCACAAAAACACATAAGGGTATTTTGGGGATGGAAATTTCAAAGTTTTATTAACAAAAAAAAAAATTTGCTTACAAAAAACTATTCTCACAAATACTTAAACTGACAAAATAATTTCCTTAGAAATTTTATTTTTCTCTCTCACAAAAACTTTTCGTCAAGTTTTTTTTCCTCGAGGGTATTTCTTTTCTGACAACGATAAATTGGGTTTTGAGGAAAATTTATCTTCACAAAAAAAAAATTTATGACGCCAAATTTTTTTAGACTATTACCCACGACTCGCTAACCACCGTATTTCGTCAAAATAAACTTTTAGTGACGAGAAAAGGCCTTTTGTGACGCCAATCGTCTGGTAACATCTGCCAATCTTTTTTGTAGTGCTACTGACTATAGTTGCTCGGGTCGGAGGCGAGGTTTATTTGTCAACCAGGATTTAAGCTTTTGTCCACCCACTCCATTTAAGTTGAAACTCAAGGAAGCTAGCAAGAGATTTCGGTGGTGATAACCGGCTGCCGCTCATCCTCACTACTCTTACTCTCTCGATGCAACTAAATATATAAAAATGCCTAACTCTTGCCTCTCCCTCTAGTACAATGAATCTACCCTCATTTATATAACCCCTAACCTGTCAAAATATGAGCTACGATGTATCCTAGGGAAACAAGTTGGGAAAGGGAGAAATTAACACATGTATGAGGTGAAACTTGGGAACTTGCTCCCTCGTTGGATTGTTTCCCACTAGGTCTTGTTCAATGACACCATCAAGTGTTAGGGGTTTTGCAATTGCCTTGGAAATAGACATCTGCATGCATTAAGGGAAAGTTGGGAGGTGGTGGTGATATGAAGCATGAGTAATGATGAGAATGAGACAAGGCACTCCCTCCCTTATATTTAATCGGTATAGTTAGAGAAAACAAGGAACTAATAAGTTTTGGTTCCAATAAAACAACCACTAAAAATTAATTCCCTTTCCTAGTCTACTTTGTCCGATAAGTAAACATAACACCCACTTCTAACTCTTGTTAAGCGATATATGAATTAAGCTGGTCTATGTTGGAGGAACTTGGCGGCTGATTGGCTGGCCTTTGAGGTGCTTTGGGATTGGTTGATGGCTGATTGATGAGAAAGAAAGCAGAAAAGGCAAAGGGGTTTCTTGATTATTGTGATCCTTCGCAACGATGTTTGGTGATCTTTTCCCCACCATACACCCTGCCTATCTCCCAATTTTCATCATACAGTATCGTTGGGAGAAGTACTGGGAGTGGTTCGAGAGAAGAGAGAGAACCGTCAGAAACCAATCATGATTTCCTCTCCTTTATCTCGGTACCTGATTTACAGATGCCATCTTCCTCAACGCTCTCTCCACCTCTCTCTCTCTCTCTATCTACATCGATCTTTATCTCCCCCGCTCCCAGAAGATCCGAATATGGTCTCTTTCTTGCAAGGTATCCGATGGGAGCTACGATCTTAAGACTTGCGAGGTGATAATATCAGGCTAGCTATCTTGCAAGCCCATTCCCTCTCTCTCTCTCTCCTCTACTTCCAACAAAGAGGAGCATTTGGATCTGGGGAATTTAATCGACGACCACCACCAAAATCCATTCCGCCACCATCAATCAGAGTCGGAGCGATCATCGTGATTTGCTTCGAAGCGTTAACCAAAACGGAAGCAACAACAGTGGCCCCTATATCTTTATCTCGACAATCCTCTCCGATGGAGATCCAAATTCCGATCTCCCCGCTAATCCCAAGTAAGTATTTGAGGTTTTGTTTTTATGAAGTTGTACTTTCCTTCATTCAATCCTTTCTCAGCTTTGTTATTTCACTCTTTCGTTTAGGGGTCTACAATCTGGGGAAGACCACCGCGCTGCAAGTTAAGTCCGCTCGGCTATCTCTTCGTCCAAGAAGACAGCTTAAAGTTACAGGTCCGTGTCGGTTGAGAAATCCATTCGTCTTCTAGAAGACGGTAAGCAAGTCGTCCCAATTTTTACCTTTACTCTGTTACAAGTAGCTTATTTTCTTTTACTCTCAGACTTGCATGCCTGGATATGCATGAATCTCGAGCTAATCAGCTGGAGTATTACGGTTGCATTTGATCGATCTGCCGTTGTTAATTGTTAATTCTCCTTTTATGTTTATTGCAGTTGTACGTCGTGTCAAGTATTTACCTTATGATGCTTATCAAATTTACCATTTTTACTAGGGTTATGTTGTCCTGTTCATCACTCGACGGGTTCCATCTGTTCACGGGTTCTTCGTGCTTTCAAATTCCTTGAGTGGAATTAATTTTTTCTAATTTTTTGGGTGGGTTTAGAACCCACGAGTTATTGCATCTTGAGTAGGATTAGAATCCACTCTTACTATTTGTTAGCCTTCTTCCCTGTAATGTATTTGAATGGTGACCCATGAGTCATTGCATGGTGGCAGAACAAGTGTTGCCTTTGCAATTGCTACTATTTTGAATATATTTATAGAGAATTTCACTTTGATCCTTCTATGTTTGCAGATGGGGTACTTTGAACGATAGGGGAGATGCTTACATTTTGTGGGCGAAGGAACAGTCAGAGCTAGGAAGTGTTAGTGTATCTCATGAACCTCTTTTGTACAGGGAAAGTAGTTAATTTTTGGGAAGAAGGGACAAAAAGATCTATGTATAGTTGGTGTACGTAGTGTAGTGGTGTTGTTTCTGTATTTTTATGATGTCGAATATAACGTTGATTGCCTTGGTGCACATCTCTCTCCCATGTCACTTATCTTTTGTTTGATATTCAGTTTTTGCAAGTACAGGAGGTGCACTATTGAGTAGCTTGAGTATTGAGTTTTTCCAGTGTTGTTCATGGATCAATAGCCAAGGTTTCTATCCGATTGTGGGTTGCAGCGGTTTTAGAATGTAGGCAAGAAAAGAGGAGCAACCAGTTGATGGTTGCTGTTTATTTTAACAAGAAATTGCAGGTAGGAGTCACTGCTTTAATTTGAAATTTGACATGTTCCAATCTGTTGCCTAATATAGATGTTTGTAGATAGTCATTTAAATATCAGAACAGAATGACCCTAACAGCACCAAATTTGAGGATTGTATGATGTTTTTGCCTACGTTGAACATAGCCATAAATGAGGAACCAAGTACAGCCCATGTTCTAAATATACAGCAAGAGCAAACTTTAGTTTAATTGTGTGTTATCAACCGGACCATTGACAATGTTAAAGATGAATACAATAACAAACTGCGGTTACATGATTAAAGTGTTCGCTAATGAAACATTTGAGTTTTCTCAATTTGCTTCAAGCCCGGGCGCGGATAGATAGATATAAATAACGACCCCTCTTTTATTATTATGATATAAGTAGATATATAAATTGGGCCCAGTATTCTCATATTTAGCCCGAATAGGAAATGCCTTTGTGCTTATATTAAGTTTCTATAGCTTTTGGGAAGCCCATTCTATAATTGTTCAGTCCATTAGGGGAACAATTGATGGCCCATTGAATATCCAATTATAATTTTATAATGGTGGTGTGAAAACGTTTTGGGGACCAACTTCCACCGCCTTTTCATTTCGGTTCTGATTCTACCTTTTCAACTTCCCCTGTTCTCTGAACTTCTTTTCCCAGAAACTACAGTGCTTCGCAACTCCCAGATCAGAGATAGTCGTATATTCATGGGGTATGATCACCGATAGTTTTCCCTTTTGCATTCTGTCTCTGTTTCTTGACACTTGAACAAATTTTTTATCCTTTATTGGCTTTCCATATCAGGCATCGTTGTATAATGCCGCGTGATTTCAAGCTTCCAAGTCTTCCACGAGGTATCGACTCCGTTGCTTTCTGTTTCAAGTTTCTATTTATTGGCTTATGAATGAACACTGCCGAAGTGTGAAGTTCTGGGGTTTTCCTTTTGTCTTTCGTTTACTACAGACCCAATTTCCACATGCATGGTGTTTCGTGGCCTACGCGTTGGTGCTTATATTGATATTATGATCATCCGAGTTCTTAATGTATGGATTGAGTATAGTGATGATTCTCAAGGCCATAAAAGAATAATGCATGTGATGTGCCTTGACAAAGAGGTCTGTCATTCTTCTATATAATGTAATATTTAGGGCTAATACCACTAGGAAACCCGAACTATTAACTTTGTGTCATTTGTGTCCTAAAGTATTCGATACGACATTTGTGTCCCAACCTATTATAGTTTTGTGTCATTTATGTCCTGACAATTTTGTTGACCGTTATATATAACGGTTGACCAGACGGTGGTCAACTTAATGTTGACTTTTGCTGACGTGGCAAACACGTGGCAGCCACGTAGATGCCATGTCATTGACACCTCATATTTTTAATTAAAAATTAAATAAATACTAAAATTAAAAAATATATATAAACTCACCCAAGCAATCAATCCGAACAATTAAATAAATACTAAAATTGAAAAAAAAATCAAACAATAAAAAATTCTCCGCCGCCGTAGCCCATAAATCCTCGCCGCCGCTGAATTCTCTGGTCCCCCTACCGCCGCAACCATCTCTTCCTCGATGAAACCCCAGCTCCCCTCTCCACGGATGGCTTGCCCCCGCTCCCCCTCTCCAAAACCTCAATCTGAACCAAATTAATCAACATCGAAGATCCCCCAGTGAGGCCACAACTCCGCTGCTGGTCGCGCTAGCTCAAACTCCGTCGCCAGGAACACCTCGACAGGGAGATTCGGGCTACGGTGAAGCTAGGGAACGGCGTGGAGCTCCACGGCCAATCCATCTTCCGGCCTGAAGTCCGTCATCAGCAGCGCCCACTCCCAATCGTCGATCCTGCGGATCAGGTTGGCAACGATGAGCTGCCAGCATTTTGTGTTCCCGGTACACTCAACCAGATCGATGTCAAGGGCAAGATAGTGGTATGCCGCGTCGGAGGCGCGTCGTTCAGCGCATCCCTATTTTCTTCCACTTCGCAATCCTCACGATTTCGCCAAGCTAGGTGAGGGAGATGCGATTTAGTGTTTTTCCCCAGACCAGATTGGAGAGAAAGTTGAGGAAGAAGCTGTTCATCCCCTGCCAACGCTAGATCTGCGGGGATGGATCTGCTCCAATGGGCGTGCGTTCCTCTTCGTTACTTGGTAGAACTCCGCCGCCGTAGCCCGTAAATCCCTGCCGCCGCTGAATTCTCTCTTCGTCGTTGTCAAACAAGGATGCTCTCAAAGAATCAATCCCCGCCGCCGCCCCGCCGCCTTACCTCCAAATCCAGCAGTTCGATGTCGCCTCCCGTCGCACCAGCTGGTCATCGAGCACGAGATGCACAAGAACCCCTGGTCCACCAACCCAAACGCCGACGTTAAGCTTTTCTTCATGAACTCCTACGCCCTGAGAGAGACGGCCTGATTTTTCCTGGGTCACAATCGGGTATCGGCTGGGGAGTTGAAGAGACGGCCTCGGTTGCGGAGGAGGAGAGGGAAGCTTGTGTCTCTGCTTGATTCTCCCCCTTCTTCCCCCTTTTGCTTTTTAATTTTGTTTTTTTAATTTGTTTTTGGTTAGTTTATTCATTTTTTATGGAAAAATAAAAATAAATAAAAAATAAAATTCCACGTCAGATGCCACATCAGCGCTGACTATACTTTCTGTTAAAAACTAACGGTCAACGCCGGTCAACTCTAACAGAAAAATAGTTTAGGACACAAATGTCGTATCGAATACTTTAGGACACAAATGACACAAAGTTGATAGTTCGGGTTTCCTATTGGTATTAGGCCTAATATTTACTGTTTATGTTTGATTTGATGGTGATAATGCACTGAATCACATTTAACAGGAACATATGCTAGAGGCCTGTATTGAGGAAGATGACATTCAAGGAATGCATGATAAGTTGAAAGTAGGAGATTTACATGTCCTGGATGGTTTTCATGTTATTCCTGCGAGGGAAAACAGGCGTGTCGTTCCCGCTGAAGTTCGCTTTGCCTTAAGGAGTGATCAGATCATATTTTGCGTGACTGACAATCCGAGTTATCCCAAGTTTCCTGTCAATGCTTTTCTGAAAACTTCGTTTGCGGCTGTTCCAATAGAGGCAGAAGCAGTTGTGAATTATGGAGGTATTTTCCTCAGAAGTTGTTTTCACACAAATTTTTCATGATTATTTGCTTACTATCAATTTAATTGCAGATGTTACAGGTTGCGTTATTCATCTAACAATTCCAGAGGTTTCAAGTAATGGTGTTCTTAGGTTTGAGCTCATCATAGAAGACAACAGGTTTCTTGCGTATTCTTATACTGACTTTTGTTTGTTAAACTTTTATGTGGGATTAACTGATCTTTTGTTATTTTGTACAGAGGGGACAGGGCGACAGTGTACTACTCTGGATCTGAGGTTACAAAGTATTTGGAGTTTGCAGGGGAATCTGAATCTCGGCTTCCTCTCATTACCACAATTACTGTTGTTACAAGCCTGCCAGTTACAGATAGCACTGGAGATGCATATATATTTCAATCTTCACCTGGGAGTCGTCTGATCGTTGCTTCTTACAATCACCATTATGAAAAAATAATGAATAGGTATTATTATATACGAATTCTGTGTTTATAGATTGATAAACCTGTTCTGTTGGATGATAGAAAAACAATACATACATGCGTTTTGTTGTTTAGGTTCATAGGTGATCGGATGCCAGTGACTTACATCAATAGTGTTTCTCGCTGCTCTATTGGTTGTCTTCGATGTCTTCTTCCTCCCAAATGAACACTCAGGCAGCTAAAAGATGATATAATGTTCCATGAACAATCCTATCAGGTATATGTATGATGTTGTATGTTCTAATTGTATTAGATTACACATATCCCAAATATATAGTCGTATCTCTAACCTATTACAACACAAATTCCTTCCTCCAGACTCTCTATCGTTGTATGGTGGAAATGACAAGATTTACGTACGGTACAGAAGTCTTTAAATCAAGTTCAGGTTATCCAAGGTATGATTCAATTCTATGTTTTGCTAATAATCTGTTGTCCATTGCATTTAAGGAAAATCAAAACGTTCCTTTTATTGTTGAATTCAGGGTACGATACGAATTACATGCAACATGTGAGTGTGAGGGCGAATATGTTGATGTTGTCTTCGGTCATGAAACTGTGTTGGGCTTGGTCTGCGTTTCACCTGAGGAACTTTTCAGTCTAACCTATAAAGAAGGATATCAGTGCATTGAAGACATGTGGTATGTGCCATTTGTGGCAGAAGCTTTTGTTGCTCCTGGGAGTTCAGGAGATCCTCCTACTATCCGAATTGCTTCAATCTGGAACCCTAATGCTTTCGTGTGATTAGAAACTGTTCTACTTGGAACTTAGTTTGTCAGGACAACTTATTTATAATTATGTATATTATCTATTCAGGACATGTAACTCCGTTTTCTCTAAGAAAAACTAGATGTTTTTCCCTAACTACTCTGGTCTTCTGGAAATACACCGTGTGCTCACTTTGACCATTGACTGCCCGCTGGTTATTCTTTTCAGTCCATATGGAAGTCCCTGATGTTTATACCTCAATAGTTCAGAGAGGTGAATGTTTTGTCTTGATCATGCGTTCAAATAATGAATGATGAAGAACTATATTCAACTTCACTTTTGGCGATCAGTTCCTCAAACACATGTTGCAGTTTATATTATCATATAAATGGAAGATCTGAGTTATTAGAACCGTTATTAGAACCATCGTTATCTAAATGTAAAATAGAAAAACTCAAATTTGAACGAATTGTCTTGCCTGGACCACAATCCACAAAACCATGGGACGATACAGAGTGAATCAATAAACATACAGGCCCGTTATTCAAGCCCACAGTACAATACCAATGCAAAGCCTTTATAGTCACAAACATGATTTATTTAAATAAAAGCCCATAAACCAGGCCCGTTCAGACAAAGCGATCCCCCTTAAAACCCTATCCTCCCTCATCAACCATCGACAACCGGCGTCCACATCTTCGTCAACCTTTCTCTGCCGAAGAAGCCCCACCATCGAAACTACCAGACAAACATTAAAGCAAAGGTAAGTCCACGGCTTTCTCTTCTTCACCGCTTTTACTGCTGAAACAACATTTCTGGTCAGTTTTTGTATTGTTCGTACAGAGTCCCCACTTGCCATGGAGAGTTTAGGCAAGAACCGCCAGACAACAGATGGCGCTCACATGGTCCCCACCGATATCAAAGGTCAGAACTTTCACTTTCGTAAACAAATCCTCCCAAGAATCTCGATACCTCTGCAAGAAACATAAAAAAAACCATTTCGTTCCCCTTTATTGTCTTATAGATCCGATTGAAACTTGCATGCCATTTCGGGGCTTGCGTTTGGGCATAAACACTCGCATAGTCATTGCGCGGCCTGTGATGACGTGGCTTGAATTCCGAGAGGCACCCGGGCTTAAAAACGTCAGCATGCACATGATTTGGAAAGACAAGAAGGTTCATTTACAATTAAGTTACAGAATTGCATAATTTATTCATAAGTTCTTTTAGACCAATGTACCATGTAGTTTGAGATTGCTAAACTGTTTATCTTATAGGCAAGATTGATCGAGTCGATGGTTGATGAAAAGGACATCAGTGAGATTTCTCGCAGGATTAAAGTCGGGAACCTTTATCGTTTTGATTCGGTGGTGGCTATAGCAGCAAGGGATAATCCTAGGATTGTTGCAGGAGAGTTAAGGATACACATAACTCCCGAACAAAACATCCCTAGAATTGAAGAAGATCCAGACGAGCCATGATTACCAATTGGCTGGGACATTGGGATGGCTTTTTCGATAGTACCTCTTCAAACAAGTACCATTGATTATCATACAGGTTACGCGTGACTATCTAAGTTTTTTATGCTAAAATAGACGTAAGTTATAAAATGACAAACTCTCCTGGTAACCACAGATATCACTGCATGCGTCAGGCGTATTAGTGTTCCTACAACAGTTCGTGGTATCCTCCGAGAATTCAACCTGGTCATACAGGATGTCAGGTGCGTTCTATAGAATAATACACTACTTTGTTAATTATATGAACCATCGGTCTTACATATATCTGTCACGATCAGTGGTGCCAAGGCATCTGTGCTGTATAGAGGATATGACATCCCGAAGTTCTTAGAGAATGCGCCAACAGTTGAGGCTCATCTGCCCCTCATTGTTACAATCAAAGCTGCTATTCGAGTGCCGCCTCTGTCCACCCAGAAATATAAATATCGTTTTGAGTCAACTCCTGCCAGTCAGTTAATAATCAGATCTTATGCGGGCATATTCAAAGAAATAATGCACATGTACACTTCTGACTGAACAAATGTTATTCATTCTTCGATTCATATATACTGCCAACCGACCAGAACAAAGCTAACAATTTGTATTATTTTGCTACAACCAGTTTTCTTTATAGTCGCAGGCAGGTCTACTACATGGACTCTAACACCAGTAAGAAGACAGGCTGCCTTCGAACAATAGTTGAGAAGAAAACACTTGCTGACATCAAAGCTATGCTTGCATCTGATCAGAGCTGCCACAAGGTTAGTCGTGGACAAAATGCATCATAAATAGCTACATCTAGCAGTTACAATTTATAAACAAACATTGCTAACTAAAGTATACCGTTCGTGTTAGGTGCTTTACCGTGCCAAGTTCCACATAACACAGATGAAATTTCGCAAAAGCATTTGCAGGACAACTGAGGAATGGCCAGAGTATGTTTACTATTTCAATGCGCATCTATTATCTGCTAATTGATCCACACAGGAACTAACATAACTTCTCGCTTACATTTATGTCCAGCTTGCACTATCAGCTTGAAGTCAAATGTGAACAAGGATCTGATGACATTGATGCCATACTGGACCATGAGGCGACTCTCTCAATAATCGGAATGACGCCAAGCAAGTACATGAAACTCGAGGCGGATGCGGCTAAGGCGTTGCTGATAAAAAAATACAGCAGAATGTTTGCAGGAGAACTGTACATCGGTTCCTCGGATCTCAAGAACAGGACCGCACCAGCCAAACCTCACGTCAGAGTTTCAACACTTTGGCACACCTCAAGAATCGACAAGTGATCGTCAGCACCAATGATAGAAAGAGCCCCTGCTACGTGTTTGCTACCTCTATCATCCTCCTTCCCTAACTAAGTTTTTATTTTCAAGGTCCAACGAGGACAAAACAATGTTTAGATTTGATTAGGATTTCGGATTTCACAAGGCTGTTAAGCACTATCTTTTGTTTTTATGCTTTGGAACATTAATTCCGCGACCCAGTTACGTGCACCCAACTATAATGCATCTACAATGGCAGCATCCTTGCTATGATAACTATGATGTTCGATGAGGCCTGATAGGTACCATAATTGAACAGCCCCGTGTAACCTGACAATATATATATCATAATCCATGAAATTACTCAAGCCAAACTTAACACGCGGCGGAGCGCGGGCTGAGAACTAGTACTCATAAAAACTGATAAAAGTATGCACGTAGATAAAAACTGAAACAGGCCTTACAATTACATGGCCTCTTGCTGGCTGGATCTGCCCTCAAACCTCAAGTTATCCGTTTCTCTTTTATAAACGAACACAAATAAAAGTATAATGAGCACTTCTACTATGCTATATAGTATTGGTGCTTTAATGTACAACTTAAAGTTGTACCATAACATTAAATGTATAAGTTTAGGTTGTACCATAAAGCAATTTGTATCATTATGTTATGGTACAACTTTACAACTTGAAGTTGTACCATCACATAAAGGTACAAGTTCAAGTTGTACCATAAAGGAATTTGTACAAAAAGTATAGGTACAATCTGAAGTTGTACCATAACGTAAATGTACAATTTTAAGTTGTACCATAAAGACAAAATCCTATAGCACCAATACTATATAGCATTGTAAAATTTCTCAAGTATAATTTCCCCTTCAATTTAAAACGAACAAAGAAAATAGATAAAGAGAGCGAGCGAATGAGAAAGATCACTGGCCAAGAAACAAAGCAACGACAATGGCTGTAGCTTCATCACTCTCCATGAGCTTGGTTTCAACCGCTGCAGCAATAACCAAAAGGGTACCAGTTGCTTCCTTATCATCATCGCCCAGCAACGACCCATCAGTCAGTTTCTCATCCGAGCCGTCCTTCCTTGGAGAATCTAGTAGTGAGTGAGAAATAGTATTTGTCCTTCAGGCAATTTCCCAGTCTAACCCATTTCCATTCACTGAATTCCGGGAATGAATTCGGGTTTTTTTTTCCCCGAAGGCAATTTGAAGAGAAGACAACTGATTTTCGGGCTTGGAGGAACACTCACCACAAGTACTCTAATCCCTCTGAACTCTGCTTCTGGTGAAGGTACATACTCTGAACTTGGCCTGTTGCAGTTCATCTTCTCTGGCCTGGTTTTTCATGCCACAATTCTGATGCTTTTGGCAGAGATGATGAAGAAGTACCAAAGTTATGTGGATCTTGAAGATGGGTATTCCTACATCTACCCATCAGATTGGAGAGTGAGTCTTCCTAATGCTGACAATCTTCCCTCCATTTTGTGATTCGATGAACTTAGTGGCAGCATTCTGTATTCACTGTTGTTCTGGTGTAATTGTGGTGGGAGGAATCAGGATTTCGATTTCAGGGGACACGATTCGGCGTTCAAGGACAGGTACCTGCAGATCCAGAATGTGAGGGTGAGGTTCATACCGACGAAGAAGAAGGATATCCATGAACTGGGTCCAATGGAGCAGGTCATATCCGATTTGATCAGCAAAGTTTATGCTGCTCCAACTCAAAGGCCAACCATTTACTCCATGGAAGAGGTTGGTTTTGTTTTTGTTTTTTTCATTGCGTAGATACAAATGGTGGAAATGTTTCAAGTGGATGAAGATGAAGAGAAGATTTTATCAGTAGAAGTTCTTCAAAGTTCTTGTTAGCAATATATATTATTAGAATAATAATATAATTAATAGTGTTATTCGGGTTAGGCGGCTAGGGTGACCGAGTAGATTAGGGTTAATTGTTAGGGTTTTGGGTTTATTTCCTATATATATGTACTTTAGGTTTACGTCATAATCAGTCAAGAATAATATCACAGAAATATCTCTCAAACTCTAGTCTCTAATCCCTCTCAAATATCGTCCCTCTCTTCCCTAAAGGCCGCCGGCCATTCTTTTATCTCAACCCCAATTCTGTTCTTCAATCCCTAATCCCCAATTCTCCTATCTAAATCCCTAATCTCAACCCTAAATCCCAATCTCACGAGTGCCGAAGATCAGTCTCTAGAATCCTTAACAAGAGGGTTCTTTCAGTGGTATCAGAGCCCGGTTGCAGGCACTCGTACCGCAACCATGTCGAAATTCAAAAGGCTCTCAATCAACGAACTCACAAAGATGTTGAAGTTGAAACTGGAAGAGGTGTGGAAGAACGAGGAGGAGCGAGCGTCGCCGAAGAAGGAGCCGCCGACGAAGAAGACGGCGAGGCTGTCGTCGGAAGAAGTGGCAGCTCCGCTGCCCGGGAGCGAGTCGACGACGGAGATGGTGGAGGAACGAACGAAGAAGATGACGGACTTGGGCCCTCCTCCCTGTCGGCGTGGTGGTCGCCGTTCGATGAGAAAATCACCGGAGCCGGGGTGCCCGTCGGGAAAAGAAGGGACGAGGGAGACAAAGACGGTGGGCGGCGATGCTCCTCCCTCATGCGCTTCGTTGCCTCTCTTTCCCTTCCAAGAGTTTCAACCCTACAACCTTAGTGGGCCAGAGTCTACAGAGCTTGGGCCCATCAGTCTTGACCATGGGCTGGCAAAGGAGAAGGAAGTGGTGGGTTCCTTTGAAACAATTGGGCCGCATCATAAGGGGAAGTTTATGTTCATTGATGGGCCAAGTCTTAAAGAAATCGAGCCCAACAATGGCTATCTTATTGGGCTAATTTTACAGAGAAGTCATTTAAAGAAAGAAGAAAGCTTGGTGGACTTAAAAGGTGGGCTCTTGGAGGAGACAAGCCCACGCGAAGTTAGGAGTAAGGAGAGGCTGGACTTGGGTTTGGGCCACAACTCATTCTTACAAGCTAATGTGGGCCTACCCAAGGAAGTAGGAAAGGAAGGTTGGGTAAAGTTATGGGTTGTTTTCACCACCAAACCCATGGATGAATTTATGGAGCATTCCTTCGAAGATCTCGAGCTAGAACACAAGGAAGAACTATTCTCCGACTCTTATTTTGTGGACTTCGAAAGAAAGGACGAAGAATTGTTCGACTATGAAGAACGTGACATATGTCACGTGGGTGGAGAGTCGAGGAAAGTTGAGCTGGTGCGAGAAGAGTTCATTCATGGAATTGAGCGCAACTGGAAACGTAGAAAGTGGAAGGTCAAGAAGACGGAAGTTAACTGCAACCTTGAGGACAAGGTCGCTTTCAAGGAGGGTGGAATGTTAGCAATATATATTATTAGAATAATAATATAATTAATAGTGTTATTCGGGTTAGGCGGCTAGGGTGACCGAGTAGATTAGGGTTAATTGTTAGGGTTTTGGGTTTATTTCCTATATATATGTACTTTAGGTTTACGTCATAATCAGTCAAGAATAATATCACAGAAATATCTCTCAAACTCTAGTCTCTAATCCCTCTCAAATATCGTCCCTCTCTTCCCTAAAGGCCGCCGGCCATTCTTTTATCTCAACCCCAATTCTGTTCTTCAATCCCTAATCCCCAATTCTCCTATCTAAATCCCTAATCTCAACCCTAAATCCCAATCTCACGAGTGCCGAAGATCAGTCTCTAGAATCCTTAACAAGAGGGTTCTCACAGTGGTATCAGAGCCCGGTTGCAGGCACTCGTACCAGAACCATGTCGAGACTCGAAGAGCTCGTGGCCAGCGAACTCACAAAGATGGTGAAGTCGAAGCTGGAAGCGCTGTGGAAGAACGAGGTTGCCTCGTCCATGACGCTGTCCGGGAACAGCACGCGGGCAGCCCCATCCAAGGCCGCAGCCGCCGCGTCCAAGGAGCCGATGAAGGAAGACTCACCGCCATTGTTGAAGGCTGCCGTCGTAGACATGGATTTCGAAGAGTGGTTGGAACAACCTGCGTTTCCCGTCGAGCTCGAGAAGAGGAGGGAGATCGAGGAGCAGGTCCACCATGAGCCTTCGCCGCCGGCGCGAATCATGCGGGTGAGAACCACGCTTCTAGGGATTCTCGATACTGATCTTCGGCACTCGTGATAATTAGGGATTTAGGGTTTGAGAGAAAGAATTAGGGATTTAGATGAGAAGAACAGAATAGAATTGGGAATCGGCCGAGGCCTTGGACTAGGATGAGACGAGAAATTAGGAGTTGAGAGGATAAACTAGGGTTTAAGAGACTTTGCTTAATATTGTTCTTCATTGATTATGACGTAAACCCAAAGTACATATATATAGGAAATACTGGAAAACCCTAACGAATAACCTAATTGGACTAAATCTCTACTAACCATAATAATAATTCTCCTACCTAATATAATAATAGAAACCATATATAAATGTGTTTCTGACAATCCATCCCCCTTGAGAACAACCTTGACCTCAAGGTTGTAGTTGACTTCTACCTCCTTGACCTTCCGCTTTCTTCGTTTCCAATTGCGCTCGATCCCTTGCATGAACTCTTCTCGCGCAACTTCCACTTTCCTCATCCCTTGTCTCTCCACATGACACATGTCGCGTTCTCCATAGCCAAACAATTCTTCTCCATCTTTTTCGAAGTTCATGAAATAAGAGTGAAAGAACTCTTCTCTTAGTGAGTTTGGGCTAAGCTCCTTTGAAAGCCCACCAGCCAAGTCCATCTTCTTTAAAACACTACCCACATTGGCCTCACTCTTCTCCTGCAAAACAGATCCAAATAAAGAGTAAATTCGTGGCCCATTCTGCTGCTCTAATTGGCCCGAAACGGGCCCATCAAGTTCTTTCCTCCTGGCACTCTTGTCCACTTTCTCCATTAGAAAGCCCACTCCTCTTGGCCCATTACCATAAGCAATCTGAACCACTTGGCCCAAACAAGAGAGCTCCTGCCTAGGGTTGACGAGGAGTGGAGGGACGCCGCCCTCCTCCTTCTTCTCCATTACTTCCTTTCGCGACGGCGACGCGCCAGACCGCCGGCACGGTGGCCACCCTGCCTCCTCGGTTGGCTTCAGCGTCCTCTCCTCTGGCGGCAACCCGCCACCATCCTTCTTCTCCGACTCGTCCTCCGTCGTCGGTTCCTTCTTTGGCGGCGCCCGCCTGTCCTCGTTCACCGGCGACGAGTCGCCCCTCTCCTTCTTCTCCGGCGCCTCGCTTGTCATTGCCGTGGCTGGAGTGGGCGACGTCACCCGCATGATTCGCGCCGGCGGCGAAGGCTCATGGTGGACCTGCTCCTCGATCTCCCTCCTCTTCTCGAGCTCGACGGGAAACGCAGGTTGTTCCAACCACTCTTCGAAATCCATGTCTACGACGGCAGCCTTCAACAATGGCGGTGAGTCTTCCTTCATCGGCTCCTTGGACGCGGCGGCTGCGGCCTTGGATGGGGCTGCCCGCGTGCTGTTCCCGGACAGCGTCATGGACGAGGCAACCTCGTTCTTCCACAGCGCTTCCAGCTTCGACTTCAACATCTTTGTGAGTTCGCTGGCCACGAGCTCTTCGAGTCTCGACATGGTTCTGGTACGAGTGCCTGCAACCGGGCTCTGATACCACTGTGAGAACCACGCTTCTAGGGATTCTCGATACTGATCTTCGGCACTCGTGATAATTAGGGATTTAGGGTTTGAGAGAAAGAATTAGGGATTTAGATGAGAAGAACATAATAGAATTGGGAATCGGCCGAGGCCTTGGACTAGGATGAGACGAGAAATTAGGAGTTGAGAGGATAAACTAGGGTTTAAGAGACTTTGCTTAATATTGTTCTTCATTGATTATGACGTAAACCCAAAGTACATATATATAGGAAATACTGGAAAACCCTAACGAATAACCTAATTGGACTAAATCTCTACTAACCATAATAATAATTCTCCTACCTAATATAATAATAGAAACCATATATAAATGTGTTTCTGACAGTTCTGCTTTTCCTTCCTGTTGGTTTCGCGCGTTCCTGCAGAAAAGCGTGGACGGGAAGAATTACTACACGTTCGAGTACGAGCTCACGTCTCCTAACTACTCCAGCGTCTCCTTCGCCACCATTGCTATTGGCAACGGTGAGTTTCTTCATCGCGGAGGGGGTTTCCATGGTTGATACTGGTTTTCGTCAAGGTGTTCATGAAGCTTTACGTCGCTTGTTGCAGGGAGGTATTACACGCTGATCGTGGGAGCGAACGAGAGACGGTGGAAAAGGGTTCGAAACCAGCTCAAAGTTGTTGCAGACTCTTTCAAGTTGCTCTACATTTGATTCTTCAATGTATGAACCCCAGTCCACAGTTACACCATTTCCATGTGAAAACTGCTCTGTACGATACAAAATTTTGTGTATCGAATCCAATTATGCAGATGGACCGGCGGCTATTACGAATTTACAGGGCACCTGACCTGTAGAAATACCAAACCTGACACAAGCCAAGCCATTTACACATTCCTGCAGCATGTCCATGGAGCACTAATGATGTTCTTACATCATAATAAGTCAATTAGCATCAACCAATGTCATAGTTGAGGAATGTTGAAAAGCTATAGAATTATCAACGTAGCTATTTACAGAGAAAAAAGATTACAACAAATGCCCTTCCTCCTCTTTCCCTCCCCCATCCTTAATTTACCCCTTCCAGTATGGTAAAAGAATTTACAGTGACCCGAAAACATAACCAAAGTGTTCCTTCCCCAGCTGCTCGTCTTTCAGAAGACTTAGTCTCCTCTCTCTGCTGCATTACCAAATTAGATCAAGAATCAAGACCATAAACGATTTCAAAATCTAACGAACGAGATAAACCAAACACAATCACTAAGACTAGAATTACACTACTCTTCCTCTGGTCCGATCCATTTCCCGCGATGTAATAATCAACAAATCAAAATATATATATAACGATGGAGGCAAGAAACCATTGGTTCATAAACCTAACAACACCACTCCAAGCCTCCACAAAGAATACTCTTCATCTGGCCACACCCTGAGCAGACCAACCGACCATCGCCCTAAAACTTCAAAATCACTACCCTTCCTAATTCCTAATGTCTGAACTCAACAGCTTCCCCCACCCACTGCACAACCGCCCATTGCTCTCGATACACATTGCTGCAAGCCTTCTTCATATAATCATACATGTCTAACTGTCCGTCTGCTCTGGATATCACTGTCATCGAATCGACATTTCACAACTCATATAGCTCCTGCTGTTGCATTTTCCTTTATAAGTGTAACAAGAGTGGGACTCCAGCTGTATGTAGTACCAAAATCAAGATTTCAGACAACTACTGACGGATAAAACCAAACCCTAAATAAGACGATGCTGACGAATGCCTTTGCCAAAGTGAGGCTGCATCAGTCTGACATACAACCCGTTCTTTGCCATCAAGGCATCATGGCTCCCTTCTTCCACAATCCGTCCTCCATTTAGAACCACGATATTGTCCACATGTCTCATCATTGCAGCTCTATGAGCAATCAAGATGGTCGTCTTGTTCCCCATTATCAGTGTATCTAGTGCCTCTTGCACCACCCGACTGGATTCTGATTCAATGGAAGAACTAGCTTCGTCCAGTAGCAAAATCGGTGCATTCTTGAGCACCACCCGAGCAATAGCAATTCTTTGCTTCTGCCCTGGCGTCAGATCCACGCCCCTCATTCCCACGTGAGTGTCATAACCATGAGGTAGACTGCTGATGAAATGATGAGCATTTGCTATTCGGGCGGCTTCTTTCATTTCAGCTTCAGTAGCATTGTGCCTGGCATAGATTATATTTTCCCTAATAGTTGTTGAGAAGATAATCGGTTCCTGCTGAACAAGGCCCATGTGACTTCTCAACCATCTGAGGTTATAAAGTTTCAGATCTCGGCCGTCCAGCATAATCTGACCAGCAACTGGATCATAGAATCTTTCAATCAGAGATATGATGGTGCTCTTTCCCGACCCTGATACTCCTACTACTGCTACAGTTTGACCCCCATTCACTTTGAGACTGAAATTGCTTAATACCAACAGTTCTGGACGGGTTGGATAACAGAAATCAACATTCTTCAATTCAATGCTACCATAGACATTTGGAGGTTTTAGTGCCGAATTCTCATCAGGCTCAATCTTTGGCACCCTGTCTATAATCTCGAATACTGAGATGAGAGACTTTCGACGCTTGAGTATGTAGGGTGCCAACCCAAAAGGCTCCACCAATGCGAAAGTTGCGAAAGAGAAAACCATGTATCCCTTGAGCGCAGTGGACAAACTCATGTGATCCTCTTTCACAGCATATGCAGTGTACCAGAGAAGCAGCGCATTACAGGCAAAGAGAAGAAACTGCGAAAAGCCAAATGCAAACCCGATGGCCATACCATGCAAAAAGCTCTGTTTGAATATTTTCTGAAGCTGCAACCTGTAGAGTTCCATTACTTTGTTGCCAGCGCAGAAAGCTACAACAGTGTAGATGTTTCTAACAGCATCCTCAAGAACCAATGAAGCCTTTCGGTGCATCTCCTGGATTCCCTTTGAGAATCCAGCTAGCCACAGTTTCTGCAACAATTAAATTCAGCTTTGAGATGTCGGTCCAATGATTCGGACTAAAGAAAGCCGCAAGACATCAGCATTGCATCATCATATAGAGGATTGTGGTACTCGAACTAAATCAGTAATTGCCATATCCACCAGATAATCGAGTTTAGAACTTATATGAGTACAATTATGCAAGTCATATGGAAATAAAAACACCAAATTAAAATAGAAAACAATCAATCAATTGATGAATATCAACATAAAGAATCAAGTGTAACAATGGCAGGCCACTTGCTTCCGAATTGCAATCAGACCCAAAACCTAATCCTGAAGTCTAGGGCTGGCAGATGGCGGCATGGTAGCTTTTCCTGAAGTCCCTCAAAACTATCCAAGTTGTGCTTTAGAAACTTTATATGGAAGTTCAGAGGCATAAACAAAAATACACACCTGGGCAACTGCAGAAATAGAGAGAATGGGCAGGGTCGCCAATGCCACCAGAGCCAATCGCCATTGCAATAACATCCCAATGACAATAGCCACAATAACGGCAGCACTATCTTGTATAAATATTGAAAGCCGGTTGCTAAATGCGGCTCTCACAAATGTGGCATCATTGGCCAATCGCATTGATAATGTGTCAGCACTGTTTTCCTCGTCATCAAACCATCCAACTTCATTTCGAAGCATTGCTGTAAGAGAAAGAGCACAAAATAAGCTAGTGACTTTTATCCACAGGAAGTTGATACCAAATTGGTGAACATTTTCGTTACAGGAAACTGGTAATACATTAAACATTTACCTGAGAACATCATTCTCCGAACCCTTTCGGTCATTTTCTCCCCCATAATACCAAAATAGAAATGTTGCAAGAAATTCGCAATTACTGTGACTATACCCATGCAGGCGATTATCAAACACCATTTGTCTACCTCATGCCGCAAGTGAGAGTGTTCATCCCTTCTATGATAAGCAGTAACGATCAAAGCAATCACATAAGCTAGAAGTGGATTGAATGAGCCAAACATAGCAGCACCGATGCTTCCTAACACAGCATATAGCCACTCAGCAAAGCTAAGTTCTGCAAGTCTGTGAAAGGATGGTGCTTCGCGATTTTTTGCATCCTTTGAATCCTTCAGTCTAGGAGGAAACTCATCAGAGTGACTGTGGGGTCTACTGAAAGTCTGAGAATGTGAGCGCTCGTTTTTGGGATCGGAGGTTAAAAGTGGAGACACGGGGGATTCAGGGTCAGATCCATTTGATTTTTGTTGATGTGTGGGATGGATATCAATCTTGGGTAAGTCGGGAAGTCTCATTTCAAAGCTATCTTGCCTTTTAATTGTTGGTTCCTTTTCAGTTCCATCCAAAGAGAGGCCATTTTCCATCATTGTCTCTGACGCGGGACTCTGAACTTTTGGAGACTCATGTGAGCTATAGGTGCCATCAGGAGGACGCATGATACCATGAGCTCTTTGGAGAGAGGGAGACTTGGCCATTTTTGGAGAGGTCGGCTCTTGGAAGCTGTGACTAGCAGAGGAATCTTTTTCAACTTGGAAAGCATCCATGTAATTTTTAACTGGCATTCTGGACAAAAGTGATCATTCCATAAGCAAGCAAGTTTTGCAAAAGTGATCATTCTTGCGGATATGAAATAAGCAGTTCTAAGTATAGTTGTCACGCCATACCTCCTTGGAAGCTTCGCAGCTTCTTCACATTTGAGAAGTTCGGCATACAATCCATCTAAAGTCAACAATTCATCATGTGTACCCATTTCCACAAGCTGACCTTCCTCCATAACAGCTATGTAATCAGCGTTTCTGATAAGACTAAGACGTCGAGCTATTATTATTGTCGACCGGCCCAGCATGAGGAGATCCAAGGCCTCTTGAACTGCCCTCTCAGCTTCAAAATCAAGCCCCCCAGTGACCTCGTCAAGCAAGAGAACTGTTGGATTTAAAAGCACAGCTCGAGCAATAGAAAGTTTGATTTTCTGCTCCTCCGACAATGATATGCCTGCCCTACCGACCTGAAAAAAGTAGCAATGATTTGAGAAGAGTGGGCACAAACCATTTTAGAGACTTTCGTGTTCTATGACTTCACCTGAGTTGCATATCCTTTCTCCAATGAACTGATGAATGTATGTGCATGAGCTATTTTTGCAGCCTCTTCAATCTGATCTGGTGTAGCATCACGTCCATAAGCAATATTGTCTCTTATACTTAGACTAAGCAAAGCAGGCTCCTGGGTGACGAGTCCAATTTGGCTTCTCAGCCATTCCAGCCTCAAATTTTTTATATTTTCTCCATCTAGGAGCACTTCTCCTGCACCATAAATGAAATGTGCTAATATCAGCAAGTGAAACAAATTTATTATGCTTCAATAGACATCATCGCATCAGCTTACAACATAACAGGAAACAGTATGGCATCATACCTAAGGTTGGATCATAAAATCTCTCCATAAGTGGGATGATACTGCTTTTCCCGGAGCCATTTCTGCCAACAAGTGCTACGGTCTTTTTTGCAGGAACAGTCAGGTAAAAGCCACTCAAGATAGGAATCTCAGGACGTGAAAGATAGCTAAAATACACATTCCGAAACTCAATATTTCCTTGGACTGAAGCTAAGCTGTTTCCCTCTTGATTAACAGTGGAGGAGGATCTGCTTATCATCTCGAAAAGTCTATAAGCGGCAATGCGACCTTGATCGAACGAATAGAAGTTTGTTGCTGCTTGATTCAGTCCGCTAAATGACAAGAAGACAACCCATGTGAGAGGTATTAACACAAACTATATTGCAACTCTAGACATACAAAGAGAGATTGGGCAACTTACAGTCCACTCAATATTACAGCAAAGAGTGCCGTTACAATTTCACCACCATGAGCCTTGTTATGAGTAACTAGGAACCTACCAACCCAAAGTTGCAAAGCACAGGAACATATCGCGAGCCCATATGTAAAGCCAAGCCCAAGTCCTTGTACAAGACTAATCAAAATACCATATCTTAGAGTTGCTTGGAGAGAGTTAGCATATGAGTGCTTGGCCAAAGTTTCATTTGTGAAAGCATACAAGGTCCTAATGTAGGATACAGCCTGCAGTTTTCAAAACAAATTCAGCAGTCAAAATAAATTCCGTACAAAAAATTAAAGTGATGAAACAAATAACAAGCGTACACCATTCAAGACTTCAAACCTCTTATCAAGGGAATAACACAAAAACAATGCACAGGGAGGTATAATACTCAAGTGATGAAACATATGAGCAGAATATCAACGGATAGCTATGCCAAACCCAGAAGAAAAACTTCATTTGGAACAATCTATAACAGCACAACTCATTTGAGCATTTATTAATGGTACCAAGAGGAAAAGGTTGCGAGAACAAATTGAATAAGAAAATACTACGAGACTAGGTCTAATTCCGTTTCAGTTACTATAATGGATATCATGGTAAAAGAACTTCAAATACACAAGATCACTGGCCAGTAACCATCTGAGAAACATCTGGGACTCAGACTGAGGCACATCCCACAGAAGCATGCATTCATATAGCATCCCAACCAACCACATTCATAATTTCAGTCCACGAATTCAACTGGTCCGTACTTGGGAAACAATTGAATGGAGAATGTAATGTGGCACTGATGCTTAGATACACCTAGTCTTCTAAGGAAAACAATTCAAGGGTACATATACAATACATGGACAAGAAAAACATATTTATTTGCATTCATACAATCAGATATAGAGGAATCCAGTTACCCAACTTTCTATATGTGATGCAACAAGAATGAAGTCTGCCAAGCTAACAGGATAAGTAGTTCAATAACACAAATAGAGAAACTGAAGCGGAGAGGTGGACGGGGCGGCTTCTGCAAGATAATGGAAGGTTGTGGAACTCTCAATTCATATATACAGGAAAAGTACAAACCTGTTCAGCGATGCTAGCAGCTTCAGCATATGCATCTTGAATACTTTCTGCTAGCCGATGAAGAAATATATTTGAT